>JAWNLS010001026.1:0-615988 GCA_035042185.1 Drosophila kambysellisi
ATTGCAGACTGACTGGTCCCAGCTTTATAGTTGTGGGGACATGGATGGAGCAATCAATATATTTTACAAAACTCTGGACGATTTATTTGACTTGTGTGTTCCTGATCGTGAGCCATGTAGGTCTAATAAACCTGTGTGGTTTACGCGGGAATTGATCAATTTAAAAAATCGAAAGTCGAGAATGTTCAAGAAATTCAGGGAAACTGGCTCTTCCTTGGATTACTCTCGTTTTTGATTGCACGATCCAATTTCTCTATTATAAATGACAAATGTTATAAGCATTACCTAAGAATCTGAAGTTTACAATTTCAGCGGGATCCTAAACGTTTGTTATGACTTGCCTATCAGATGCACCAATATATCGCTCAGCCGGCTAGCTATCGGGTCAGGTGGGGTTCGACCGCGATATATTGGGCGGCAAGTAAACAATAATTTGTATTTTTCTTTTTATAAAAAGAAATAAAAAAAAATAAAAAATAATAATAATAATAAATATACATTTTTTGCATTTTTACATATCTTATAAAGTGATTCTTGTGATTTTTGTTACTGTAACTATAATAAATAATGAATATCACTTTTTTGTATAAACTTTAATTACCCTTTTAAGTTACAATTTTCACACAGATTGTTTAAATTGAAAATGATGATTCTTTGAATATTTCGGAAATTTCGGAAGTTTCATCTGGAATAATTTTTGAAATAATTGAAAATTTCACTTTCAGTCTTTTGGTACAGTTTCCAAATTTACTAGGAATGAATTTACGTTGCATCCATAAGAAGTTATGCATAAATCTTTGAAATCTTTTAAATCTTATAAATATTTTTGTATTTTTTAATTTAATAATTTTAATTTTATTTTAAATTTAATTTAATTCAAATTTTTAATTTTTATATTTTTTGGTGTCGACTGACTTTAATTGACAATAAATAAATAAAAAAAAATTAATAAAAAGAACAAATACCTTCTTAAAACAAGTCCGCTCGCTATTGTTTTGTGCGTGTTTCAGTTCGGTTGCGCTACCCCATCTCACCCGATCATATCAGTTTAGCACATCATCTCAATTCTTTTCATATTAAATTATTTAATTTATAAGTTCTTGCTCTCTTCCTTCACAATCTTGCCCATTACTCTTCTTACATATGAACTCTTATACCTTGTTGGCCAACACTAATATTTTTATATACATATATATGGGTAGATTTAATACTTTATTGAATAGTTTATTGGATATTTTTAGATTTTAATGAGTTTCAACATTAAAACGTGTTTTCTTCAGCTTGCTCGAACTTCACTCGTCGCGCAGCTCACTCGACTTCCTCTCTCAGAGGTTCATACGCAACTCCCGTGTCGTCGTCACGTCATCATCGTCGTCCTCGTCGTCGTCGTCGTCGTTTCTCTCCCTCGATCGGATTCGCCGTCTTGCGAATTCGCTCTCGTTGCTCATCGTCGTCTCGGCATCGTTGTTGTCTAGGGATCGTCGTTGTTACTGTTCTTCATGTTCGTCGTTGTTGTTGGCGTTGGTCTCCGAAACCACAAACCAATCCCACATATACTCGTATTAATAACTAACAATAATTCACTTAACTTAACAAAAATTTGGCTACTTTTTATTTTTGGCTGCTGCAGCGTGCATCATTGACAGGCCAAATGAGCATCACTGTTGTTGCTGATCATCACTGATGCCTTGGCGGTTAGGGACGATCAGCTGTGCTATTTGCCTCAATCAATTTATGCGGGAACGGACTCACGTATTTGTTTTCTGCTGATCCAAGTCGACTTGCTGCTCCTGGGGCTCCACTCCAGATTTGTCCCAGCTGTCCCCCGGCGATCTTCTCCTGGGTGGTGGTGTTCGTGGCCTTCGCCTGTTGCCGCTGATTTGTTTATTTGTTTGGTTGTTTTTAATTTATTTATTTTTTTATACTATTTTTTCTTATAATTATTTAATTTTAAATAAAAATTTTAACACATTTTCAAATTGTATGCGCATGCGCACGTGCCTTTCTATCTTCCTCTTTTTTTCTTCCCTTTCTCTTCTTCCTTTTCTTTCCTCCTTTTTTTTCCTTCTCTAAAGATGGCCTTCCCTGCGATGTCTCTCCTTAAAATCTATCGATCTATCTGCCGACCATAACACCACACTACAGTTTCGAAGGACATTTCAGAGAAACGGTAGTGCAAAAAGAGGCAACTATTAGTCCAACGTAGGCCATCGCCCACACCCTGAGACTAAGAGTCTTATGCTCTACCGACTGAGCTAGCCGGGCTTATTCTGCGCTATTGCTTCCTGTCATTTGCGTGGAAGACTCCAATTCTGTTTCCCTGTAGGGTCTTGAGCTCGTAGAGACTGTTTCCAATCGGCTTGATGACTCGTGTTTCCCGGTCGACACTTTGGACATTTTGGTAATACTACGCCGGAGTGTCCACACTTATAACAAAATATGTTGCGTACCGTTGCCTCGCATTCAAAGAACGTGTGTCCTGTCTGCTTACAATTCCAGCAAGTTAGGCTACTTCGTTCCCCCGGCTCCTTCGGTCGATAGATGGCATCTATGGTTTCCGGTGCCTCACTCCCAGGTTCCTTTTCGGTCGCCTCTATCTCGTGTACCCTGGGCTGTTCTCGGGTCCGAACATAGTCCTGGCTAGCTGTCGTTCGGCTCCATCGCGTTGCCAGCATCCTTTCCGCATCCTGGCACTCCTCACGCAGTTTTTGAAGGTTGGCGATTGGCATCGGGTATATAATCCTTGAGAGCTGATCTCTGACATTCCTTTTAATCACTTTGATCAATTCGTAGTCCGAGAAATTGCTGAATAGTCGTGATCTAAGCACTAACATGGTCTGTATATACTCATCCGTGCTCTCTCCATGTCGCTGCTTGCGCTCTCTCAATTCCTGCTCCCTCTCGAATTCCGAGCGCCTTTCTTGGAACTGCAGCTGAAGACCGTATTTAAGGTTGGGCCAATCTGGAACTTTTGTGGTGCGTACATACATCCAGTACCAGTCTTTTGCTTGCCCATTCACTAAGCCATGGAAATCCCTGAGCACATCCGGCCACGGAACTTGGTAAAGTGATTGTAGATGCTCCAAGCGGAAGATGAATTCAGCCACCGGCATTCCTTTAGGGTCCCCGTCGAAGATCAGGCCCCACCTTCGGATGTGACTAATCTCCTGTCTCATCTCCCCGTTGCTCGTTCGGTTTCTTTGGCCATGGGTACTATCATTACCCGCTTGTTGCATCCACGCTGGTACAGTGCTATGTTGTTGCTTGGCTTGATTTCGTTGTTCGGCTTCCAACTCCCGATTATCCACGAACAGGTGAGTAGGTGCAGGTGGATGATTATTCCTCATCTCGCTCGCTTCCTGTGAATTCAAATCACCCATCCCTTTATCCACCTTCAAGGATGCGACTACTTCGCTTATGTCGCTCATAAAACTTAACATGCTAGCCTCCATGGACTCCTTAAACGCACACATCTCCTGCGTTAGCGACGCTCTGTAAGTCTCGTGCGCTTGTGCTATAGCCACATTAATAGCTGACCTTAGTTCACTGGGCAACTCGTTTTCTCTCCTGGTATGTTGCATTTCAGATGAGGTGCCCGCTACATCTTCTTGGACATGTCCGCCGACTTGATGGGGAGCACTCTCCATTTTTTCCGTGGGTTTACTAGTTTGTGCGCGAGTAGTTGGACCCATTCCCCCCTGCTCTCTATCTCTCTGAAAGTCCCCGCTACGCCGCACTTTCCTCGATTGCCTAAACACACTGCCTTCGCTCATGTAACTTTAACTTTAAATTATGTCTAACATTCAACAACAAAAAAAAACCTGATATTATATATTCCTTAATTTCATAAATAAATATATATAGTGACATATCCAGATCACGCAGATCTCTCATGTCCACACTCACGCTTATCATACAGCATGTCAACATCGCAGACGCACTTTCTGTTAACAGAATCATAGCAAGCAAGATAAGATAAGCATAAACAAAGAATGAAACTATCAAAAGAGACCCCTACATAGATGGCAAGTCAAAGTATCATACAGCATGTCAACATCGCAGACGCACTTTCTCTAAATAGAATCATAGCAGGCAAGATAAGATAAACATAAACAAGGAATGAAAAAGAGACCCTCCACAAACAGACCATGAGATAGAAGCAAGTGCGATGTTTCCTTATAGATTAAACCACTAGCATAAGTAGAGTTATTTTGTACACGAAACCGAGAAGACGTGTCGTTTTTGTTTAATAAAGAATTATATTATTCCTAAAAAAACCGTTGTCGGATTTTTCAATTGGCGCAGCCGTTACAACACTCTCACTAAAAAACGTAATTGGCGCAGCCGGTAGGATAGCAGATTAACTTTGTGAAACGTAGTTTTATTCCATTCAGGAAAACGTACTAGTGTTTCGCGAAACTGTTATCCGCATAAGGACCTCGTGAAATTTGAAAATTTGTTTTCTAAAAAGATGTCAGAATCATTAAACCAAGCACTCGGGCAAATCCGCCAAGCACCCATCTTCGGTGGAGAAATGGACGATCTGGGCAACTTTATCGAACGGATTGATCTCATCATGCGACTCTACCCAACCAGTGACGCGCGTAAATCCTCATACTATACAGCGCAATCCAGATGCAGTTGTATGGCGACGCGATGAGAACATCATTCAGACACTCACCGGGAGACTGGGCAACACTACGGAGCATCCTCATCTCCACTTACAAAACTCAAACACCTTGTGAGGAACTCCTCAGAAGAGTGTACAACACATATTATGGAGGAAGTATTCGTAAGTTCCTCGAAGAACTCGAGGACAAATCACATGTAATAACTAATAAATTAGTACTAGAAAATAACCTAGAAAATAAAACATTGTACACTAAAGCATTAAATAATACAGTTAGGGACGTCATAAATAAGAGACTACCGGACAGATTATATATGCAGTTAGCAAGATACAACATATCCACAACTGACAAACTGAAAGCGGTAGCCCAAGAATTAGGGTTGTACGAGGACCGCATTCCTGAAAAAATAAATAATTCATATTACAATAAAAATTTTAATCAGAACACAAGAACCCCAATAACAATCAGAATTTTAGGAGTCAACAAAATTTTAACCCCAATTACAATCAGAATTTTACGAGTCAACAAAATTTTAACCCCAATTACAATCAGAATTTTAGGAGTCAACAAAATTTTAATCCCAATTATAATCAGAATTTTAGAAGTCAGCAAAATTTTAATAGAAATCAGTACCCTCAAAATGAACCAATGGTTAACGAACCATTGTATAATGAATTTCAGCAAAAATTTAATCAGGGCAGAATACACAACCCTATGAATTACCAATCAAATAATAATAATAATAGAGCACCTAACCAACCCATAAAAAGACAACGACCCAGTATCAGTGGTCAATCAAAAATGGGAGGCAAATTTTCATCAAACAGCCTCGGATAGGAATCCAAAACCCCATTCATAAACATATATTTTTGAATAACATACGAATGCGATGCCTAATAGACACAGGGTCATCAGTAAATTTAATGAATAAAAATTTCCTTAACTACGAAACTTCCACAGAAAATATTACTTGTCACACCATATGTGGGGAAGTACAATTAAATACTAGCATATCTTTAGCCCCTAGCAAGCTTTGTCCTACAGATCAGAAGTTTTACATACATAATTTTTCAAAAAATTTCGACATCCTCTTAGGCCTAACGTTCCTTAAGGATTGTAAAACCGAGATCAATTACGAGGATGAGTTTGTTCGACATAATAATTTCCAATTTTTATTTAATTATAATAACGAAAATAAGAAAAAAGAATATGTTAACGAAAATAAGAAAAAAGAATATAATAACGAAAATAAGAAAAAAGAATATAATAACGAAAATAAGAAAAAAGAATATGTTAACGAAAATAAGAAAAAAGAATATAGTAACGAAAATAAGAAAAAAGAATATAGTAACGAAAATAAGAAAGAAGAATATGAAAACGAAACTAAAGAAGAATATGAAGACCCACCACTAATACAAGATATACATACAGCATACGCATTGGAAAATGAATTAGTGGAAAGTAACCAATTTAGATTAGAACATCTAAATAAAGAAGAAAAATCCAAGTTAACAAGAGTTTTGTTTGAATTTAACGATATTCAGTATTATGAGAGTGACAATTTGACTTTCACAAATACTGTAAAACACGTTATCAAAACAAAGAATGAGGACCCTTATTATCGAAAACCTTATAAATATCCATAAAGCTATGACCAAGAAGTTGAAAAGCAAATAAAAGAAATTATCCAAGGCATTATACGACCATTTAATTAACCTTATTGTTCTCCTATATGGGTCGTACCAAAAAAAGAAGATGCATCCGGAGAGAAAAAATATAGAATTGTCGTCGACTATCGCGGCCTTAACGAAAAAACAATTAGCGATAAATTTCTTATATCTGTAATGGATGAAATATTGGACAAACTCGGAAAATGTCAATATTTCACCACAATCGATTTAGCCAAACAATCAATCGCGAAAACAGCATTCTTAACCAAAGCAGGACATTTCGAATACACACGAATGCCATTTGGCTTGAAAAATGCCCCAGCAACCTTTCAACGATGCATGAACAATCTTTTGGGAGACTTAATTCACAAACATTGTCTAGTTTACATGGATGACATAATAGTGTATTCCACTTCATTGGAAGAACACATATTAGCATTAAAGAAAGTCTTTGGAAAGCTCAGAGAAGCAAATCTAAAACTACAACTAGTAAAGTGTGAATTGGTCGGCAAAATTTCCTCAACTGAACCCTCCACGAGGGTGCCGACTGGAAATAGCATCTCAGTGGTCTGAACAGACTGATGCTAGCCAAGATCTGCTACCTGAACCTCTGACCTGCTCTTCATATAGGCATGTCATTGGCTAAGGAGCTTATCATGGTTGAGGTAGGGCCGGACTAAGGTGTATGCGACCCGTGCCGAAAGTCAGCCTGGCTGGGGGCCCGAAAAATAGCCCAGTCGCTTACGGAGCATATCGGATACCTGGCGACCTCCGATATTAACTAGCCTTACCTGCACATCGCGGATCTCTGTGCAGGCGGACCTTCTTTCTCCGCAACTCGTGGGACCAAATATGGAACCAAATAATTTAAAAATTTCAGAGTCCGGAACTCTCCCAAAACCGGAATGGAGAAATCCTACCAAAGCGGCGGCAGTGGCACCCAAGCCTGGCCAAAGCAACTTTAGACCAGACAAGGCAAGCAAGCCGGTCGGTCTTGCCGGAGGGGCAGGAGTGGCGGGTAGTGCGACCAACACGCACGGTTCCAATGAGGTGAGGCACGCCATCAGTGCAGCCAAACCTCAAAGAGGAGCTGGCGTGGAGGAAGAACTACCCTCCACCAGTACCCAGGCTTCTAAAATATCGTATGTTGAGCGTAAGAAAGCAGCCAACATTCTAAGAAGACAGAGCGCGTATAAGGGCACAACTCCACCATCAGCAGAATGGCTGAACAAGGTGGAGTGGGCAAACAAAATACTACCTGCCTTCGACATTAACATCACAAAACCAGCGCAGAGCCAGACAAAAAGGCAGCGCTCACAAGAAACACCAGGACCAGTGGCCAAGAGAGCCAGGGTCCAACCAGGGCGTTCCTTCGCCGAAATTGCCAAGGAAAGAATCCTTATAGGGATTCTCGACAGAGGCAACCCGGAGGGAAGGATCCCTAGAAACCAATGGGCTGTGGTAGAGGGGGCTTTGATGACCTGCTGCCTACAGCAAATACGCGATGCCCCAGGACCACCGCCAAACTGCATAGATGCCGGGTGGTACCAGGGTAACATAAAAGTTATAGCCTGTCAAAACGAGCACTCCGTCAAATTATATAAGGCGGCAGTAGCAAGCGTTGGAGAGGTGTATGAAGGGGCCAACCTAGTCGCTGTTGACTGGAGTGAGGTCCCCAGTAGACCGAGAGCACGAATCTGGCTACCGGTAAACGCGAAGCCAGAGGATGTGCTCGAGATGTTGCAGATCTGCAACCCATCACTACCCACCCACGACTGGAGGATAGTAAAAGTAGAGGAAACGCAAGGCCCTAAGAGGCAGGCAGTGGTACTCCTAAATAAGGAATCACTAGCGCCAATTGAAGCTGCAAAAGGGCGGCTGAGTCTAGGCTTAACATCTATAAATATAAAGGTGTATAAGTCGGATGCAGCTACTGGGGGAGAGTCCACCGACAAACCAGTCGGAAAGGAACCCCCCATGGTGGTGCCAGAAGTTGACGCGGAATCAACCGGCTACACCTCTGACGATTCCACGCTGACTCGAGGCCTCGAGGCACTATGTCGAGAAATCGACCAGGACGAGCTGTCCTTCTCGGAAGAGGATGACTGCGAGAGAACGGTGGTGGAGGTTAATGCTGTAGATGTCTCTAAGACTTCTACAAATTAACCTTCACCACTGTAAAGCAGCATCCGCTGCCCTTACGCTTCGCCTATCAAAAGGCGAAGTCGATGTTGCGTTGGTGCAAGAGCCCTGGATGGTTGGAGACAGGGTTTGCGGACTAAGCAACAGGGATTATAAGCTCATCAGAGCTCATACCGAAGGTAAAACAAGAACCTGCATTTTAGCTAAGAAACATCTAAGTATATTTCTGCTCAACAATTTCAGCAACTGCGACAACACGGCAGTAAGCCTGGAGCTATCCACGGCCCCAATAAGGCTACTGTCGTCCTATATGGCTCACGACAGCCCGGACCAGCCTCCCGACGACAAGGTCAAATCCCTTGTCCAAGAGTGTGAGACGAGGAAGATAGGCCTGATCATAGGCTGCGACGCCAACGCTCACCACACACAGTGGGGGAGCACGGATATAAACCCAAGGGGTGAGTCACTCTTGTCCTTCATTTTAAACTCGAACTTAGAGATTAGTAATGTAGGCAATGACCCAACCTTTATTATTAAGAACAGGAAAGAGGTCTTAGACCTCACCTTAGTCTCAAGCTTTCTCAGTGACCGGGTGACGGGATGGAGGGTCTCAGAAGATCACTCCTTCTCCGACCATAGGTACATTGAGTTCAGGATGCTTCTCAACTCCTCCAAACCAGCAAACTTCCTCAATAGGAGGAAAACTAACTGGGATAAGTATAATCGCGTACTTAATCGCATTCTGCCCAAAAGTCCGCTGACAGGTCAGAATTCTGTAGACAACCTGTACAAGCTTACAGATACCTTCACCAGGGCATGTGATAAAGCCCTTAGAGTAGCGTGCCCCATTACAAGGCCCACGTCTAGAAAAAAGCCCCCATGGTGGTCATCTCAACTCAGTGTCCTCCGGAAGAGTTGCAGATCCCTTTTCAACGCAGCAAAAGCGCGCAATGAAGACTCACACTGGTCTATCTATAAGTCTAGTCTGGCGGAATATAAAAAAGCCATCAGACAGGCAAAAAGAAGATCGTGGAGAGAATTCTGTACGGAGATAGACTCAACCAGCGAAGCCGCAAGGCTCAGGAAGGTTCTATCCAAAACAAATCCAATCTTGGGTTATCTCAAGAGAGACGACAACTCTTGGTCTGACTCAAGTGAGGACTCCTTAGATATCCTTCTTAGGACCCATTTTCCAGGGTGCTCTAAGCAACCCTTAACCAATGATTGCTCTGGGTCAGGTGCTGTTGCTTCAATGACACCTATCCTCAGCAAAGATAATATACGATGGGCGATTAATAGCTTCAAACCGCTAAAATCCCCAGGTCCCGATAATATATGCCCGGCTCAATTACAAAAAGCGGGCGATTTAGCAATTAACTGGCTACACACGATCTTTGGTGAAATTTTCAAGACTGGACAAATTCCTCCTTCTTGGCTTAAATCAAAGATCACCTTCATTCCCAAAGCAGGGAAACCATCCCATACCAATGCAAAGGATTTCAGACCCATCAGTCTAACATCCTTTCTGCTTAAAACTCTGGAAAGGCTTATTAGTCTGTACCTAAATAGTTTTATAGACCCGAATTTAATCTCTGGTTCACAACACGCATACAGGAAGGGTAGATCCACGGATACTGCCCTTCATTCTGTGGTCAAACAAATAGAATCATCTTTATTCTCAAAAGAATTCACCTTAATAGCTTTCCTCGATATCGAAGGTGCTTTTAACAACGTCATCCCAGAGGCGATAACTGAAGCACTGACGAGTCTGGAGGTCGACCCCGGTTTAGTGGGATTGATCAATCAAATGCTAACACTCAGGATTGTGACATCTACACTTGGATCGTCTACCCTTTCCAGATAAGTCAGTAGAGGAACGCCCCAAGGGGGAGTCCTATCACCTCTCCTATGGAACCTGACAGTAAATAAGCAGCTGCGCGACATGGAGGGGGGTGGCTGTCAGACGGTCGCCTATGCGGATGACGTAGCAATCATCTTCAGAGGAAAGTACCCTCAAACTTTATGTGACTTGATGACAAGCAAATTAAAGACCTTGTCATCTTGGGAAAATAGTTGCGGTTTAAGTGTCAACCCCACGAAAACCGAACTTGTGCTCTTCACAAGGAAATACAAAATTCCTCCCCTTGTCCCTCCAAGACTAAATAATACGGCCCTTTCCTTCAAACCCAGTGCCAAATTTTTAGGTTTGACACTTGACAGGAAATTGGACTGGAACCTAAACACCCAGACAAGGGCTCAGAAAGCTACAGTAGCCCTTTTCACATGTAGGAAATCCATAGGACTCAGATGGGGTATGACCCCTAATATTGTCCGATGGATGTACCTATCAATTATCAGGCCCATTCTTTTATATGGGGTTATAGTTTGGTGGCCTTGCCTTAAAAAGCAAACCACTATGAAGATACTAACCAAGGTTCAGCGGATGGCTGAACTGTGTATCTCGGGAGCGCTTCGTTCCACTCCAAATGAGACACTTGATGCCATCCTAGATATTCAAAGCTTAGAAGTAGAAGGCCTTGAACAGGCAACTCTCACAGCTGTTAGACTTAGGGAATCCACATCGTGGAATAACCAAAACAAAGGCCATGCCTCCATTCTGATTGGGAGACACGACATACCCATCAGAACAGACTACTGCACACCAGTAGTCCAACTCACGACACCTTTTACTACCCTCTTCCCACAAAGGGAAGAATGGGCACACGGAACCCCCGGTCCTTCAGCGACCGTAGAATTCTATACAGACGGGTCCAAACTCGACAATCAGGTAGGCGGGGGCGTCTACTCCTCCCAGCTTACCACTCGGCTATCCTTCAGCCTTCCGGCACACTGCAGTGTGTTCCAAGCTGAAGTTATAGCCATACAAGAAGCACTGAATTGCCTGAAAAGGTCAAAAATTAGCTCCTCCAACGTCAACATCTATGTTGACAGCCAAGCGGCGATCAAATCCCTGGGTGCAATGTCAATGAACTCGACAACAGTAGCATGCTGCCGCAAATCTCTTCAAGAGATGGCAGAGCAGCATGCTATCAGCCTAATATGGGTGCCAGGGCACAGCAACATTGAAGGCAACTGCATAGCAGATGAGCTAGCTAGGAAAGGTACTCTGCTACCCCTCCTTACTGAAAAGGAAGGTGTAAGCATGCCCCTAGCTACCTGCAAGCTCAGGATAAAAGAGTCCACTAGATGCAGATCAAACGATAAATGGCGCAACGCCAACTGCAGTCGCATAGCTCGCCAAACATGGCCAAATTACAACAGCAAGCGCAGTAAAGAACTGTGCCTTCTAAACCGCAGTGATTGTTCGGCCGTGATCCGGGCAATTACAGGTCACTGGCTAGCGGGCTTTCATGCCAGCAGGCTCAACATCCCTTTCAATGATTTCTGCAGGAGCTGCAGAGACGAGGAGGAAGTGGAATCTCCGGAACACTTCCTCTGTCTCTGCCCAGCTCTAGCAAAAAGACGATCCACCTTCTTAGGAAGCCATTTCCTATCCAGCTTAACGCAGCTGGCGCATATCAGACCAACCAAGATCGCAAAATACATAAATGCGACCGGTTGGTTTTAACTTATCCAAATTTTTCCCATGGGTTTTTCCCGGAGCAGGACGTAGATCCACGGCATCACCAGGGATCATTAAATTGGTCTATGTGTGCTGACCTTTTCAGGTCGCAGCCGTCTTACCTAACCTACCTAACCTATCAGACGTAGAGCGGTTTCATAAAACAATCAACGAAAAACTAAGAATTATCAATTCGGACACAAACGAAGAAAATAAGTTAACCAAATTCGAAATAATACTTTACACTTATAATCATAAAACAATACATAGCACAACTGGTAGAACACCAGAAGATATCTTTATATATGCCGGATCACCAGCATACAATACCCAGTTGAAAAAAATTAAAAAGATCAATAAGCTAAATGAAAACAGAAAAACTTACGAAGTAGATACAAACTATAGAGAAATGCCACTTATCAAATCAAAAACAACAAATCCATTCAGGAAAACAGGCATAATAAAACAATTAGACAGCAAACATTTCGAAGAAACAAATAAATGCCGAAGAATCATACATTATAAAACTAAATTTAACAAGAAAAAGAATATAAACATAAATAAATATAACAATAATTTCAGGTCAACGACGGAAGATCCATCTACCAGTCCACCTGCTAATAATTATAATATTAAGGCTAGCCGTAACTCAGAGTAACACCCAAAATATTGAAGTAAACCACGTAAAAGCACAAAACGGGTTCGTTTTATTTAAAACAGGCTCATTGAGCATACCCTCAGATTTCGAATACCATTGCCTAACAGTAAACTTAACAAAAACCGAAAATACCGAAAAAGATTTAATATCTCAGACACTTGATTTTAGTGCTCTACCCCAAATAGAATATCTAGTAGAAAAACTTCATAGAGAAATGAACGGAATAAAGATAATCAAAAGACAGAAACGAGGACTCCTAAATGTAGTAGGAAAAGGTTACAAATATTTATTTGGCACATTAACTGAAGACGACAAAACAGAACTTACTGAAAAAATTGATGATTTAGAAGCTAATAGCATACAGGTAAACGAACTAAACAAAGTCATAGAAGCAGTCAATCATGGCATACAAATAATGGACAGCATGACAGAAATATCACAACAGAACACAAAATTAAGTTTATTAATGTTTAACTTACAAAAATTCACTGAATACATCGAAGATATCGAATGGAACTGACCAGATTGGGAATTTTTAACCCAAAATTACTAAAACATGATCATTTGTTAAATGTTGATTCAGAAAATTTGTTAAATATAAAAACATCAACTTGGATAAAATCCACAACAAATGAAATTATAATAATATCACATATACCAAAAACTCTGTCACAAAAAACTTTGTATTCAATAATACCATATCCAGATGAGAAAAAAAATATTTTAACCGAACTAGGGCCAACTATTAGTGATAAATATTATTTACACAAAAATAACACTTATTCAGCAACAAATAAGAAACTAATAGCAAACGAATGCATAAACGGTATTTTAAAACAAATAAAAGTTGAATGTAAATATACTAAAACAAGAAAAAATTATGAAATAAATTTCATAGAACCAAATGTAATATTAACTTGGAACTTACGTAAAACCACACTTAATCAAAACTGTATACCACAACAAGTCGAAATTTTAGGAAACAACATTATCAAAGCAACCAATTGTTCTGTTCAATTAGAAGATATCCAGATTTCAAATGTAATATCAGACTTTACGCAAACCATTTATATAAGTAATAATATAACTAAAACAGAGCCGTTAGCATTCTTAGAAAATAAAGAACTCATAAGAGAACATACAAAAACAAATAATACCTTGTTAATCATAAGCTTAACATTAGTGACAGTATTGTCAATAGTAATAATAAGCTATTCTATGTTCAAATTCAAAAATTTACCAAAACAAATAACAATCAAATATAAGAATAATGCAGCAACGACACCACACGTCGTAGATGAAGAAAAAACAACCGCAGAAAACACCAACGACTTACAGTTATACCCTATACTGAGCGCTTGAGGACAAGCCAAATTGTCTAAGGGATGGGGAAGTGACATATCCAGATCACGCAGATCTCTCATGTCCACACTCACGCTTATCATACAGCATGTCAACATCGCAGACGCACTTTCTGTTAACAGAATCATAGCAAGCAAGATAAGATAAGCATAAACAAAGAATGAAACTATCAAAAGAGACCCCTACATAGATGGCAGGTCAAAGTATCATACAGCATGTCAACATCGCAGACGCACTTTCTCTAAATAGAATCATAGCAGGCAAGATAAGATAAACATAAACAAGGAATGAAAAAGAGACCCTCCACAAACAGACCATGAGATAGAAGCAAGTGCGATGTTTCCTTATAATTTAAACCACTAGCATAAGTAGAGTTATTTTGTACACGAAACCGAGAAGACGTGTCGTTTTTGTTTAATAAAGAATTATATTATTCCTAAAAAAAACCGTTGTCGAATTTTTCAATTGGCGCAGCCGGTACAACACTCTCACTAAAAAACGAAATTATATATGTGTATACATATATGCATAAATATGTATATGGAAAATAATTATATTTACCCCCAAACACTTCTATCCAATCTCCAGGGCATAAATAAATATTATATATACATAAATCATAAATATGCAAAATAAATAACTATTCAATATATAAACTAACAATCAATAACTAAATCATAAATAACTTTATACTAAATCAACTAACTCAGTCTCTCAGTCAAAATTGTATTCTAACATTAGTGGTGAGAATTAAGCAATCACTGAAAATTGACTCACCAATAACTAACACTCAACACAAAATTCAACACGAAAATACCTTTTAAACATTTAGATGGGCGAGATGAGTGCACTTCCGTACCGAACATTTATTATTATTACACGCTAAAACACTTATTGTTTCTTCTATATCGCCTACAATTGTTCTTTTCTATTCTGGATTTTGAACTACTTCTATTGGTAATGCAAGATCACGACTTGAAAACTCGACGTATTTTGGTATAATATATTTTAAACAAATTTTAATTGGCCGGTTATCTATTAGAAAATCTATTTTTCTTTTTAGCTCCAGATCCACTTCAGCGGCAACGTGGCTCGGCCCTTTCCCCGGCTCACGGACCAGTTCAGCTTCACTTTCACTTCGGGTAATTATTGAAAGATGTCCTCATCCCAAATCGGCAGGACTCCTGTTTGTGGCAGCGATGGACTCAGCATAGTACGATGCTCATCCACGGTCCGACTAAACATTCCTCCTACTTGTTGGGGAAGGTCACCTATTCAATATTTGATATATTTTACTCCTCTGAATTTGAAGGTTACAATCTCCGGACTATTTTAATTTATTTTTTTGATTATATTTGGCTCTATTGTTCTTTATTTATTTTCTTTTATGTTTTGCAAGTTACATTTGTTACTACAAATGTGCTTTGCGGTGTTATTAAAATTAGGCTGACATTTGTTTTTACAATGTCGGCCTAGTTTTCAATTGGGCGCCCTTTGTTATGACTTGCCTATCAGAAGCACCAATATATCGCTCAGCCGACTAGCTATCGGCTCAGGTGGGGTTCGACCGCGATATATTGGGCGGCAAGTAAACAATAATTTGTATTTTTCTTTTTATCAATAAAAAAGAACAAATACCTTCCTAAAACAGATCCGCTCGCTATTGTTTTGTGCGTGTTTTCGTTCGGTTGTGCTACCCCATCTCACCCGATCATATCAGTTTAGCACATCATCTCAATTCTTTTCATATCAAATTATTTAATTTATAAATTATTACTCTCTTCATTCACAATCTTGCACATAACTATATTTACATATGACCTCCTAAACCTTGTTGGCCAACACTAATATTCTTATATACATATATTAATAACTAACAATAATTCACTTAACTTAACAAAAATTTGGCTATTTTTTATTTTTGGCTGCTGCAGCGTGCATCATTGACAGGCCAAATGAGCATCACTGTTGTTGCTGATCATCACTGATGCCTTGGCGGTTAGCGACGATCAGCTGTGATATTTGCCTCAATCAATTTATGCGGGAACGGACTCACGTATTTGTTTTCTGCTGATCCAAGTCGACTTGCTGCTCCTGGGGCTCCACTCCAGATTTGTCCCAGCTGTCCCCCGGCGATCTTCTCCAGGGTGGTGGTGTTCGTGGCCTTCGCCTGTTGCCGCTGATTTGTTTATTTGTTTGGTTGTTTTTAATTTATTTATTTTTTTATACTATTTTTTCTTATAATTATTTAATTTTAAATAAAAATTTTAACACATTTTCAAATTGTATGCGCATGCGCACGTGCCTTTCTTCTCCTCCCTCCGTTTTTCCTTCTCTTTTTCTTTCTCTCCTTTCCTTTTTTTCCTATTCCCTTCTCTAATCTATCTGCCGACCATAACACGTTTCTATAATTTTGTCAACACTAAGCGTGGTTCAACAGCACTTCCTTCTACTGTATTTTTTGAAAAAAAGACTGCAGACTCAGATCAGGCCATTGCCGATCTATTTGCGGAATTTTTTCAATCTACCTATAGTACCCATAATCATCAGGTGGTTTTGCCATATCCTTATCCGGTCAGTCGCTCTAATTGCATTTTTGAACATGTGATAACTGAGAGCACTTTACTTAGGGACTTGAAGGGTATTAAGCCAGTATTTTTACCCGGGACCTGATGGGGTACCTGGCTGTGTGCTAAGGTACTGTGCCGATGGTCTTTTGAAGCCCTTGCTAAAACTTTTTGAATTGTCCGTGGAGTTAAGCTCTTTTCCTAATATTTGGAAAGAATCATTTATTATCCCTCTCCTTAAAAAGGGAAACAAATCAAATGTTCAAAATTATAGAGGTATCTCTAAATTGTCTGCCATTCCTAAAGTTTTTGAGAAATTGATAACTTCTCAACTTCAACATTTTTGTAGATCTTTGATTTCACCCTGTCAACATGGGTTCATGAAATACAGATCTACAACCACTAACTTATTAGAATTCACCTCTTTTGTTATCAAAGGTTTTAAGAACAAAATGCAAACGGAGGTTGTTTACACTGATTTCAGTAAGGGTTTTGATTCTGTGAATCACCCTTTGCTAATTCACAAGCTTTATCTTCTGGGTTTTCCAAATAATCTGATTAATTGGATCTCAAAATATTTACTATCAAGAACACAGAGTGTTTTCTTTAGAGATTTCATTTCAAAGTCTGTTCAGGTTACTTCCGGAGTACCACAAGGAAGTCACCTTGGTCCCTTGTTATTTACTTTATTTATAAATGACCTTCCGTCCGTTATAAGTTATTCTCGGGTACTGATGTACGCCGATGACGTTAAGTTGTGTTTATCAACTACTGACTCTCTTACTGGACAGAGGCTTCAAGCTGACTTAGATAGTTTTGAAGCCTGGTGTCGTTTTAATTTATTAAGTCTTAATTGTGATAAATGCAAAGTCATGTCCTTTTATAGGCGAATGCCTATTTTAATTAGATTATTTCCTTAATGGCAAACCACTGGAACGCATAGAATGTGTTGATGATTTGGGTATCCTTTTAGATCCCAAGCTTAAGTTTGACAAGCACATTTCTGCGATTGCTAATCGGGCTCTTGGTGTCCTAGGTTTCATTAAGCGCTGGTCAAAAGAATTTGACGATCCCTATATCACTAAAACTCTTTACATGTCTCTTGTGCGTCCTATTCTTGAATATGGGTCTTGTATATGGTCACCCAATTACAAGGCTCATCAGGACAGAATAGAATCCGTTCAAAAGCAATTTCTTTTATTTGCACTTAGACGTCTAAACTGGACTACTAATTTTAGTTTACCTTCCTACCGTAGTAGACTTCTATTAATAAATCTTCCTTCACTTTCTGATCGTAGAACAATGCTTGGCGTAATCTTTTTACACAAGCTTATAAATGGTGAGATTGATTCTTTGGAGTTAATTAGCCAAATAAATTTTACAGTTCCGATCAGAAATACAAGGAACTTTCTACCCATCTTTCTTCAAACTTGTAGTTCGAATTATGCTTTACATAATCCATTTAGAATTTTATGTACTAATTATAATATGCTTTTCCCTTTAATTAATTGCAATTCCCCTATTGATGTAATTAAAAATGTTTTGTTGTGTCATCTTTCTTCCAATTCGCGATCTTCGAATCAGTAACTCGTGCGGTCGCCCCTCGGTCGGTTGTGTTGGGGGGGGCTGCTTTCGCCTGGGTCCGCGCGTTAACAAGCCCGAGCTTGGTATCATTGGGCCACTTGAATGTACTGCTCGTTAGTACTTCAACGTCCAAATATAAGAAAGTGGTGTATTGTCTCCGCTACTCTGGAGTCTGCTAGTAGACGAACTGCTCAACAGACTTACCACCAGAGGTATCCAATGTCAAGGCTATGCCGATGATATTGTCATAATAGCGAGAGGTAAATTCGAGGAGACACTCTGCGATATAGTCCAGACAGGGTTAAAAATAACGAGAGACTGGTGTATGGAGGTTGGACTCAACCTAAACCCTACAAAAACAGTCATCGTCCCCTTCACTAGACGGTACAAGCTGCAGAGGATGAAACAGATACGGCTCTCAGGATGCCTATTAGAAACCAGTAGGGAAGTTAAGTACCTAGGGGTCACATTTGACAGCAAGCTAAACTTTGGCACCCATGTACAAAACACGGTATCGAAGTGCTCAAGAGCACTCTATACGTGCCGGAGTATAGCCGGAAAGTCATGGGGCACATCACCAAAGATTATGCGATGGCTATACACAATGGTAGTGAGACCCATGCTGACTTATGGAGTAATAGCATGGGGTGATAGAGCACGGCTTATCACCGTGAAAAGAGAGCTGCAGAAACTGCAGAGACTGGCCTGCGTATGCATGACAGGGGCAATGCGCACCTGTCCAACAATGGCCTTGGAAGCCTTAATGGAGATAACACCACTCCATCACACAATAAGGCTCCAACAGAAAGCTACGCTCTTAAGGATGTCAGCGGAAGGAGTTGGAGGCTATCACATCCTTAGCCAAAAAGATGCCCAACGACTTTCAGATGAACTTCCCCTGCTGGTTCAACCTAGGGATGAAATGGCAGCCGAATACATATTCGAGCGTAATTTCAAAGTTCAGATGAGTAGCAAAAAGGAATGGACGTCACTGGATGACATCCATCCCATGAAACCGCACACCATAAAATGGTACACCGACGGATCACTCACCAGCCAGGGCACAGGCCTAGGAGTGGTGGGCCCTCGGACATCGTATCACGAATCCCTAGGAACGCAAACCAGCATATTCCAAGCTGAAGTGTGTGCGATAGGAAGGTGTGCGGATTTTAACCTGGTGCGCAACTACCGGAATACGGATATATCCATCCTATCCGATAGTCAAGCAGCGTTAAACGCTATTAGTGGGACGAAAATCACTTCTAAAGTGGTCCTAGAAGCACGATCCAGACTTGACCGACTCGGGGCAACCAATAGGCTCACCCTAAGATGGGTCCCGGGCCACACGGACATAGCTGGGAATGAACTGGCCGACAGGCAAGCAAGATTGGGGGCGGAAAGACCCCTAATGGGACCTGAACCGTATTGTGGCATCGGAAGGCACACGATACGGCAGGAGCTTAGGAATGAAGAAAGACAGAGGAGCTGGGCAGAGGCACCAGGACTCCGACAAGCCAAATGTCTTATGGGTGGCTATAATCAAAAGCGATTTAAGCAGATTATAGCCATGAGCAAAAACAATCTTAGAATACTCACCGGTCTACTGACGGGACACTATAGACTAAGAAGTCACCTAGCCAAGCTGGGTATAATCAGTAGCGGACTCTGCAGGTTCTGTGAAAGCGAGGAGGAATCCTCAATGCACATCCTAGCAGAGTGTGTAGCCCTAGCAAGGAAAAGAAGCAACATCCTGGGGATGCATGTCATGATGAGCAATGTAGCCCTTAACCCAATAAAAATTCTAGCATTCGTGCAAGAGCTTGGGTTGATGGAGGAGCTTTAAGCTTAGAAGGGGCACAATAGACATATCAGGTCGCAGTGCACACACCCCCTAACCTAATAATAATTATAATAATCTTTATTTTAATTCGGGCAAGTACTCGTTTCCAAAATTCTTCACAATTGGAAAGCGGTACATTCCAATGATCACACAATCCCTTCTAATATCTACTATGTTTTTAACTTTTGGTACGTATCGATAGTGACGTATCGCATACCACCACATTTTTTTGTTACAGGGCTGAATTTTTTTGGGCTAAGGGAGAGTTTTTCACATGATAGCAGAAAAGACAGAAAAGTGTTGCAGTTCATGGTTTTTGGCGAGCAATGTTTTGATGGGCGAACGAGGACTTAAAGTGTTGGATTTCTGGTACATATCGATAGTGCCGTATCGCATACCGCCACATTTTTTTGTGACAAGGTTGCATTTTGGAGGTTAGTGGGAATTTTCCACGTGATAGCAGAAAATATAAAAAGTGTTATAGGTCGTGGTTCTTGGCGGGCAACCTTTTTCGGATGGGCGAGCGAGGATTTAAAACACATAAAAGAGTGCGAACCCTCCGTTATACTTGTGTGCTGTGTGAAATAGAATTTGGTGCAAGTGTGTAAGTAATTTATTTGTTATATGTACTAATTTTATGTTATGTGTGTAGGTGGCCAACTGCAGGTCACGCCGGATTTAATTTATTTTGTTGTGTTCATTAATCTGAACATTGCCAATCAGCAGATGCTAGTTGTCGGCGACACCGGATTTATCCAGAGATTCGGATAAGAATCGCCGGTGGAGACACACCTACGCAGCAACACATCACACACACCTCACACAGACGCATATGCTGTGGCACAACAAATCCATTATTATTCTACTCCGGTAGAGACGCGCATGCGCGGCGGCACAACACATCTGTATTATCTCGCCGGTGAGTGCGTTCCAATAAGGAACCAGTGACATCACGCCCCATACAAGAAAGCCACCCGCTACGAATTAAAAGATTGAATTAAACTGCAAGAAAATAAAACGCATGAACAAAAAAAATATTGTTAGTCATGCTCAATTTAAAATGCGTAAATATATTGTAGTAGGCCGTAATAATAACTCTTTAAATAAGAAGACGTTCGATCAATTTGATTCTTTATTCAACTGTACATCTACTTATGATAGTGACCAGCGACAGACTAATTTGTGTCTCATTTAACAGATGTTAAATGAGCTTAACATTATATCCTACAGTCCTAGCGGTGGACTGATGTCGTTAGTGGTGGCCTGCTACAACTCGGCCATCCTGACGTTTTGGATCCCCTGATCACGCTTAATTTTAAATCATACATTTTGTTTCGTATTCTAAACTTATCCTAATTAATATTATTTTATTTATGTTAACAGTGTATATAATTTTAGTGGGATTTGTTCTTTTTACCCATCCAGTGTCTTATATTTTGCGCGCTCCAAACACCTTGATAAGGGTTACGGGAGACCTGAAAACTGTTGCATTTCTGGGTTCCTATCGATAGTGGCCTATCGCATACCACCACATTTTACGGCGACAAGGTTGCATTTTTGGGGGTTAGAGCGAATTTGCCATGTGATACGAGAAAATGGCAAATAAGTGCGCAGGTCAGGATCATTGGCGGGCCACAAAATTTTAAAGATCAAGCGAGGAAATAGGAAGCCCCAAGAGTGCGAACCCTCTACTAGACCTAAGTGTTGTGATAGAGGAAATCCGGCGTAAGTGTGTTTAAATTAGTTGAATGTTATTTATGTATTAATTATATGTTGTGTCTGTAGGTGGCCGACGGCAGGTCACGCCGGCGAATTTAGGCGAATTCATCCATTTGATCTTAAATTAATCATTATTTCTGGCACGATAAATGGGACATTGCCCGTAATCACGGCAACGGCGTCGCTTGGATCCCAACTCTGTGAGACACGCGGATTATTACGCCGGTGGACACACATACAAGCCACGGCACGTCGCCCACCTTGACGCAATATTTTTACGCCGGTGAGTGCGTTCCTATAAGGAACCATAACGCCACGCCCCACAAAATTTCAATAATAAATAGAGCCACAAAGTCCAATCAATCTGAAAAGATTGGACTAAACCAAAAACTAATAAGACGCATGAGCAAAATTTTGTTTATTCCGCTCGATAAAAAAATGCGCCAAATGTGTGGAGTTGCGAACTGAAAAAAAAAAATGTTTCTTAATATAAAATAATATTGACACTTCTAACACCCCCCCCCTCCCCTCCCGGCACTAAATACTCCTATTAGAGCTCTAGTAGGGTAGGATAGGGATTGAGGGACAGCACGGAATATTCGACCGTGTTGGATTAAATCTTATATTTAATTTCTCATTTGGCAAAATTTTGAATCCCAATTTAAATTTGAATTGCCGTAACAAAAAAATCCATACGCCACCTTTTGGCAATTACATCCAGTATATATACATATAAATTAGTAAGTAGTCACAATGTTTATAAATAAACGATAATGAATTTCGTAATGTCTGAGTAAATTCTGTAGAGGGAGCATGGAGTAGATCGATCGTCCACTCCAATATAAGGGCGATGGGTCTGCAAAAATTCAAATAGGCCCATTGCAGGAAGGGCGGGTTCGTCGTGGCCACAAACATCGGGCCTGCCAACTGTTTCTTTTATTTTGTGTGTCCATGTAGGTCGTCATGTAGTGTTGTGAAGGTCGAGATTTGTTTTTGGAGTCTGTACCGTCTACGGGCAGGGTTGGAGTTACCACACCCTGGGAAAACTGAGCTAGCCGAGGTTGCCCACTGGGAAACATTAGACGTGTTACAAGATGGCGAGAACGGTTGTGAAGCAACAAGTTCAAACGATCAGCGTAAGCGAGATGATTTCAGAAGCAGAAAAAAAATAATAATAATCCGAAACGGCCAGTCCTCGCAGTACGGATGGCTACTCTGTGTGCCGTCTGAAACCGCGGCTTATAATTGAGATTGTATTTAAATTGTAATTGCGCGGTGGAGACGACACTAAGTGTACCCTGAAGTATTTTTGTTTTGTAGCGTAGGAATATAGAAAAAAAATTCTAGGGCTGTGGTGGCTTGTCCGTTCCACAATGAGCAGGACAATTGCACCAGGCATCGGGTGAGGGAGCAGTGTCCATGTCGGTATGTCACTCACGCTTTCAACAAGGCAGTGAAGTTTGCTACTGGACATGAGACGGTGCGAAAGTTTTTTTTATTTTAGAATAGGATGCACGTACAGTAAAAGTTTTGTTAGTATTTTCGTTAAGTGTGTTTCCACTCATTTGCGTGTCGACAGCGAAGTTCTGTTCGGACAGGGTGACCCATGGTACGACAATTACGTAGCCATGCGCTGCATCCTGCCAATGGATCTCGAGTCGACAGGCAAATTAGATCGGAAACGTACCAGGCCAGAATGATACAACTGGGGACCGTCAGCAAAGCTGACGATCGAACCAGTTAACATCATTCAATGAGTTCTGTAAAATTTGTTTTGTAGTTTAAAAGTGAACAGTTTGGTAAACGACGTAGGTTGGATTGGCGATTGATTCCGGCCATAGGTGATTTTCCCCTCCAAGTTAAGTTTGATTGCGTAAAGTATTTGTATTTGTGATATTGTGTTTTGTGTTATTTTGGTATTTATTATAATCTTAGTTTTGTTGGTAATATTAATAAAAAGTAGACATGACCGGAAGAGAAAAGACAGAGTCGGACGCGAGTCACTCGTATCAGTTGCGGTCAGGAGGGGATAGAGTCGCGCAGGACGAATCATGGATAAGTGAAGGGGCAGGAGCGATGAGGGGAATAGGCTTGGCAAGATCTCCAGTAAGGCCAGTAGCTCTAGCCACTAACTTTAACCTGCCACGAGAGGATAGAGACGTAGTAGAACAGCCTCAGGCAGAAATCGATTCGGAAATAGTCTCCGCGATAAACGTTGCGATCCTACAGGCTCAAGAGACCTATAGGCATTCAATGAATTCAGGGATAACGCAAGTTTTTCGGGAGGAACTCCGAATCGGTTTCCAAGAGATGATGAAGACCATCAACGATCTTGTCCGACCAGTGCCACCTCCCGCTATGCGAAGCCAGGCGCAAACGGACGTCGGTAGTCTAGAGTCCAACCAGCAGCCAAAGTTAGGTAGAGGAGCCGTCCCAAAACAACGCTCGAGTGTCAAACCAGCTCCTAAGCCACCACTGAAGCCTGAGAGGTCAAACACCTCAAGTGGACCGAGTGGCTGTCGAGCGTGGGATTGGCGAAATCCACGTCCGGATGATAGACAGGGCAAGAACAGGCGAAGTGACGACGTCAGGCAGGCAACGAGAACGGGTGAAAGTCGGAGCAACGAGAACCGACGTCGTTCGAATGTCGAAACTCATCTGGGTCGACCGTTTGCGAAAATGAATGTGTGGCCAGTATTTTTACCGGGACCTGATGGGGCACCTGGCTGTGTGCTAAGGTACTGTTCCGATGGTCTTTTGAAGCCCTTGCTAAAACTTTTTGAATTGTCCGTGGAGTTAAGCTCTTTTCCTAATATTTGGAAAGAATCGTTTACTATCCCTCTCCTTAAAAAGGAGTTTCTTTCTAAAGTTTTTGAGAAATTGATAATTTCTCAACTTCAACATTTTTGTAGATCTTTGATTTCACCCTGTCAACATGGGTTCATGAAATATAGATCTACATCCACTAACTTATTAGAATTCACCTATTTTGTTATCAAAGGTTTTCAGAACAAAATGCAAACGGAGGTTGTTTACACTGATTTCAGTAAGGCTTTTGATTCTGTGAATCACCCTTTGCTAATTCACAAGCTTTATCTTCTGGGATTTCCAAATAATCTGATTAATTGGATCTCAAAATATTTACTATCAAGAACACAGAGTGTTTTCTTTAGAGATTTCATTTCAAAGTCTGTTCAGGTTACTTCCGGAGTACCACAAGGAAGTCACCTTGGGCCCTTGTTATTTACTTTATTTATAAATGACCTTCCGTCCGTTATAAGTTATTCTCGGGTACTGATGTACGCCGATGACGTTAAGTTGTGTTTATCAACTACT
Organism: Drosophila kambysellisi; assembly: GCA_035042185.1. NCBI lineage: Eukaryota > Metazoa > Arthropoda > Insecta > Diptera > Drosophilidae > Drosophila > Drosophila kambysellisi. The sequence goes on from JAWNLS010001026.1 coordinate 25,093, forward strand.
GACTCTCTTACTGGACAGAGGCTTCAAGCTGACTTAGATAGTTTTGAAGCCTGGTGTCGTTTTAATTTATTAAATCTTAATTGTGATAAATGCAAAGTCATGTCCTTTTATAGGCGAATGCCTATTTTAATCAATTATTTTCTTAATGGCAAACCACTGGAACGCATAGAATGTGTTGATGATTTGGGTATCCTTTTAGATCCCAAGCTTAAGTTTGACAAGCACATTTCTGCGATTGCTAATCGGGCTCTTGGTGTCCTAGGTTTCATTAAGCGCTGGTCAAAAGAATTTGACGATCCCTATATCACTAAAACTCTTTACATGTCTCTTGTGCGTCCTATTCTTGAATATGGGTCTTGTATATGGTCACCCAATTACAAGGCTCATCAGGACAGAATAGAATCCGTTCAAAAGCAATTTCTTTTATTTGCACTTAGACGTCTAAACTGGACTACTAATTTTAGTTTACCTTCCTACCGTAGTAGACTTCTATTAATAAATCTTCCTTCACTTTCTGATCGTAGAACAATGCTTGGCGTAATCTTTTTACACAAGCTTATAAATGGTGAGATTGATTCTTTGGAGTTAATTAGCCATGTTTAGTTTCATTCTAATCATAAGCCATTGGTACGAGTTCATCAAGAGCAGAGCATCGTACGCTGCAGATAACACAGCTACGCAGCTAATCCATGGGTTGTGATAATAAATATGTTCACACCATCTATCGCGCCGCCTGCAGTTAGCAGATAGGCAGCGTCATAAATTAGATTATGTTATATGTACACGCATAAATAATTATTGATTGTTTAGCTCATCTAGCCCTAAGCAAGCCTTATCGTCTAAGAATTCTGTATATAAGCCATGCATTTGTACTCAATAAACTCAGTGTCTTTTAGAATCTCATTCTGTTCACTCATTTCTACCATCGCCTTTACTGTGCGCATCGTTGGATCTCCCTCTCCGTAGTCCACCTAGTTTCAAGTACTAGTTGCGACGCCCTTCTAGTAGTCAGTTTATGTGCTGACTGCTTCCCTTGCAAAAACATTTTGGTGACCCCGACGTGATTTTATCCTGCAGTTGCCAACTAGGCGACAAAAAGGATAACAAACCTCACGAAAAATCTACATTTGAAGTTGTCAACAAGGCGACAATCAAAGTGACTCCTGCAGTTGTCAACTAGGCGACAAAGGGATAATCAACCTCCAAAATTCCACATTTGAAGTTGTCAACAAGGCGACAATCAAAGGGATACCTCCAATCTCCTAACACAGTTCACTATATCTGCGTTAGTGAGACCATCTGAAGTTGTCAACTAGGCGACATATCAGGATAAAAGTGTGCTCTCGTTGAATAAACGACCACGGCACTTATAACAACGTCCATCAAGCGACAAAAACTGATTAAGAAACAGATATAACAATACATATCTGTAAAAGTCCAACAAGCGACAAAAAATCAGTCAAAATGGCATCAGAAAAAGTAACCATCAATGAGCTACTTGATGTCCAGCAAGATATTAGCAATGAGATATTACGGCTAATATCTAATTATAAAAAGGATTCCGCTGAGAGAAAGTCTCAGACTGGCTATCACAAAAGTAAAGCAGATGCTCTAAATGTCAAATGGAAGATTGTCCAGGAAAATGACGAAGTCATAAGAAAATCTGGCGAGCTACCAAAGAATAATGAATACTTCACATTCTATGAGGAAATAAGAACAACAGTTCTGAATGTCCTAGAAGTCATAAAAAACGACGCCGAAACCGTAAACCAAGCCACAAGCAAGATGCTTGAGTTTGACGAGGGACAGCGTCAGCAATCAACCTTAGAACCCAAGGTTATTGCGTTGTGCCGACGACAAAGGGCAATGATCGCATCACTACAGCGCACATTGCACCAAAGCACCCCCATTGAGAACGCAGCATTAGAGCTCATTAGGAATCTATGGGCACAAATTCAAGAGGTCCATTTTCGGCTGTATGAAGAAGTTGAAAACCCAGAAGAAAATGGATATGATACAAAGAAGTATCTACAAGCAGAAGAAGATGTACAAAGGGCACTAGCTTCAAGAAACGATAAGCAGTGCACCAATGACATAAACTTGCCTCGCATAACCATCCCCAAATTTGATGGGGATATATTAAAATGGACACAATTCTATGATATGTTTGTGTCCATGGTACACGATACCAATATGCCAACAATTCGGAAAATGTGGTATTTAAAAACCAGCGTGATCGGTGAGGCAGAAAGATTAATACGCCAAATCGACTTAAAAGAGGATAACTACCTTCACGCATGGAACATCTTGGTTGACGCATACGACAATCCAAGAGACATTGCATCAACGGTACTGAACCGATTTTTAATGCAACAAGCCATTAATGACAACATAAAATCGCTTAAGGAACTCTATATAGTCACGTTGGAGTCCCTTGCATCTCTCAAAGGACTCGGACTAGACATCTCATCGTGGGATCCAATTTTAATAGCGGTCATCCGAAACAAGCTGGACAGCACAAATAAAACTCTGTACGAGCAATCACTAAGCAACTCGAAACAAATTCAGAAACTGGACACCATGCTCCAGTTTCTTGAACAACGAGTTCGTGTTTTAGCTAGCGGAAGCAAAACACACATCAATACCAAAAAAGATCCAATGCGAGCATCGTGTGTATCCTCCTCAACTACAAGGAAGGATTGTCTCTATTGCAAGAAGTCTAACCATATCATATATCGGTGCGACGATTTCCGTGCAAAGACAGCCGCTGAGAGATTAAATTGGATTCAACGACAAAAACTATGCGTCAACTGCCTCAAAGGAGATCACATGGCAAAGGTTTGCCCTAGTCGTTTTAAGTGCTTCAAGTGTCAAAAAAGACACAACACGCTGCTGCATTTGGAAAATTCTTCAATGGAGCAACAAAATCAAATTGTAGCATCAGCAAGTAGCAAAAATATAAATCTACTTGCAACAGCAAAGGTAATTGTCCAAGGAAATAATGGACAACAAGCTACCTTCAGGGCTTTGCTGGATTCTGGATCTCAGATTAACGTGATATCAGAACGACTCGCCTCACTATTATCTTTAAAACGACACGACTCCACACTACGAATTGAAGGCGTCGGTGGACAGCAAAGGACAAGCAGAGCTCGGGCAAATCTATTGGTAAAGTCAGTATGCAACGACTTTACAATGCGGATCGAAGCATTTATTCTACCGCACATAATTACGGATCAGCCAGCTCAAAGCATAAATGATAACGATTGGAACATGCCAGCAACACTATCGTTGGCAGATCCACAGTTCAACAAACCTGGCAAAATCGACATGCTTATCGGTGCGGAACACTATTATGCACTATTGCTCCCACAACAACACAAAATAGCCTCTGGTCCAATCATGCAAAAGACCAAATTGGGATGGGTTGTGGCTGGAAAGATAAAAGAATCAAGGATGTCAGCAGCCATTTCTGCAGTAGCTACTGGAGAAGAGACGAATAAAATAATGGAGCGATTCTGGACCCTGGACAACTTGGAAACAGCAGAAAGGCATCGTACACCAACTGAAAAGGAGTGCGAGCGCCATTTCATTGACAACTTGCAGACTGCTAAAGATGGGAGATTCATCGTAAAATTGCCGTTTGCTGAGCAATCTTCAGCCCTGGGGCCCTCGTTGGAGACTGCAGAAAAAAGATTCCTCGCACTGGAAAGAAGGACAGAGTCAAAAATCTGGAAAGCATATGTGGACTTTATGACCGAATATGAACAATTGGGTCATATGAAAGCTGTCCCTCGTGAACTCCTTCCAACAAACCACTATTTCATCCCTCATCATTGTGTGCTGAAACCTAGTAGCAGCACCACAAAGCTACGAGTAGTCTTCGATGCATCGTGTAAGACATCGACAGGAAAATCACTAAACGACATATTGCAAGTAGGACCCACCGTACAAAGTGATCTCATGTCAATTCTATTGAGATTCAGAACTCATAAGTACGTATTTACGGCAGATATTGAAAAGATGTATCGCCAAATATGGATAAACCCCGAACATCAATTTAATCAAATGATAGTTTGGAGGAAAAATCCAAATGATGAATTAAAGCACTATCGATTAAAAACGATCACATATGGAACAGCATCGGCTCCGTTTTTGGCAACTAAGTGTCTAAATCACTTAGCCTCACTTCATAAAGGCAGATCACCATTAGGATCCTCTGCCTTAAGGGATGACTTCTACGTAGATGATTGCCTCACAGGAGCAGACTCAATAGAAGAAGCGATCCAAATTCGACAGGAGTTGGTAAAAATACTGCTTCCCAACGGATTCAATTTACGGAAATGGTGCTCAAATAATGATCAAATTCTTAAGGGAATTCCAAAGGACGACATTGTAAGCGATATTAAGCTTGACGAAACACTGGAACAATACAGTGTTAAGACGTTGGGCCTTATTTGGATGCCAAAGAGGGATCAACTTTGCGGGCGCACACAAAGCAGCATAGCAAAAAGGATTACAAAACGTGTAGTCTGCTCGGAGCTGGCACAGATCTTCGACCCTCTAGGCCTGTTCGCTCCAGTCGTGGTAAAAGCAAAAATTTTCATGCAACGACTCTGGGAATCAAAATTCGACTGGGACGAAGAATTACCAAAAAATCTTCAGAACGAGTGGAAGGAATATAGGGAGGACTTGCAAAGCCTTAACTCAATGCAAATTCCAAGGCACATATACGATGGAAAAACTCCAGTCACGAAGGAATTGCACACATTTGTGGATGCTTCAGAGCAGGCATATGGCGCAGCAATATATGTACGCGCAACGTACAAAAACAGGCAAATATCTGTGCGTTTACTATGCTCAAAGTCTCGAGTAGCTCCAACCGCAAAACAGTCACTACCTCGTCTAGAACTATGTGCTGCATTATTGGGTGCTGAGCTCGCGGACAGGATTCGACGCGATCTCAACCTTGACCCCAGCACAGTGCCAGGATACTTTTGGTCGGATTCTACCGTCGTTCTCTCATGGATCAATGCACCGTCTTCCACATACCATACGTTTGTGGCCAACCGAATAGCGAAAATTCAGGCAGTGACAAGTCAAAATAATTGGCGGCATGTATCGTCTGCCAATAACGCAGCAGACGTGCTCTCACGAGGAATATCTGCACGAAAGTTACCCGAGCACAGTCTATGGCTCTATGGACCACTCTTTTTGCATGGCACTAAAGACAAATGGTTAGCCCCTCCCATCATCTCGCCGAGCAACCTGGAACGGAAAACAAAACATATAAGCCTAGCCACAACTCAATCAACAATAGGCGAAGAGTTGTATAACTGTCGACACAGCAACTCATTTTTCAAGTTACAACGCATTGTGGCTTACATGTTGCGATTCTGTTACATGCGTTACAGATCAGCAACGACCACGCTGTGCAAAACGGAACTGGACCACGCTCGCAAAATAATTCTACAAACAGTACAGCAAACTGAATTTGCTGCAGATCTAAAATGTCTGAAGCGCCACAACACAGTGGACAAAAAAAGTCATATCGCATCACTCTCACCAATACAAGGGTCAGATGGACTCTTGCGAGTTGGAGGTAGATTGGAGCAAGCCCCACTTCCTTACAATGCAAGGCACCAGATTTTGCTGCCTTACAACGATCCAATAGTGAAGATGATACTACGAGAGCTGCATGAAGACAACATGCACTGCGGTGCTCAAGCCTTACGAGCAACTGCTAGACAACAATATTGGATTCTGAACGACAAAACAATGTCGAGAAATATCGTTCACAACTGTGTGACGTGCAATAAGGCAAAACCCAAATTAATGAATCAAATTATGGGCAATCTGCCAACCGATCGAGTAACACCAACACGCCCGTTTCTCACTACAGGCGTAGACTATTGCGGACCAATTTGGATTCATCATAAAATTCGCGGAAAAAGACCTGATAAGGCATATATAGCCGTATTCTGTTGCTTCTCTACGAAGGCGGTCCACCTCGAGCTGGTTAGCGATCTGACTACAAATGCCTTTCTAGGAGCCCTGCGGCGTTTCCTAAGCCGCCGCGGCAAATGTCAAACAATTCATTGTGACAATGCCACCAACTTTGTCGGAGCAAACAACCAACTAAAGGAATTAGGAGGATCAATATTTGGCGAGAAGGCTCAGGCAGAGATCATCAATCACTGCAACAAAAAACAAGTTGCCTTCAAATTCATACCGCCACGAGCGCCATCATTTGGAGGCCTGTGGGAAGCTGCGGTAAAGTCTGCAAAACGACTACTGGTTACCACGACAAATACCGCATCTCTAACGTTCGAAGAGTTAAACACGGTGATCATCGAAATTGAAGCGATCTTAAACTCTCGCCCAATTACACCAATGTCAAATGACCCAACGGACAACACAGCCCTCACCCCAGCACATTTTCTGATTGGTGAAACGCTGACTGCTCCCCCCGATGTCAACACAGACCGCAACGAAAGTTCCTTACTAAAACGGTGGGAACTAGTGTCCAGACTCAAGCAAGGATTTTGGAAGCAATGGTCACAGGAATATTTACAAGAATTGCAAACCAGACATAAGTGGAAGGCCGTCAACCCCAATATCAAGGAAGGCATGCTTGTGATAGTCAAGGAAGACAACATACCTGTGATGAGTTGGCCAATGGGACGCATTGTACACACATATCCAGGCCAGGATAATCACGTTCGTGTAGTCGACGTTAAAACTTCCTCAGGGATCTACAAGCGCCCAATAACCAGGCTTGCTCCGTTATTTCCAGAAGACATGGCCAAAAAACGCCCCATCAAGGAAACCGAAGACACAAATGAAAATGATGCGCCACCCGTTCAACGAAAACGGCTAATGTCGCCAACCGTAACCTCGTCGTTGCTGATCCTGCTCTTTATGTTACCCTTGGTACTGACAGACTCAGTATCTGTGACACGATTCGACACGAAGCCTGGAATCTATTATGAAAAAATTGGAACAACGAAGAGAGCTGTATCCGACTGGACCATAGTAATATACTATGAATTGGAACCATACTGGCGCAAAATGAAAACATTTAATTCAGGCATAAACGAATTCAATTACATATGCCCAGAAGTAGATAATAATCACATATGTCCATATGTCTCCATATCTCAGCACTTTCGTCACTTGTATGATGAATTACAAATGACAAATTCACTCATGCAACATACACGAAACCGCCGGTCCCCATTTGATGCAGTGGGTAACATCGCTAACAGTCTGTTCGGAGTATTAGACTCGGAATACGCAAATAAAATGACCAAGGTGATAGAGAAGGTAAAAACAAACGAAGAATTTTTACTGACATTACTGAAGAATCAAACTTCAGTACTCGATTCAACCATTAACATTGTCAAGAAGACAAGATCAGCATCTGATAAGCGACTAAGACTACTTGAGCAGCAAGTTGCTATCATCAGCCAAAACAGAGGAAAACACAATGGTGTACGTCTCACGGAGACCTACCTGGCGTTAACAACTCAATTAACACTGTTAGCAGCCAGCCTTCAACGCATGCAATCAGAAATAGTGGATGTACTTACTGGAATTCGCCACCACACAATAAGCCCAACACTGATTTCTCCCGGCCAATTAAAGGAACAATTGGATCAAATACGGGATCATCTGCCGCCAGATCAAATGCCTCCAGTGACATCGTCTAACGTCATTCACCTATACAGGATTATGCGAGCAGAAGGCACAGTCACCGACACTCATGTAGTATTTAGAATAAGACTACCACTAGTGTCAACATCAATATTGGAACTTTTCAACATTGTGCCGATTCCGATGTGGGACTCAACAAGCTGGCGACTGTTTGATCTTAAAACACCTATTATAGCTGTTAACAACCACAGAGATCAATTCATGGGACTCACAACAGACGATTTGCATCGCTGCCGAACATTACCAAATGAAGAATACATATGCTTTGACCATCAAGCTATGTTTAACGTTAATAATCGGTGTGAGTTTCAACTCTTCAACAACAAAACACCAACAATGTGCCAAGTGACGCATAGACCAACCAAAATGGTATGGTCAAAAACACACCATCCCAATAATTGGATCTTTGCAACGCATTCTGTAATGGAACTACAAGCCGTATGCAACGGAACACCGTCTACTATTCACCTGAAGGACACCGGACTACTGTCGCTGTCATCAGGTTGTACTGCACGCAACTCAGAAATTAGCATCAGCACTTTCAACATCATTGTAAGTCAAATGAGAAAGGGCTATGCTCATTTTGGCAACATAATCGAGCCAAACACCACTCAAAGACCGTTAACGGAATTCAACATGTCAGGAGACAAGGTACAAGAAGATAAGGATCTGGATGACTTACAGCTAAAATTGAACGTACTCAACAAACAAGAGCTGCCCGACCAAATAAGTTTCGTACAACATCATCATATCGCCGCTTATGCTGCTTTAGTAGTATCTGTCGTTATACTACTTGCCTATACGCAACGGAAGCAACGCTGTTGGACCTTGCAAACATCAGCTACAAGGAATGAGGCTGCTATTACACCCGTGCCATCATCATCCCCAAGACGATTCACACTAGATCTAAATGATGGTTGATCACCGATGCAACGGCCGGGAGAATGTTTAGTTTCATTCTAATCATAAGCCATTGGTACGAGTTCATCAAGAGCAGAGCATCGTACGCTGCAGATAACACAGCTACGCAGCTAATCCATGGGTTGTGATAATAAATATGTTCACACCATCTATCGCGCCGCCTGCAGTTAGCAGATAGGCAGCGTCATAAATTAGATTATGTTATATGTACACGCATAAATAATTATTGATTGTTTAGCTCATCTAGCCCTAAGCAAGCCTTATCGTCTAAGAATTCTGTATATAAGCCATGCATTTGTACTCAATAAACTCAGTGTCTTTTAGAATCTCATTCTGTTCACTCATTTCTACCATCGCCTTTACTGTGCGCATCGTTGGATCTCCCTCTCCGTAGTCCACCTAGTTTCAAGTACTAGTTGCGACGCCCTTCTAGTAGTCAGTTTATGTGCTGACTGCTTCCCTTGCAAAAACAAGCCAAATAAATTTTACAGTTCCGATCAGAAATACAGGGAACTTTTTACCCATCTTTCTTCAAACTTGTAGTTCGAATTATGCTTTACATAATCCATTTAGAATTTTATGTACTAATTATAATATGCTTTTCCCTTTAATTAATTGCAATTCCCCTATTGATGTAATTAAAAATGTTTTGTTGTGTCATCTTTCTTCCAATTCGCGATCTTCGAATCAGTAACTCGTGCGGTCGCCCCTCGGTCGGTTGTGTTGGGGGGGGCTGCTTTCGCCTGGGTCCGCGCGTTAACAAGCCCGAGCTTGGTATCATTGGGCCACTTGAATGTACTGCTCGTTAGTACTTCAACGTCCATATATAAAAAAGTGGTGTATTGTCTCCGCTACTCTGGAGTCTGTTAGTAGACGAACTGCTCAACAGACTTACCACCAGAGGTATTTAATGTTAAGGCTATGCCGATGATATTGTCATAATAGCGCGAGGCAAATTCGAGGAGACACTCTGCGATATAGTCCAGACAGGGTTAAAAATAACGAGTGTTGGGTGTATGGAAGTTGGACTCAGCCTAAACCCTACAAAAACAGTCATCGTCCCTCGAGGAAGAGAGTCGACGACGACGACGACGAAGACGACGACGACGACGACGACGATGACGTGACGACGACAAGGGAGTTGCGTATGAACCTCTGAGAGAGGAAGTCGAGTGAGCTGTGCGACGAGTGAAGTTCGAGGAAGTTGAAGAAAACACGTTTTAATGTTCAAACTCATTAACAACTAACAACATACAATAAACTATTAAATAAAGTATTAAACCAACCCATATTTTGGGGGCTTAACCGGGATAATATTTTTTTTCTTAACGAATAAAACCAGAAGTGACAATTGAGAAGTGGATTAAATCTAAAAACAAATTTGGGTGCAAAATCGACGAAAGAGTGTGCATTAAATCGACGAAAATAGCGCGCATTAAAACGACGGAGAAATTAAATTTAATCGACGAAGGAAATTAACTGACGGAAAGATGCCAAATTTAAATGATTTAATTGGAAACAACTTGCGTTCTGGAAAGAGATTGAGCATATGTGGATTGCATCAATTTATATTCGAGACAGAAGGAGACAGAGCGAATAGAAATCGATTGCGCGAGTTCAGTGGATTCAACTATGACGAAAAGAGTGAAAAATATGAAGCAAAACTAGAGTACATACAAGAAAAACTGTCGGACCATGATCTTGTATCAATTTGCGACATGGCCGCCCTGGTTTTCGCGGGAATTAGTTAGGTTGAAAAATGTGAAATCAAGGTTTTATAAGAAGTTTAAGAGATCGAGTAATCACTTGGATTACTCTCGATATATGGTTGCTAGAGCAACTTTTATTTCTTATAATTCGCGTTGCTACAATAATTACCTTCTTCGCTGTAGGCTGCAATTTGCACAGGATCCTAAGCAGTTCTATAATTTTGTGAACATGAAACGCAAATCGTCTTCATTACCTAACTCCGTTTCTTATGAAAATACGAAAGCAAAAGATGATCAGGAATCTGCCGATTTGTTTGCTAAGTATTTTCAATCTACTTATTCTTCCTCTATCTTCTCCCCAAACGTATCTTATCCTTATCCTGTCCAAAGAGCCAATTGCATTTTTGGACCTGTGATCACTTTAGAGTCACTTCTTGCAGACCTGCATTCCATCAAGCCTGGGTTTTCTCCAGGTCCGGATGGAGTCCCTGGATGTGTACTTAAGTACTGTTCGGAGTCTATTTGCAAACCTTTACTTAAGTTATTTACCTTGTCTGTCGATAGTTGTTGTTTTCCCGCTATTTGGAAGGAATCCTTTATTATTCCTCTCCATAAAAATGGCTCAAAATCCGATGTAAAAAACTACAGGGGTATTTCCAAATTGTCCGCTATACCGAAAGCATTTGAGAAAATAGTAACAACTCAACTGCAACACTTATGTAGATCTATTATTTCACCATTCCAGCATGGTTTTGTGAAATGTAGGTCTACTACCACTAACATTCTTGAATTTACTTCACTTGTGATCAAAGGATTTCAGAATAAAATGCAAACTGATGTCGTCTATACAGACTTCAGTAAGGCCTTCGACTCTGTTAACCATTGTCTCCTTCTTCACAAACTAAACCTTATAGGTTTTCCTACTAACTTTCTTACATGGATTTCGGAGTATCTGAGTAACAGAACTCAAAAAATTGTATTTAAATCTGTACTTTCTAATCCTATCCTAGTCACATCTGGGGTACCCCAGGGTAGTCACCTGGGCCCAGTGCTTTTTAACCTATTTATTAATGACCTTCCTTCTGTAATAATGAATTCTAACGTACTAATGTATGCTGATGACGTCAAGTTGTGCTTGACGTATAATGATATGACCTCACAATGCTTATTGCAGGCGGATTTATTTTCCTTTTTGTCGTGGTGTAAAATAAATCTGCTCAATTTGAACTGCTCTAAGTGTAAAGTCATGTCATTTTACCGTACCAATCCTAACACTGTCAGTTACACGATCGATGGGATGCCACTTGATAGACTGAATGAAGTAAACGATTTAGGTTTACTTCTAGATCACAAGCTTAAATTTGATAAGCATATCAAATTCACTGTCAACAAAGCTTTTCAAGTTCTTGGTTTTATTAAGCGTTGGTCAAAGGAATTTGATGACCCTTATACGACCAAGTTACTTTTTACTTCTCTTGTACGTCCAATTCTGGAATATGGATCTTGTGTGTGGTCTCCGCAATATCATATTCACCAAAGTAGATTGGAATCGGTGCAAAAGAGCTTTCTACTTTTTGCGCTTCGTCGCTTTGACTGGGGTGTACTGCCTCCATACTCTGATAGGCTTCTTCTTATTAACCTTCCTTCCTTAACTAATCGTCGTGTTATGTTAGGAGTTATGTTTGTGGTAAAATTACTTAAGGGCGAAATCGACTCAACTGCGTTGACAGTCTCGTTATTACCTCCCACTTTCTCTTAATCGTTGTACTACTAACTATTCCTTGCATGAACCGTTTCGAGTACTCTGTAATGATTATAATAAACTATATCATGTAATCAATTCAGAGTCCTCCATTTCACTAATCAAAAATTCAATTTTAAATGTCTTAGCTAGAGATTAACTTTTTTTGCATGTACAGGTGGTGGATCTTAACTAATTCTCACTAATTATTTTCTTACTAATTATTTTTGGTCTGATTGGGTTTTTCTGGGTTTTCCCCAATTCTTGCAACAAATGTTGGACCATTTTGTTTTTTACCCCATAAATCTTAGAAATAAAAAAAAAAAAATATTTTTTAATTTATTTAAAGTTTTAATTTTATTTTTAATTTTAATTTAATTCAAATTTTTAATTTTTGTATTTTTGGTGTCGACTGAATTTAGTTGACTAATAAATAAATAAATAAATATTGGACATAAGTTACAAAGTTGAAAATATGCCGTTACATATTTTTCGTAACTTACAAGCCGGTCAAATGCTGCAACATACCGATGAAGACGAAAGCAGCGACGAAGACGAAAACAGCGACAATGAGGAAGGCAGCGAGAACGAAGAAAACGCAACGGGAAGAAGCCTCGCTCATAATCGGCAGACAAAGAAGACAACACGTGGATTAACGGACACAGTGCATAATAGCGAACAAGAAATTGCAAACGATGTACAGTCACCGCGTTTCGCTATGAGTTTTCGTGACGTAGAAGAGTGCATCAGAAATTTCGACGGTAGCGGTGAAATTGCTGTGGAAGTGTGGATAACGGAATTCGAAGAACAAGCGTTGCTTGTGTGTTGGAGTGATATACAAAAACTAATTTTCGCCAAAAAGTCACTGAGAGGAATTGCCAAGTTGTTTGTGTTGAGTGAGAAACATTTGAATTCGTGGCAAACGTTGAAAAATGCCTTATTGAGTGAATTCAAATCACAAGTGTCAAGCAAACAAATACACACGCAATTGAGTGAAAGCAAACGCCGTAGTAATGAAACTGTTTATGAGTACTACTACAGAATGAAAGATTTTGCATCTCGTGGAAAAGTTGAAGACGACGCACTAATGCAATATGTGATCGATGGAATTGACCAACTTTCAGTAAATAAATCTATTCTGTACGGAGCAAAAACCTTGAGTGATTTTAAAAACAAACTTAAAGACTACGAAAAAATGAGTGCAAGTACGAAGAGGAACGAGAAATTCAATAAAAAGGAAAATATGCAAGCCGTTCGGAGTGGAAAGAAAACAAACTATTGTTTCAATTGTGGTGAAACCGGACATTTGTCAAACAGTTGTGAAAACAAACACAAAGGCAAAAAATGTTTTAAGTGTAAGCAATTCGGGCACATATCACAAAATTGCAAAACACAAGACCAAGAAAAAACAAATGTACGCATTACAAACCAGTACATGAAAATAACAACAAAAGAAGTTCGCGTAAATAACACGAATTGTTTAGCATTGTTTGATACTGGCAGCAAATTTAATTTGATTCGCAACGACCTATATAAAAAACTAAGCCTGCCAAAATTAAAAGACAGTAACATGTATTTAGTCGGTTTCGGAAACATTGATAACTCCAATAAAATAAAGCCAATAGGACAATTCGAAATTAATGTGAACATTGATGAAAACGATTATGTGTTGAACTTTCACGTGGTGCCAACAAGTTGCACCGACATTACTTTAATTATTGGAGAAGAGCTATGCCTCCAGGCAGAAATATTGTTTAATCACAAGGGTGTCAGTGTCCGCAAATACAAAAGTGAAAATAATGAAAATGACAAAAACTTCGAAACAAACATAATGCAAATCAACGTGGTAAATGAAAATGATCAATTCAATATAAACAATGAAACAAGTGACTTAATAAAAAATGAAGTGCACAACATGATAAAGAACTATAAACCGGAAAAATCAAAAAATACAAACATTGAAATGAAAATTATTCTGAAGGACGAAACACCAATTTTTTCGCGGCCACGTCGATTCGCAGTAAGTGAAACTCGTATAATCGACGAACAAATTAACGAATGGTTAAAAAATGATATAATCGAAGAATCGGAGTCGGAATTCACAAGTCCGGTCGTACTTGTGAAAAAGGCTGATGGCTCACCACGTCTCTGCATAGACTACAGACGCATAAATAAGGTAATTACTAAAGACCATTTTCCGTTGCCGTTGATTGATGACCAGCTCGACCGCTTGCAAGACGCTTCGATGTACAGCACAATTGATTTGAAGAACGGGTTTTTCCACGTACCAGTCGCCGAAGAAAGTAAGAAATTCACGTCTTTTGTAACCCAAAATGGTCAATATCAATTTCGTAAAGTTCCGTTTGGTCTGTCGAATTCACCGGGAGTATTCCAAAGACACATCAACGCAATTTTCAGACCGCTTACACACAAAGGCATCGCTTTACCATATGTAGACGACATAATAATACCGGGCAATGATGAAAATGATGCATTAACAAATCTGGCAGAAGTTTTAAATATTTGCAAAGAATACGGACTGCAGCTGAATTTGAAGAAATGCCACTTTATGCAAACACGAATTCAGTTTTTGGGGCATATTATTGAATTTCATAAGCTATACCCAGCACCCCAAAAAATAGAAGCAGTCTCTAAGTTTAAAACACCACAAACGGGCAAACAGCTGGAAAGTTTTTTGGGCCTCACAGGATATTTTAGAAAATTTATCAACAACTACGCAATTATTGCGAAACCCCTGACTGACCTAATGAAAAAACAAGCGAAATTTTATATAGGTCCAATCGAAGAGAATGCTGTAGATAACTTAAAGAAATGTCTGACGTCAAACCCTGTGTTAGCCATATACAATCAAAAGTATGAAACCGAAGTCCATACAGACGCATCAATAGATGGATTTGGAGCTATTTTAATGCAAAAATCACCAGACGACGGTCAGTTACATCCGGTTTATTTTATGAGCAAGAAAACATCAGACGCACAACGAAAATATACAAGTTATGAGCTGGAGATACTTGCGGTCATCGAAGCCTTATCAAAGTTCAGAGTTTACCTTTTGGGCATTCAGTTCAAAATAATAACAGACTGCAATGCGTTTACAAAAACTCTACAGAAGCAGAACTTATGTACAAGAGTAGCAAGGTGGGTATTGCTCCTAGAAGAATTTAACTATGAAGTAATACACCGTTCTGGATCAGGCATGAAGCACGTAGATGCTCTATCACGATACCCGATAATGACCATAATCAACGAAAGCATATCGATTGCTATCGGAAATGCGCAAAAACAAGACGACAATCTGAAGACAATAATGAAGATACTTGAGGATAACACAAGCTACGAGAACTATTTCATGAAAGCAGGCACACTTTACAAGTTGGTTGACGACGAGGAACTAATAGTAGTTCCTAAAGATATTGTGAGGAGCCATAAATTATGCGCCCCTCACAGCAACTGTCGATCGGGCAGAAATCCGGCCCCGACACAGTTGCGGCGAATTCGCTCTCTTGCGCCCCCTCCCTCTCTAACGCAGGCATTCAGCCAATTGAACGTGTCGGACACGCAGGTCAAAGAGGACATGCACCGTTGGTGTGGGAGCAGTATTGCGGGTGCAATACTGCCATCTATGCTCACACCAGCGGCCGACAATGGTTGGCGCCAGCGAAAGGCAGTGGAAAGTTACCAGAGATCACGCCACCGAAGAACATCACGCCACCCGGGTACAGTCCCGCCAAAAGGTCACCGGCTGACCTATATAAGGAGCGCCGCAGCACGGCGCGAGGCAGTTGCTTGGCGAGGAATCAGAAGCTAAGAGTGTGATACTCACGGTCAGTGAAAATAGCAAGTGATATTAAAGGCGTACAACGAGTGCAGCATCGGCAGTTGAGTGATAGACGGTATTACTCAAGCCGGGCCAATTACACAGGATACTGAGGTCCTGACACTGGTGAAGAAGCAAGAGCCTTGCCACGCGAGAATCCTGGTCACGGCGGAGCCGGACTGACATTCAAGCGAACAGGCGATTGTAACCGAACCAGCGTGAGGCCGAAGTGCCACAGTGAATGTGAGGCGTTTGCAGTTAAAAGTGTAAAAATAAAATAATAAATAAATAAAATAAATAATTATCACAAACAAATATATTCGTGTCATTAATTCTCGCAAACGCAACAATATAAATTCGTTGCTCGAATCCACAGCTCGGCTGAGTTTTAGCCCAGCTATAACCACCGAACAAAAGGTTCGTTACAACTGGCGCCCAACGTTGGTGGTTGCGAGAATTGATAAATATATTTATTGTGAAATTATAATAATAAAAAAAAAAAAATAAATATGGTGCGTGCGTGGGTGTACAACCTCAAGAAGGACGAGGTGATGCGGTACGGAGAAGAGTTCCAGGTGGAACTATCCGGCACACTGGATGCGATGCGCAGGCAATTTGGAGAGTGGGTGGGTACCCACGAGGCCAGACTGCCATACAGTGCAAGAATAGAGGAGTTGGCGGCGACTCATGGCAGGCAATCCCCGGCCAAAGAAGTCGAAGTTGCGGATGCTAGAGAGGCGTCGTTCGTAGATTTCGAACAGCTCAGCATCCCGGCAACAAGCGCAGCAGCGCGCGCTAGAGACGCCAACTATTCTATCTGGGGAGCAGCGTCCACACCACAGCCAAGAAGGAGAGTATCCATTCAGGAACAAGAGACACCAGCCATACCCCAGGAATATCCAAGGGTAGTAAAACAAGTGCGGGAATGGAACTTTCGCTTCGATGGAACGACAAAGCCACTGGAATTTCTCGAGCAAGTTGAGTGGTCAGCCGACACATACGGACTAAATTTAAATCTGGTCCCAAGAGCCATGCCTGAACTGCTGCAAGGAATGGCGCTGAAGTGGTATATTGCAAATAACCAACACTGGACCAGATGGGTAACTTTTGTCCAGAGCTTTCCAAGAATATTTCCTGCCAAGGGATTATTTTGAGAATCTCAAGGACGAGGTTACCCGAAGACGGCAGGCGACACAGGAGCCATTCAAGGTGTACATGGTGGAGATGCAGACGCTAATGCGGCCACTGCAGTATTCAGCTGAAGCACAGCTGAAACGGATCTACAACAACAGCCTCCCAGATCTACGAGCGTTCGCCAGGCCAAACCAATTCAAAAAGTTAAATGAATTGATGCATTTGGCCGAAGCATTCGAGGAACTCGAGGCGGACAGGGAAAAGCTGAGACTGCAGAGCCGCATGGAGCAGCACACGTTCAACACGCCACAACACAGCCGCATGGAGCCACACACGTACAACACACCACAACACAGCCGCATGGAACAGCCGTATGGTAACAGGCCACAGCACAGCCGCATGGAGCAGCAGTATGACAACCACCCACCACGAAGACGCATGAGTAACCATCACGACCACGAACGCGCTCATCCACACAACCACACGCGATTTAGGGCAATGGGGACGGAGCCAGCAGACGACGGCAGACCCAGACCAGCCCCAAGGACGACAACAGACAGCATACAAACACACATCAAGAATCCAGAGAGGGCATGCAGATATTGCGGCCAGGGGGACACTCGGCAATAGAGTGTACAAATCCCATGCTGGAATTTTGTTGGAGATGTGGGCGGATTGGAGTCCGTACACCAGTATGCTGTCCGTCGGGAAACGGATATCGGCGTCCGCCACCAAGGGGCGAGCGGGAGCCGAGCAGGACAGCCCCAAGACGCTAATTGGCAGCCTTCAGGACGAGGGTGCGCAACTGACAGCCACCGTAGGGATCGGCAACTGTCAGTACAAGGCTACGATTGACACAGGGGCCACGAGTAGCTTCGTTAGTGAGAAGCTAGCTCGTGGACTGAGCAACGTAGGCCGACGACGCGCAACCGAACGGCGAGTCCGCATGGCAGATGGCCGAAAATGCGAAATACGAGAACAGGTCGAGGTGATCATTAAACTCGGGCGGAACAGCATGAAGATCGCTCTGCTGATACTGCCAGGAGTTATTGACGACCTGGTTCTCGGATGGGACTTCCTGTCAGGCATGGACACGGTGTTGGAATGTGCAGGCGTGATGGTTAAAATACGCAAAAACTCAAGGAGAGTACACCCGGAGGATAGATTGTCGGTAGCCAAAACAGTCATCCCGCGGTTAAATCCGGACGCAGAAATTGATAAATTTTTGCGGGAAGAATTGGCTGCATTCGAGAGGATAAAGGGGACGTCACCCATAGCTGAACACAAAATAGTTATGAGTGACGACAGGCCCATCAAGCAGCGATACTTCCCCAAGAACCCCAAGATGCAGGCGGAGATAAACCAACAGGTGGATGAACTGCTGGCTAAAGGATGCATCGAGCCATCAAAAAGCCCACACAGCGCACCAATAGTGATGGTACGCAAAAAGACAGGGAAATGGCGTCTCTGTGTGGACTTTCGACAACTCAACAGCAGGTCGATAAAAGACGCATACCCCCTTCCAAGAGTCCACCACATCCTGGGGACCAACTGAGAGAGGCGCGTTTCATCACTAGCCTGGATCTGAAAGATGGCTACTGGCAGATCCCGATGGAGAAAGGAAGCCGAGAAAAGACGGCATTCACAGTCCCAGGCAAAGGGCTGTACCAATGGAAGGTAATGCCATTCGGACTCCATTCGGCACCGGCAACGTTCCAGAGGGCACTGGACCGCGTGATTGGACCCGAGATGATGCCACATGCGTTCGCATATTTGGATGACATCATCGTAATCGGGAGAACACGCGAGGAACACATGGCCAACCTGAAAGAAGTGTTCCGACGGCTGAGAGCAGCAAACTTGAGGATCAACGTGGAGAAGTGCGATTTCTTCAAAAACGAGCTGAAATATCTGGGTCATCAGGTGACTGACCGAGGGATACGCACGGATCCGGACAAGGTAGCTGCCATCGCCGAGCTGAAGCCCCCTGGAAACGTAAAGGAACTACGACAATACCTGGGAGTGGCATCATGGTACAGACGCTTTGTACCAGATTTTGCCACAACCGTACACCCACTACATACGCTACTAAAAAAAGGTACGAAATGGGAATGGACCGAGGAGCACACAGAAGCTTTTGAGAAAGTGAAGGCGAAGCTGACACAATCACCAGTGTTAGCATGCCCAGATTTCTCAAAACCATTTTGCTTGCAGACGGATGCAAGCAATTATGGTTTGGGAGCGATATTGACCCAAAACTCAGAGGAGGGCGAACGGGTCATATCGTACGCAAGCAGATCTTTAAATGGTGCAGAGCGTAACTACTCTGCGACCGAGAAAGAGTGTCTTGCGATTATCTGGGGCATAAGGAAGCTTCGACCGTACTTGGAAGGATACCACTTCACCGTCATTACGGACCACATGGCACTGAAGTGGTTGAATTCCATTGAAAGCCCATCAGGGAGGATTGCGAGGTGGGCACTGGAGCTACAACAATTTGATTTCGACATCAAATACAGGAAAGGAAACCTGAATGTGGTTGCAGATGCCCTCTCCCGACAGCCCCTGATGGAAACGTGCTCAAGGATCTCGATGGTGGCAGATGCAATGGAGCAAGCCAACCGTAAATGCAAATGGATCCAAAAGTTGCGAACGGAGATCGAGAAAAATCCCAGGAAGTACCCAGACTACAGCGACGAATCTGGAAACCTATATAGACACATCCCGCATAGAGCTGGAACCGAAGATGTAGCGGCCTGGAAATTGTGCGTACCAACGGATAAGAGAAGGCAAGTCCTGGCGGAAAACCACAACACCGCAGCCGCAGGCCACACGGGTAGCAGAAAAACCATAGCCCGAATAGCAGCACGCTATTATTGGCCAGGTTTGTATAGAGACGTACGAGCATATGTGCAACAATGCGAAATATGTCAGCAATACAAACCGAGTCAATTGGCAGCGGCAGGACAGATGCTGACTCAAATCCCGGAAGAGCCGTGGAGCACAGTATGTGCGGACTTCGTGGGACCACTACCAAGATCCACACATGGCAACACCATGTTGTTGGTCTTCGTAGACCGCTTCTCCAAATGGACGGAGATGGTACCACTCAGAAGCGCCACCACTGCAGCACTACAAAAGGGATTCCGAGAAAGGATACTGGCACGGTTCGGTACGCCAAAAATCCTGATTACGGACAACGGTACACAATTCACCAGCAAGGCGTTCAAGAAGTTTCTGGACGAGATGGGTGTAAAACACCAGTTCACTGCTCCATACACTCCGCAGGAAAACCCCACGGAACGCGCAAATAGAACGGTGAAGACGATGATTGCGCAATTTGCAAGGAAGCCAACGGCGGTGGGATGAGGCACTACCCGAGCGGCCCTACCCGAGCTGACACTGGCTGTCAACACCAGCGTCGCAAGCTCCACAGGGTACAGCGCTGCCTTCATCACCCAAGGTCGAGAGCCAAGGCTACCAAAGGCGCTGTTCGACGAAGTAACAGTCGGAACAGGCCAAGGAGCCCAAACGCCAGCAGAAAGGGAAAATCGTCTCAAAGACATTTTTGAGATTGTGCGGCGTAGCCTGGAGAAGGCGGCTCAGGACCAAGCCAGGCACTACAACTTGCGACGCAGACCGTGGAGACCCAAAATAGGAGAGAAGGTTTGGGTGAGGCTACACCACCTATCAAATGCGGCTGAAGGTTTCGCAGCAAAGCTGGCGCCAAGATACGGAGGCCCGTATCAAATTGTGGATTTTCCATCACCGGTGATCTGCAAATTGAAAAGCCTCGCAGACAGGCGTATAAAAACAGCGCACATAGGCGACCTGAAACCGCACAGCGACGGGATAGAGAAAGGTGAGTCACCTAAACAATAAACAAAATATAAACTAAGCAAAGCTGAAACGTTTTAAAAAAAATGCATAGAACGCTTCAAATTTTTTCGGTAATTAAAAAAAGGGGGAAAATAAATAGGCCTCGAGCCCAGGCTATTTATAATTGCATTTTATACCAAATAACTAAAACGGAGCCCAGGTTATTTATAAATGCATTTTAACAAAATAACTAAAACGGAGCCCAGGTTATTTATAAACGCATTTTATACAAAATAACTAAAACGGAACCCAGGCTATTTATAAATGCATTTTATACAAGATAACTAAAACAGAACCTTGAACCGGCCCAGCCAAACAACAAACCAAAACGCCACGGCGAAGTGAGCGAAAGTGCACGCATTCGGCAATGCACCCGAGAGCGGGAGAAATGTCAGGCCGAGAAAGCACGACCATGACCCACTCTCGAGGGCATACGCTGAATGCGGAATCCAAGTTCAACGGACGACGAAGAGGTCAACGGCCAGCCCAAAGCGCATTGGCCAGCAAATGCCGAATGCATCGGACCCGTCTCTCAGTACGCTGAGTGCGCGAATCGCAGAGGTCAAGCGGACGCATCGAAGAGGTCACACGTGTGGCACAGTGGCTCTCTCACGTTTAGCGCGGGTGCGCGAACGTGGGAGAGACATCACACACAACAATTGGTCGCAATGCACCAACAAATGCCGAATACACTGGGCGCTCTCACGTTTAGCGCGAGTGCGCGAACGCTGAGAGCGTACCAGCCACGAAGAGCATTTCGGATGAGCATTTGTTGGAGTGCACTGTTGGCTCTCTCACGTTTAGCGCGGGTGCGCGAACGTGGGAGAGAATGACAACAACAAGGTGCACTTTGGACCAACAAATGCCGAATACTCTGGTGTTGGCTCTCACGTTTAGCGCGAGTGCGCGAACGCTGAGAGCACAACTACGAACTGCAGTTCGAGAGAAAGAGTATTTGCAAGCAAAGCCGAGGGAACCGTCGTTGGCTCCCTCACGTTTAGAGCGAGGGCGCGAACGGGGGGGGGGAGCACAACGACAACAACAAATGTGTGTGAAACGAACGTCGGAGAGAAAACCCACCACCAAATGCATTGGGAGCGAGCATTGGCCAAAGTGCACGGTTGCCTATCTTTCACGTTTAGCGCGGGTGCGCGAACGTGGGAGAGACTGACAGCAACAAAATGCACTTTGGACCAAACAAATGCCGAATGTACCGATGTTGGCTCTCACGTTTGGCGCGAGCGCGCGAACGTTGGAGAGCGCAACAACAACAAGAGGCAGTTCGGGTGGATGTTTGCAAGAGTGCGTTGTTGCCTAGTTTCGACGATTAGCGCGGGTGCGTGGTCGATCGAAGATGACAACAACAGCGTGGATACGTAACTGGGGAACACGGGGGGAAGTGGGTGAGGCACTCAGATGACCACACGTGTGCACGAAGGTAATCGCTGAGATTAAGTGCACACGTGCTGGCATTAGAATTCGGGAGAGAGTTCGGGTGTCAAACGTGCACATATACACACACCCACATACCCCAAACGTATAAAAGGCGTGGTCAGGCATGCGCGCAGCTTCACAATTTTAGAAAAGCAAACTAAGTAAAACGTCATGGACAACAATAAGGAGCACTCCGCCAGACACGTGGGCAATGTGTCGTCGACGGCTGGTCGCCGCGCGTCAGACCCGGGTCCCTGCGCGAATAACAGCGATGCTGGCATTCAGCGCGAAAGGGGACGCCGGCCGAGACGCCCACTCAGACAAGCGGGACCTAGGAGGCGCATCACACGCCGGAGGCCCGCAGAGCGCAGGGTGCGCCTGAGGCTGCCAAGCCAATGGCGGCGCATAGAGCAAGAACGCCGAAATATGCGCGAGGACCTACTGGAGCTGATGGCCTCACCACTCCACGAATGGAGTGGAGACGAGGTCGACCCACCAGCGGCACCCCCCGGCGAAGCTCAGAACGCCGCCAACGCTGAGGAAGCCGCCCCCAGACGAGGACGGCTCCCCAGCAACCTGGATGACGTCAACCCTGCGTGGCTGGAGTGGCAGTTCCCGGAGCTGCCGCTTACCCCGGAACCGGACGACACGGCGGTCCGATTCATGGGACCGAGGCCCCGCGCCGAGTCCCTGGAGGCCGACCCGTGGGCACCTGCAGCACCGGGGGAACCGGAAGCAGACATGGCCGCGCAAGATCCATGGGCCCCCTCGACGGCCTCGGAACAGAGCTCGGACACCGAGCCAGAGGGGGACCCCATCGTAATATCATCCGACGAGGAGACGGAAGAACGAGTGTCGGCACCCGACACCCATGGGGATGATGAGGACACCATGCCGTTTCCACCCCGGACGCGACCCGAGAAGACAATCGAGGTGTCGTCCGAGGAGGAAGAAGAGCAACCACGGAAACCCACGGCTACCGCCAAATACCGGCGAAGATATGCAGCGGGCCAATGGGTGCACTCGGTCACGGTGGTGTACGAGTGGAAGGAGGACGTGGGAGTACCCGCCTCCTGGCAACTGTATGAAGAGCCGAGAAGGAGGACAGTGGAGTCACCACCACCACCACCACCCGAATGGCGGCGACCAACACTGGGCCGACAGGCGTCGTGCCCAGCGGCGACACCAAAGCCACCCCGGCCAAACCTCCAACGGCAGCACTCGGCGCCTGAAGGCGAGGGCCGGTGGGAGGAGGTGCCGCCAACGGCTTGGCCACCCCGTATACTGGAAGCCATGGACGGACAGCCGGGAACCAGCCATCGCACCGCATCCATAGTGTGGTGCGCCAGTGGCAGGTACCGGGTCAAGACCTCACCATGGGGTACCCGAGTCTTTAAAGAGTTGTAGGAAAAAAAAAGAATAAATAACAAAAAAAAAAAACCATAACACGATTTCACGGGCGACCAGGGTGGGGACATAACACCATCTCATTTCAGGTGATCGTCCAGGTGGGAAACCGGAAGCTTCCCACTGCCGAAGAAAGGGGGGAGTGTGAGGAGCCATAATTTATGCGCCCCTCACAGCAACTGTCGATCAGGCGGAAATCCGGCCCCGATGCAGTTGCGGCGAATTCGCTCTCTTTCGTCCTCTCCCTTTCTAGCGCAGGCATTCAGCCAATTGAGCGTGTCTGACACGCATGTCCAAGAGGTCATGAACCGTTGGTGTGGGAGCAGTATTGCGGGTGCAATACTGCCATCTATACTCACACCAGCGGCAGACAATGGTTGGCGCCAGCAAATGGCAGTGGAAAGTTACCAAAGATCACGCCACCGAAGATGATCACGCCACCTCGGTACAGTCCCGACAAAAGGTCACCGACTGGCCTATAAAAGGAGCGCCGCAGCACGGCGCGGGATTATTGTATTGTGAGTCAGAGAAGCACCAAGTGAAGAAACACAGCGAGTGAAAAACAATCAGTGAAGCGGAACGCGAAGTGTCAGGAGTGCAACGCAGTCAACGATTTGAGTTCCAGCAAGCAGACACAGGAGCGTCGACCATTGAGTGATACTGTGCATCACTCAATCACGGCAAATCGTGCAGGACACTGAGGTCCTGAAATTGGTAGCAAATCAAGATCCTTGCCACGCGAAGATTCAGTCCCGGCAGAGCCGGACAAATCTAAGCGAACAGGTGATTGAGACGCAACCAACGAAAGGCCGCAGTGCCACGGCGAGTGCCGAGTTTCGCTGGATAAAGTATCAAAAAGTGCAATAAATAAATAAAGCAATAATTATCACAATAAATATCTCAGTGTTATTAATTCTCGCAAGCGCAACGATTATAAATTTGTTGCACGAACCCACAGCTCGGCTGAGTTTTAGCCCAGCTATAACCCCCGAACAAAAGGTTCGTTACACCTTCGTAGTCAGTTTAGTTATATCCTGCACCTCGGGTGCAACAAGCCAAGAAGGATTATGGGCAAACGGACTACCACTGATCAACGGAAACTCATCCTAAAACATTTTAAAATTTGATATTCACACTGCTAAATTGCTGAAATGGTCAATCTAAATACCTAACTGTATTCTACATCATTTGGAGTTTTGTCGGCGAAAATCAGACAGAGGACAAGGGCGGAATGGCACCACACAAGATTTTCACCGAACTGGACGAGAGGAGGATCAAACCAGAAACTACCCGGAAGCGTGTATCTTATATGGATAATAGGTTAAGAGAATTTGCTATGGCTAAAGGATATCATAATAAGTATTAACATTATTATTTAAGCTTTTATAAGCCAAATATGTTACTTTTTCAACACTGAAATAATTTGGCACATGTATTTTGGAAATGTTTTAAACTTTTGACTAATTTCAATTAATTAAATAATATTTTATTAAAAACTAGTTTTTCTCAAAAGTGATGTAATATGAAACAAATTGGCATTTAAACATTTCTCGTTTTTTTCCGTGTTTAAACATTACAGCACTTTAAATTTTTAGCTAGAGACTGCTCGAAATAAACGGTTAGTCACTGAATGTCAAAAATTAAAACCTATGCTGAATTTGGTCATGTCAATAGATTTGAGCTTAAACCATTTGTGAATCGTAAGATAAGCGTATATCAAAGCAAAACCCCTAAAGTAGGCAACACAAATACGACATGACACCGGTCATGCCTAAGCTAAAGTCGGTTTCCAATGACATATGAAATGTACTGGCACCGCTGCTCTATATTTTATTTATGCACCGAAGGTATCAAGAGTATATTGGATTTGTGCAATGTGTGTCAATTTTTTTTACACCCTTAAAGCTGTATAATTCTAAATATGGCTTTAACTTCCCCAGTTTTTGAGTTAGAGACATACAATTTGGATGGTACATTACCGATAATCGCCTTTAATAATTGATAATAACATTCTCAAAAAGCGATTAAAGTGTACATACAGTGACTCAAGGCTTATATGGAGCAGTGTCAAGCTACAAATTCAAAGTGCTATAAAGTTTAAACAAGGAAAAAAATGCAAAATGTTTAAATGCCAATTTGTTTCATGTTATATCACGTTTGAAAACGAAACTTTAGTTTTTATTAAAATATTAATTAATTAATTAAAATTAGTCAAAAACTGAAAACATATCAAACAAAAAGGAAAATGCCTATTTCGAACAGTCTTCAAAAAGTAACATATTTGGCGTATAAGAGCTTAAATAAGAATTTTAATACTTAGTATGATATCCTTTGGCTATAACAAATTCGCTTAACCTATTATTAACGGAAGATACACGCTTCCGGGTAGTTTCTGGTTTCATCATACTCCGCTCACCCAGCAGAGCATTTTTGAGATCCTGTTTGTTGCACATGCTGTGATTCCTGATTTTATTTTCCAGCAGAGCCCACAAATTCTCAATAACATTTAAGTCTGGAGACTGGGCCGGTGGAATTAGGATGTGGGGGCAGTTCCATATAAGCCTGGACTGTACTATTCCGGACTTATACTTGGTGTCGTTGTTCTGGTAGATCCCGAAAGTACGTCGGATTCCTAGCTTCTCGGCACTTTGGAGTCATTCTTCTTTTAGTATATTGAGGTACACATTCTTGTCCATTGTTGTTTCAATAATCACCAATTTTCCGATGCCGGCTGCCGAGATAGGTGTCAATACCAGGACACTTCGTCCGCCGTGCTTGACTGATTCCTTTCAGTGTTTCGGATTCAGCTCAGTATTGGACTGTCGCCACACATAATTTCATCTTCAAATATGACTGTGTTCCAGAACTCAAAATCCTTGTCCAAGTGGATTTTGGCTTGGATTTATAAATTGCTTTTTCCCTGGCAGAACAGGGAGCACAGTTTCCACACTGCACTTTTTCCCCATCTCATCCGGCACCTGTTGAGGCAGTTTTGGAGACGACAGCTTACGATTTCCCTTTATTTTCCTGTAAGAAATGCACTTGCAGAACTGATCATTTGAGTTCAAATCATCTTAAAGAGAAATTTGCCAATAATACTAGAATATATTTAAGAACTGGGTTAAGGGTGTATCGTAGTCGAGCAAGCCCGACTACATAATTCTTACTTATTATTGTGAAAATTTGGATAATTGAAAAAGTTAGATAGATGGATGGAATATGAAATTGAAAAAACTGGAAAAGTGGTGACTAATTTTTTAGTGTCCCTGAAGAATGAACAAGATTTAAATATGGGCAAATTGAAGGGATTGGTAGATTCGCTGGATTCCCCTAAAGATTGCGTTTCTGGTGGCGACAGACTGGCGTTGTGCACTGCCGATTTTGAATGCATTACTGTCGACCACGCAATTGATATTATTAATTATTTTTTAAAAATTTCATAATAGTCTGGGCTTTCCCCACCTGCTAGTTCGGGTTATGTAAAAAAGTACCTTAATTTCTCGTCAAAGGTTATTTCGAGCAGTTACATTATGGACACCTGGGTGCCATATAACCGTGATTTTGTACGTCAGGTTGAATATTTTCGGTATAAATAGACCAATCCTTCGTAGTCAGTTTAGTTATATCCTGCACCTCGGGTGCAATAAGCCAAGAAGGATTATGGGCAAACGGACTACCACTGATCAACGGAAACTCATCCTAAAACACTTTAAAATTTGATATTCACACTGCTAAATTGCTGAAATGGTCAATCTAAACACCTAACTGTATTCTACATCATTTGGAGTTTTGTCGGCGAAAATCAGACAGAGGACAAGGGCGGAATGGCACCACACAAGATTTTCACCGAACTGGACGAGAGGAGCATCAAACCAGAAACTACCCGGAAGCGTGTATCTTATATGGATAATAGGTTAAGAGAATTTGCTATGGCTAAAGGATATCATAATAAGTATTAACATTATTATTTAAGCCTTTATACGCCAAATATGTTACTTTTTCAAGACTGAAATAATTTGGTACATGTATCTTGGAAATGTTTTAAATTTTTGACTAATTTCAATTAATTAAATAATATTTTATTAAAAACTAGTTTTTTCTCAAAAGTGATGTAATATGAAACAAATTGGCATTTAAACATTTCTCGTTTTTTTCCGTGTTTAAACATTACAGCACTTTAAATTTTTAGCTAGAGACTGCTCGAAATAAACGGTTAGTCACTGAATGTCAAAAATTAAAACCTATGCTGAATTTGGTCATGTCAATAGATTTGAGCTTAAACCATTTGTGAATCGTAAGATAAGCGTATATCAAAGCAAAACCCCTAAAGTAGGCAACACAAATACGACATGACACCGGTCATGCCTAAGCTAAAGTCGGTTTCCAATGACATATGAAATGTACTGGCACCGCTGCTCTATATTTTATTTATGCACCGAAGGTATCAAGAGTATATTGGATTTGTGCAATGTGTGTCAATTTTTTTTACACCCTTAAAGCTGTATAATTCTAAATATGGCTTTAACTTCCCCAGTTTTTGAGTTAGAGACATACAATTTGGATGGTACATTACCGATAATCGCCTTTAATAATTGATAATAACATTCTCAAAAAGCGATTAAAGTGTACATACAGTGACTCAAGGCTTATATGGAGCAGTGTCAAGCTACAAATTCAAAGTGCTATAAAGTTTAAACAAGGAAAAAAATGCAAAATGTTTAAATGCCAATTTGTTTCATGTTATATCACGTTTGAAAACGAAACTTTAGTTTTTATTAAAATATTAATTAATTAATTAAAATTAGTCAAAAACTGAAAACATATCAAACAAAAAGGAAAATGCCTATTTGGAACAGTCTTCAAAAAGTAACATATTTGGCGTATAAGAGCTTAAATAAGAATGTTAATACTTAGTATGATATCCTTTGGCCATAACAAATTCGCTTAACCTATTATTAATGGAAGATACACGCTTCCGGGTAGTTTCTGGTTTGATCATACTCCGCTCACCCAGCAGAGCATTTTTGAGATCCTGTTTGGTGCACATGCTGTGATTCCTGATTTTATTTTCCAGCGGAGCCCACAAATTCTCAATAACATTTAAATCTGGAGACTGGGCCGGTGGAATTATGATGTGGGGGACTGTACTATTCCGGACTTATACTTGGTGTCGTTGTCCTGGTAGATCCCGAAAGTACGTCGGATTCCTAGCTTCTCGGCACTTTGGAGTCATTCTTCTTTTAGTATATTGAGGTACACATTCTTGTCCATTGTTGTTTCAATAATCACCAATTTTCCGATGCCGGCCGCCGAGATAGGTGTCAATACCAGGACACTTCGTCCGCCGTGCTTGACTGATTCCTTTCAGTGTTTCGGATTCAGCTCAGTATTGGACTGTCGCCACACATAATTTCATCTTCAAATATGACTGTGTTCCAGAACTCAAAATCCTTGTCCAAGTGGATTTTGGCTTGGATTTATAAATTGCTTTTTCCGTGGCAGAACAGGGAGCATAGTTTCCACACTGCACTTTTTCCCCATCTCATCCGGCACCTGTTGAGTCAGTTTTGGAGACGACAGCTTACAATTTTCCTTTATTTTCCTGTAAGAAATGTACTTGCAGAACTGAACATTTAAGTTTAAATCATCTTTGAATTTTCTAATAATACTAGATTATATTTAAAAACTGGGTTAAGGGTGTATCGTAGTCGAGCCAGCTCGACTACATTATTCTTACTTGTTAATGGGTTGAGGGTATAAAAATAACACATCTGAAAATTTGCAACATTGTGGAAATCTGGATAATTGGAAAAGTTAGATAGTTAGATAGATAGATTAAAACTTATGCTGAATTAACATATTTCGCGTATAACAGCTTAAATAACAAGTAAGAACGCTGTAGTCGAGTGAGCTCGACTACCATATACCCTGAACCAAGGAGCTTTAAATGCATTATAGGTTTATCGGTTTTGGGGGCTGGAGTGGGCGTGGTCCGATCTTAGTAAAATACCTTCTAAGTTTGGTAACTGTAGCTCTTAAATTGCGGGAGATACAGGCATTTATCGTTTTTTGTGGGCGGGAGTGGGCGTGGTCCACAATTTTTTTTCCACATTTATGAAGTGTGTTACTAGCAATATACCTTTAAAATTTGGTGACTTAAATTTTCAAATTGCGTGAGATATATGGGTTTATCGATTTACACCAACAGGTGTATCGGTTTAGGTAGGTGGAGTGGGCGTGGCCATCCAATTTTTTTATCAATCTTTGGGGGAGTTACCAATAACATATCTTCAAAATTTTGCGACTCTAGCTTGCAAATTACGGCAGATATGCGCATTTTAAATTTCTAGGGACGAAGTTCCTGGGGGTGGCGAATGTAGGCGTGGTCCAAAAATTGGTATGCCAATCTTTGGAGGAGGTTACCAGCAAATTACCTTCCAAGTTTGGTTACTCAATCTTTAAAATGTTCGGAGATATACGGAGTTATCGATTTACAATTTCCGCAATATCGGAATTGTCGATTATGGGCGCAGGTGTTGGCGTGGCAACACAAATTTCTTCTTAAAGGCGACTACCAGTAATATACTTACCAAATTTTACGTTCCCTACTCAAAAACTTGTAACACGTCTAGTTGTTTCCCAGTGGGCAACCTCTGCTAGCTCAGTTTTCCCAGGGTGTGGTAACTCCAATCCTGCCCGTAGACGGTACAGACTCCGAAAACAAAACTCGACCTTCACCACACTACATAACGACCTGCATGCACACACAAAATAAATTGATCAGTTGGCAGGCCTGGTGTCTATGGCCACGACGTACCCGCCCTTCCTGCAATGGGCCTATATGAATTTTGGGCAGGCCCATCGCCCTTTAATTGGAGTGGACGATTATTCTACTCCATGCTCCCGGTGATTTTACCCACTCTACAGAATTTACTCACACATTACGGAATTCATTATGGTTTATTTACAAACATTTGTTACAACTTACTAATCTTTATATATATTGTATGGGTATGCTATTCGCCGATAGGCGGCGTTATGGATTTTTCCCTTTTTTTTCTGGCAATTCAAATTTAAATTTGGATTCAGAATTTTGCCAAATGAGAGAATTGAACAATACGATTTATATCCACACGGTTGGTTATTCCGTGGATGTCCCTCAATCCCTATCCTACCCTACCAGAGCTCTTGTAACTAACACGTTATTGTGTGCAGCAAACTGGAGGCATACTCTGCCTAAGGGGTCGACTGTGCTCAGGGAAAGTGGGGTGGGTGCTTTGCTACCTAGTAAGCTGCCGTGTCACATAACTAAAAATTAGTAGACAGAGTGCTAAAGGAACGGAATAAAACAACCTGTCGGAATGGCTGAAGAAATCCAATAATTATATATTTAGGTCGAAGAACCAAGATGGTAATGTTCTTCTTTCTTTACCCTCCCAACCTGTAAAGACTGATATTCAATGCCTTTACCCTATTAATGATGGAAAACCATATTTATATCAGGAGCCCATTTAAACTTTGTTTAATTCATACTTATTTCTTTACAATGATACGATCTTCTCGATAATATTCTTTTTGAGAGTCTGTTTCATTATTTTATACTCTCAATTTTACATTAATTTTTAAGAGTTTTATTTAATTACTATTTTCTTCAAAATTCATTTTGGGCAGTGTAACTTAATACTACAAATTTAACTCTCTTTTAATTTCAATGAGAAGAGTGTGCCACGAAGGCATTTTACTATGTACTTAATTTTAAATCTCAAACATTAGTGGAATAAACTATAATGAATGAAATGGCATGTGCCCTAGCTATTTTAATTGAGTTAACTAAATTATACAGGTATTTTTTTGTGGTAAGGGACGACTGTTATATGGTCAATATTGGTTTGATTTTAACTTACAGTTTTTTTTGCTTGCGGTTATACCGTACTTACAGCACCAAAACAGCGGTTTATGTAGTCCATCGTAGTCGACAGGCCTGAAGACGGGTGACGTTGCTGTGTGAACTTCAAATCGGATTAGACAATATAACAGCAGATATTACATATATGTACATACCATACCAAATTTAGTTAACTCTATAAAATTAAATATTAATTTTTCTTAATTAATTCTAACGGAGTTTAGCTACAGAATTAACTATTAGCACTGTGTATGGTTCCATAATAGTTGATACAAGTCTTCGGGACGGTAATTGGTCTTTCAGGTTAATGATGTTCGTCAGCCGACGTTCTTGCGCGAGTGGGCGCACTCCATGCAATGAGAAGGTTGGAGTTTGCGTCCTACATTCTGATTTGATCGGTACTTCGGAGCCGATCCGCCTTTGAAGAGGCTTTAGCTCAACGTGCGCTCTATATATTTTTGGCGTCAGGGGCTTCAAAATTTATTCCTCCTGTATTGCACAACCAACAGATTACCAACAGAATAATCGTTAACGGCTGCAATACTGGACGAGATTGAACAGGCCAACTGCGCAGCGTCAAGTGCAGGGAAGGACACTGGTTCACTGTAAGCGATCACAATTTTATTGCTTGGTGAAACCGTCCTGTCACTATATAGGTTACGGCAGCCGCCGCGTGTTGGAAGATGCCTATACACAAAAATCTTTTGAATATAACATTATGCAGAGTTTGTTTTTATATTTACGCAATTTTGGTGTGACCGCACTTTTCACTATTCTCTTTGTTAGTTTATTCAATTTAATTTTAACAAAGCGAGATTAAAATGCCGATGCAATAAGAATTGCGCGTGCATGCAATTGCAGAAAAAAGTGCCCAATTAGCGTGGGCGTCACTACGCACAGTTGCTCTGAAGTTAGAGTTGTGTTTTTGGGTCGGCACGTGAATGGTCCTGCCAACGCATCATTATCGATCAGCTGTTTATTACATGCTGCTCGTTGTTACAGTCGCATCTCAAAAAACGTTACCAGTGCGAATTGATAATTGTGATGTTTACTTAATCCTAATGAACGTGCAAATATATTGACATATCCAGATCACGCAGATCTCTCATGTCCACACTCACGCTTATCATACAGCATGTCAACATCGCAGACGCACTTTCTGTTAATAGAATCATAGCAAGCAAGATAAGATAAGCATAAACAAAGAATGCAACTATCAAAAGAGACCCCTACATAGATGGCAGGTCAAAGTATCATACAGCATGTCAACATCGCAGACGCACTTTCTCTAAATAGAATCATAGCAGGCAAGATAAGATAAACATAAACAAGGAATGAAAAAGAGACCCTCCACAAACAGACCATGAGATAGAAGCAAGTGCGAGGTCTCCTCATAGATTAAACCACTAGCATAAGCAGAGTTATTTTGTACACGAAGCCGAGAAGACGTGACCTTTCTGTTTAATAAAGAATTATATTATTTCTAAAAAAACATTGTCGGATTTTTTCAATTGGCGGAGCCGGTACAACACTCTCACTCAAAAACGTAATTGGCGCAGCCGGTAGGATACTTTAAAAGATTTTTACAATTGCGAAACGTCGTGATCCGTGAAAGGAAACGTACTAGTGTTACGCGTAAATTTCGAAAAGTATCCGCATAAGGACCCCGCGATCCGTGAAATCTTTTTTTAAAAGCAAAGTAAAAACAACGCGAAACGACGACGAGGAGAATTTTTTTTTGTGTGAACAATTTTTTTTTTATCTTGTGAAAATTTTTTTTTTGAGAAAAACAACGAACGACGACGAGGGAGAACATTAAAATAACAACAATAATAAATCAAACAACGGAAAATAAATTTGTGCTTAATACAACAAACAAAGAAAAAAAAAACAAACAACAAAAAGATGTCAGAATCATTAAACCAAGCACTCGGGCAAATCCGCCAAGCACCCATGTTCGGTGGAGAAATGGACGATCTGGGAAACTTTATCGAACGGATTGATCTCATCATGCGACTCTACCCAACCAGTGATGCGCGCCAAATCCTCATACTATACAGCGCAATCCAGATGCAGTTGTATGGCGACGCGATGAGAACATCATTCAGACACTCACCGGGAGACTGGGCAACACTACGGAGCATCCTCATCTCCACTTACAAAACTCAAACACCTTGTGAGGAACTCCTCAGAAGAGTGTACAACACATATTATGGAGGAAGTATTCGTAAGTTCCTCGAAGAACTCGAGCACAAATCACATGTAATAACTAATAAATTAGCACTAGAAAATAACCTAGAAAATAAAACTGTAACAAGGCATTAAATAATACAGTTAGGGACGTCATAAATAAGAGACTACCGGACAGATTATATATGCAGTTAGCAAGACACGACATATCCACAACTGACAAACTGAAAGCGGTAGCCCAAGAATTAGGGTTGTACGAGGACCGCATTCCTGAAAAAATAAATAATACATATTACAATAAAAATTATAATCAGAACCCAAGAATTTCAATCAACAATTTTAACCCCAATTACAATCAGAATTTTAGGAGTCAACAACATTTTAATCCCAATTATAATCAGAATTTTAGAAGTCAGCAAAATTTTAATAGGAATCAGTACCCCCAAAATGAACCAATGGTTAACGAACCATTGTATAATGAATTTCAGCAAAAATTAAATCAGGGCAGAATACACAACCCTATGAATTACCAATCAAATAATAATAATAATAGACCACCTAACCAACCCATAAAAAGACAACGACCCAGTAACAGTGGTCAATCAAAAATGGATTGGGAGGCAAATTTTCATCAAATAGCCTCGGACAAAAACACAGAATCCCATTCATAAACATAGTTATGAATAATATAAAATTACGATGCCTGGTAGATACAGGATCATCGGTTAATATAATGAACGAAAATTTTTTAAATTATAATACCACAACAGGAAAACATTACTTGCCAAACCATAAGTGGGGAAGTAAATCTAAAAACAAGCATTTCATTAGCACCAAGCAAACTTTGTCCGACCGATCAGAAATTTTACATACATAATTTCTCAAAAAATTTTGATGTCCTCTTAGGCCGAACGTTCCTTAAGGATTGTAATTGTATGATCGACTATGAAGAAGAGTTTGTCGAATTAAGTAATTACACATTTTTATTTAAATACAATGATATAAATAAAGAGAATGATATAAAAAAAGAAAACGACCAGGAAAATAATTATGAAAACCCATCAGAGGTAAAAGATGAGCAAACAATATATGCATTAGAAAATGAGTTAATTGAAGGTAACCAATATCGCTTAGAACATCTAAACCAAGAGGAAAAAGCCACATTAAAAAAGATTTTGTTTAAATTTGACGACATACAGTATAGAGAGAGTGACAATTTGACTTTCACAAATACTGTAAAACACGTTATCAAAACAAAGAATGAGGACCCTTGTTATAGGAAACCTTATAGATATCCACAAAGCTATGACGAAGAAGTTAACAAACAAATGAAAGAAATGATGCAACAAGGTATCATTAGGCCATCAAATTCACCATACTGTTCGCCTATATGGATAGTACCGAAAAAAGAAGACGCATCAGGTCAGAAAAAATATAGGATAGTAGTGGATTATCGTAGTCTGAATGAAAAGACAATTAGCGATAAATATCCAATACCCGTAATGGACGAAATATTAGACAAGTTAGGAAGGTGTCAATATTTCACAACAATAGATTTAGCTAAAGGATTTCATCAGATTCAAATGGATGAGAAATCAATTGCCAAAACGGCATTCTCTACAAAAACAGGCCATTTCGAATATACTCGAATGCCATTCGGTTTGAAAAACGCACCAGCAACCTTTCAACGTTGCATGAACAATATTTTAGGAGATTTAATATACAAAAACTGTCTAGTATACATGGACGATATAATCGTGTATTCCACTTCATTGGAAGAACACGTATTGTCACTGATAAAAGTTTTCAAAAAACTCAGAGAGGCAAATTTAAAATTACAACTAGACAAGTGTGAATTCATGAAGAAAGAAACTGAATTCTTAGGGCACATAATAACAACAGAAGGAATAAAACCAAACCCTATTAAAATTAAAGCAGTAAAAGAATTTCCAATACCTAAAACCCCGAAGGAAATTAAACGATTCCTAGGTTTGTGTGGATTTTATAGAAAGTTCATACCAAACTTTGCTAAGGTAGTAAAACCAATGACATTAAAACTAAAGAAAGGAGAAAAAATAAACATAAAAGAAACCACATATATAGAAGCTTTCGAAAAACTTAAATTACTCATAATGTCCGATCCGATATTAAGATATCCAGACTTCAGCAAGAAATTTTCACTTACAACAGACGCCAGTAATTATGCATTAGGAGCAGTTTTATCACAGGAACATAAACCAATATGTTATGCTAGTAGAACTTTAAACGAGCATGAAATAAAATACTCAGCGATAGAAAAAGAATTATTAGCAATAATATGGGCAACGAAAAATTTCAGATCATACTTATTTGGCAGAAATTTTGAAATACTTAGCGATCACAAACCTCTCATATGGCTAAATAACATAAAAGAGCCAAACTTGAAGTTACAAAGGTGGAAAATAAGACTCAACGAATTCGATTATGAAATAAAATACATACCAGGCAAAGAAAACTATGTAGCTGATGCACTTTCACGAATTAAAACTGAAGAAAATAACATAGAAGAAAATTTCATGGGGAATGCTCAAGATAGCATAGTAGCAACAATGCATAGCGCAAACGAGGATAATCAAAATTGTATTCCAATCACAGAAAAACCATTGAATAATTTTAATCATCAAATAGAATTTATAAAAGCAAATACCGAAGAAATAAAGAAAATTAGCTATTTTCACAAAACTAAGATTATAATAACTTACATAGAAATGACACCGGAAAAAGCAGAAGAGATCATAAAAGAATATCTTTGTGCAAAACCCAGCGTTATATACTTCCCACATGAAGGTGACTACACAATATTCCAAAAAGCTTATTTAGAAATAATACAAAGAGATTGTCCGATTAAAACAATGAGAACTACAAGAAAGTTAATAGATATCCAGAATTATTCAGAATTAAAACAAACTATACTAAATGACCATTCGAAACTTTTACATCCAGGAATAGAAAAAACCATAGTAATGTTTAAAGAAAAATACTATTTTCCACATTATCAAAAATTAATCCAGAATATAATTAACGAATGCGAAATATGCAATACGTCAAAAGTGGAACACAGGGACACAAAATTTCGTTATGAAATAACACCTGAGATTTTCAACCCTAGAGAAAAATACGTCATAGATTTTTATATGATCAATAATAAGCAATTTTTATCATGCATAGATGTATACTCAAAATATGCTACATTAATAGAAATACATGGTAAAGATTGGTTAGAAGCAAAACGAGCATTATTAAAAATATTCAACGAAATGGGAAAACCATTAGAAATAAAAGCAGACAAAGACTCAGCATTCATGAGTACAGCATTAAAAATTTGGTTAGGTTCAGAAAATGTTAAAATTCAAATCACAACAAGCAAGAACGGAATATCAGACGTAGAGCGGTTTCATAAAACAATCAACGAAAAACTAAGAATAATCAATTCAGACACAAACGAAGAAAATAAGTTAACCAAATTCGAAATAATACTTTACACTTATAATCATAAAACAATACATAGCACTACTGGTAGAACACCAGCAGATATCTTTATCTATGCCGGATCACCAGCATACAATACCCAGTTGAAAAAAATTAAAAAGATCAATAAGCTAAATGAAAACAGAAAAACTTACGAAGTAGATACAAACTATAGAGAAATGCCACTTATCAAATCAAAAACAACAAATCCATTCAGGAAAACAGGCATAATAAAACAATTAGACAGCAAACATTTCGAAGAAACAAATAAAGGCCGAAGAATCATACATTATAAAACTAAATTTAAAAAGAAAAAGAATATAAACATAAATAAATATAACAATAATTTCAGGTCAACTACGGAAGATCCATCTACCAGTCCACCTGCTAATAATTATAATATTAACGCTAGCCGTAACTCAGAGTAACACCCAAAATATAGAAGTAAACCACGTAAAAGCACAAAACGGGTTCGTTTTATTTAAAACAGGCTCATTGAGCATACCCTCAGATTTCGAATACCATTGCCTAACAGTAAACTTAACAAAAACCGAAAATACCGAAAAAGATTTAATATCTCAGACACTTGATTTTAGTGCTCTACCCCAAATAGAATACCTAGTAGAAAAACTTCATAGAGAAATGAACGGAATAAAAATAATCAAAAGACAGAAACGAGGACTCCTAAATGTAGTAGGAAAAGGTTACAAATATTTATTTGGCACATTAACTGAAGACGACAAAACAGAACTTACTGAAAAAATTGATGATTTAGAAGCTAATAGCATACAGGTAAACGAACTAAATAAAGTCATAGAAGCAGTCAATCATGGCATACAAATAATGGACAGCATGACAGAAACATCACAACAGAACACAAAATTAAGTTTATTAATGTTTAACTTACAACAATTCACTGAATACATCGAAGATATCGAATTAGGGATGCAACTATCCAGATTGGGAATTTTTAACCCAAAACTACTAAAACATGATCATTTGCTAAACGTTGATTCAGAAAAATTGTTAAATATAAAAACATCAACTTGGATAAAATCCACAACAAATGAAATTATAATAATATCACATATACCAAAAACTTTGTCACAAGAAACTTTGTATTCAATAATACCATATCCAGATGAGGAAAACAATATTTTAACCGAACTAGGGCTAACTATTAGAGATAAATATTATTTACACAAAAATAACACTTATTCAGCAACAAATAAGAAACCAATAGCAAACGAATGCATAAACGGTATTTTAAAACAAATAAAAGTTGAATGTAAATATACTAAAACAAGAAAAAATTATGAAATAAATTTCATAGAACCAAATGTAATATTAACTTGGAACTTACCTAAAACCACACTTAATCAAAACTGTATACCACAACAAGTCGAAATTTTAGGAAACAACATTATCAAAGCAACCAATTGTTCTGTTCAATTAGAAGATATCCAGATTTCAAATGTAATATCAGACTTTACGCAAACCATTTATATAAGTAATAATATAACTAAAACAGAGCCGTTAGCATTCTTAGAAACTAAAGAACTCATAAGAGAACACACAAAAACAAATAATACCTTGTTAATCATAAGCTTAACATTAGTGACAGTATTGTCAATAGTAATAATAAGCTATTCTTTGTTCAAATTCAAAAATTTACCAAAACAAATAACAATCAAATATAAGAATAATGCAGCAACGACACCACACGTCGAAGATGAAGAAAAAACAACCGCAAAAAACACCAACGACTTACAGTTATACCCTATATTGAGCGCTTGAGGACAAGCCAATTTCTAAGGGATGGGGAAGTGACATATCCAGATCACGCAGATCTCTCATGTCCACACTCACGCTTATCATACAGCATGTCAACATATATACAAATAGACGTTTAAATTACGATCAAATTAAACATATACGACATATACAACATTTACTTAATTACTATTGGCAGTATATATAACGGCTGTGTAGGAGCACTGCGCCCTGGGCGCTGAATCGGGTCTTTTACAAAATTTGGTTTTGGTTTGGTTTTGAGGGCATCCTCAATATTTACAATAGTATTTGTGTGTGTGGGCGGCTGCCAAGATTATTTTCTTTTAACAAACATTTTTTTTGCAGTCCGCAAATTCACACATTTAGCGCATTTTTTTATCGAGCGGAATTTAATATGGTTCAGTCCAATCTTTTAGATTGATTGGACTGTGTGGCTTTATTTAAATTTTCGGGGGGCGTTATGGGTTCCTCAAAGGAACGCACTCACCGGCGTAAAATTATTGCGTCAAGGTGGGCGACGTGCCGTGGCGTACAGGTGTGTCCACCGGCGTGATAATCCGGATGTCTCACAGATCTGGGTCCCAAACGACGCCGTTGCCGTTATTGCTGGCAATGTCCCATGTATCGGACGCCAAAAAAAATAGTGGTCAGCCAAAGATCGAATAAATTCGCCGGCGTGACCTGCCGTCGACCACCTATACACATCGCATACATACATAATTAATACATAAACATTCAAATTATTTAAACACACTTACGCCGGATTTCATTTAGCACAACACGTAAGTCTAGTAGAGGGTTCGCACTCTTGAGAACTTCCTATTTCCTCGCTTGATCTCGTTAAAACAGACGGACAGACTGACAAACAGCATGACGGATATTGAACAAAACCAATATTCTATTATACCTTTTTAGTATAATATTATAAAAATGCGGAACAAATAGCCATTTATAAATTTAATGGACGGGGGGGCTGTGGGCGTCGGAGTCGTGGCATATGCCGATCTTTGAAGGACATCACCAACAACCAACTAACCAAATTTGGTGACCATAAATTTGTGGGAGGTATGTGGCCTTATCGATTTGCGAATATCGATTTTTTTATTTCCTAGCTCCCAAATGGACTAGTGGAATTTTAACACTTCACCTATTCGGAGCACAGACCAGTTATGTTCCAAGTTTCAAGTTTCTATATCTAAGGATGTCGAAAAAAGTTGTGTTCATACAGACAGCAAATACCTTTGTTATCAAAGTATAAAGAATGCTCACCTTTCATTGTAGAAAATCTACAGAGGCTTCAAATCGACTAAAAATGTACTGCAATTTTATTCGCATTGCGCTCGGGTCGCCGCATTCAGGATTCAAATCGCATCAGAGAGAGCATAGGGCCCAGATTCACAAAATGTTGATGCTGGTAGTTTTTAGTCGACTTACTTAGTGATTGATTCTGCTCATGCTCTAGGTCCCCTCAGATTGAAAACTACCAATATCGAATTTAACCCATTCAGAACGAGTTATTTTCCCTTGCTTTGACGGGCTTTGGCTGGTATCCCAACCTTCGTTTGCCATCGTACTGCA
Organism: Drosophila kambysellisi; assembly: GCA_035042185.1. Lineage (NCBI taxonomy): Eukaryota > Metazoa > Arthropoda > Insecta > Diptera > Drosophilidae > Drosophila > Drosophila kambysellisi. Next base: position 65,847 of record JAWNLS010001026.1, read on the forward strand.
GTAGGCATTTTCTTCATAATTTTCCGGCAACGGCACTTCTCACTGTTGCTTTCCGTCGTTTTAACTCGTATGTTCATAGTAAACCAATTAGCAAATGAGTGCTGTATCTACAATTTAAAATGCTTGCTCAATTCTGTTCTTGTTGTTTGTAAATCTTACAATTTCTTTTTTTTACCTATTCCCAATGGAACATTAATTTTATTTAATTAAACTAACAATTCTAAAATATCTCTGTGATATCTCAGAATGTATTTAACTGTGGTAAATCTAACTTATTATTTATTTTCTCTCTCACTTTGTTTCTCTCCATTTTCTCGGCATTCTTATTGTTTTACTTTCCTTTTGACTAAGCTGCTGACGTAGGTTTATTTTTTATGTCCTTCATTATATTTTAATATTTTCTCATATTATATGATACATTTTTTTACTGTCTTTAATTTTAAATAATTCTTAAAAGTTGTTGACATTTTTTTAGTTCACATTCACAAACAAATAGTTATCCTTAAATTATTTAAAGTCTACATAAGAAATTCTGGATTTATTCCAAAAATATTTGGTGGAGTTAGCTATTCGATTTAATTTAGCCTATTGTTAAATAGTTTGGAGAGTGGCAGCACCAAGTTAAAGTTTTCCTTTATACATGAGCAGAAACACATTATGAAACTATATTTTCTTAAGTTGAATGAATTAAAACCCACGTTGAAATTATTTCATAAGAACACACTAAATATTAAATATATAATACGAATCTCACAACTCGCCGGTAGCGTTCTTCGGCCTTCTGAAAAGCTCGAATTGTTCCCATTTCCATTTGTCAGATGCAAACATATATTCCTCCTGCAAAGACTCATCAATCAGAGATACATAGATACATATGTATGTAGGCACCCAACCATGCAAAATGCACAAGGCGAATAGTCAAGGCAAACAAATTAAAAGCAAATATAAATGCTTTACTGGAAGATACCCAGCACTTGTCCATATTATGTTCCAATCAAATTCCGTTTGTATAACTGTTGTATAACTGTCTCCTAAGTAGTGATTTGCTGACTTTCATTTTACAAGTACTTTGAATTCTCTTCTCTTGGAGGACCTGTGCAAAATAAAAATTAATATTTAACAAGTGATATAATCTTTAGCATGCTACAGTCCAACTGAAAGTAGCAGGTACACACTCCCTGTACATTTGTTAGTAAATTGTTGTTTATTGAGTGAGAGTTATGTTGTTTTGCCCATAACATGCTTCCTATACCTTGCAAGACTCCTCTCGCACCTCTGGTACAGGGTGTTGAAAGTAACTAAGAAATGGGAGCACAAAAATTTAGCTGTTGACGTTAATGTGGCAACAGCTATTCTGGCAAAAGCTCATTTCTGAAAAGACTTAAATAAAAGTAGATACTACATTAATATATATGTACAAACAAGTATATGAATATGCATGTAAAAAAGTCGTTAGTAAAGTCATAGCCAACTTAGGATGAAATAATCAAGGCACAACAATAGGTCTATGAACAGCTGGAGCTGGTTTCTTAGTAAACGCTAAAACTGCGTTTACGACACGAAAAATAAAAAATAAATTAAAATCTCTTAAATGATGTTAAGCTACTTACAATGCAGATGCACATCTGCTGCAGACGCATCTAGACGTTTGACTCCTTGACCTATCACTTTTTTTTGGTTTACGCGAACTCTTATTGCGTATAGATTTTATACCCTGAACCCATTAAAAATTGGTAAAAAAGTACATAGTTATTTTGCAAAAGCTTGTTTCAGATAGAATATAACATCTCCGTTCCCAGAGTATATGTATTCTTGGTTCTTGTACGTAGATCGACCTGCGAAAAAAGTTGTCATTAATGTACCTTGACAAAGATTAGGTGTTCAAAAATTTAAGACTATATCTCAACGATTTGATTTGAACAACTAAAAAATACGCAGTCAATCTTATATTTGAGAAGGCCCCTAAAAATGTTTTTATTTATGATTGAGTTACCATTCGTCATCAATTAGAAACTCCAATTGTTTTACACACTAACATTTTTCCACAGATCCATCGACTTTGATTCTTAAAATTTTCTGGAAATGTAAATTTACATTATTACGTCACGGTGTTGCCTTTGTTGGAATCTGAAATTTTGTTCATCAATATCTCAGAAACAGAGGAAGTTAAAATAAAATTGTCGTAACAATACACATGATTAGGCGGGCATGACTATATCGACTCGGCTTTTGATACTGGTCGAAAGTGCTCCGTCTTCCTGTCACATAAGTGACGTCAGGGTATCTTTTTGTCGAGCATGCTCGATTACAGCATTCAATCTTATTTCTTTTTTCTTTTTGCAAGCTTTGCTTTGGTAACGACACTGCTGTTTTTGTGCGACTGCGATTTTTGTGGCAGGGAACCCAAATATTGAGAGAGCATCGTATTATGCGCAGCACATTATTATGTTCAGGGGGGTGTGAAATTCAATTTTCTGCCAGCCATTGTTGGCAGCTGCCTTTTCAATTCAGCTCGTTCTCTTATACTTGTCCGTTTTCATTATCATTGTGTAACTTTTGCCCTAAACCAATGACTGGCACATTGCAGGCAGCGGTTTGAACCAAGCATAAGTTAAATGCCAGTCTCATACATTCAGCCGACCCAAATAATTAAATTTTGGGGATTGGGTGAGCTTGAAATTTCATTGAAAAAAATGCCAGACGAATGAAGGCCATTCCTAATGGAAGCAAAATAAGAGTTGGGTTACGATCCAGCACGGTGACGACTCAGTGCAACCCAATCTGCCAGGCAATAAATATTAAATGAAACTAGTCAATGGCATAAATTATAAGATTAATTTACCTTCAGTATCAAACACCAAATAAATTACACATCTAACTTGGAGATTTTCATGACTTCACTCAAAGTTTTATTTCAATAGAGTCCAATCTCTGAGGCAGACTGTTCAATATTAAAAAAAATACTGTTAGAATTACAAAGTCCTGCAATTCATTGATGCTATAAATCGATTAAATTAAGTCACAAGACTTTTCGACCTAGCAGCACCACAGTCGCTTAAGTTTAGGTGCCACTACGCCAATGTAGTTGTGATGTAAAAATAAATCCGTCTGCACTTGATAATAATCAATTCAATCAAAGAAAATCTAGACTTCTTATAAACTTGCAGAGAGGTAAAATATTTTCTTAGGAAATGTTTGGCGTGATAGAGATATCTCCGACTCCATAAAGTATTAGTACAAGTTCGTAATTCTCCTGAAAAGACGAACACTGTCAAGGATGTACTATTTTTTTTATTTTTTGTGGTACCGACTGTCCGTCTTGCAGGTTTTTTAATTAAGGCCGGCAAATTTTGAAGGTATGTGACCGATAGCCACCTTTATGAACCGATAACACATTTTGATGGCCACGCCCACACTCCGATTTTATTTTCGACTATAACTTTGATGTTTCATATCCAATCTTAATGAAATTTCGGCAATTGATCAATAATATGTATATGCATATTATGTTTAGTTTAGTTAGAAGCCTCTGCCTCTTAAATTGTGGAATTTATTGCTATAGAAAATCTAAATGTATCGATAATTCAAAAACTCAGGCAGTTATTGATAAAATAAATCTGCGCCTGGTAATCGAGAACTTATATTCCAAATTTGAAGTCGCTTGCTCTTATAGTCTCAGAGATCCGCGTGTTCATACAGACGGACATGGCTATATCGACTCGGCTGTTGGTCCTGATCAAGAATATATATACTTTATGAGGTCGGAGATGCTTCCTTCTGCCTTTTACAAACATTTGCACAAAACCTTATACCATTTTTAATGGGTTAAGGGTATAAAAAAGGGGAAAAAGCTATTTCTTGAAAATTGTGAATATTTTTTCAATCGGTAGTCGATTGGAATCGGATGCAATCGATAGAATACATTTAATTTATATTTCAAAACGGACGGACAGAGGTGCTATCTCAATTATCTATGTGCTTTAAATACATTTGCCTGTTGAATACTTTATACAATAACGTTATATCGATTTCACACAATTTCCATTTGTGTTAGGCGTATGAATAATCGGTCAATGAGTTATATAAATAATTAAATAGAGTGTATGACCCTAAGATACTTGTTTTTCTTATTTTTTTTTTCTTTTCGCGTACACTTAAAAAATCAAATCAATAAATTATTACAAAGTGATAAAATAGAAAATCATCTTTTCGATTTATTAACTGCTACTTTATATTTGAGCTTGTGATTTTAAGCAATTAACAATTAACATTTATTACATGTTTTTGTTTCATATTAAGGAAACCTAAAATCGGATAACGTTTTTGATTTAAATGATTTTCAATTACGAATGCCTTCTAGGCATGATTAATTATATTTTTAAGAGATTTTTACATAAACAATTATTTATTCTAATCTTCCAATATAATAAATTTTTTAATTTTTTAATTGTTACTAATTCCTACATGGTGTACTTTAAATTGTTGCTTAATAAAATTTTCGATAAAAATACAACAAAGTTTTGCTTCTTTGTTCTTTTATAATTATAAATAATTTAGAATTTTGTGTGCAGTAGAGTGAAATATTTCTTAATATTTTTCTTAAAGTATTTGCTTTGTATATATTATTATAATTCGCAGCATCCTATATTTAATGTTTGTAGGCATTTGTAAGTACATAGTAAGTTGACTTTTGTTATATTAAGAGCTTAGTAAAAAATAATGTGTTTAATTTATTCTATTTTAAGTGCCTATTTATAATAGAAATACAAGTAACACAAATATTTTTTTATTATTATAAATTTTACAAATCAAATGACAGACCCCAAAAATACATAGTGTGACTTCGATATTTAAGTAATACTTTAAAGCTTTATTAATTGCAGATTACAATCGGACATACATTTATATCCTTTAAAACAGAGTTTTTCAAAAAATGCTACCTTTTTAATATTCTCTTATATGTTTATAATCGTCATTAAATACTATACTATTTCATGCAGTAAGCAAACTCTTAAGTAAATTTCATAAGCATCCCTAATTAATTTTTAAATATATTTTTATTGAAGTTTTTTATTATTTGGTATATAATTATAATTCAATTTTATATAAATATGTATGTATTTTTAAAAGTATATTAAATCAAATCAAATTAATCGGTCAGATCGGTCATATTAGTTTATTTGCAATAAATTCTCTACATTGATTTGTATAAATATTATTTTACAAGTTTTCTTTAGGAAGACATTTAAATTTAACTTAACTATGACAGCACTATAAATAAATAAAACATATAAACTCAACAGCTGACAAAAAACTAAATAACTCATATATTATTTGTTAGGTAATTTTTAAACTAAACTATGAAGCTTAAGTATTTGTTTTTTAAAAGATAGCTTCACAATTTTGGATAACCTCAAAATATAAAGCAATTAAAGTGAAATTTGTTTCCAAGTTTAAAGCTAGTGATTCAAGGGCAGTTAAACGGCTAACTATCTCCACCACACTTATTCAAAGAAGAAGACGTTTAACTTGTTGCACTAGTGACACATATTTGAATATTTTCACATACTTGCCATATATTTTATGAGCATAGTCAACATCAATCAGCAGATATTTTACGTAAAAGCAAAAATTGTAAATATTTTTATTTTAATTCAGCAGCGAAATTATTATCAGTTGTTCAAAGTTACTTAAATAGCAATTTAAAAGTGATGATTTAAAAGAAACGATTTAAATATTTCATTAGTACAGATGTGTTAATCAATAATTTGTTGTTTAGGTCCCATTTAAAAATTGTTTAATAACGAAACATGGATTTCTTACATGTATATAACCAAAACTAAGGTATAGGCCTACATTTAAAAAGCTTTTCATTTGTAACTCTATTTAATTTCTAATTTTGAAACAAACGTTGAGATATCGTCTAAAAAAACCACATTAATATTGGCATGGTCAACAAAGCGATAGAGTATTTGAGGTAGCCACTCGAATTACAGCCATCCTCGCTGCAGCAATAGGTTTGTGTTTCCCAAATTTCTGTAAGCAAAAAAAAAAAATTATAAATTTATGTTTTCATTTTTAAAAGCATATACGACTGTATTCTACTTTTCTTAGCTAACAAATTGTCGTCAAATATAAGCAATAAAAAGAATGGCTTACCTTTCTCGACGCATTCCGTAGCACAATCGCGGACAGTCGACAATTCGCTAACATATTTCTGAAAGATCACAGAGAGAAATCAAACATTTAAATAATAACTTATTTGTTTTAATATTAATTTAATGTATTTACTGATACCAGCTGATAACGGGTGGGAAATAACTTTCTTATCGTGGTGAGGTGAGGCGGCATTATTATACTATTTCGATTTTGTGGGGAGTAGCCATTATGACCAAGACATCTTATTACCAAACTTGACAAAAATGAATAGTATCCTTTTTCCAAATCTAGTACCTTAAGCTTTAAAATTTCAGGACATAAACAAAAAATTTTTCTCATTTTTGGTCGGAAATACGCGACATTGGAAATTTTTCCTCAGACGAAGTGTTACCAGTCATGTAATAAATTTACCAATCAAAATTTAATATCTTTACCTTTAAGATTTTGCGAGATATATGGATTCGTCGATTTGCAATTTTCAGTTTTCTCGAATACCAATTTTAATTTTTTGTATAACGCGAGCACAGACTAATATACATTTCGAGTTTTAAGTGTATAACTTAAAAAAAACAAGATATAACGTTGCAGTCGGTCGTAACCGACAGCGGAATACTATTATACCTTAATTTGGATAGAGTTAAGAAATACTTGAATTGCGTGGGATATGGGCGTTAATCGTTTTTTGTGGGCGGGAGTGGGCGTGGTCCAAAATTTTTTTTCCACATTTATGAAGGGGCAATATACCTTTAAAATTTGGCGACTTAAGTTTTCAAATTGCGTGCGATATATGGGTTTATCGATTTACACCAAGGTGTATTGGTTTAGGTAGGTGAAGTGGGCGTGGCCATCCAAGCTCGCCACGTTGACGTAGGACCAAACCCAAGACACTTTAACTTTTGAGGGTACTTTCCAATATACGTTTTAAGTTTCAAGTCTCTATCTCTAAGGGTGTCGGAGGAACGCGCGTTCATACAGACGGACAGACGGACGGACAGCATGACGGACATTGCACAAAACCAATATACTATTATACCTTTTTGGTATAATAGAATAAAAATTACGCTCACACAGACGGACAGCATGACAAATTTTTCACAAAACCATTCACATCCCGACTCCACGTATTGTAGCTATTTTATGTCAGCAAAATTATATAATAATAATGATACAAATTATATTTAAATTCATGTAAAATTCGTAGCTTGCAAGAACATTTTTTGAAACTATATAGATTTAACTTTTGAACGAGTATTTAAACTTTTCCGAAAATGTAAGTCCAAAGGTAAAAATACTATTACATGACTTGCAAATGAATTTACCTTCTATTGTTAAATTAGAATAATTGTAAAATAAGCAGCTTTCCAAAAATGTTTGCAAGCTTAATTATTTCATTATATAGTATAAAAACTGTATTACATTGAAATATACGAAGAAAATTAAATTCATCATACTGGTAAAACAAAGGTGTTGTTATTTTTAAACTTGATGGACACCACGAATGACTTACCTTCATCTCACTTGTTAGCACGCATACCCATTAATCGAGACCAATAGTCCCCTACCTACGCTTTACACAATACGTGACAGCCCCGTTGGCATCTAATAAAGCAATTAACCTGCTTAATCGTCGACGAAACTAGGGGAGAAAGTGCAAAAGTACAAACACCTGCCAGAAATTTCTTGGATCTGCTGATGGACAGCACTTAACAACTAGGCGTACCTTCTTCTCGGACTCCTTTGCTTTTATTATACCCACAGCCAGCAATCAACCCATGTACATATGTGTTGACAAAGAGAGCTCATTATGCTGTTCCACTAATGCGAGATGTGTTACATGTTCCCATTGTGTGGCAATATTAGTCTTAAGGGAAAGCGTCTATATACACATATTACATAAGCAAGAATATGTGTGAAAATGACGTCCTAGTTGTACAAAGTATACATTTGGACAAAGGTATGAACTAATAAGAGCTACATTCACCAAATACTGAAGGTGAATTAAGGCCAACCTCCAATATCCACTGCCATAAACATTATTCAAAAGAACAATATTTTTCACTTTACCGCTGTTGCAAAGAAAGCCACATTTAATGGCATAACCTTTCGATTTTGGTGGAATTCAGCACACCTTAGAATATTTTAACGCACTCTCGACTGCATCAATAAAATGAGTTTTAACAAGATAGAACGTTGCAGTCGGACGTAACCGACAGCGAAATACTATTATACCATATTTTGTGTGCAGTCAAGAAATACTGTACAAGTTTTCCTTTTTTAACGGAAACACATTCTGTTAATTCTCTAGTAATAAATATGTATATGATTTGCATATAAGTGAGCGTGGGATATGCGGGGGATATGATCGTTAATCCGTTTTGGTGGCGGGAGTGGGCGTGGCCCGAAAAAATGTGGAATTCGATCTTAGTAATATACCTTCTAAGTTTGGTAATTGTAGCTCTTAAATTGCGGGAGATACAGGCATTTATCGTTTTTTGTGGGCGTGGTCCAAAATTTGTTTTCCACATTTATGAAGGGTGTTACTTGCAATACACCTTTAAAATTTGGTGACTTAAGCTTTCAAATTGTGTGAGATATATGGGCTTATCGATTTACACCAACAGGTGTATCGGTTTAGGTAGGTGGAGTGGGCGTGGCCATCCAATTTTTTTTATCGACCTTTGGGGGAGCTACCAGTAACATACCTGCAAAACTTTGCGACTCTAGCTTGCAAATTACGGCAAATATGCGCATTTTAAATTTCTAGGGACGAAGTTCCTGTAGCGGCGTATGTGGGCGTGGTCCAAAAATTGGTATGCCAATCTTTGGAGAAGGCTACCAGCCAATTACATTCCAAGTTTGGTTACTGTATCTTTAAAATGTTCGGAGATATACGGAGTTATCGATTTACAATCGGAATTGTCGATTATAGGCGCAGGTGTGGGCGTGGCACCAAAAATTTATTATCGGTTCTTAAAGGCGACACTTTAACTTTTGAGGGTACTTTCCAGTATACGTTCCAAGTTTCAAGTCTCTATCTCTAAGGGTGTCGGAGGAACGCGCGTTCATACAGACGGACAGATGGACAGACAGCATGACGGACATTGCATAAAACCAATATACTATTATACCTTTTTGGTATAATAGTATAAAAATATTTACTTATAAAATTTAGTGACCTAATGCGCCGTGTTACAGGTTGCTTATGTTTGTTTGTTGTAAAAGTAATTACAAAGTAAATTGATTTGCCAGTCGAAAGTTTCTACAGCCCTTGGTTCACGGAGCAGTTTTCATATTCAGTGTGCAAGGTACGCTGTCTGGTGTATACATGATTGTTCCGCTGCATAGAAGAATTTACTACCCCCACTTAATCAAATGGAATTCCATCCATACACAAAATCCAACGAAAAGAATGGTTGATATTTGTGTGTGCATTGACGTTGATGCTCCTTAATATAGGCAAGCTTCCACCAGAAAAAGCCATGCAGCCGTCAAGAATATTTTCAATCCGGCATTTTCCATTTGCCTCATACACTGCAAGTGCAATTTGTTGCAAAACGCCCACACAAACAAGTAGAAACATCAATGAACTCTTGAATAAAATGGCATCCGACACTCATTCCATCGAAGAATCGCAATTTAATATGATTGCCAAAAATGTCGAAAGCTGAGTTGCCTTTGCTGGCTGCAATCTTTGGCTGCACTTATCTGGTAACCATCAGCAATCAAAAATAGGTACATTTATTTAAATTTTTAAGAACTGTTGTGTTTACAGTGTCAACGGCTGTCGAAATAAACTCAAATAATTTTAAGCGGGTATGTCTATCATCGATGTTTGCATAATTCAATATATCACACACTAAAATATACTCCGTAGATATTAGTTCTAACATTTAACAGTCCATGACATGTACCTGTCTTCATTGAGAAATAAAATTTCACATTTAAAAAGAAGTGATCAAATGACAAGTAATACATATCTTTATTTTCTTCTCTTAATTTTAGGGTACATTTTTATAACATTAAAAAAAAATAACCAGAGAGTACGTTGTAGTTGGACGCAACCGACAGCGAAATACTGTGATACCATAATTTGTGTGCGTGATTGAAAAAAATTAAAGATAATGTTCCTAATAATCTTCCTTCCAAGGTAGGTAACTGTAGCTATTAAATTGCGGGAGATTTATCGGTTAAGGAGCGGGAGTAAGCGTGGCACAACAAATTTTTGGAGTACGGTCTTAGTAATATAACTTTCAAGTTTTGTAGCTATAGCTCTTAAATTGCGGGAGTTATGGGCACTTATCGGTTTTTGGGGGCGGTGTGGACGTGGTCAAAATTTTTTTTTACAGATTTTTGAAGGGTGTTACTTTTAAATTGCGTGAGATATACGGTGTTAACGATTTACACCAACAGGTGTATAGATTTAGGTAGGCGGAGTGGGCGTGGCCCCCCAATTTTTTGATCTATCAAAATTTGGTGACTAGCTTACAAATTATGGAAGATATGCGCATTGTAAATTTCTAGGGACGAAGTTCCTGTGGGCGGCGGTTGTGGGCGTGGTCTTAAAAAATTATATGCCGATCCTTGGAGGTGGGAGATATGTGTCTATATCGATTTGCGAAAATCGAATTTATCGATTTATTCATTTTGGTGGTTAATATACAGTGGCTCACATATTGTTTGGCCCAGTGCCTTGCACAAATTTTAATTGCGTGCCATAAAGTAATTATGTAATATTTTTCAAAAATTCAAAAGACACATGGCAGGTACATATATTAACCACAAAAATTAATATATGATCCTAAAAAATTGGGATTTCCCCACCCACTAGGTCGGGTTATGTAAAAAAGTACCTAAATTATAGGTCACAAACTTTCCGCCCAGGTACTTTATGGACACCTGGGTGCCATAAATCCTGGATTTTTTGACCCAAAGTTGATTTTTTTCGGTATAAATAGACCAATCCTTCATAGTCAGTTTAGTTTTTTCCTGCAATTCGGGTGCAACAAGCCAACAAGGACCATGGGCAAACTGACTACCATTGAGCAAAGGAAACTCATCCTGGAACACTTAAAAATCGGATATTTCATATCGCCAAATAGCTAAAATGGTCAATCTAAGCCCCTCAACAGTATTCTGCATCATTTGGAGTTTCGTCGACGAAAATCGGACAGTAGACAAGGGCGGAATTGCACCAAACACGATTTTCACCGAGCAGGACGTGCCGGGGATCATCAAGATTTCAAGGGGAAATCTTAAGCTATCGGCTCAAAAACTGACTCAATAGGTGCAGGATGAAATAAGGAAAAAGTTCAGTATGGGAACTGTGCTCCAAGTTCTGCGCAACCATGACTTTAAGGCCCGAGTACAACGGAAAATGCAATTTACAAGCGCAAAAACTAGAGGCTCTAGGATTAGGTTCGCCAAAATCCACTTGCGCAAGGATTTGGAGTTCTGGAACACAGTCGTATTTGAATATGAGTAAAATTCAACATTTTTTGCCCGGAAGGACGGAATTATTTGTGGCGACACTCCAATACTGAGCTGTGTCCCAAAAACTGAAAGGCAACAGTCAAGTACTGCGGAGGAAGTGTCATGGTTTGGGCCTGTATCTCGGCAGCCGGTGGCGGAAATTTTGTGATTATTGAAACAACAATGGACATGAATGTGTACTTCAATATACTAAAAAAAAATGTACTCCAAAGTGCCGAGAAACTGGGAATCCCACGTACTTTCCGGTTCTACCAGGACAACGACCCCAAGCATAAGGCCGGAATAGTACAGTCCTGGCTTAGATCGAACTGCCCCCACATGATAATTCCACCGGCTCAGTCTCCAGACTTAAAAGTTATTGAAAATTTGTGGGCTCAATTGGAAAATAACATCCGGGAACACAACATATCCTGCAAACAGGATCCCCAAAATGCTCTGCAGGAGGAGTGGAGCAGGATCAGTCCAGAAACTACCCGGAGGCTGGTATCTTCCATGAAAAATAAGTTAAGCGAAGTTGTTAAGGCTAAAGGATATCATACTAAGTATTAACATCCTTATTTAAGTTTTTATACGCCAAATATTTGACTTTTTTTAAGACTGGGCCAAATGTTTGTGACATGAATTTTGGTTATGTTTTCAGATTTTGACTAATTTTAATTAATTAATTAATATTTTAATAAAAACTAAAGTTTGTTTTTCAAATGTGATATAACATTAAACAAATTGGCATTTAAACATTTTCAATTTGTTTCCTTGTTCAAACTTTATAGCACTTTAAAATTTGTGCAAGGCACTGGGCCAAACAATATGTGAGCCACTGTATGTAATATATGTCATCGGACTTTGGAATTGAAAAATAATTAATAATTAGTTTATGACAGTCAATTCAAATTTTTTCTAGACATCGTTCAAAATAAAATGTGAGACACTGTACCTAATTTAACATTTTTAGGGGCGGTGATGTTGGGCGTGGCATATGCCGATCTTTGAAGGACAAGAAGGTTAGGTTAGGTAAGACGGCTACGACCTGAAAAGGTCAGCACACATAGACCAATTTAATGACCCCTGGTGATGCCGTGGATCTACGTCCTGCTCCGGGAAAAACCCATGGGAAAAATTTTGGATCAGTTAAAACCATCCGGTCGCATTTATGTATTTTGCGATCTTGGCTGGTCTAATATGCGCCAGCTGCGTTAAGCCGGATAGGAAGTGACTTCCTAAGAAGGTGGACCGTCTTTTTGCTAGAGCTGGGCAGAGACAGAGGAAGTGCTCCGGAGATTCTACTTCCTCCTCGTCTCTGCAGCTCCTGCAGAAATCATTAAAAGGGATATTGAGCCTACAGGCGTGAGAGCCCGCTAGCCAGTGACCTGTAACTGCCCGGATCACGGCCGAACAATCACGGCGGTTTAGACGGCACAGTTCTTTACTGCGCTTGCTGTTGTAGTTTGGCCATGTTTGGCGAGCGATACGACTGCAGTTGGCGTTGCGCCATTTGTCGTTTGACCTGCATCTAGTGGACTCTTTTATCATGAGCTTACAGGTAGCTAGGGGCATGCTTACACCTTCCTTTTCAGTGAGGAGGGGTAGCAGAGTACCTTTCCTAGCTAGTTCATCAGCTATGCAATTGCCTTCAATGTTGCTGTGCCCTGGCACCCATATTAGGCTGGTAGCATGCTGCTATGCCATCTCTTGAAGAGATTTGCGGCAGCATGTTACTGTTGTCGAATTCATTGACATTGCACCCAGGGATTTGATCGCCGCTTGGCTGTCAAAATAGATGTTAACGTTCGAGGAGCTAATTCTTGACCTTTTCAGGCAATTTAGTGCTTCCTGTATGGCTATAACTTCAGCTTGGAACACACTGCAGTGTGCCGGAAGGCTGAAGGATAGACGAGTGGTAAGCTGGGAGGAGTAGACGCCCCCGCCTACCTGATTGTCGAGTTTAGACCCGTCTGTATAGAATTCTACGGTCGCTGGTGGACCAGGGGTTCCGTGTGCCCATTCTTCCCTTCGTGGGAAGAGGATGATAAAGGGTGCGTTGAGGTGGACTACTGGTGTGCAGTAGTCTGTTCTGATGGGTATGTCGTGTCTCCCCATCAGAATGGAGGCATGGCCTTTGTTTTGGTTATTCCACGATGTGGATTGCCTAAGTCTGACAGCTGTGAGAGTTGCCTGTTCGAGGCCTTCTGCTTCTAAGCTATGAATATCTCGGATGGCATCAAGTGTCTCATTAGGAGTGGAGCGAAGCGCTTCTGAGATGAACAGTTCGGCCATCCGTTGAACCTTGATTAGTTGCTTTATAGTGGTTTGCTTTTAAGGCAGGGCCACCATACTATAACCCCATATAAGAGAATGGGCCTAATAATTGATAGGTACATCCATCGGACAATGTTAGTGGTCATACCCCATCTGAGTCCTATGGATTTCCTACAGGTAAAAAGGCTACTGTTGCTTTCCGAGCCCTTATCTGAGTGTTTAGATTCCAGTCCAATTTCCTGTCCAGTGTCAAACCTAAGAGGTTGGCACTGGGTTTGAAGGAAAGGGCCGTATTATTCAGTCTTGGAGGGACAAGGGAAGGAATTTTGTATTTCCTTGTAAAGAGCACAAGTTCGGTTTTCGTGGCGTTAACACTTAGACCGCAACTATTTGCCCAAGATGACAAAGTCTTTAGTTTGCTTGTCACCAAGTCACATAACGTTTGAGGGTACTTTCCTCTGAAGATGACGGCTACGTCATCCGCATAGGCGACTGTCTGACAGCCATCCCCCTCCATGTCGCGCAGCAGCTTATTAACTGTTAGGTTCCATAGGAGAGGTGATAGGACTCCCCCTTGGGGCGTTCCTCTACTGACGTATCTGGAAAGGGTAGACGATCCAAGTGTAGATGTCACAATCCTGCGTGTGAGCAATTGATTGATCAATCCCACTAAACCGGGGTCGACGTCCAGACTCGTCAGTGCTTCAGTTATCGCCTCTGGGATGACGTTGTTAAAAGCACCCTCGATATCAAGGAAAGCTATTAAGGTGAATTCCTTTGAGAATAGGGATGATTCTATTTGTTTGACCACAGAATGAAGAGCAGTATCCGTGGATCTGCCAAGAAAGAAACAAGAAACTAACGAACCAAATTTGGTGAATGTAGTCATCAAATTATGGGAGATATGTGACTTTATCAATTAGCAATTATCGATTTTATTGATTTCTCAGCCCCCTAGTGGGCGAAGCACTCCAATTCTAACACTTAATTAAGCCTTTCTAATTTTTTGAAATTATTAATTTTTTTTATTTATTTCTAAAAATTCAGTGCTGTTTTTATACTATGATACCGTCCGTCTGTATGAACGCGCGTTTTTCCGACGCTCTTAGAGATGGAGCCTTGAAACTTGGAACACATACTGGAAAGTACCATCAAAAGTTAAAATGTCAAGGTTGGAGTCTGACACCCACTAGAGAGCTAGAAAATCGATAAAATCAGTAATACAGTACAGTCACCAATTTTGGTTGATAGGTTTTTGGCGATGTCAAGTTCAAATATCGGCATATGCCACGCCCACCTATGCCACGCCCCCCGCCCCTAAAACTTTGTTCTGCAGTTTTTGAGTTGGGAACCTAAAATTGTGTGATATATTAATGCTAGTCGCCTTTAAGAAATTGTAAATCGATAACTCCGTGTATCTCCGAAAATTTTAAAGATATAGTTACCAAACTTGGAAGGTAATTTGCTGGTAACCTCCTCCAAGGATCGGCATATAATTTTTTGTAAAAAAACTACAGGGGTATTTCCAAATTGTCCGCAATACCTAAAGCATTTGAGACAATAGTAACAGCTCAACTGCAACACTTATGTAGATCTATTATTTCACCGTTCCAGCATGGTTTTGTGAAATGTAGGTCTACTACTACTAACATTCTTGAATTTACTTCACTTGTGATAAAAGGATTTCAGAATAAAATGCAAGCTGATGTCGTCTATACAGACTTCAGTAAGGCCTTCGACTCTGTTACCCATTGTCTCCTTTTACACAAACTAAACCTTATAGGTTTTCCTACTAACTTTTTTACATGGATTTCGGAGTATCTGAGTAACAGAACTCAAAAAATTTTATTTAAATCTGTAGTTTCTAATCCTATCTTAGTCACCTCTGGGGTACCCAAGGGTAGTCACCTGAGCCCAGTGCTTTTTAACCTATTTATTAATGACCTTCCTTCAGTAACATTGAATTCTAACGTACTAATGCATGCTGATGACGTCAAGTTGTGCTTTAGGTATAATGATATGACCTCACAATGCTTAATGCAGGCGAATTTTTTTTCCTCTTTGTCGTGGTGTAAAATAAATCTGCTCAATTTGAACTGCTCTAAGTGTAAAGTCATGTCATTTTATCGTACCAATCCTAACACTGCCAGTTACACGATCGATGGGATGCCACTTGATAGACTGAATGAAGTAAACGATTTAGGTTTACTTCTTGATCACAAGCTTAAATTTGATAAGCATATTAAATTCACTGTCAACAAAGCTTTTCAAGTTCTTGGTTTTATTAAGCGTTGGTCAAAGGAATTTTATGATCCTTATACGACCAAGTTACTTTTTACTTCTCTTGTACGTCCAATTCTGGAATATGGATCTTGTGTGTGGTCTTCGCAATATCATATTCACCAAAGTAGATTGGAATCTGTGCAAAAGAGCTTTCTACTTTTTGCGCTTCGTCGCTTTGACTGGGGTGTACTGCCTCCATACTCAGATAGGCTTCTTCTTATTAACCTTCCTTCCTTAACTAATCGTCGTGTTATGTTAGGAGTTATGTTTGTGGTAAAATTACTTAAGGGCGAAATCGACTCAACTGAGTTGATGAGCCAAATAAATTTTTCTGTACCCTCTAGACAGTCTCGTTATTACCTCCCACTTTCTCTTAATCGTTGTACTGCTAACTATTCCTTGCATGAACCGTTTCGAGTACTCTGTAATGATTATAATAAACTATATCATGTTATCAATTCAGAGTTTTTTTCATGTACATGTGGTGGATCTTAACTAATTCTTACTAATTATTTTCTTACTAATTATTTTTGGTCTGATTGGGTTTTTTCTGGGTTTTCCCCAATTCTTGCAACAAATGTTGGACGATTTTGTTTTCTACCCCATAAATCTTAGAAATCCAAAATAAAAAAAATAAAAAATATTAATAACAAATATAAATATTTTATTACTTTTTAATTTATTTAAAATTTTAATTTTATTTTAAATTAAATTTAATTCCAATTTTTAATTTTTGTATTTTTGGTGGCGACTGACTCTAGTTGACAAATAAATAAATAAACAAATAAGCCCCCCCCAAAGATCAATAAGAAAATTGGATGGCCACGCCCACTCCACCTACCTAAACCGGTACACCTGTTGGTGTAAATCAATAACCCCATATATCTCACGCAATTTGAAAACTTAAGTCACCAAATTTTAAAAGTATATTGATAGTAACACCCTTCATAAATGTGGAAAAAAAATTTTGGACCACGCCCACAAAAAACGATAAATGCCTGTATCTCCCGCAATTTAAGAGCTACAGTTACCAAACTTGGAATGTATATTACTATGATCGAACACCAAAATTTTTTGGGCCACGCCCACTCCCGCCCCCTCAAATCTCGAAAAGACCGTATCTCCGGAATTTAATTCCCGTGTAATTCTGCTCACCGTCTTTTAAAGTCACGCTCACTTATATGCAAATCATATACATTTTTATTAGTAGAGAATTAACAGAATGTGTTTCCATTAAAAAAGGAAAACTTGGACAGTATTTCTTGACTGCACACAATTTATGGTATAAAAGTATTTCGCTGTCGGTTACGTCCGACTGCAACGTTCTATCTTGTTTAATATATGGATATATAAAGATTTGCTTATATTAAATCCTTCAATTTGTTAGTGCTACGAGCAGGCTTTGATATATTACCAAATTTAAAACGTCGTTCACTATCATGCATATAAACAAAGTTGACTTTTTTGCACTTGTATTGTGTAACTTATTCGCTCTGACTATTTCATCAAACCGTTGCTCACCAGAGTACTGCAACTTTGCTGGAGAATGTGAAATAGTCGAAGGCCATCCAAATTGCACGTGCTATGAAGAAGCATTTCGCGGCAAGTACTGTGAGCAGGTTAAGAATCTTTGCAATACCGACGAAAACATATGCACGCACAAGGATTCTTGTGTTCCTTATGTGGGTCAAACCATCTGTAATTATCGGAGCCAAAGAACTGGATACGACTTCGAGCACATTGAGCACGCCAAACCAATATGTAATTACAATGTTCGTGCAATATATGGGATTACGGAGAAGATTGTTTTAAGTTTTGAGAAACTGGGCACTGACGACTTGCAGATAAAAATATCAACGCCCACATATATAATTGCGCATATGACACTATCAGATCTGCCAGGGCCAAGAACACAACGCAGCCAGCATACAAACAACTTAACTGAAACTCTGCAAGAGCTAAGCATCAGAAGACATATGCGTCTGCCGTATAATAATGCCCGTTATATGGTATTTAATGCTACGCATTTTACATTGGGTGCAAACCCATTGAGAGTGTCCATTAAATCCTTGGGAAAGAATACCCAATTGCTAGATCTGTCACTTAAAGTGCATGTAGTAAAACCCACATCCGCTTTTTGCATTCCCACAATTGTGTTTAAGCAAGGCATGAATAAACCCCGGCCGGTGAATGTCGAGCGCTTTACAAACATTCAAGCGATTGTTGGAAAGCATTGTGTACCTTCTAATAGATTAGTAACCACCGTTTGGACAATTTACAACATTGGGGAAAACTGTAAGAAAAGACTTCTATACCACTGATCGTATCCAGTAGTTCTTTACGTTAAATCTCTTTCTTTATAGTTGCCTATTTTACTACGGACTACAGTAATCAGTTATTGTTTAAAATACCACGTTATAAATTGTGGTACCATTATCTGCTTTTAGATTATCCTAATCTAATACTAACGGTGCAGATTAAGCTTCGGGAGCTTAACGGACCATGGGTAATAGCAAGAGTAAGTATGGTACAGTAACTAGTCGACATAACAACAGTATATTTTTATACCATGATGCCGAAGGTATAATAGTATATTGGGTTTGTACAATGTCCGTCATGCTGTCTGTCCCTCCGTCCGTATGAAAGCGCATTTCTCCGACACCCTTAGAGATAGAGACTTGAAACTTGGAACATAAACTGGAAAGTACCCTCAAAAGTGTCAAGGTTTTGGTCCTACGTCTACTAGGTAGCTAGAAAATCGATAAATTCGATTTTCGCAAATCGCATATCTCCCACCTCCAAGGATCGGCAAATAATTTTTTGAACCACGCCCACAACCGCCGCTTGAAAGGTATATTGCTTATAACACCCTTAAGAAAAATGTTGGACCATTTCCACTCCCACCCCCAAAAACCGATAAATGCCCATATCTCGCTCAATTTAAGAGCTATAGTTACCAAAATTGAAAGTAATATTACTAAGATCAAACTCCAACAGTAAATGCCCATATATCCCGCTATTTAGGAGCTACAGTTACCAAACTTGGAGGGAAGATTATTAGGAACCTTCTCTTTACCTTTTTTTAACTACTCCCACTCCCGCCCCCAAAATCTCGAAAAGCTTATATCTTCCGTAATTTAAGAGCCACAGTTGCCAAACTTCGAAGAAGGGTTACTATCTTATACCTACCTCAATCCAAAAGGTCAACTTGGACAATATTTCTTGTCTGCACATAAATTTTGGTATCATAGTATTTTGGCTGGCTGTTACGTTCGACTGCAACGTCCTCTCTTGTTAGTGTTATATTAACGTGACAGCGCCTGATGTGAATGCCGATATTGTAGGAGGCGATTACAGAGAAGTAAATGACAAAAATAAGTGGTTGCACCTTGATGGCTCGAGGAGTCGTGAGCCGGCTGTAAGTTTGCATTCCCCTCAGCAGCTAATGTATAGTTGGTTCTTAAGCTCTGAAGACGGAAATGACAAGATAACCCTTAGCTTCGAAAGCTCTAGTAAGTATTAATTATAAAAAAAACCAAGTGGTTTTACAGGAACCGTTACAGGTTCAACGATTAAAATTCCGACTAAAAGTCTTAAGTCAGACTCGAAAAACATTATTACCCTGACGGTAATCAATCAATTTGTAAGGAGCCGTACCCATACTGTTACCCAAGTTGTTCGGCTAGTCAGTGGAACAGATCCGATCTGCGTAGAGATTGAATGTATAAGGAACTGCATGCAACATTTTTACAGTGCGGGCAATGTGTTGCACTTGCGTGCAGTTTGTCACAACTGCACCATGCCTGTAACCTACACCTGGACCGTAAATGGAGTCGATATGGGGAAAAAAAAGCGATTGGTGACAACACTTCCAACAGATTTGGTCGGCGAGCTGACCATCAAACTAAATGTCGCGAATCGATTTGGAACTGGTCACAATGAGCTCAGATTGCAAAAATGGCTTCCGCCAACTGGAGGAAGCTGTGTTGGATACCCTGAAACTGGCCTGGAATGCGTCACAATATTTCTGATTAATTGCACTAACTATACTTCGATCAATAACCAGCCGTTGTCGTATGTCTTTAAGTTGGGAAGCATATATTCAGATATAACCACTACAGGCTTCACTTATATTCACCTTGCTGTTTTGAATAAATTAACTATTGACATCTGTGTCACTGGCTTTCCCTGCGCACGTACGAACGTCTCCATTACAGTCGAGCCCACGATTCTGCAAGGACCTAAGGTCGTTGAAGCGGCGCTTTTGGATGGGAAAATACAGAGAACATTCTGTATACTGCAAAAGTTATCAGTTACCCAAAATAACGTACATGATGTATTAAAATATTTTAAAACTATAGAAACGGATAGAACGCTCACATTCTTGGGAATGATAAATACGTTGGAAATATGTCACAATTATATTTCAAATGTGCCGGTGGTAGATAGCTTGGAAGTTTTAGTTGTTTTATATATTTTAAAGAGAGCAAAATTTACTTTAGATTATATTAGAAAGGATACCGAAATATTAGATATATCACTAGAGGACTGTCTCAACCTGGGCAAAGTAATTACCAATATAATCGAATATTGTTTGAAGGAAAACAAGGGAATAACACAACAAAATTATGTTTTCTGGGATTTCGACGGCCCGTTTGACGAAAACTATATCAATTGGTTACGTTTTGATAAGGAAATTACATTACGCATTAGCAGGTATTTAAGTACAGTCATCTTAATCTTCAAAATCTGGAATATAATTGGCGAAGAATCAGTTCGTTACATTCAACCGGAGGAGCCCTACGAATATGCCACACATCATGTTAGTTATAGGGTGCAAATGCATGAATCCTATGACCATATCGTATACACGTCCAATTCCACGTATTGCTCTCTAGAAGTACCTCTTCCGGCAGTGGAGGCCCATCGCTGGATGCTTAGGACCAACGATCTCCTGCTACATACGTGGTGTTTCGATTATAATATGTTTTGGTGGGCACCGGAAGCTTGGTCCCCATCTAACGCTGTTTTGGCTGTCAACATTCTTGGCCCCAATCGTCGCAGCAATCTGAGACTTACGTCAAAGCAATGGTATAAGTTGAGTCTACGTCGTAATGAAAATCAGAACATCCGTCTCTTCGAAGACTCCGATGAAATACATAACAATATGGTAATATATAAAGTAAAGTTGCACGGCCCGGTTAACATGCTGGTAAAGTTTACGAACAGCACAGCAGCACTGCGGGTACTTGTTACAATGAATGTGGAGCCCTCGCTGAATAATCTGCACGACAAGAGCTGCTTCGTACCCAAAGGTGTTCATGACACTAACATTATTTTAAAAAATCTATGTACTGGCGAGGGATTTGCTTACATAGCAGTATATAAGGCTAACTCATTTGATACTGCAACCGCCAAGTACCATTATCGTCTCAGTGCCCAGGAGTGCCTGGTGTGGGGTATGCGCGATGGCTATCCGCACTGGTTGAAGAAAGGATGTTATCCACAAAACTTACAGCAGAGTCCAGATATCTTTCTATGCGACAATGACCATCTGTCCATATTTACTGCCAAAGAGTACGTAATCGGGCCATTTCCCATACAAAAAATACGAAACTATGCCATTGAAGACTCTCTTAACGTGGTCTGCCTGTTATTTAACTGCTTTGTGATGTTAAGCGCCATTACCCTGCTGCTGCTAGCCACGCGACGTTTGCGCCGTAAAAAAATGAATTTGGTACGTGTCATTAAGTTTGACCGGGATGAGGTGGACCCAAGCACAGAAAATGTGATCGTTCAAATGCGTACGGCTGGCACATTGTTTGGGAAGACTACTGCGAATATTAAATTGGTGTTTTCATCGAATCTGGGTCGCTACAAGATCATCATATATCAGAACCCGATAGATCCACATCTGGTACGAAATACGTCATGCATGGTACGTGTTAGCGACCGGAAAGTAGAGTTGCCATGTGAACTGACTATTAGCCATGATTTATCGGGCAGGTATCCGTCGTGGTACTGTCGGGACATTCAAGTGGACGATCTACGGCGTGATCTGAGCTATACATTTCCCATACATAGGTGGTTAAAGCGTGGACAGAAGATTCGAGTCTCTTGCTTAGCAACAGATAAAAATCAAGGGGCTAAAAATAAAATATATCACATGAGGAAAGTCAAGGGTTTCAAAAAGTTTATATTAGGATTTCGATTCTATAGCAAGTTCTATTACACCAACTGGTTTATGATGCAGCCCATTTTGGGGCCGTGGCGCTTCAGCGATGACTCCTGCAACAGTTACGAGCGCACCTGCATTTGGATATGCAAAACAGTTCTTATTATAACCATTGTGTTTTGCTATTACAGAAACACTTCATTTTTGAATTATTTCGACTATGAACAGCCGCTTACGATACTGAGCTTCTCTGAATTTTTGGCAATATCAATTGGCTCCTATATTGCCACCATAATTTTTGAATTCTGCCTTCTTCATTTGACACGTTTATAATTTTATTCAATCATTTGCTCTGTTAAATAGTAATTTAAAATAAACAATAACGAAAACCATTAAGTTCGTCACTTTCAAGTTAACTCAACTATGAAGCTTTAAACTTAGGTGAAAAGCTTGATGTACATCGTCGTAGTTTAATTAAGTGATCAATCTGCTTTCTTAATTCGTTTTTATTTATTTATTAATTAGTCAACTAAATTCAGTCGACACAAAAAATACAAAAATTAAAAATTTGAATTAAATTAAAATTAAAAATAAAATTAAAACTTTAAATAAATTAAAAAATATTTTTTTTTTTTTATTTCTAAGATTTATGGGGTAAAAAACAAAATGGTCCAACATTTGTTGCAAGAATTGGGGAAAACCCAGAAAAACCCAATCAGACCAAAAATAATTAGTAAGAAAATTATTAGTGAGAATTAGTTAAGATCCACCACCTGTACATGCAAAAAAGTTAATCTCTAGCTAAGACATTTAGAATTGTGAATTTTTAATTAGTGAAATGGAGGACTCTGAATTGATTACATGATATAGTTTATTATAATCATTACAGAGTACTCGAAACGGTTCATGCAAGGAATAGTTAGTAGTACAACGATTAAGAGAAAGTGGGAGGTAATAACGAGACTGTCTAGAGGGTACAGAAAAATTTATTTGGCTCGTCAACGCAGTTGAGTCGATTTCGCCCTTAAGTAATTTTACCACAAACATAACTCCTAACATAACACGACGATTAGTTAAGGAAGGAAGGTTAATAAGAAGAAGCCTATCAGAGTATGGAGGCAGTACACCTCAGTCAAAGCGACGAAGCGCAAAAAGTAGAAAGCAGTTTTGCACCGATTCCAATCTACTTTGGTGAATATGATATTGCGGAGACCACACACAAGATCCATATTCCAGAATTGGACGTACAAGAGAAGTAAAAAGTAACTTGGTCGTATAAGGGTCATAAAATTCCTTTGACCAACGCTTAATAAAACCAAGAACTTGAAAAGCTTTGTTGACAGTGGAATTTAATATGCTTATCAAATTTAAGCTTGTGATCAAGAAGTAAACCTAAATCGTTTACTTCATTCAGTCTATCAAGTGGCATCCCATTGATCGTGTAACTGGCAGTATTAGGATTGGTACGATAAAATGACATGACTTTACACTTAGAGCAGTTCAAATTGAGCAGATTTATTTTACACCACGACAAAAAGGAAAATAAATCCGCCTGCAATAAGCATTGTGAGGTCATATCATTATACGTCAAGCACAACTTGACGTCATCAGCATACATTAGTACGTTAGAATTCATTATTACAGAAGGAAGGTCATTAATAAATAGGTTAAAAAGCACTGGGCCCAGGTGACTACCCTGGGGTACCCCAGATGTGAGTAGGATAGGATTAGAAAGTACAGATTTAAATACAATTTTTTGAGTTCTGTTACTCAGATACTCCGAAATCCATGTAAGAAAGTTAGTAGGAAAACCTATAAGGTTTAGTTTGTGAAGAAGAAGACAATGGTTAACAGAGTCGAAGGCCTTACTTGAAGTCTGTATAGACGACATCAGTTTGCATTTTATTCTGAAATCCTTTGATCACAAGTGAAGTAAATTCAAGAATGTTAGTGGTAGTAGACCTACATTTCACAAAACCATGCTGGAATGGTGAAATAATAGATCTACATAAGTGTTGCAGTTGAGTTGTTACTATTTTCTCAAATGCTTTCGGTATAGCGGACAATTTGGAAATACCCCTGTAGTTTTTTACATCGGATTTTGAGCCATTTTTATTGAGAGGAATAATAAAGGATTCCTTCCAAATAGCGGGAAAACAACAACTATCGACAGACAAGGTAAATAACTTAAGTAAAGGTTTGCAAATAGACTCCGAACAGTACTTAAGTACACATGCTTTCGTATTTTCATAATGGTAATGATGACGATTTGCGTTTCATGTTCACAAAATTATAGAACTGCTTAGGATCCTGTGCAAATTGCAGCCTACAGCGAAGAAGGTAATTATTGTAGCAACGCGAATTATAAGAAATAAAAGTTGCTCTAGCAACCATATATCGAGAGTAATCCAAGTGATTACTCGATCTCTTAAACTTCTTATAAAACCTTGATTTCACATTTTTCAACCTAGCTAATTCCCGCGAAAACCAGGGCGGCCTGTTAGCCTTCACAGGATTCATACGGGGAACGCAAGCATCAAAATGTGAGTCCATGGTCTCATAAAATATTGACAAAGCATTATCCAAATTGGTGCAAGCATAAAGTACTGACCAATCTGTGTCAATTATTAATTGATTAAGTTTAATAAAATCTGCTTTACGGAAGCAACGATTCTTACGTGTAGAATCCGTTGCTACAAAAGGCACAAGAGTTGGCAGCTCTATAATCAAATCGAGCGTTGGATGATAGTGGTCTTCAGGATAGACAAGTGGTTCACAGCGAGAAAGAATAATACTAGTAGGATCAGATACAAAAATTAAATCAAGTAAACGGTCGTTACAATTTCGTATAGGGTTAACTTGTGACAGTGACAACTCATGGAGCCCATCAATAAATTCATTTGTGCAAAGTGGCACCAATATACATTTGGTGGAACGGACCATATAATATCTGGAATATTAAAATCACCACATACAATCAGATAGTCTCTATCAGAAAGCATAGAGGAAATGTGTTGAACAGCAGATAGATGATTAAGATAGACTGAGACATCTGATTGAGGTGGGATATAGGAACAAGTAATGACCAATGAAAAAGTATTAAGCGCAATTTTAATACTTATAAATTCGATAACTAAATCAAATGGAGGTAGGAAATAATCTGACACAAGATCAGAATCGACAGCAATTAGGCAACCGCCACCTACACGTGATACTCGATCACATTCAGGATCGTTTTAATAGTAGAATTTATTTACATTGCAGCTGAAAGCAAAGGTCTGTCTGGACAGTAGTCCAAGTCATTATAAGGAATATTCAAAACGTAATCAACTATATTACTTCTATTAAAACCCGAACATCGTTGTTAATGTGCCTGGATAGCTTGATCAGCTTAAATAAGAGAATGGTCAATCATATTTAATAAAATTATATGAGAGTAAATTTGGTACAAGTGATCAACTATAATTTTCTGAAGATAACAAACTGTTAAGAATATCAATTTGAGTATTTAGGATAGCCCCAATTGTATAAATTTGTTCCTGTTTCTGTCTAGATTGTTCATGTTCCAAGACCAAATCAGTCTGCGCCATCCTTTTCTCTGTATCGATATTGTTGGAACCTTCTGTTCGATGTCTATATATATCAAGGTTATCCAGATGTTGTTTAATAGTTTCTGTAACAGTACGATTTCGACGATGATAGTATTTGCGAAAAATTCGAAACTTTTGCAACCACTGAATATAAAAAGCGAACTCGACGTACAAAAACTGGAAAATGCTTATATGACGTTCATATCGAGTATCCCTCTGGTCCTTGGCAGTTGTGAAGTAGTCATTGATAAGCGATACAAAAACATTAACTAGCATTAAAGCAATGACAAATGCTAAGATCGTAAACATGATAATGCCGAGAATCTTTCCACCATAAAATAGATCTTCTGGATGGACACCAACACTAAATCCGAATGAGAAAGCACATGCAAGTGACGATGCTTTTGCTCAGTCGATAAAAAAAGAAGCTATTGTTGCCATTTATGGTTGATGCCGCCACTGCAAAACCCAATATAAATATGTATATGACGATGAGAATAGTCGCCACAGCTCTCCACGCAAGCTTAATTGTGTGCGTAAAAAGTTGAAAGACTGTCGAGAATTGCAACACCTTCCACAGTCTCAAGGTTGTTATACAGATTAGAAAACCAATCATTACTCTGATTAGCATGTGCAAGCGCGATGCATGTTTCAGTTTAACGAAGTCCATTTTACTGTCACCTTCAATATTTTCCAGAATCTTCGATACTATCCCTTCACGAATGAAAATAAGTGCTAACAAAGATGTATTGAGCAGAAATATGCCTACATCCACTTTGTTCCACATGCTATGAATTTCGCTTGGCTCGAACCACAATTTCACTGTAAGTGCTTTAAAAAACTGGATAAAAACGATGGCATAAACTATACTCAAGGCTATCGCCGCATTTGACAGTTGGCTCATATTTTCCAGCAGCTTCACGCTCTCCACTTTAAGATGAGTAATAGTGCTGCCAAAGGGTGTCTGTTCCACACGCATTGTACACACACTCAAAATGTTTGCGTCAGTGTTGTATAGCGCAAAGTCCATAAAGAGCACTGAAGTGTTGTAATTCAGCCACTTGCTCTTACTAAGATATTCCAAAATCCTAAGACTATTTTGACGACTCCGAGCAAGTAGTACCTCATATCCCATTAACTCAGGATAATTACGCAAATACCCCTTATGTTTGAAATCCATCAAAAAGTCGTCTGGAGTAACCGGGTTTCTAGGCAGCCAGGGCCCGTAGATACGCCAATAAATCTTAGAATAAGGTAACTCTAAAAACGGTGATTTCCATTCAGGCATATACGACTCTTTAGAGAATGGCGGTTCACTCAGTCTGTAATGTTGGGCTGTCAGACGCAATTGGCGTAGCCGCACAACTCCTAGCATGAATGTTTGCTCGCCGTGCACCCAAACTGATAGGCCAGATTGTCTAACGCCCGGATGAAATGCGTTTACCAGCGACGACGTGATGAAAGCATAGGCATCGGAAATATCGTATACCTCATACAGGCCATAGTAAATGGTGTGATTATGTCGGAGGAGTCGGCAGATGTTATCCTTAGTATGATACGTATGCGCATCGCAAGCTACCAAAACCATGCACACCATAAAGACAAAGTATCTGCCATATAGCCAAAGATCATGGATAATTTTTTTGTACTTCCAATTTATGCTTTCGTCACGATGGTTTTCCGTAATATATAGATGCGCACGTAAACTTCGCACCCGAAACTTTAAATAATCCAGCCGACTTTGATGGTTGGCCTCCTTTTCAGTGGAGAACTTGCTCTGCTTCGTAGGCCAACAGGAGGCGTCTATTGAAAGCAATGCAAACTTTATGGGATCTCCGATGAGGTAGTGAGTCATAAACACCAAAAAGAGAGTTACTAACATCGATCTAAATTTCCCCTTTGAATGAAAAAGTCCTGAAAATACTGCAATCGATATCATGCACACTATTATTGTGAACACTGTCGCCCAAAGTACGACGTCACGACTTTTTGTGCTTCCCGTATTTTTCATCTCGACTTTTTTGTTTTAGCTGGATAAACGTTTTATATTTTTGACATAATCAGATATGACTTTCTGATTAATATCGACATATAGCTCTATCGGCAAATACTATTCACATACTGGAAGAATGATGCCCTCAAAAGTAGTTTTACAAGAATTTTAAACTAAATGCTTTTGTGCATAAAACACATTTACAGACAGTCAGAAAAAAAGTATCCATATTATGAAAAGATAAGCCCTCGCTTATAGAAGTATACTTTTTGAATAATGTGGTTTCCCTGAATTCAAAACTATGGCGTTTTTCTAAAATTCAGTGCGATTTTGTATTCTGTTTGTACATATCCTTACATTATATTTACTATATAAAGTCATTTCTTGAACAATTGTGTATATTGTGAAAGGGCTTGTTAATAATCTGTTTTAGTTTCGGTGCTCTACCTCAAAATATAAAATACATATATACATGCATCAAAGTGTTATCGATTTGACCGCCATCCAGTGGGCGTGGCACCACAATCTTAACGCCCTGTTTGACGCAGGAATGAACGAGTAGACATAATTTTTTAGTTTCACTCTGCCCTAATGCACATAGATTGATGCTCAATGCCATTGTTTTCCGCACTCTCTATTTAAACAAGATAGAACGTTGCAGTCGGACGTAACCGACAGCGAAATACTATCATACCTTAATTTGCAAAAAGTTAAAAAATACTTGAATTGCGGGTATATAGGCGTTTATCGGTTTTGGGGGCGGGAGTGGGCGTGGCCCAAACAATTTTGGAGTTCGATCTTAGTAATATACCTTCAAAGTTTGCTAACTGTAGCTCTTAAATTGCGGGAGATACAGGCAGTTATCGTTTTTTGTGGGCGGGAGTGGTCCAAAATTTGTTTACATATTTATGAAGGGTGTTACTAGCAATATACCTTTAAAATTTGGTGACTTAAGTTTTCAAATTGCGTGAGATATATGGGTTTATCGATTTACACCAAGGTGTATCGGTTTAGGTAGGAGGAGTGGGCGTGGCCATCCATTTTTTTATCGATCTTTGAGAGAGTTACCAGAAACAAACCTGCAATTTTGCGACTCTAGCTTGCAAATTACGGCAGATATGCGCATTTTAAATTTATAGGGACGAAGTTCCTGGGGGCGGCGGATGTGGGCGTGGTCCAAAAATTGGTATGCCAATCTTTGGAGGAGGTTACCAGCAAATTACATTCCAAGTTTGGTTACTCTATTTTCAAAACTTTCGGAGATATACGGAGTTATCGATTTACAATCGGAATTGTCGATTATGTGGGCGTGGCACCATAAATTTGTCATCGGTTCTTAAAGGCGACTACCAGTAATATACCTACCAAATTTGACGTTCCCTACTCAAAAACTGCGGAAGATATAGCCATTTGATAATTTTAGGGGAGGGGGTGATGGGGGCGTCGGAGGTGGGCGTGGCACACGCCAATCTTTCAAGGACCTCACCAACAACCTACCAACCAAAATTGGTGACTGTATCCATTAAATTGTAAGAGATATGTGGATTTATCGATTTGCAAAAATCGATTTTCGCGATTTTCGAGCTCCCTAGTAAACGTAGGTCCAAACCCAAGACACTTTAACTTTTGAGGGTACTTTCCAGTATACGTTCCAAGTTTCAAGTCTCTATCTCTAAGGGTGTCGGAGGAACGCGCGTTCATACAGACGGACAGACGGACGGACGGACAGACGGACAGACAGCATGACGGACATTGCACAAAACCAATATACTATTATACCATTTTGGTATAATAGTATAAATATGTGCAGTCAAGCGTTTATGTATTTTCTGTGTGAGAATAAATCGTTTTATGTGTGACTACGAATTCCCTACATGTATGGGAGGGGTATTTTATGTATATGCATTTGACACGAAAATTTTAACGAATTGAAAGATGCAATTCCGAACCCTTCAACATATTCTTAATTATGACGACAAGCTATACCTGTACATACATTCTGGTTTTGAAAATATTTTGATGGATTATCCATATTTTTTTCTTATATAAAGTTGTGTAAATTCATGTAACAATCAGAAAGAAACATTTTTGACCCCAAACATACATATAATATGTATTATATATTTGATAAGTATCAAGCGCCGATTCAATAGGTTCATGTCTACCTGTACGGATGGACCGTCTGAACCCAACTTCAATTCGTAGTGTCCAACTTCGGCTAGAAGCAAAAGTCATTAAAATTGCATAGCTGCTGTAGACGATGACGTGAAAATTCCGCGCCATAAATCACGTGTAAACATTTCAGGTTTTGCTGCCTAGATAAAAACAAGACCAGACTTCGGAAAAAATACGAAAAAAGAGAAAAAGCTTGTCCACAAAATGGTTACGTAACTGACAGGCGCAGGCAATAATACCTAAAAGCGGCTACGACCTCGGACAAGTGGCCTGAGACGAAAAAACCTTCAACACAAATCAACAGCGGCCAAATTGGACGTCAACATACCTTTGATTGCAGTGAATGTGTGTGAGTGCGTCCGTTTGTGTGTGTGTGTCATGCGAGCTTGTGTGTGTGTGTGTGTGTGGATGACGGCCACTTAAAGAAAACGAGGTGAGAGCAAATCAAATGGCACAGTGGCGCACCCAGTTACCAGATATGTATGTAGAACATTTCAAAACACCTACAAGTCAGGCCACATTTTAATACATAGTTGAGCTATCCGCAGAGCACAACAAACATGTTCTGACCGATATGCACTTGTGTACTTCAAACGAATCATTTGAATCATGTTGGCTTACAGCACAGATTTCGACAAAACATGCCAACATGTGACTCACAAGCATGTGCAAAGTGTGCTCTCGACATTCCAAAAAAGGTACACTGAAAATGACTTGAACAGGGGAAGTGGTAGACAATCAACCTCAACCCACGACAAACGAAGAGAGGGAGAGAGTGGGTCAGAGAAAGAGAGAGAGAGAAATGGGCATATCTTGTCATAGCTCTTGATTTAAGATTTAAAGTGCTCGTATGGCATTTTCAATGGCCGCTCCAAACATTTGCGCATCCTGCAAATGAAAAATAGGTTGTGTAAATGTAAATTTGAAAATGTGTGCGTTCATTTTGGAGGCAGACAGCTGGCGTTAAAACGGTTTGCTTTTCCAAATGTTTTTTATTTTTGTTTTTTGTTAAACCCGAATCGCTGTGAGCTGTTCCGCATTTCGCGTTTTTATACAATATCTGTGGAAAAGCTTTTTGGTGACTTCTGGTTGCCTTTAGGAGGTGTTTCGAGCGCATTTATCAATTTAATTTCGTTCATGTTCTTTGCAATATAAATCGCTGAGCTATGAACAAAACAAGTAATTATATATAATTTTCAAAATATTATTTAGATTCATTTAAAGACTAATTTTATTTATTCATTTTGTTTTTGATACATTAAAAGTATCTAACTTTCTTTTGTGTTTCATTTTATCGATATCCCATCTTTCAATGTTTACTTAATTTCAGTATTTGTATTGTATGTGTTCAAAAAAAATGTGCACAATTTTCGAACTATAGTTTCAGTGTTTATTTTAATATTTTCCAAATATGTGCACACTATTATTTATTATTAATAAAATTTAGACCGCAGCTGAATGTAGCTGCCACTCGATTTTTTACTCACTTATGTACATTCGTGTTGATTATTGATTGACGTACAAAAATTATCTTCCAAGTTTTTGCGTAGAGCCATTTTCATTTGCCATGCCCATAGCTTTTTAGATGGACGCAGCTGCTTTAGCTCGCCTGCTGGTACCTTGGGACAGGCAGGTTTTGTTTATTTTTTGTATGCTGAGTATTCAGCATCATTTTTCATTAAGTTTTTTCACCGTATTGCAAACTTCGTTATGTACACAACAACACATACAATTCATGTTAGACAGACAATTAGACAGATTTCTGGTCATAATTTATGCTCTTCTCTGCCAGTCGGAGCTGGCTGGCTGTACTCATAAGACTGACAAAGTGGCTTTGACACGCCAAAACTTAACCGCACTGGATGCCACGTTCTGTCAGGAAAACCGTCCTCAATGACAGTTTATCAGATTATTTGCACAAAATCCTTCAAACGAAAAAGAAAAAGTCTAAAACTTGACTCACTAATCGAAAATCGCTGTTTGTCATTCCTGACATGATAGCCTAAGCTCTCATGTAACATGCAAATAATTAAAAATGTAAAAAGAACAAGTAACATGATATAAATGCAAAGCCATTTTCGGTAATGAGTTCATTTAAAATGAATGTGACTCAAAAACTTGTGGCAAGGTAAATTAGTATTGCAATTTTGACAATATGCAAAAATATTCTACTTACTGTAAGAAGAAATTCTAACCAATTTTCAGAGAAATAAAATGTATAATAAATTTAATTTTTGACTGTGAGAAAAAATAATATGTTATTTAGAAGAACACGGACCGTCGACTTCAAAGAAAAACTTTGGATATCTTTGGATAATACTGGCATCCATAAAACTAATCCTGCTCGTTATGTGAAGATTTGAGCTATAAAGGCTCGCCTTAAATAGTAATTTCCATTGGAATAAGATTCAGTACCATAGTCTGTAAGTACCATTGGAGTTGACACAACTTTATTAGTTGATTGTACAAATTTGATCTAATGCTTTGTATGAATTGAATCGCTTGCTTGAGAAAACAAGAGTTAAATAAATTACGTAACGCAACGACCCGTCTGCTCCTTTTTCTACTCTACTTTGTTTTCACGTGATCAAAATTTGCATAAGACGATATTTTGTAATTTTTTAATTTGTGTACCCTGCACCCTTTAAAACTCAATAAACAACACTCAGAAGAATGCATCTACGTAATCATATAGGAATATATTCTTGATCAGCATCAAAAGCCGAGTTAATCTAGCCAATTTTGTCTGCTTGACTGACTGCTTGGGCCGATATCAGTGACTCTAAGAGTAAGAGACTCAGATCAAGTCAATTAATATCAATATTTTCACTTAACAAACAGCGACATAATTTTAAGTACTTAGATAAATATAAATTGAATGGCGTCATATACATATGTATGTATATTTTTTATAATTTCTATATACATATCCGACAAGAACGAATAATGATAGATGACGACTTGTGGACAGATTATCTCCAAGTCGACCCCTCTCGACTGGAGCATTCTTGTTTGTTCTGTATTTGTGTACGTGCTGGAGCCTAAAACAAACAGGCTTCAACAATGGCGGCATTGTTTGTCCAACACAGAAGCAACGTATTTGTTTGTGTGTGTGTGAGTGTGCGTTCGCTTGTGGTCATATGTGAACGACCTTATGCCCTGCATTTTATAATTGTAAATGGCAAAGTGTGGCAGAAATGTTGTATCCGAAACCAAGCTAGATCATCTATCTTGCAGTTAGCTTTAAATGTAAATCCAACAAGATGAGCAGATTTCCGACAGTCGGCGCCAACCAACGGCCTACTAGTAAAAAACTAATCATAAGCCCTGCCACAGCAACACAATAGCACTCGTCCGCCCAACCACAATACCACGATGCCACATGCCGGGGCTCAGGCCCAGCTGTCAGCACTACAACAAAAACCGACAACAACGACCATAATAGCTCCCAGAAACCCTTCAACTGTTATATAACAAAGATAAGAGGGCCACGGCTGCTACTACGCTCTAATCGTCAGTGCTTATGGTGCTGTTAATATGTAAACAACACTTTCTATGCCCTTGCGAAAAATATGATAATTTAGTGCGTACATATACAATATTTATATAATTTTTTTAAGCTCGACTAATATCAGTCGATACAGATAAAAAATAAATTGAATTAAATCAAATTAAAAATACTATTTCAAATTTAAATTTTAAAAAGGAAAAGCTTATTAGATTTCTGTGGGTAATTACAAAATATAAACAACACTTAAGTGTGTTCATGTACAATTTTTATTTTATTTATTTAGTACCGTCCAATATCAGTGGATACAGAAAAAATAAAAAAATAGAAATCAAAATAAATTAAATTGAATCAAAAATAAAATGTATTATTTATGCATTTAAAATGACGACTTTAGAAAAGGTAAACATTTTATAAGATTTATGGGGGATTTTTAAAATTGATCGGAAAATATGGATATGATAATTTGATGACTATTTTGATTATTTAATGTAAATGATCTGATAAAAAAAATTGTTAATATAAAAGTAGTTTTGTTCACAAAATACAGAATTCTTAAGCTTATATATGTGAAAGGTCGGAATTTCTTCGACTTGCCCAGGAATCCTTTTGCTTCGTCCTTTATTTCGAAAAACTTTCATTTTACTCTTTAGAGCATCTCCACATCACTCTTTGCCACCCATCAGTTTGAGGCTGGCTTAAATTATTTGATAATTAATTAGCCAATTTGCAGTGAATGTCAAAATGAATGGCAACTATCAAGAACAAACTGCAAGGGGTTAAATGAGGGACAGAATGTATAAGACTATAAGTAAAAGCATTGTATAGTACGTGGGTTAAGGAAACGAGCTCTTTTAAAATGCAGTCATTAATCTTTAGACCCCCTCGAATAACAATCGTGCTAATAACAAAAATTTACGATATACTGAGAGGAAAATAAAGTGGTTGAACAGGATTTCATTTAGTTGCAGTAAAGGGCAGCATCTGGCATTTGTGACCTTATAAAATATATATATTATATATATATAAATATATACATTTTCACTAAAATTAGTTTTAGTTTCAAATTATATATATGTATGTGCATATACAGTGAGTACACAAGTAGCAACTACGTAGTTTTAATTTTATACTTCATAAATAAAGACACATAATACGAAAATCTAATATGAGTAATAATCAAATTGAATATTTAATCTTGTAAATATATTTGTAAATTTGGATTATTTTCAATAAGTTTAAGCGTAGGCATTCATCTACTACTCTTGCCACTGTGCATTGGTTTGAAGCAATTTGCAGGCAGCTGTGTGTTGCAAATAGCTGTTAAATATTTAATTATTGCCAAAGCAAACAAACGGACAATCCCTTAAGTGGCAAGGACTGGCTGTGATTCTGCTGGTGCCATTCTGACTAGACACCCGGGAGAGTCGGGAGCACATTGTGAACAAATTTATGGGCAAATTGTGCACGGACCCAAACATAAACACACTCACAAACCCACACACACACACACACACATCTACCACAGACATACATTACGACAATCCTGCAAGATATCATTTGCTTCTACATAAGACCGCAAAGTATTGTATAATTAATTTGCATAGAATATACCCAAATAGCATATTCTATGTGTATGCAGAAAGGCTTTTAAGTAATTATCTATGAATGATTACTGATAATTGCTAATATAAATTACTTACACTGATTAGCTGTACTTTATTTAATTTTTTTATTTACTTCTTGATTCTAATTTATGTTTTAAATTTTTTACTTTATGTTATCCACAATTCAACTATGACATTTGCGAATCAAATTTATTATTAATTATCAAATTATCAAAATTTATCATTAATATTTATTACCATTAATCAAACATAAATTCGAGAATATTCTTTATTTGCAATAAATACTAGATGGTAAATACGTTTTCTTAGATATTTAGGCATATACATTGTATATATATATATATATATATATATACAAATAGAAATCACACCTGATCTGATCTCTGGCTTGTCGTTCCTATGCGTGATGAAGTCGCCTCGAAATAATATTAACCAACTGCAGGCTTCTCCAAGCGACAATAATCTTATCTATTAATTAAACACTATAATATGAAATAAAAAAATAAGTTCATAATGAAAAAGTAAAAAACGTAAGATCATGCGCGTGGCTCAAACTTCGGAAAATATTGTCATTAATTTACCTTTAAGTGGATTGGACTTTGATTTCTGGGGTGGTTCAGGGAGACAAGAATAGATGTAAGCAATTTATACTCCCAATTTGGAGCATTTAACCTCAAAATGGTTGAAAATATATATGTTGTGTGGATTTGCACATTGATGTATATTAACAATTGCCAGCCCCCTAATTGAAAAGGTACCCCAATTTTAATACTATAGTTGAGACGGTCATGAAAGGGGGTTTTTTATATTTCAAGTTTTAAGTGTGGTATGCAACCTTGGAACAGTGAAATAAACTGTGCAACATTTAGCTAGCTAGCTGCTCATTAATATAGAAGAAAACAACTTACCACGCAGAATTTCTCGGTCTTCTTGGTACATTCCTTCAAATAGAGATGTTCAATTTCCTTGGAGTAGTTCGTACAGGGAGTTATGGATCCCACGCCCTCGTTGTACTGTCCGCACATGTGGCACTTGAGACCCTCGACAAGCCCAAAGCTACTGCTGCAGAACAAAATGGAGGCCAACAAGAGAACCACCCATGGCGGACCAGGAACTGCAGATGCTGCCGCCCGGCTGGCCTGAAAGACCTCCATAGTTGATGCGACCTTGGCAACAGAGATGGCTTTTGTTGTCATTGCTTTTTGGTTAGCGTGCGACATTTTCATATGAGCTTCAACCTTTGACACGGACACCAGATGCACACGGTAAAAAACACGCCCAATCACAAAAATTGCAATTTTGCTATTTTCACTAGTTTTGTTGTATTTTTTATTTTTTTTTTTGTTTGTTTTCTTTTTGGTCGAGGGTTCTTTGCGGTCTTGCAACCTATCTTGTTTTTAGTTTAAGCTTTTAGTTCATAATTTGATGTTTTTACAATGTTTATTTTCTTCTTCCTTTTCTTGTTGTTAGCGTTTGTCGCCTTTAAGTAAAATGTGTTGAAATCTGTGTTGAATAAGTCCTTAAACAAGCCAATTCAGCAACTTTGCTAAGTTTTACTATTCATAAACCGAAATATACTCATTGAAAGGCTGGTACTGCTACACATGTATAAAAATACAGTTAATAAAAATTTAACAACAAACAATTAAACTATTTCAAAATGTTTCTCAAAATCCCCTGTCCCTACATTGATGTCATAATAATGTAGTAGATTCTCAGTGTGGACGTGAAAATCATTAATATCATGCACGCGTACATTATCTAATTAAGTTTCTTTTCTAATTATGTATGTAATTACTAGAGTAGATAATTGTACATAATCAATTTTCATATTATATACTTATATGCATAGTATTTCTTCTTCATTCATTGATGTTGTCATTACTTCGAATTGTTATAAATATTTCTTATTTTTTTAATTTAAATTAAATTTTATTTTTTTATTTTTTTTACTTCTTTTTTGCGTCATCAAATAAATACAAAATTAAATCTTTCTGGAAATTTCGATTTCTTGGTAAAGAGTTCGGAAAAAAAATAAAGGTACTCGATCACTGCCCGAAATCGGGAGTATTTCAAAACAAATTGTAACAAGCAGCAAATCGAACGAATCAGTTTTTTAAATTGTTGCGGGGACAAATTAAGTTAAAACACAGACGACTTCAATTTGCAATTTATTTTTGCTATATTTTTTAATAAAATTCAAAAAGCAATTGGAGGCTTCTAATTCTTTTAGATTATAAATAATGTGTAATTAAAAACATTAATTTTATGTTTATAAATGTTATTTATACAATAAAAGCACATGTCATGAGCAGCAAGATAAAAACTAAAAATGAAACACATTTAATTGCACATATAAGTACAGATAAATAAATACAAAATAGCAAAACTATTATATGTAATAAAGGAACACAAAAAATGATTATAACTTATTAATTAATTATTATTAATTACTCCAAAAGCATAGTATATAACTTTTTAAAGAGTCTACTACATTTACAAATATTTAATATATTTTATATTCGTAGAAAATTCTGTAATACTTCGCTACAACCATATAAATCACAAACGTTTTTAATTCAAATAGTTGCACATAAACCCCAGATCGTTAACTATTTCCACGAAATTTAACTCAATTTAAATGCCATAATTCTCATTTGCAAACTGCAGCACAAACGCAAAACTCTGAGCCTATTTTATGTGTGCATTTTGCAGCATACTTTTGGGCTTTTGGTTGATTTTTTTGTTTCGACACAAGCAAAAATGGGGCAGGCGGCTGCTAAATTTGTGCTTGCATAAAAATGTAATAATGGTTACACTATTTTCAACTGCAGACATTTGCTGCTTCTGCTGCTGCTGGTGCTGCTGGTGCTGCTTAGACAGCCAATTGACAAATTATTTGCAATTAAACGAACTAATTTCCATGGAGGGCAATTGTTGGCCTCGTTTATTTAACGCTCAACATCAAAGAACATTGTCATAATCAATGCAAATTAGCAGTAACTTGAAGTGCAAATGAAGCACACACTCTCCTCTCTCAGGGTCTGCATATAAATCTCAGTGTTTTCCAAATATTAATGTCAACTCTTTGTTTTATCTCAACCGGAGACCACTTTGAGCAAAAGCCTACTTTGAATTTGCGCCAGCAGCTTTCGGCTTCCGCTTAAAACGTGCGTCGCGTTTGAACAGCAATCGTCGACTGGCCAACGAACAAAGTGCGCAGCGAACCCTCCTCTCCCAGTACTCATGTACATCTGTGCATCAATGTCTCATATCAATATTAAGAGTCTCATTTAATGATCGCAATATTTATTGAATGCGTATTTAACAGCAGACACAAGCTCAAAATTCAACAACAACAACAAAATGTAATTCAATTTGAAAACACTGACGATTTTGTATCAAAACCTTATTAGTATTTTGTCATAAATAAAAAAATGATATATGTAGTTTGGTTAAGTTCGAATAGTTTTATTGGTTTAAATTAAACAAACTTTGGTTTAACTAAAAGATATATAAATATTGTTTTATACTGTAGAAATGTTTGTGACAATGAAGATGGCTGGGTCAATGTTAACATATGTTAAAGAGCAGTTTTTTAACAGAGAGACTTCAGCTCTTTTCCAACATGTCGCATGCTGTACATCGAACAAAAGGTTGTAATAGTTCGCTTGTCGAGCTTATATATTTTTTTTTTTTGCCTCCTAAAAATAGGCAATAAATTGCTGCGTTTCGCATTTAGCGCCATCTACGAGCATTAGGGTTGAGAGTCCAAAATACAAAAATGTAGTAATAAAGGAAACTCAAAATTGGTGAAATAGGAATGTAAAACGATTTTTGCAAAAATGTGTCTTCGTAAGTTCATGGGACCACAGACACATTCTTTTCATCTCATAGCCCTTGAGCGAACAAGTTGTGCGCGTTGCAAACGGAAAAAAAAAAAGTTGAACAAAAATAATCTAACCTACAGTACAGTGTAATAAAACAATTAGTGAAAAAGGAAAAACCAACAACTACTGTAAGTTGAATTGTTTAATTAATTTTTGTTGCGCAAGGCCGTCAACTAGAAAATTCATTTTTTAGACTTTTCGCTGCAGCAAGCTGCACCCGCTCCTTATATATATATATACATATATATATATATATATATATGTCAGTGCCTATTCTCAAATTTTATATGGGTAAATAAATTCATAACCATTCCAAAGAAGACACCAATTTTAATAAATGTGTTTTTTTTAGAATGGGCCCTTAGTGGAAAATTTAGTGGAAAATTTATTCACACTTATTTACATATTAATGTAACAACTTAATATGTCACTCAATTAATTGGAGTAGCAAATTGTCCAAAGTACTCGAGTCAATGGCTTAAGAGTGTCGCTCGGTAAACTTCTCTTAACGCCTGCATTAACATACGATCATACACACCAACACATGTGTGTCGCTTCCGCTTGAAGACGAAAAAAGGGCATTGAGTGCATTTTAATTGTATTTTTATATCGAACATTAACGGATGGACATGGTCAACATTCGAGGATCTAGTGCTTCGTCCTCAGATTTTCCTCTTTGTGCCACCCTCATCATGGAGTCCACAGCAACTATTAGCACAGTAGTGTGGAATTAGTGCAATTTCCTTTTTTTTGTTTTTCATATATATAAAAGTGAATAATAATGTTAACCTAACCAAAACAGCACAGACACGTGTGCACTCGGCAAAGAAAATAGTTAAAAAGTTAATGCCAAGTTAAAAAAAAAAAAAAAAGAAAATAAAATAATATTTTAATTAATCGTACATTCAATGCGAGTAAAAGAAAAAAAAAAGGAAATTGTGACAGTTCTGTGAAATTAAGAAAAATTTATTTATATTAAATAACTAATAAGTACCCTTTTTCTAGAAGTGCATGCAGAATGAAAATCACTCAAAAAGTTGTCTCAGCATAGGGCTTATGCATACAACGAGCTTTCGCACGTGGCTCGAGATAAATGCTCTCTTACATGATTATCACTCAATGCGAGCTTTTGCACTTGGCATGGAATATTTGCGCACTCTCTTTTGATCACTTTTGCAGCCAACTCACACACCAACACCAGGAAGTACTTCCAGCGTGGGAGGATGTATGTAAGTCACTCTTTTTCTTTTATTATACGACGTTCTTTAATGGAGAGCCATGCGTACCTAATGTGAGTGCATAAATTTTCCAACGCTAACTCTTTAATTTTGAGCATATATACCGAAGTCTCTTGCAACAGCACTAATTAAATTTATAGCATCACTTAATTATTTTTTTTTGATTTTCTAAAATGCAAAGCCAACATGCTCTGAATGCATAATCCTTATATGAAATACCTAAAGCAAATAGCAACTATACATATATATACCCCCCAACCGAAATGAAAAATTGGATAATCTCATGTTAATATACTTATTAGAAATTTATGTAAACTTAGCCTAGTAATAATATCTCTTTTCGAATTTAACTTACCCATTTCGTATGCTTACGTTTAGGGATAGATTCTTTTCGTTGTTTTTTTTTTCTTTTTACCGAGTCAGCAGAAACTTATTTGCGAATGTTTGTATATCGATTCAATTTAACATAAACTTAATTAACACAATCAAATCTTTAATGATGTGCATGCCAGAAGTTGAACTGATGATGCATGTACATTTTGCATAACCACTTGCATACCGTAAACGCTCTGATCAACCGGCATTTAATTTGTTACTTGCTCTACAAATCTTTCTGCAAACATGAACAAAATTCGAATTACCGCTTCTCTGTAAAATTATCCGTAATATCCTAATTATAATAAACCAACAATTCATGAAAAATATGAAATATATCTGCCTTTCGAGGCTTAATTGAAGAATGTATTAATTTTGTTGTGGAGTGGATGACATGCAGTTCCCGATGGAGGTAGGATAGCGGCCGTACGGCATCCCAAGGGATCCTGCTGTTTATAGCGGTCCACAGGATCAAGGCAGGGTGGGCGAGTGCACCAACCGGTAGCACCACAAAAAGGATGACCTGATTACTTGAGCTATTTGAACACCCTATTTCTTTTGATTCTTTTTCTTATATTTCCTGTCCATGGCTTGTCTTCGTCTGTCTTCCTCTTTTTTTTTGTAAAAATATAGTACGCGAAACATAAATATGTATAACTAATACCCAGGAAGCAATTTTAGTGTGTCGGTTAACCTTCAGTAACCCAACCCAATTGCCGGCGAGCTTCAGCCAAAGCAAGCGCGTACTCCGACCGCATTAATAGCCCATCAGCTCTCCGTTGTTCATTACAAGGTATGCATGAAATGACTTTGCTATAAAAAGTACCAGACGGAATGTCATTGAGTTTGTACAGCAACCAACCGGGTACGCGTCTTGGCTTTCAATTTGAGGAACTTTTCAAAAAATATCAATAAAATGAAATACATGCAGTAGTTGAATCTGATTTATCTGATTATTAGCTATATTATTAGCAAATGTATTAGATTGAAACTTATGATATCCCCCTGAATTCCTGGCTCATAAAACCAAAGTCACTAAACATTAAATTATTAGATTCCTTACTTTTTGAAAACTGATATTTCCATGGCTTTTTGGATATTCCACTGTCGGTTATGATTTTGATATTTCACTGTGGATCTATGACAATGATAATTTAAAAAATCGAAGCGCTATATGATTAAGTTATCAGCAAAATTAAAAAAATATGTTGCAAAATTTATGGCTAAGATTTGAAGAAACTTTTTTGCTTGATTCACAGCTATTTTTATTTATTAGGCACTGGCGATAAGTACGAAGCGATAGCGATTTTGAACCGAGAATTAAGTCGAGAAGCAATAAATGGAGAATAACCGATAATCAGTAATCAAAGTGCATGGGTTTTTATTTTTCGATCTAAGCCAATATTATTTGATTCCTTTGAATCCAATCGACATAGTTGGCCACCTTGCAGTAGACACCCGGATAAGGAGCCGAAGCACACGGCTTGATGCTCCACGACACGATGCCCACCTGCTTGCCGTCATGGATGAGGGGACCGCCTGAATCGCCACTGCATTGCCCCTTGCCACCCTCGTCGACGCCACCGCAGATGTGATAGAGTGGATCTGTGGCGCCCTTGTGGCGCGATTTACACTCATCGTCCGAATAAACCTTCAGCTGCA
Source organism: Drosophila kambysellisi (assembly GCA_035042185.1). NCBI lineage: Eukaryota > Metazoa > Arthropoda > Insecta > Diptera > Drosophilidae > Drosophila > Drosophila kambysellisi. Next base: position 108,269 of record JAWNLS010001026.1, read on the forward strand.
CCTGCTGCAAATTCGACTGAACGCTGCCGCCAGTCTAAATTAACAATACAAATTCATAAAATAAAAGCAACCTTTTTTATTTAAGCCACTTAACTCACCTTGTCGAGGCCCCAACCAATAAGAGTAGCCACTCCGCCTGCCTTTGTTTGTGGCGTGGCATAGTTTAGAGGTGGCAGTTGCACGGGCGCCACAGTCAAATAATCGAACTTAAATGGTACTGCCACCTGCAACAGGGCTATGTCATTGGCATAGTTCTTGCTGGGATTGTAGGATTCGTGTTGAATGATCCGCTTGACGGCAACCACGTTGGGTCCACTGGCACCAATTTTGGTCACACCATATTGCACGGACAACTGAGCGGCAGTCCGTCCGGCTGTACAATGAGCCGCTGTCATCGCAAACTGCTGCGCAATGATCGATCCGCCGCAAGAGTGCGAGCCAGTGGGACCACGCAACGAGATCTGCAATATATATATACATATATTTATATATATTTACATAAATATCATTTACCTATTTAAGAGTAAGAATTTATGCACACTCACCACAAAGGGAAAGTTCTCTACGACGGCGTCTGTGCCATTGACCACCCGACCTTCGATGGGAGGTGCAGCGTAAGCGCTGCCACAGGCAAAAGCCACTAGCAGGAGGAGCGTTGTCGAAAGCATATTCTCTATTGAAATCAAGCGAATAGACTCTTGACGCCAATCGCTGCGAATGACGCTTTTTATAGGAGGATAAGATGCCTGAAGACACATATAGCAGCGATAGGCCAGATATTTATGGTCGGCGATAAGTGAGTTATAAATATTGAATACAGAAAGAACTTGATCCAACTCTCTCATATTTACAATTAAACAAAGAATTGCGTTTGAGTTTTATGGCCCCTGATTGACATATTGGGTTTTTACACTATTAAATGGTTGCTACTATTCAATAATTAAAATTTTAGTCTACAAAAGAGAGCAGCAACAAACCTTATTATTATAATAATGAGGAAATAACTCAGGTCATTATTCGAAAACAGAGGAATCAAAAATCTGAACGCGCAAACAAGATTGAAACAACATTTGTGTATTATCTATGATCATAATTTATAATTTATATTTAACGTAGACTTTTGTCTAAACCATCTTAATTAAGGTAATCACAATGCATAAAAATAAATAAATGTGTGACCCGATGTGCCAGCCATAAGGTGATATTATTTCTGGAATGTAGAACTGTGTGTGAAAATTGCTTAAAATTAGTAGATAATTATTTTATTTTATTAACTTATTATCGGGTACTAGAATAGCCGACAAATTCAGAAGTAAACATTTTAAACACAAATATTTAAAAGAATAATGAAAATTAGCCTACTATTCTTTGGATTATGGAATAGATACAAGTGTCGGACATGCTAGTTGAGTAGAACAGATTACTTTACCCACCACATAATAATCTACACAGGACCACATTTGGAGCTAAATAACAATTACGTAACTAAGCAAGTTCTACGAAGCTGTAGTCTAAAAATGATTAACTTTCTACTGTATACTGCAGCTGCGTACCGTGGACATCTTTTGCTCCTCCTCATCCAAATTTTTAGCGCTTAAAATACTCTTGATACTCTCAGCCTCCTTGATCCAGAAATCCAGCTGAAACCAGATGTAAATTAATCAATCTTAGTGCGTTTTTATCCAACACCTACTCACCTGTTGCAGCAGCAGATTGCGACGTTCGCCCTTCGGCTCATTGTTCACAAACGGCACCAAAATACCCAGCGCAGAGGTATACGCCTCCAAGGCAGCGTCCAGCTTTCGCTCGTACAGATACAGCTCACCTTTGCGCCCGATTTCCAGACCAGTTTTCAAAGACGGACTCGAGTTCGATAGAAGAACTATAAGACATTAATCGTAGATAGATAGGTTCAAATACATAATAGTAATAACAAAATTTAAAGGGTGTCTGCTCAAAATTCAATCCCAATATAGATATTCCTAATTTGTTAGACCTTCGGTATAATAGTCGCCTTTAAGAACCAATAACAAATTTGTGTTGCCACGCCCACACCTGCGCTAAATATCGACAATGCCGATATTTCGGAAAGTGTAAATCGATAACTCCGTATATCTCCCACAATTTTAAAGATAGAGTAACCAAACTTGGAAGGTAATTTGCTGGTAACCTCCCCCAAGGATTGGCATATCATTTTTTGGACTACGCCCACAACCGCCGCCCCCAGGAGCTTCGTCCCTAGAAATTTACAATGCGCATATCTTCCATAATTTGTAAGCTAGTCACCAAATTTTGAAAGTATGTTACTGGTAACTCCCCCAAGAGATCAATAAAAAATTGGATGGCCACGTCCACTCCACCTACCTAAACTGATACACCTTTTCGTGTAAATTAATAAGCCCATATATCTCACGCAATTTGAAAGCTTAAATCACAACATTTTAAAGGTATATTGCTAGTAATCTGCGAAAAACGCCCACTTCCGCCCCCAAAATCTCGAAAATTTCATATCGTCCGTAATTTAAGAGCTACAGCCAAACTTTGAAGTATGGTTACTTTCTTATATCTACCTCAATCTAAAAGGCAAACTTGGACAGTATTTCTTAGCTGCACACAAATTATGGTAACATAGTATTTCGCTGTCGGTTACGCCCGACTGCGACGCTCTCTCTTATTTTATCAATGGTTTTTAATATACAATATAAAAATATATAAAATGGTAAATATTTTATTTAATATTATGGACGCTTATGCAACCTTGATCTTGTCTTGTCAGTGGTTTTTATTGACTTTTATCGATAATAGATAAACGGTAAAGCTTATTGCTAAAATTGAATATGCTTGATTTGCGTTGCATATTTTCGAATATTATATTCATTTGAAGACACAATTTTAAAGATATACTGACAGACGGCAGGCAGGCTGACTGGGATGGATGGGATGGCTGCTTAGGCTGAACAGGGATATCCTTCGTTCTAGACAAGTACAACCTCAAATACCCTTTTTATCCATTTGTTAATGGACAGTTCGTTATTAATGCAATGTCTGCTTAGTGGTTCTAGTTAATTTAGGTACATATACACATCATACAAAGCTGTTTATAGCGCGCATCCGGCTCAAGCATTTCAATCATGCGCGATCTGTTCGGTTGATTGGACTCGTCCGTTGTTGCTGCCTTGGGTTTTTCTTGCTGCTGCTGCTGCTGCTGCTGTTGACGTTGTGCCAGCATTTTGTACTCATCCTCGATGAGGACATTTTTGACCTCCTCGGCGCGCTTCATGTAGGCGAGCGCACGATTACGCAACTCCTGCCGTCGGCTGGCATCCGATTCCTCGGTGATGAGTGGCACAAAATATTGCAATGCACTGCAGTACAAATAATAGGCCTCTTTATAATCACGTTTCTCATCATACTCCACCGCCCTGGTGACCAGATCAATGGCCTTCTTCAGTGTCTGTTCCGAGGGAAATGTTTTCAGATCCAAAAACGGATGCTCAAAGAAATCAGCGAACGAGATGCGTTCCGCTGGCTCGTGAGCCAATAAACGGCGCAACAAATCGTGGCACTCGTTGCTGATTCGAGCATGCGGTGGCAGCACAATAGGCTCCGCTTTGCGTATCCGCAGCAGCAGCTCATCGATGGTCCGCGACGAGTACGGCGCCTTGCCGAACAGGCATTCATAGAGAATAACGCCAACGCTCCACAGATCTGCCTTGGCATCGTACTGATGCTTTCGCACTATCTCCGGTGCCATGTATAGGGGTGATCCCTTCAGTTGTTGATTTATTTCGCCCAATTTCAAGTGTTGCGCAAAACTACAAGGAGCGAAACGCATCTAATTAAAGATATACTGCCAGCTTCTTCTCGAAAAACTTACCCAAAATCTGCAACTTTGAGAGTTACATGATTGGCGTCGCGCGTTAACAATAGATTCTGCGGCTTGAGATCAAAGTGTGAGATGTCATTGGCTCTCATATATTGAACGGCTGCGGTTAACTGGCGCAGAAAATAACGGCATGTTGACTCCGGTAGTGCTTTTTTGGTGCGTATAAATGCAGATAAATTGCCAGCATTGCAGTATTCCAATACAATGTAGATATTCCTTAAAAGACAGCGAAAGAAGCAATTAGATTTGAGCACATTTAAATCTATTTCAATTACAACTGCCGATGACCATCGGAATTAATCGCTGTATTACTCAGACAATAGTCAATTAATTTACTCTGAAAAAAATCGAACTACATTTTAAAAAACAAAACAAAATTGCCTTAGAATTAGAAATACTCGTTGTTATTTGAGTTCTTAGGTAAATTTTTTTATTAAAAAATGCATTTTTAAGAACTAAAAATATAAACAGAAATTTTGTGAAAAATCTTTTCGAAAATTCAGAAACAAGTATTGTCATTTACTGGCTCGACTTTTATATTTATTTATTTATTTGTCAACTAAAGTCAGTCGACCAAAAATACAAAAATTTAAAATTTGAATTAAATTCAATTTAAAATAAAATTTAAATTTAAAAAAATTAAAAAATACTAAAATATATAAATAAGAATTTATATTTTTTTATTTTAGATTTCTACGATTTTTGGGGGTAGAAAACAAAATGTTCCAACATTTGTTGCATGAATTGGGGAAAACCCAGAAAAACCCAATCAGACCAAAAATAATTAGTAAGAAAATAATTAGTAAGAATTAGTTAAGATCCACCACATGTACATGAAAACAAGATAGATCGTTGCAGTCGGACGTAACCGACAGCGAAATACTATTATACCATAATTCGTGTGCAGTCAAGAAATACTGTCCAAGTTTTCCATTTTTAAATGGGAACACATTCTGTTAGTTCTCTACTAATAAATATGTATGTATATGATTTGCATATAATTGAGCGTGGCTTTTACACGGGAATTAAATTCCGGAGATACGGGCTTTTCGAGATTTTAGGGTAGTAGGCGTTGCCCAAAAAAATTATAGAGAAGTTTTCTAATAATCTTCCTACCCTAACTTGAATTGCGGGGGATATGGACGTTAATCCGTTTTGGGGGCGGGAGTGGGCGTGGCCCAAAAAAATTTTGGAGTTCGGTTTTAAAAATATACCTTCTAAGTTTGGTAACTGTAGCTCTTAAATTGCGGGAGATACAATCATTTATAATTTTTTGTGGGCGGTAGTAGGCGTGGTCCAAAATTTTTTTACACATTTATGAAGGGTGGTACTAGCAATATACCTTTCAAATTTGGTGACTTAAGTTTTCAAATTGCGTGAGATATATTGTTTTATCGATTTTTTTTGCGACTCTAGCTTGCAAATTACGGCAGATATGCGCATTTTAAATTAATAGGGACGAAGTTCCGCGGGGGCGGCGGATGTGGGCGTGGTCCAAAAATTGATATGACAATCTTTGGAGGAGGTTACCAGCTAATTACCTTCCAAGTTTGGTTACTCTATATTTAAAGTTTTCGAAGATATACGGAGTTATCGATTTACAATCGGAATTGTCGATTTTATGCGCAGGTGTGGGCGTGGCACCACAAATTTGTTATCGGTTCTTAAAGGCAACTACCAGTAATGTACCTACCACCTACCTACCTTCTCAAAAACTGCGGAAGATATTGCCATTTGAAAATTTTAGGGGCGGGGGTGATGGGGGCGTCGGAGGTGGGCGTGGCACATGCCGATCTTTCAAGGACCTCGCCAACAACCTACCAACCAAAATTGGTGACTGTATCCATTAAATTGTGAGGGATATGTGGATTTATCGATTTGCTAAAATCGATTTTCGCTGTTTTCTAGCTCCCTAATGGACGTAGGACCAAACCCAGGACCCTTTAACTTTTGAGGGTACTTTCCAGTATACTTTCCAAGTTTCAAGTCTCTATCTCTAAGGGTGTCGGAACCAATATACTTGCTTGGTTACGAAGGTATCCACGCCAAACAACAATTAAAGCAGCTTCGCTCTTAATATTCATCTCTTTGATAAGTTATGCTCTGCGCAGCATAAAGAGCAAATCATCGGCCTTTCGTTTTATTACATTTTTCACTTTGCTTGCCCTTTGCCTTAGCTGAGCGCAAGCAGCAGCTGCAATTCGGCAGCTAATTAGTTCTTTTCGGTCAATCGAGAATTCAAGTCGCGGCACGGTATTCGACACCGCTTGCCAAAAAATAATTCGTACAATTAAAAGTGCAAAGCTCAACTCGGAGCTTATAATTAACAATTGTAACTATTTTAAGTAATAAATTACATTAATAGAAAAGCAAATTTCGGTGCGTACAGAAAAATTTATTTGGTTCATCAACGCAGCTGAGTCGATTTCGCCTTTAAATAATTTTACTACAAACATAATTCCTAACATAACACGACGATTAGTTAAGAAAGTATTAGAGCTTATCTGTTCGAATTTTAGCTTAATAGAATCGCTGTTAAATCGTTAATTAATTTATAAACCTATTTAAAATGTTTGTATATATGAAATATTAAAAAACTAATGTTTACTTATAATAATAATAATGAGCAACAACAAAGCCAATTTTAAAGTTTCTTTGCTTGTAAACAACTTATAAAAAACTTAAAAATGCGACATACATTTGTATTTTTTTTCAATTTTATAAAAATAAATTTTATAAATATAAAAATAAATAAATAAATGAAACAAAGAAAATAAAATCTCTGGATTAGAAATGTACTTTATAAACAATATGGCGCCTTGGCGCCGAAAGTATCGTAAATTCCTAAGATTCCGGGGAATTTTTGTCTAAAACAAAGTCAATACCTATCATAAATCATTCATGAATATACAGGAATGTGTTTTGACAATGCGTAAAACTCTTCTTTTTTTCAGAAAATATTTTAAGTTTCGATTTTTTTTATCGGTTTTTTGATAGTTAGATCTTAAAAAATGTTTGAAATATTGAAATCTAAAAAACATCCATTCTATGAAGCCCCAAAAAGATTTTCAGTCATTTGATTTCGGTCTTAAAGATTTTGCAATGCATTTTTAAGCCGATCGCAACAGAAATGGGCGTTTTTGTCTATCTTTCACATTCTGCTATGTACAATTTGTTGTCATTTTGATATTCCAATTGTTTTATTCTAACCACTAGTGAGCAATAATTTTCGATTTTCGAAAGGGTTAATGTCTGAACTCCTCCCAATACTTTAATCCATTGCCGGCAATTGGACCCGCTTGAGCACAACACTTTAACCATATTAAAATAAAAGTAGAAACCAAATGTTTTAGGGACAAAGTATAGAATACGGAAGCAAATTTTTCGTAGTTAAAATTAAATCAAATAATTTAATTTTCTTACTCAAGAAACTCATTCATTTTAGGACCGAACGTTTTATTTAAGAAATAAGTATTAAAGTGTACTAGCCGAGGTTAAAATATTTAAGCTCACTTGGCTACGATTAAAATGATTTAATTAAATAATAATTTAAAAGTTTTAGATTTGATTGGCTCTTGGGCCCTACTGGGTAAGTACACATTTGTAAAATTGTGTTGATTGCTTTCGATAACCGATTTATTGATGTGACGCAACTTTAGCTGTTGCCCAAATTTCGTGAAAATGTCAAATAATTATACACAATTCGTATACAAAAGGATTAATTAAAATATCTGGTTTAGTTTGAGATCAACTATTTCATTAATTATCTAAAGGAGACAAGAGTTTTTTAGTACAGGACTAAAGAAAGGCTCTAAACTAAAAATAAAATTGAACAAGAAAAACTCCTAATATTCAAACTAATTATAATATTTGTGAATAATAAATTAATTATATTTATAAGATTATAATATGTTTTATATTTTGCTGTGCAAAATGCGAGTGAAATACTCACTTGTCATCCCAAAAGAAATCCTGAAGCGTCACAATGTACTTATGCTTGAGATCACGAAGCAGCCGAATTTCCATAATCAGATTGTCGCGTGAGCTTTGCGACAACGTAGACATTTCCACGTACTTGATGGCATGATAAGTGCGCTGCTTCTGATAAAGTTACAGTTTAATTGCGATTTGGGAACTCATTTAAAGTAATTATAAATTGTATGGCTCACTTTATGGCGCGCCTTGTAGACAGTTGCATAGCTGCCTACGCCAAGTTTTTCCAGTATCTCATAATCAGTTATTCTCGGTAGTGACATATTTCCAAAACTAATAAACCCATTAATTTAAAAAGATAAAGTCGCGATTTTGTGGCATTTGCTTTAGAATTGAAATTGTGGAAAAACCATAACAATGCCATTTGGCATTCACACCGAATATTAACACGCAGCTGATGAGAATGTATATCGATTGGCATGCAATCGATACACCTGTTGCACAACAGTTGTGCCACAGTGAAGTGCACAAAGCAACGCTAATGAGGAAATGGGCAGCACTTTCCTGATTCAGTGGATTTGTTGATTTTGTGTAGCAACGAAATATTCAGTATTTGTGTACGTAAATAAATGAATAAAATAATTAAAAAGTGCATACAATTTAACGAAGTGACAACGCTTCACTCTGATCCCATACGATAATATGACTGTTCAACTACGTGCCATAAATTTGGGCACATTGAAGCTGGGCTTCAGCTTTGGCTTTGCTTGACACACCCAAAATAACAAATTAAGCAGACACGCCCGTCAATCAGCTTTGTTTAATTATCAAAAATGTATTAACGCTACTAATAGATAACTTTATGTTCACAGCTAAGCGTGTGCCTGTAGCATATCCTGCAATATTCAGCATTGTGTGACGTCATTGAAAAGGCTTCAACATGAATTACGGCCGTAAAACGCCCTCAACTTATCGGTCAAACCCATCGGTTTATTCCCATGCCACGGGCAGGTAATATAAAATTTAACTATATATATAAATATATATATATGTATTATGTATCCTTGTATATACTTGATCCAGATCTTCGACAAATCTACATTCGAAAATGTCGCGCTCAACACGCTCCGTGCGCATTCCGTGGTACCAGCGGCCCCTGCTGAAGAACAATCAGTACATCGATATACAAAAAGGAGCCATGTTAATTGGCCTCTTCGCTGTCGTAAGATTCTTTTCTTAGCTTATAATAGAACAATACCAATCCAAATACAGTTATAACTTAGTAACATTTGTAGTAAAGGTTTATAAGTGAACAAGTGCAAGTACAGTCCTAGCTCCTAAAATATTACTTGTTATGTGTTTTAGAAAGCAAATTTGTATTTTCAGTTAATAATAGGTATTAAGAAGAAGGAGAAATGAATTCTTTTTATTTATTTATAATATATCCTTTAAAATCCGATTTGAATTTCAAACAGTGAAAAGTAAAACAATGACTTAGAATCTATTTTTCTTTATTTATTTGATTCTATAGCTGTTATATTATTAAAACAAATAATATATTATTTCTTTTATTAAATAAATCCACAGCTAAGATATTTAAATAATGTTTGTACAATAATTTAGGTATTTGGTACTTTTAAATGTAAATGTTAATAAAACAGTGTTTTTTACTAATGATATATTTAATATGTATTGAAATAAGTTGGTGGACTTTAGATTTTAGTTAATGGAGACATATTGATAAATTAAAACTTTGTTATTATTTTCTATATTTGCAGTTTCTTTCACTTTTCACCATAGGCACCACGATTTTTGATATATACTGTTACGCGATGGCCGCCCCAGGCTCCACACACTATGGCTACTATATCATATCGTATGAGTTTGTTTATGTTGGCAACAAGCACGGTATTTAAGTCGTTACGTTATATACATTTCTTACACTGAATTTGACTCATATTATTTGCAGTGCGCAACATGTTGATCGTATTTGCCTTGTTCTCCCTAATTATGGCAATTATCAACTTTGTAACTAGCGTCTTGCTCTGCGTCGCACTGCGTAAGGTAAGCTAAGCTCTTATACTATATATGCAATTTCCACAATTCATTATCCTTTCCACAGGAATACGAAAGGAAAGTTATGCCCTGGTTGTGGACATTTGCCATTTTCACCGTTTGGCGTGCCCTAGCCCTCATCTTCTTTGCCATTGTTAATGATTTGTACTTTGCGTATAATATTATAATGGTGCTGTTGTGGAGCATTTTTTGTCTGTTCTCCATCTATGGTTGGGCCGTCGTATATTCGCTATTTCTCGAACTGGTGGATCTAACAAAGCTTGAGGATCTGGCTCATTTGCGCGTAAGTCTCTATTGGGGTCTCAAACAAATTACAAAAATAATCTTTCATTTGACTGTTTCACTTTCAGATGGGCACCATGGCCTCTCTACACGCATCCACTGCCAACTCGTTGGCCGGTTCGCGACCAACAACACCCCACAGCACTGTGTCCACAATGCCAGTGGGCTAAACAATCTGGTTGTGGTCACAATACAATACATATATATATTTATATTTATATATATATATTTATTCCGTCCGTTGGAAGTTTACACAAGGGAAACCGAACGCGCCTTATTTGTACACAACAAATTTCCACTAGCTTAGTGCCTTAAATAATGTCTAGAACATATCAACAAAAAATATGCAATTTTTATACATGAATCTGCATTATATTTAAGTCCCATTCCGTCCATTTAATAAGGATATACATTACTATGTTACTTATGTTCGTTTAAACAAATTTTGTATTGATGAAATCTATTTCTGTATGTTTGTTGACAACTCATATTTTTTATGTGCAACCACCGTCATTTGTAATAATATTAAATGCAAATTAATATATTGCAATTGTAAATGATTTTTTGTATAAATGCTATATGTATACTTTATAGGGTTCCGATATCATAACAGCTAATATAGTGAATTTATCCTTTTGTTTCTGACATGCGACTATCAAAATAGCTTCAAAACTAAGTGACTAGTTAGCATAGAATCAGATAGACGGATATCGAATCGATTAGTGATGTTGAGGTGGTGAATAATAGATGGTATTATCAGAAACTAAATACATTAAAGCAGCCAAACGACCATATCGATAATATTACTGACAGTTTTCTAGCCGCCCACAATTTTGTATTCGATTTGATTGACTTCAAGTTATTCAACGTTATAATTCGATACGCTTTACTCCAGTTTATTTAATATAATTCATTGAATTGCATAATAATATTATAATGTTAAAGTATTGAAATTCGTTTTCTTTTTTTGTTTTTTTTTAAAAATAATTTAAATATATTTCTTGAAATTATTTCCCAGACTTATTGATTATAGTTCTTCTGAATCCAGCTGTTTACCATAATTAGGTATTATCCATCTAGAAATTATCCAAACTATGAAAATTATGACAGGAAACGCTTTCTGAAGCAAACCCTTATAATCAGTTGCACGCATTGTGACACATACAGTGTAATATTTCGCACACGAAAACAAACGCAAAATGTTTAAATGCCAAATTGTTTCCTGTCATATCACGTTTAAAAAAAAAACTTTAGTTTTTATTAAAATATTAATTAATGAATTAAAATTAGTCAAAAACTGAAAACATATCCAAAATACATATCGAAACTTAGTTCGAGCAGTCTTAAAAAAAATCACATATTTGGTGTATAAAAGCTTAATACTTAGTATTATATCCTTTAGCCTTAACAACTTCCTTTAACCTATTATTAATGGAAGATAACAGCTTCCAGGCAGTTCCTGTGTTCCAGCAGATCTTTTTAGAGATCCTGTTTGCTGGATTTATTGTGATTCCGGATTTTATTTTCAATAACATTTAAATCTGGAGACTGGTCCGGTGCAATTATCATGTGGGGGCAGTTCGATCTAGGCCAGGACTGTACTATTCCGGACTTACTTAAAAATTTTGAATTTGGACTCATCTTCAAATATGACGGCGTTCCAAAACTCCAAATCCTTGTATAAGTGGATTTTGGCGATCATCATTGTAGTTGATTTATTTTTTGCGCTTATAAATTTTCAGTGGTACTCGGAACTCCGAATGATGTTGTACACAGTTGAGTTGCTTAGATTGACCATTTCAGACATTTGGCAATGTGACTATTTGATTTTGAATTGTTCCGTTGGTCAATGGTAGTCCGTTTGCGCATAGTCCTTGGTGGCTTGTTCCACCCGAGATGCAAAATATAACTAAACTGAAGGATTGGTCAATTGGTCAGATTTATTTGAATTGCAAAATATTTATGAATATCTTTACATCTTATTATTTCCATAACTTTCTAAGCAAATTTTATATCTTTTATTTAGTGATATGTAAAATTAGACTTCTTGTAAACCACAAATACAAAGTTCAGCAAGTGACTCAATAAATCACAACTGTCTGCAAAAAAATAAAATGTTCACCTTATTTAAATAATACTTGAAAGTAAATTATAATGATTTAATAAATTCTCACTCTCTCTCTCCCACTCTTTCTTTCTCTCCCTATCTCTTTTGCACACTATCTTTTTGCTAGCTCGCAAAAAATAAATAAAAAGCAAAGCGATTAGGACAATAATATTCAATATAAATTGTTGTCCCTATTCAATCGCATTACTTAAATTTATTTGATATATGTTAAATGAACATAATTTCCTAAGTAGTAAACAATAAATCACCTCAGCAAAAACATATATGTATGTACATGTATGTATTAAAAAATTTGAGTTGACTGTTGAGTAGAAAACTTCACCTTGAACAATAATAGTCTTATACCATTAAGAAAACAATTGTATGCCTTGTGCATATACATACATGTATGTATGTACATGTACTTAAATGGCGTCAGCAAAAAAGCAAAAAAAACACACAAAAAAAAGTAAAGAAACGACAAAAAAACAGATGCACAAATATATTATTATTTCCTTAGTTTCTTTTTGATTTTTTAATTTTCTTAAACATTTAAGCAGTTATATATGTATGTATGTTTGCTCACTTTAAAAGTAGTATCAGTAATCAGCGATTTGAAATTTTACAAAATATTTCTGCTAATTTGTCGACGATTTTCGAACATATTCTCGATTTTTGCTGTAAAATTCAAACTGTCACTGCTAAATGCAACCCTATGGTTTGTTTTAGATCATAAGCAGTTAATTTGAATAGTGATATTAAAAACACACAAACAAAACATTTCCGTTACTGCTCCGGGTGCAAAGCAATCTATGTTTTATCTCTGTACCTCCTATTCTCGCTCCTGCTTGTCGATTTCTGTTTATTACAGCTGCTAAGGCAATTATGATTTCCTGCCGAAATCAACACTGTAAAATAAGAAATGCTTGAAGGAAAACGATTTTCTTTGAGCATTTTAATCTGGGATTTTATTTAACAAAGAAAGTGAAGGTTCTTGTTTTGGATCAATAAACTTTTGATCATACACACCACATATACAGTGTCTCACAGTTTATTTCGAACTGTGTCTAAAAAAAATTTTAACTGCTGCCATAAATTAATTATTCATTAAAATGAATATAAAACACTAATATACTGCATCTTGGGTGCTACCAGCCAACAAGGACTATGGGCAAACGGACTACCATTAGACAACGGAAACTCATCCTGGACTCATCCAAATAGCTAAAATGGTCAATCTAGACACCTCAACTGCATTCTACATCATTTGGTCATTTCGTCTACGAAAATCGGATAGAGGGTAAGGGCGGAATTGCACCAAACAACATTTTCACCGAGGAGGACGACCGGAGGATCATCAAGAAATTAAGGGGAAATCCTAAGCTATTGGCTCTAAAACTGACTCAACAGGTGTAGGATGACATAGGGAAAAATTGCTGTGTGGAAACAGTGCTCCAGGTTTTACGCAACTATGACCTTAAGGCCCGAGTACCACGGAAAACGCAATTTATAAAAGCAAAAAATAGAGGGTCTAGAATGACGTTCGCAAAAAACCACTTGGGCGAGGATTTGGAACACAGATTTGGAACACAGACATATTTGAATATGAGTACAAATTCAACATTTTTGGCCCCGACGGACGGAATTATTATATTACCCAATACTGAACTGAATCACAAACACTCAACAGTCAAGTATAGTGAAAGAAGTGTCATGGTTTGGGCCTGTATCTCGGCAGCCGGTGTCGGAAATTTGGTGTTGATTGCAACAACAATGGACAAGTGTGTGAACTTTGATATACTAAAGGAAAATTTATTCCAAAGTGCCGAGAAGCAAGAATCCGACGTATTTTCCGGATCTACCAGGACAACGACCCCAAGCATAAGTCCAAATAGCACAGTCCTGGCTTATCTGGAACAGTCCTCACATCATATTTCCACCGGCCCAGTCTCCAGATTTAAATGTTCTTGAAACTTTGTGGGCTCTGCTGGAAAATAACATCCGGAATCACAACATATCCAGCAAACAAGATCTCAAAAATGCTTTGCTGGAGGAGTGGAGCAAGATCAGCCCAGAAAATACCCGGAAACTGGTATCTTCCATGAATAATAGGTTAAGCGAAGTTGTTAAGGGTAAAGGATATCATACTAAGTATTAACATCCTTATTTAAGCTTTTATACGCCAAATATTTAACTTTTTTTAAGACTGGGCGAAATATGCTTTGACATGTATTTTGGATATGTGTTTAATTTTTGACTATTTATATATAATTAATTAATATTTTAATAACAATAAACAAATTGGCTTTTAAGCATTTTAAATTTGTTTCCTTGTTTAAACTTTATAGCACTTTAAATTTTTTGGTAGACGCTGGGCGAAATAAGCTTTGTGTCACTGTATATTATTGTGTATTTTCATTTGTCTTATTAATTATGCTGCAGATCGGTACACAGTTGCACAAAATTAGCAGATTAATAAATTGCGCATAGTTGACACGTTCTGATGGATGTCTCCATGTGGTATGTGGCAGGTGCATGTGTTCTCTCTATCCTTCTCTCTCTCTCTCTCTCTTGTTTGTCACTCATTCGGGTTTTCTCACAGCTGTTGATAGCAGCAACGGTAAATAAATACAATGACTACATGTCTCGCACCTGTCCAAGTTGAATGCCCCAAAGCATTCAATCGGACAAGCAAGAGAGAGTGCATTCGCTGCTAATCAACATCAACTCAACCGCGCATTAATTTTTGTATCTCATCGGCCTTCTACGCAGCGCTATAAAACCTTTGTTTTCGAACAGTTGCTGCGCATTTCCATTAATGTGCTTGCCTCGCCTGTATCTCGCCTGCCATAAAGTGCAACACAATGAATGTTACTACCTCCGCACTCCGCCGCAGATGACATGACTTTGTTGTTGTTGCTGTTGTTGTGCGTGGAGTGCGTTGTTCACCTCAGTAAAACACCCCCACAAGTTTCGTCAGCAACGCAGTCACACACATAGTATATACATATATGTGTCTGCGTGTGTGTGTGTATATACATACATATACCCAGCTACGTTTACTTGGCTATGTTCAGTGTTAAATGCGCTCTCATTTGCTGTTAGCAAAGACCAATCAAGTTTCCCACCACGATTGTTGGTGATTAATTGGTGTTATTGCTAAATTTTGACTTTGCCCAATAATACAATGTTTTGTTTTGCTTTGTTTGTGCTATTTGAAAATTGACGAAATCAAGTGCTACTCTCTCCTATGCTCTCTCTCTCTCTCCCTGATACTGACGTTTATCACTTGCCCTCTGTGGTAGTATTTACAATATATACATTGTCTCGAAGTTCATTTGGAACAGTGTCTAGCAAAAATTTTAAAGTTAAAGCAAGGAAAAAAAACTCAAAATGATTAAATGCCAGTTTGCTTAATGTTATATCACATTTGAAAAAGAAACTTCAGAGTTTATTATAATATTAATTAATTAATAAAAATTAGTCAAAAACAGAAAGCATAGAAAACATGTAGCCTTAACAACTTCGCTTAACGTATTATTCATTGAAGATACTATCTTCCGGGTAGGGCCTGGGCTGATCTTGTTCCACTCCTCCAGCAGAGCATTTTTGAGATCCTGTTTGCTGGATATTTTGTTATTCCGGATGTTATTTTCCAATCTGGAGACTGGGCCGGTGGAATTATCATGTGGGGCAGTTCGATCTAGGCCAGGACTGTACTATTCCGGACTTACGCTTGGGGTCGTTGTCCTGGTAGAACCGGAAAGTACGTTGGATTCCTAGTTTCTCGGCACTTTAGAGTAATTTTTCTTAGTATATCGAAGTACACATTCCTCTCCATTGTTGTTTCAATGAACACAAAATTTCCGACACCGGCTGCCGAGATAAATGACTGTTGTCTTTAAGTGTCTTGGATTCAGCTCGGTATTGGACTGTCGCCACACATAATTCTGTCCGTCCGGGCCGAAAATGTTGAATTTGTACTCATATTCAAATATGTCTGTTTTACAGAACTCAAAATCCTTGTCCAAGTAGATTTTGGCGAACGTCATCCTAGAACCCCTTTTTTTTGCTTTTATAAATTGCTTTTTCCGTGGTGCTCGGGCCTTTAATTCATAGTTACGCAAAAACTGGAGCACAGTTTCCACCTATTGAGTCAGTTTTTGAGCCGATAGCTTAAAATTTTGGTTTATTTATACCGAAAATAGTCAAATTTTGGTAAAAAAAATCCGTGTTTTATGGCACTCAAGTGTCCATAAATCTTGTTACTCTTCCAAATAACCTTCGACAATAAATAGAGGTACTTATTTCCATAACCCGACCTAGCGGGTGTTATAATATGTACCTGCCATCGGTGTTTGGAATTTTTGAAAAATAATGAGTAATGAATTTATGGCAGGCAATTAAAATTGTTGCTAGTCAATGTTCCAAATGAGCTTTGAGACACTGTATCTACAAAGAAACATATGAAACAGGAAATTATTTTCGTTTTCTACAGAAAAGCTGCTGCCTGCTGCTGATAGCCTAACATTCACACATCCATATGTAAATACATCGTATGCGTATATGCATCATGCAATGTACGATGTGCAAGCTCTTTGGATAATTTTATAGCTTATATCAATTGTAGAAGATGTATTGAAGACATCGTATTTTGATATGAATTTATGTATACACACTTTAAATATTTAAATTAATTTAAGAAATGTATTGTTTATATTTATTGCAGGTGCAGGGTATCCAACAGCCGTGCTCCCTTTCAGTCTAAAATCTATCTTAAAGTGAACGTACATACTTATTTATGTATGAAAATGACAATCAAAGAAATAATCCTCTCTACATACATATTACTAAATTATTTAAAGATGGACATATCAATTTATACTAACATACAAACATTATGTAGATCGATAAAAATAAATTTGAAAGGTATGTACATTATAAACATATTCATAAAAGTACATCGCATTTGCAAGCATTCATACACATGTATGTATGTTTTCATATACAATGTATGTTTACATAATTTATAACAGCATTTCATAAACAACAAATTAATCGCCAGTCTTTGTTACATACTATGTACACATACATATATATGTACATGCATACATACATACATACATAAATTTACAATCACACATACAAATGTGCATAGCAAACGCCAAAATACATAAATTGTGAGCAAACAGAAATGTTAACCTGTCTGCGGAAATTCACCACACCATCGCGACTTGTATAATTTTACAAATGCGTGCTGGCAGTGATGATAAAAACATAAACTAACAAAAATCACATATTTTATGTTATTATTTCCTGTATTCTTCAATATGCAAGTCTACAAAAGTTTTTTTTTTTGTAAAAGTGCGCAGTTAGCATTGATGACGCAGCAACAAAAAACACAATGGCAATGCCAACAACATGACAATAACAGCAACTTCTCTGAGCAGCTCTGACTAGCTCTCTCTCTCGTTCTGTTTCTCTCGAACAGTTGACGTGTGTGGCTACAATATGGCGTCGTCGAAATTGTGTCGTCGTTTAACTTAAAGCCACAATATTCTGAATATGATTAAATATATAAATTTGTTAAGCGCATTGTGAATGTCTGGTACATTTTCTTCAAACCTATAAATAAATATATAGCAGCAGTTTTACTATTGAGCGATGAAGGTCTGCGCTTTAAGAGCCTCTCCCTTCATGCGCGCTGCATTGGTCTATGCAAGTAACTAGTGTACATACACATAAACACATCACATGTTCAGTAACATGTCACAATATGTAAAAATACCCCGTATTTATGTTACCGTACGTAGGGTCGCAAAGCGGGTAACGCAATAATAAATTTATAATGTGTATAAATATGTGCGATAAATAAATATACATATTATAAATATGTACATTTATTTGTAGTCAATTAGATTAAATTAGAAACATCATATTGTATATGTAAATGTATGTAAATATAAACATGTAAGGGTATTCATTATTCGTCGACAAACTTGTAGAATCGAAATAGTAGGTATAATTTCTATAGTCGAGTTGTATGATTAACACGATTTTGGATTAACATAAATGTAAACTCTTAACAGGTATTTTGTAGTGATCTGTTCTTAGATCATTTTGTATACATATGTATGTAAGTCTCAATAAGAAAATGTGCTTAGAAATATCATATCATTCTTATTTCGTATCATATTTTATTTTAAATTCTATTCTTCACCTTTAAAAAAATATTTATAGAAATTGTGTGTTCAACATACATACATACATACATATGTAAACAAAATATTTATAGACTTGCCTAATTTATGAAAAACAGTATTTAAAAATTACATGTATGTTTGTACATTTATATGTACATATGTACATATGTACATATACTATATCTGATGTACATTGGCATTGCTGTGGGGCAACCGCTCTTTTAGAGGGCTCAGTTCTCTACTCTATTGGTCTAAAGTTCAACAAAACGTATTGTGTAATTAAGAAGTTATTTTTTAATTATGTTTGTATGTGTGTTATGCTGTGCATTTTTGTCGATTGCGTTGACTGCGATTCAACGATTTAAATAAAATACGAAAAAATATGATTTAATTTATTGGCATTTTATCACTGTGAGCTTCATACTCATACACATACACATACATGTGCATGTCATGTGCATACAAACAACTACAGAATATTTCCTTATGTGATTCTCACCACAGCTGGTCAAATTCTCTCTAGTTCGCAAACACACGCTTGCTCTCACTTCCGTCAATGTATGCATGAAACACATCTATATGGCTGGGTTTTAAATTCTACGCTATTCAACTCGCTCTGTTAAATCGCCAAAAATCATATAAAAATGTTGCTTAATATTTGTAGGTTTAGGGATGTCTGTATATTCGCCAACAAACAAATAACAAAAGAAATTGTACATTTTTCTTGCGAGATGGTATGAAAAATTTCAGTGTTTAATTATATTTGCGTTAGCAGAGTCTGTTGCGTTAGCATTTTCAACATTTCATTTTGAGTATAACAGACTTAATTTCATTTTGACTCGACTGTTTTGCCATTTGCTTTGCCGTTTCATTCGTGCGTTGAACCTTGGAGACTTCACATCGAGTTTGGAGGATCAAATCCACGTTGGATTTTTTTTTGCTACACACACGACTACAACTGTCATCCACAATAAACGAACGCGCTTTTGTCTGCTGCTTCGCTGGCTCTGGCATTGTGTTGTCCGCGCGTGTGTGTGTGTGTGCGTGCGCGCCGTCTTCATTTGGCATAAATTGTAAATGATTTTTACATTTTCTGTTACACAAATAATTACTAAAATACGTCGAGAGCCCTCAAACAAAACTGTCAACTGTGCGCCAGCTTCGCTTTTTACGTCGTCGTCATCTGCGTCTTGTGCAAGAAATATATTTTTAAATTTAAAAGAAAAATACATAAAAAAAATTAAATAAAAAAGAAAGTTAACCATAAATTTGTGATATACATATGTACATACATACATACATATATATATATATATATATATATATAATTTGCAGTTGCCACCCTGCATTGTGCAATTTCTTACGAAAAGCTCTTAATTTATTAGCAATTATTACACAAATATATATGTATTATTTGTGAAAAAAGAAAACAAAATCGTTACAACTGTGATTCTTCAAACAAAACTTGCGTTTTTTTCCGTAAACGTTTTTAGCCATCTTTAATAACTAAAAGTAAAACAAGTAAGTGTGAATTACTCAAGCATTGCTCATTATGATTTCTGATGAAAAAAATTGTTTAATTTTCGCCTACGTTGTCGTCGTGAGACTCACGCGCGCTTATTCACCACTATTAACAGGCTGAATTTCAACACGAGCGCAGTGCTGAGCTCACCACAGACGAACCGCACTCTCGCTCTCTTACATGCACGCACAAGTATATATATGCATATATGTGTACATGTGTTAGTGAGTGCGTGCGGCTGTGTGTGTAGGCCTGTGTGCTATAGACAATGTCATAGAACAGACGTTGCCAGTCACGTAAAAAAGAAGAAAAAACTAAATAAATCCGCAGCTAAAGCTACGAAAAGCAAAGATAAATTCATTTCAAAAAGAAGTAGAAAAGAGAAACGTAATCACGTATTGAATTTATACACATACATATGTACATCGAGCCAATCGTAAGTTAGAATTAATTTTTTTAATTTCTTATGTGAAATTGTAGGAAACAAAAAAATTTGGCCACATTGCCAACAGTTTTTCTCGCTCACTTTTTGTCTTTGCAACGAAGGACACACTGTGCACATATGAATGTGCATGTATAAATGTGTATGTGTGTGTGTACATACATTACATTTGTTTCGACAGTCAGGTCAAGTATACATGATATACATGAAATCATATGTACACGTGGAATATTATTAAGACGCGCCATTTTAAATACAAAACATTAAAGTATTCGTTCTTTTGCCCATCTCTACTTAATTCATGTATTTATATGTATGCATTTTGGAGTCTGTTGGTGATTAGAAAAATTTCTCTCACTGCATGACTCACCAACACACACACACATGCATACAATGCATGAGTGTCGACTCTGAGTACAATGAGCCAGCAGCAAACATATATATATATATACGCGTGTGTATGTATGAATGTTTATATATGTATGTCGGTGTGTTTGGCACTCATTATCTTTATATTCTTATCAGCCGAGCGACATTTTATGTGTGGGCGCATGACAAATGATTTTTTCTGTTATTTTGTTTGTTTTTTTTTTTATACGGGTATAGTCAGTTTTCTTGCCATATGCAAATTCAATTGACACTAATCCGCATACATATACACACATATGAACACACACATATACCCATATAAACATTCAAATATCATAGTTTACTCTTCGGATAAGGTTTAAATGCATTAAACATTAACTGAATCAGCTGTGTGTGAATCATGCTGTTTACTTTAACAGCAGCTGTCAATATTATTACGAAACGTGTCACGAAAATAAAAGCACAATTTCTTTGGCCAGCAAATTTACAAAAAAACTTTTTTTTATTTGTGTACCCTGAACCCATTAATAATGGGTTAAAGGGTATAATGGTTTTGTGCAAATGTACGGAAATGGCAGAAGGCAGCATCTCTCTCCGAACTCATAAAATATAATTATTATTGATCAGAATCAACAGCCGAGTCAATATAGCCATGTCCGGCTGTTGGTCCTTTTGTATGAACACGCGGATCTCTGAGACTGTAGGAGCTAGAGATTTCAGATTTGGAATATAGGTTCTCGCATACCCGGCGCAGATCAAGTTCGCTTTAATTTATCGATAACCGTTTAACCCAAGTAATAGGTAAAATATATTCTCATATTGATCTCATTTCTAGCATCATCCGCAATGTGTTAGGTAGGTGGGTCATACAGTTGGCGACCGAAGGTCGACACACATAGGCCATATTTGACCCTTTGTGGTGCCGTGTGGATGGAAATAGGAAAGAGAGTGAAGGAACTTCTACAAACATAAAACAAACATGCCTCCAGAGGTATTCGAATCCGCGACTGATTAAACGATGGAAGACTCAACGCAGCCAGTTCGGGTCAGTTCGGGCTTGTGAATGAAACCATGCGCTGCGTTCATATTTCATGTTCAGTTCATGTGCTTGCCATAAGAAAAGAGTACACTTTAAGACTTGCTCACAATTTTGAGCGCAAAACTTTTTAAATGTTGAGTTCAGGGTATATCGGAGTCGGCTCATTCGACTATAGCATTCGTACTTGTTGTTTCAAAACTGGCGAGAAATAAAAGCAGAAAAAATGTACAATATAAGTTATCGCGTGCGTAAGACAGATCAAGCTTACATAATTTATTTGTATCTTCCACTTTTTCTTACAATCGATAAGTATCGATTTTCGATTGCTATAACACAAATCATTTTTAAACCAGGCTGTCAATTGAATTCGTTTAGGATTGACACCTAAGTGGGAACATATAAATACACAAATACATATAATAATAAACAACTATATAAATATTATTAAAATAAAAATGGAAAAGTGGTTAATAAATAACATATAAAAATATATATATGTAAAGGGTATCTGCCAGCAAGCTCTTTTAACTAGAAAGCTTTTACTTGATTTATCTTCGATTTACTCACCCAGCATTCGTCACGTGTATCGAGTTTGATTCTTATCGCTAATTTTGCAACATCACAATCACATTTTACGTCAAGTAAGCAAATTAGTACAAAGCTAGCTTCGCTGTTGTTATTCTATTTGAATATATATAAACAAATACCTACGTATTTGTACTTATATTCGTAGACCTTGGGTACAAACCGTTTGTAGGGATAATTTAACACACTTAGCGACACTTGCTTTAACTTGATATTAAAGCATTCACTTAATGCTTATGTACTTATTTAACTTCACCTGTTTCACTTTTACTGCAATCTTTTGATCTCTCACATTCCTTTACCTTACCGATCGCCCGACCACAACACTCCTATATTCATGTTAGTCCTCTAAACATGGTGTTTTTACGATTATCAAATGCAATGTGTTTGTCGCTACAAGCCAAGTAAGAAAGCTGAGTTGAGAGCGCGATCGATTTTAATATATTATCCTCTGCTCTATTTTATAACTTGCTAAGACATATTCTTAACACATCCACTTAAAAATACAATGGTGGCTATATTATTAGAGACAGCTGTAAGGGTACTCTTAATAGCCTATCCTAACACTTAAAATTACGTTTGGCAGTCGATATTAAACGACTTTTGCTCGTTTATCATAAAAAATTTCTGAACCAAGCCCAATTTTAGTTAACTTAGCTAACTTTCTCAACAATATCATATTTCAATTAAGAAGGCAGACTTACTTTTAAACTCTTTTCCGTAAGTGGGCTATAAATTTAATATTTGATTAAATTTTTAATTAGCTATTGAATTCGGCCAGTTATGCGTCGTTCTTTTGAGTTCATGGTGGAAAATTATGTAATAATGAAAAGAGTTTTTATACTATGATAACGAAGGTATATAATATATTGGGTTTGTGCAATGTCCGTCATGCTGTATGTCCGTCCGTCCGTCCGTCTGTATGAACGCGCGTTTCTTCGACACCCTTAGAGATCGAGACTTGAAACTTGGAACATATACTCGAAAGTATCCTCAAAGTGTCAAGGTTTTAGTCCAACGTTCACTAGGGAGCTAGAAACTCGATAAAATCGATTTTCGCATATCGATAAAGCCACATATCTCCCACAATTTTATGGATACTGTCACCAATTTTGGTAGGTAAGTTGTTGGCGATGTCCTTCAAAGATCGCCATATACCCACCTGCGACGCCCGCAGCAAGGTATAACTATTGTTTGTTTTAATTCGTTATGGAACTTTAGTCTGCATTAAAAATTTGTACATACCATCGAATAGTTTTATCATATACTTTATAATTATAATAATTGTTATGGGCGAAGTCACCGAAGGAACCCAAATAAATTAGCTTTTAATATTGTCAAATTCTGTTGTAGAGAGAAGGAAGCGATTCATCAATTTTTTAAAATCTGTTCAAGATGTTGTTATTTTTATACAACGAGTATTACACATTTTTAATGCTTGGCATGCTGTGTAAGTTCAAAGCTCTTTGATCGACTGCTCTTAGCTCATTGAGTGAGCAAACTTCGATCAAATTCACAGGGACGATATTATGTACATAACTTTTGAAATTCGGTAAACAACATGTGTTATTCATTATATAGATCGAAATAAAATATACTGTTTGTCAAAAAATATATGTGCAAATTAAATGAAACATATATATATATATATATAAATATTTTACATATTTATTTATCCATATGTTCAGAAATATATATAGTCATGGTGACGAAAACAAAGCGAGTAATAAATAAATAAAATGAAAACAAACACGATGAACGTTGCGCTGCTATCAGCTTCCCCTGCCATCTCCTTCCCTCACACTTCACCTAACGTACACACATACGTGAGCAAAACTTTTACGAGTTAATTGTTAACTATTGTGCTGTGCTGTTGTCGTACCCTGTACATTATTTTTTTATTAAAATATGGGTCTTTTTTTGTAGGGTATTTACTTGTCGAATACAATTAATCTAGACTTCTATATTTTTTTGTTATAACAATACGTGTTTTTCATTAATATGTTGGCATCCCTCTTTCTCAGTCTCACTCTTAGGCTCTGTATTGGTTTTGTATCTCTTTCTGTCTCTGTCCTACACTCGTACTAAAGCAATGGGCTGATAAGAGCACGTCACTGTCGACGTCGACGTCAGCGTCAGCTGCTCGGTCGTCTGGTTCTCTTGCCTCTGGCATGGCGACGCGTGCGTGGCCACGACCTCATTTTTTTGTTGTGTTGGTTTCTTTTTAGGTCGCGTCGCATCGCCACCCCTCCGCAACCTACCACGCCCCAACCGCAGCGCAGAGCTCCTACTGCGATCGGCGTCGCTGTTGTCGGCTTGCCTGATTTCGCTCCCAATCGAACTGGTTTCTTCTCTGGCTCGCTCTGCGGATGTGTGCAATGATTATGAACAACTGGAAATATGTATTTTTTGGGGTGTCTAGTATCTTGAAAAATTTTTTTTTGTAAGTTTTCTAACTTATTTTACTTTTATTTTAGTTAAAAAAACACTTGTCTTAGATTTGTTGTCAACTTGCAACTGTTGTGCTTATGCTAACAGTCTGCATGAACATAACATTCTGCAAACTAACATTCTGTGAAGAACAGTGTTCCGATTCTTCCCATTTTTATGTAGTAAAATAATAACATGAACATGAATGAAAACATTTTGTGCTAATCAGCAGAAAGCGAAAGATATTCACGAAGTAGACTGCTTTTATTTTCTTTGTTTTCCCAACCTAGACAAAGGTGAAGAAAAATCTGCTCAAGTAATTTTCTTCTTATACTATTATACCAAAAAGGTATAATAGTATATTGGTTTTGTGCAACGTCCGTCATGCTGTCTGTCCGTCCGTCCGTATGAACACGCGTTCCTCCGAAACCCTTAGAGATAAAGACTTGAAACTTGGAACGTATACTGTAAAGTACCCTCAAAAGTTAAAGTGTCTTGGGTTTGGACCTACGTCCACTAGGGAGCTAGAAAATCGATAAATTCGATTTTAGCAAATCGATTAATCCCCATATATCTTACAATATAATGGATACAGTCACCAATTTTGGTTGGTAGGTTGTTGGCGAGGTCCTTGAAAGATCGGCATGTGCCACGCCCACCTCCGACGCCCCCATCACCCCCGCCCCTAACATTTTCAAATGGCTATATCTTCCGCAGTTTTTGAGTAGGGATCGTCAAATTTGGTAGGTATATTACTGGTAGTCGCCTTTAAGAACCGATAAGAAATTTGTGGTGCCACGCCCTATAATCGACAATTGCGATTGTAAATCGATAACTCCGTATATCTCCGAACATTTTACAGATAGAGTAACCAAACTTGGAAGGTAATTTGCTTGTAACCTCCTGCAAAGATGTCTTACCAATTTTTAGACCACGCCCACATCCGCCTCCCCCAGGAACTTCGTCCCTATATAAAAATCCGCATATCTGCCGCAATTTGCAAGCTACAGTCGCAAAATTTTGCAGGTATGTTACTGGTAACTCCCCCAAAGTTCGATAAAAAAAATTGGATGGCCACGCCCACTCCACCTACCTAAACCGATACACCTGTTGGTGTAAATCGATAAACCCATATATCTCACGCAATTTGAAAACTTAAGTCACCAAATTTTAAAGGTGTATTGCTAGTAACACCCTTCATAAATGTGGAAAAAAAATTTGGACCACGCCCACTTCCGCCCACAAAAAACGATAAATGCTTGTATCTCCCGCAATTTAAGAGCTACAGTTACCAAAATTAGAAGGTATATTACTAAGATCGAACTCCAAAATTTGTTTGGGCCACGCCCACTCCCGCCCCCAAAACCGATAAACGCCCATATCCCCCACAATTCAAGTATTTCTTAACTGTACACAAATTAAGGTATAATAGTATTCCGCTGTCGGTTACGTCCGACAGCTAAGTTCTATCTTGCTTTTTAATTTTGTCTTGCCCGCTCTCATTGACCTTTGTTGCACAATAGTGTTTGTTCCCCCTTCCTCCCCACTGGTTCATTTTCGGTGTACACTTCTTCGCTTGGTTTCTTGTGAACGTTCTTGGGACAACCACTCACAAAATATATATATTTCATTTGTTTGTGTATAGAGCAACGCAACTGTGGTTTTTTGTCTCTTTCGTTTCAGTGTGTACGTAAAAGTTTGCAGTAAACTTCAGAGGTGTACAAAATGATGCAGTGCGAAATAAGTGTATGTGTATATGAGTATGTGTATGTATACGTATTGCTGCAGACGTATTATGTGCACACTTGCAAATGCATACGGATACGAGCATCTTTCAACATTTAATTTGGAATATCAACAACAAGTTTACTATTTATAATAGGGACTGTTATTTGTGTTTTGTTATTTGAAAACATTTCGGCGTTGAGCTCAAAAAACGTCAATGTCCAATGTTTTCGTTTTCGCTTTTAGGTAGCTTGCTGCGCTATTTTTAGTGCTTAATCCTCTCAACAAATGTACATTGTTATGTGCGCGTGTGTTTTGTGTATATGTATGAGTTTACATGTATAATCTACTAATATTGTTGTCTTTTGGGCTCTTCTCTATTTAATTTTTTAAATTTTAAGTTATGCAATTGTGTCTTTAATTTGCGTCGATTGAACACAGGGTCAGTTTATTTTCTTTTTGCATAAATGTCATTAATTTACATTAAGTATTATTATAAATTTGTTTACCAAACGCACTACATATCTGTGTAATTAATAGTATTGTTGACAGTAAGATCACTTTTTACTTCTTTGTTACTCAATTGAAATTTATATTTAATCTTTATGCTTCAACTAACTTTTTTTTTGAAAACAATGCACTGCATTTTCTATATACATGTGCGTCAAACTTTCTTGATTCAAATATTGTCTCTAATTGAACAAATTTTAGTTAAAGTTTCAGTAATATTAAATACATTTATAGCTTTAT
Source organism: Drosophila kambysellisi (assembly GCA_035042185.1). NCBI lineage: Eukaryota > Metazoa > Arthropoda > Insecta > Diptera > Drosophilidae > Drosophila > Drosophila kambysellisi. Next base: position 135,618 of record JAWNLS010001026.1, read on the forward strand.
AGCATTTGATGTATGCTTTTCCAAATATATTACTAAAATTCTCAATATACTTTGTCAATCTAGCCCAATGTAGATTTATACATCTCATCTATATATATACAGTGTCTCAAACCTCAGATCGCCCAGCGTCTAGCAAAAATTTTAAAGTGCTATAAAGTTTAAACAAGGAAACAAATTCAAAATGTTTAAAAGCCAATTTGTTTAATGTTATATCACATGTGAAAAAGAAACTTTAGTTTTTATTTAAATATTAATTAATTAATTAAAATTAGCCAAAAAATGAAAACATATTCGAAATACACATAAAAACTTAGTTCGCCCAGTCTTAAAAAAAATTAAATATTTGGCGTATAAAAGCTTAAATAAGGATTTTAATACTTAGTATGATATCCTTTAGCCTTAATAACTTCGCTTAACCTTTTTATTATTGAAGATATCATCTTCCGTGTAGTTTCTGGGCTGATCTTGCTCCTCTCCTCCAGCAGAGCATTTTGAGATCTTGTTTGCTGGATATGTTGTGATTCCGGATGTTATTTTCCAGCAGAGCCCAAAAATTTTCAATAGCATTTAAATTTGCAGACAGGGGCGGTGGAATTATCACGTAGCAGTTCCAGTTAAGCCAGGACTGTACTATTCCGAACTTATGCTTGTGGTCTTTGTCCTGGTAGATCCGGAAAGTACGTCGGATTCTAGCTTCTCGGCACTTTCGAGTAAATTTTCCTTTATTATATCAAAGTGCACATTATTGTTTCAATAACCACAAAATTTAAGTCGCGGGCTGCCGAGACATATGCCCATACCAGGACACTTCCTCCGCAGTGCTTGACTGTTGCCTTTATGTTTTTGGGACTCAGCTCAGTATTGAAGTGTCGCCACACATAATTTCGTCCGTCCGAGCCAAAAATGTTTAATTTGTACTCAAATTCAAATATGACTGTGTTCCAGAACTCCAAATCCTTGTCCATGTGGATTTTGACGAACGTCATCCTAGACCCCATATTTTTTGCGCTTATAAATTTATTTTTCTGTGGTTCTCGGGCATTAAAGTCATGGTTGCGCAGAACTTGGAGCACAGTTCCGCTACTGAACTTTTTCCTTATTTCATCCTGCACCTATTGAGTAAGTTTTTGACCCGATAGTTTAAGATTTCCTCTTATTTTCTTGATGATCCTCGGCTCGTCCTGCTTGGTGAAAATCGGGTTTGGTGCCATTCCGCCCTCGCCCTCCATCCAATTTTTGTCGACGAAACTCCAAATGATGTAGAATACAGTTGAGGTGTTTAGATTGACCATTTTAGCTATTTTTCGATATGAATATCAGATTTTTAGGTGTTCCAGGATGATTTTCCGTTGATCAATGGTAGTCCGTTTGTCTATAGTCCTTGTTGGCTTGTTGCACCCGAAATGCAGGAAAAAACTAAACTTACTACAAAGGATTGGTCTATTTATAGCGAAAATATTCAGCTTTAGGTAAAAAAATCCGGGTTTTATGGCACCCAGGTGTCCATAATGTAACTGTTCAAAAGGTTTGAGACCATAAATAGCGGTACTTTTTTACATAACCCGACGTAGCGGGTTGGTTAATATATGTACATGCCATGGGTCTTTGGAATTTTTGAAAAATAATGAATAATTAGTTTATGGCAGGCAATTGACATTTTTTCTAGACGCCGTTCAAAACCCTATCAGAGTCACTGTACGTTTATGGGATACATGACAGTGAATATAAATTGCAGAGAACCTGTACCTAAAGATGTTTAATATCTGAAAATGTTTTCTTGCAATTGAAAAGAATGCATTCATGTACATGTATTTAGTTATGTATTTGCATCTCTGCGGATGGTTTTTTTTTTATTTTATTGAATATTTTCCTTGTATATTTTTTATACCCTTAACCCATTAAAAATGGGTAAAAAAGGTATAATGGTTTTTGTGCAAATGTATGTAACAGACAGAAGGAAGCATCTCCGACCCCATAAAGTATATATATTCTTGATCAGGATCAACAGCTGAGTCGATATAGCCCTGTCCGTCCGTCTGTCCGTCCATCTGTATGAACACGCGGATCTCAGAGATTATAAGAGCTAGAGACTTCAAATTTCAGTTTCTGAATTATCGATACATTTCGATTTCCGATAGCAAAAATTCCAATTTAAGAGGCAGAGGCTTCTAATTTATACATAATATGCATAAACGTATTACTTCATTAAGTTCGGACAAGAAACACCAAAGTTATAGTCGAAAATATATTCTCATATTGATCTCATTTCTATCATCAGCCGCAAGCATTTTCTGTATACATATAGGGAAGCGCATGTGTGAGAAAAAGATGACATGATAATCGACGCTAGCCTCAATATATTTGTGTGTATTCTGCAGAGCCCCGATAACTACTCTTTCGTGTACGTGTGTATGTGTGTATTGCATCTTACTTGCTTCTTTCTGATATTAGTCAACATCGAAAATCTACATTACAAATAAATTAGAGATCTGTGAAAATATAAATGGAAGACAATTTAATAGAGGTGAATATCTTGAAATTTATAGGAACTACAATAAGTTTATACGAAGCCAATTAAACCCACAACTATTTGCAACAAGAAAACATGGAATTTGTATGTTAAGTTTAGTTCAGAATATTATAAGCAACTTTAAAAATATGAAAACAAAATGTGTTTGGTCATCGTATTCAAGCAAGGCCACTACTCGTAAACTTATCCAACGTACTACTAAAATTTGTTAAATAACACTGTTCGGAATTGACATGCTTGGTGAATTATGATGAAATTGTTCATGATGGATTTAATATTTTATTTTATAATTTTTTTCATCTTAAACTTTAATTATTTAATTAAATGTTGAAATGACAAACCCTCCTGACCACAATCAATTATAAACGGTAATTATATTCTATTCTATTCTAGGAAGAAGCTATAAGACCTTTATACAGGCGAGAGTATTATTTAATTTATTTCTTGTCTCAGCAGACTTTTTGGTTTTTAGGTTTCACAAAGAAATATAATGCACAAGGTAGTCATGTACATATTTATCCTTAAGTTTGTATTTAAATCATGTCGGGAGGACTGTACCTCCTAAGTCAAAAAAGACTGTATTAAATTACTGTATTGTTGTATTTTCAAGTGGAACAAATAAATGAAACGATTTTAGTCCTCAGTTTTATCTTGACTAATGTGCTCAATATAGAGGCATGGTGGTTTGTTGTTTATCTAGTCCACTAGTAGTCCGTTCTTCCTCCTTTTCTTTCTTCTATTACCCTTTCTATCTGAATCTCTATCTATCTCAAATATGGCCAGTGTGTGTCGACCTTCGGTCGACAACCGTATAACCCACCTAACTACCTTGTCCTTCCCTTTTTCGCAGTTTTAGTTCTTCGATTTATAAAAAATCATATTATATTATTAATCATTTTTTGTTTTTTTTTTTAATTGTGTTAAATGATCGTCGATTTTAATGGGTTATTTCATATTGACAAAGTTGGAGAGAAGTTACTAATAAAACGAAGTAAAATTTATCAGTGCGATAATTTATATTTCAAATTTGAATTTGATTTTCGTCTGAGATCGCTGATAAATAGACTATTGCTGCTGATTAAGGTTGAAGCAAAGAGTTGCCGAATTTCGTGTTACTCCTTACCTTTGATGCGTACAGGGTATGCAAATGATGTGTACTTTGCTTGTTAATGTGTCACGCTACCAACTTAAGCGAATTGGACGCGTCAACATTGTTGACTCAGCCTCAGTCCCAGACACTGGTTTAGCCTTCGGATTCCGCTGCAAAGTTCAAGTGCCAACGGAAAAGTTCGTTAACACATAATGGTAGTCGAAAAAAAATTGCTAAATAAATGTTTGTATGTATGTAGTCCAATATGCGAACCTTCCCGTTTTCTTCGTTGCATTTTCGTCTTTCTGATTCTTTGTTTGTTCTGTTTGTTCGCATTCTGAATTTTTCATCAACATATGGCTCTATATCCGTTATTTTTTGTGTTTTTTTTTAACTGTGTAACCACACAAAGCTCGATAAATTGGATCGGCCTTCAGTTCTTCCTTAACACATAGTCTGACCACAAAGATTCAAAATAAAAATGCTCATGTATTGGGAGCGTACGTCGATAACTGTGCAAAATCGAAAACGGCGATATTCGGGTCTCACAATTTTCGAGACAGTCGCACAACAACATGGAATTGTAAGCAAATCATTCCTATATTTGCACAGTGTATCAGATCGGTTCCTTGAAATTTTTGCTCTCGTTTGACTTGTGTTGTAAATTTTTGACAGTCTAAATTAGTTTGAATAAACTTCTCACTTAACTGAACGAGCAAACTAAGTCCGTGATTCGTTTACTTCGTTCGTATGAAACAGTTATTCACATTCTTTACATCGCGCTATATTGTAATGTTTGTAAATTCGATTTGTTCGTTAAGTCATTTAAATCTACAGTGACTCTCATAGGCTTTTGAACGGTGTCTAGAAAAAATTTCAATTGCCTGCCATAAACTAATTATACATTATTTTTCAAAAATTCCAAAGGCCCATGGCAGGTAGATATATTAACCACAAAAATTAATATATGACCCTAATAAACTGGGATTTCCCCACCCGTTAGGTCGGGTTATGTAAGAAAGTACCGCTATTTATGGTCACAAAACGTTTTGAACAGTTACTTTATGGACACCTGGGTGCCATAAAACCAGGATTTTTTTACCTAAAGTTGAATTTTTTCGGTATAAATAGACCAATCCTTCGTAGTCAGTTTAGTTTTTTTCTGCATTTCGGGTGCAACAAGCCAACAAGGACAATGGGGAAACGGACTACCATTGAGCAACGGAAACTCATCCTGGAACACTTCCAAATTGGATATTCACATCGCCAAATAGCTAAAATGGTCAATCTAAACACCTCAACTGTATTCTGCATCATTTTGAGTTTCGTCGACGAAAATTAGACAGAGGACAAGGGCGGAATTGCACCGAACCCGATTTTCACCGAGCAGGACGAGCCAAGGATCATCAAGATTTCAAGGGGAAATCTTAAGCTATCGGCTCAAAAACTGACTCAATAGGTGCAGGATTAAATAAGGAAAAAGTTCAGTATGGGAACTGTGCTCCAAGTTCTGCGCAACCATGACTTTGATGCCCGAGAACTACGAAAAAAAAAATTTATAAGCGCAAAAAATAGAGGGTATAGGATGACGTTCGTCAAAATCCACTTGGGCAAGGATTTGGAGTTCTGGAACACAGTCATATGTGAATATGAGTACAAATTCAAACATTTTTACCCGGACGAATGGAATTATGTGTGGCGACACTCCAATACTGATCTGAGTCCCAAAAACTGAAAGGCAACAGTCAAGCAACGCGGAGGAAGTGTCCTGGTATGGGCATCTATCTCGACAGCCCGCGGCGGAAATTTTGTGTTAATTGAAACAACAATGGACAAATATGTGTACTTTGATATACTAAAGGAAAAGTTACTTCAAAGTGCCGAGAAGCTGGAATCCCACGTACTTTCCGGATCTACCAGGACAACGACCCCAGGCATAAGGCCGGAATAGTACAGTCCTGGCTTAGATTGAACTGCCCCCGCGTGATGATTCCACAGGCCCAGTCTCCAGATTTAAATGTTATTGAAAATTAGTGGGCTCTGCTGGAAAATAATATCCGGAAACACAACATATCCTGCAAACAGGATCTCCAAAATGCTCTGCTGGAGGAGTGGAGAAGGATCACTCCAGAAACTACCCGGAAGCTGGTATCTTCCATGAAAAATAGGTTAAGCGAAGTTGTTAAGGCTAAAGGATATCATACTAAGTATTAACATCCTTATTTAAGCTTTTATACGCCAAATATTTAACTTTTTTTAAACTGTTCAAAATACTTTGTGACATGAATTTTGGTTATTTTTTCAGTTTTTGACAAATTTTAATTAATTAATTAATATTTTAATAAAAACTAAAGTTTGTTTTTCAAATGTGATATAACATGAAACAAATTGACATTTAAACATTTTGAATTTGTTTCCTTGCTTAAACTTTATAGCACTTTAAATTTTTTGCTAGACACCGTTCAAAAGCCTATGAGAGTCACTGTATATAGAAGAATATGTTTTTAATTCCATTTTATGGCCGCTGAAAGTCAATGCTGGAATCTAACAAGCATTTTGAGGAACACTGAGTAAAATATTGCGCCATATAAAATAAAAGTGTTTGAATTTTAAAATATGTTTTACTTTAAACTTTTGAGCACATTAATTGATTGTACATCTGTTCAACATTGAGAGAGTAGTTCTTTCCACTCTTTGCACTTAAGTTCTCTCATTCTCAAGTTGCGGCCGGAAGAGAGCCACATTCTTGAGCCGGAGCTAAGGCTCAATGGCCAAGCTCAGATGACCGCCATTTTGTTTACGAGATCTTCTCCGAATTGACTTTGTGTCTGTGATAAAGTTTTTAACACATTCATTGCGGCGGCGTAGCTGATGTTGAGCATTTCATCTCCGCTTCTTCTACAGGCATCGTGTGTATGTGTGTGCTGATGCGTTTTGTGTCTCTTCGTTTATCTGGCTCATTAATATGCAAATGTGACTCAACTGTTGGCCCATGCGTACGCGTGTATAAATACAGTTTGTCTCATATATGTTTTTACATTGGGAAAAATTCATATTTTCTAAATTCTTTTGCAAAAATATGTATGTTTTTATTGACTTTTAAATATTTTCTTATTTTTTAAATTTTAAAAACCAAAACGGTCAATTCTTTGGAGATTTCATATAAGATTTCGTATATTTTATCCACCAGATTGGGGAAAATATCATATTATTAATCATAGTGTAAGGTAATCTAAAAATTTTGGATCAAAACTATTACAGGATAGCTTAAGGAACATATCGGTGTCAATGAATTCACATTAAATAAGCCACCTGCACAATTGGCATATGGGTTTCACGAAAAAAAAAGTTTAAATAATTTGAACTGAAAAATGCCTTTCGTTCGCCCAAATGCATGTGACGCGGTTGATGGCGATATTCTGTGTTGAAAACCAATATAAATGTTTGTTAACCAATGTAAATGGTAATCTTTACAGACAGTATAAAATCGTTGGCAAGAAAACGGTCGTCTGACAAGGGCATGGATACTTAATAACCTCCCAGTGAGCAATCTCGATTAGAATACTCTTGCTGGCTACTAGCTACTTGTTGCTACTGCAGCGGAGTGCACTTTTACATTTTATTTTGTTTGTTGTTTGCACTTAGTGATTGGCACTGTTTTTATTTCTCTTATGTAATTCTCCCAAATGCGCATTTGGCATTCAGCGTTTGTGCAAGCTGCAAGTGTATGTACTACAGACATTCATACGACGTGCATGCAAACATTGGTTACTGTGGGCTACCAACCCAACGCGGGTGTGTGATATTTTAATTCTGATGAAAGCAACAGTGACGTCACTTTGATTCCCTCTTTTGGGTTAACAACTGTGTGTTTGCTTATGTTTGTATTTATGACGCTATTGGCTACGTTGTGGACCATGTACCATGTCTTAAAACGAAGGGGCGGAAAAACTGTAACCAGCTTACACCTTTTAAAGTGATTGTCTCTACACTCAAATGTGGTTACATTACTTTCAATTTACAGATTTAAATACATGTATATGTTGTATCAATTTCACTTTGAAGCGTATCAGTGTGTTATCAATATGTGTCTTGTGGTTTGGAAACTGATATATACATATTTCTGAGCTGATTTTAGCCATTTTATCTACATTTCACGAAGCAAGGAAAGAACGAGAAAATAGCTTTGCATTAGTAAAGGGTGTCTAGACTTCGACGTACCGAAGATAGCTTTTCTTCTTGCTTTTCTGCTCAGTTTGGTTGACGTATGTACATACCTTACACATGCACAAAAGCTTTCGCTCGCAAACAAATGCTGTTACTCTCTTACTTTTGGTTGTCTTACGTAGTTGAGAGCGTCACACGACAGCCAATTGTTGTGTGGGGAGTTGATTTATGTATTCGTGAGTGAGTTTATGTTTATGTACATTTACATATGTACATATGTATATTTGTAGTTGACTTTTTGATGATTGGGGTGAGTGCCAAAGATAGAGATAGTGAGGAGAGGACTTGTCGTTGACAGTCAGCTGTTTTGGTTTTCAATTAACCGCAACAGCCGGAAATTATCTGCAAACACACATAAACGTATATGGTTATGTACATATACAAATATATAAATACAAATATATATATACAAATATATATATATATTCAAATATATATATACATATATATATATATAAATATATTTATACAAATATATATATACAAATATATATATATTTTTAACATAATGTATTTGATGAAATTAACAGCAATCTTTTGCCAGCTATTGTATTTCGCTTGCCGTATATTTGATTGAATGTACTGCTTTTACAGTTGCGGTCAAAGTAATAGAAGTGATCCCTTATATAATGTCTTATCACAATTTTAAATACTCCTTTTCCCATTATCTTTTATTTCCTGGATAATTGTAGTCCTCTTAACAAAAACCTGTTTTGTTTTAGCTCTAGCTTTTCATTGTTGGCTATTGTCGAAAATATCAGTAGGCCTAATTTTGATAATGCGAAAGCCGAACCATTCTTACATTCTACTGTTAATTGTGGCACTTTCATTGTGGCATCGAGTGTTGAGACTGCTAAGATAATTAACCAGTCGCTAGAGAAAAAAATCGATAAGAAAGGACAAAAGGAAAGTTAAACTTTGCCAACACTGGAATGGTTTTTCTAAATATTACTGTGTTTACTTAAGCTAACTTTTTTTTTCCATTTTATACTATTATACCGAATGTGTATAGTATATTGAGTTTTTGTAATGTCCGTCATGCTGTCTGTCCGTCTGTATGAACGCGAGTTTCTCCGATACCCTTAGATATAGAGACTTGAAACTTGGAACAAATACTAGAAAGTACCCTTAAAAGTTAAAGTGTCAAGTCCTACGTCCACCAGGGAGCTAGAAAATCGATAAAGCCACATATCTCCCACAATTTTATGGATAAAGTCAATTAATTTTTTTCATCCACGCCCACTCCCGCATCAAAATCTCGAAAAGCTCATATCTTCCGTAATTTAAGAGCTACTGTTGCCAAGCTATCTTATATCTACCTCAATTTGAATGGCAAACTTGGACAGTATTTCTTGGCTGCACACAAATTATGTTATCATAGTATTTCGCTGTCCGACTGCAACGTTCTCTCTTGTTTTTTGTTGTTTGTGTAAAGTCTTGTTGTAAAGTAAAGAGTCTGCCTACTCTAGATGTTGATTATTATTAACAATTCTTAAATCAGATATTTATCTGCATGATGGTATAATGAATAGATGAGAATACAATTTGAGACTCATACAGCTGAGATAACCAAAGCGATCTTTTGTTATTTTGCCTGTTTCGAGTTTATTTTGCAACTTGTAACATCGTGTGCGTGTTTGTGTCTAAAAGATGTAAAGTTCCTTTCGTTGTAAGTTGGGAAAGTGATATGAATATACACATATATACATATATATATATCGATAAAAGGAGGGAACACGTACAATTGATTATTTGACTTATAATCTCACTTGGTCATACTTTTAAGTATATAACAACTTCGGTAATCGCCGAGTCCGTGAGGTGGGGCTCTTATTAGTATTAACAAAATAATAAATAAAACTTGTTTAATTTGCTGTCTATGTGTTGGGCGACTTGCTTTGCTCTCTCTCGTTCGCTCTCACTCTCGAATATGGAGCTGTATAGTGGATGAAACTGGTTTTTGAGCTTGGCTTACTTCTCTGTTATTTTGTGGTATGGACTTACGCGTGAGTGTTGTGTGCGATTGACTGATTTGAGTGTTGGTTTGTGTGTATGTTGACAGCCTTGAAGAGAACCAAAAAAAAATAAAAATAAAAAAAAACCAGACGCAATTTTGTATGCTTATGGTACAAAATACACTTGCAACTTTAATGCCCGTTGTTGTTGCTTTATCAAAAAATTTGCATGAAACATTGTTGCATCTTTCGATAATAAAATTTTTCTTTAAGTCATGTTGTCAAGTCGTTAATCGTTAACAAATACCGCTGTCTGGTCAAATTTGTCGCTTTCCTCTACTCTGATATTATCGAAGATGGAAAGCACTAAGCCCCCACACCTTTCGCTCTGCTCCCCTCCCCCTTCCCCCAGAAATCGCAACAGTCTCTTTTGAACTTGCTTGTACATGGTAGGGCAGAGACAGTGCTGAGAGAGCTTTTTCCAAGTTGACAAAACTTTCGACTTACAAAGAAAATTGAGCTTTGCCCAATTCATTGACAACTTTTCTCTTCTGCTGATGCTGATTGATGCACATATACGATTTGTTCTTATTATAAGTATATTTTTTACTAAAAATAATTTTTGAGCGATTATATTTACTGACAATTTGTTTTGTATTTTCTTATTTTTCTTACAGTTTTGCGAATAATTGAAAATACTTTCTAAGGCTCCGCTTATCACAATTACGAAGCAAAAAAATAAAAGCTAATTATTTATACGGGAAGCAAATGTTTAGTGAACACAGTAAAACTGATTATATACATATATAATAGCGACAAACAAAAATAAAAAATCAACGCAATCGCAATAGTAAACGAGTCAAAGTTGCTGACGCCGCCGCAGCAGCTGTGCAAAACAGCAGGAAGTACCCGCAACATATTTCGCTGGACGATAGAGTTAACAACAGAAATCAAAGAGAAGAGTAGACGACCATCGTCAAATCAACTTTTTAATTTACACTCGCACACACACAGTCGCAAAGTTGGTATACTAGCCATCATGGAACGCGAATCGAATCCAATGCAACCGATGTGCCGCTCTGGATGTGGCTTCTATGGTAATCCAGCCACAGATGGTCTGTGTTCAGTTTGCTACAAGGTGAGTATAATAATAATTGGTCATGTTTGATGATGATTCCACTTAACACTTTGTTCTCTCTCCCTCCGTGCAGGACTCGCTTAGAAAAAAGCAACAGCCACCTGTGAATAGCACACCTGTCTCAGTTCCAAGCCCACAACCTAGCCCCACATTCAGTCCGGCCATTGCAACAACAAATACCGCACAGCCCACAGTACAAAGCTTACAACAATCACACAATGATGTTAAAGAGGTGAGTTTGATTTATACCCTTTAAAGAGACTGAGCTTTTGCTGGATGATAGATATATATATTTGATAAAAAAAAAAGTGGGATTTCTTGTTTCTGCTGCTTTCAATAGTAGGCCAAGTTTATTAGAGTTTTTTGTTGAACATTTTTTTTGTTTATTTTTGGTATATAAATTTAGTATCTAGTAAGTGTTAAGTGTTTTAAAAAGTATTTGTTCCAATAAATCGAGAATGTTAGCTGTGCGGACCACAAGTCGGTGAAGACACGGCCGAGTTGACAAGGTAATCCCCAACCACAGACCCATTATTGAGAGCGACTTATGTATAGCTAAATATTGGGAAAAATTATCAACATTGTGTATCCCTATGACAAATAGCTTATATAGAAACAATTGATTCGCGTATTATTGTAACTGATCCTAAATTGTATAGTATTGCACTTTTGGGCAACACATCGCAGGCCAAAAACCCTACAAATTGAAGTTGAATGTTCCAGCTTGCATATAAAAAGAGTGTTGCTGATATCTTCACACACATTCAACCGTCCGCGTGGTCGCACACATCAAAACGTTTTAAGTCCAACCTAGAAAAACGTCTGTATCTGCTCGGGCGTAACCGACTGCGAAATACTCTGTTATCAATGTCGTATCATTTGATAACACGTGCCACAGAATAGGGTGGTTGTAGCCAAGAGATACCGATCTTTGACGAAGGTAACTATCAAGTTAGATTGGTAACTCCGTCTTTAAAATTGTGGGATATATCTGTTCTATAAATTTACATCTTTCGAAAAATCGTCTTTGGCGATTTTGGGCTATTCAATTTATTTTATCGGTTCTTAAATGCGGCTCCCAGTAATATACCAACTGCTGTAACTCAAAAGCTGCGGAAGATATAGCCGTTTACAATTATTATGGTTGGGAAACCGGGGGAGGATTCGGTGGGCGTGGCATCTGCCGATCTTTGAAGGTCAAAAACCTATCACCCAAATTTGGTAACTGTAGCCTTAAAAGTGTGAGAGATATGTGGCTTTATCGAATTCCTAGCTTCTTAGTGGACGTATCACTCCAATTTTTACACTTCGTCCGACGCGTGTACAGACCAGTTCCAAGTCATAAGTCTGTAAGGAGTTGAAATAAGGTACGTTAATACAGACGGAGAGACGGACATTGTACAAAACCAACATACTATGTTTCCTTCGTTAAAAATCTTCGCGGCGTTGCTTTCGGGTACTTGCTCTCAGCATCAGAATGAGAGAAGTTCCCACAAAATCAGATTTTTCATGTATTGTCTGCTAAAATGAGATTTCTGACATCACGTCGAGCTGAGTTTATTATCGGCAATTTGTGATGTGTCGTTTTTGTGTGACGAAATATGACAGAAATTACAGAAAATATAAAATGAATATATGGTTGATGAAAACTGCGCTTCTATAGTATTTTTTTTATATACAGTTTGTCCAGAAAGTCTTTTCGAATTGCAAATAATTTTTATTTTCTAAGTTCTTATGCAAAATAATTTATGTTATTATTGACTTAATTATTTACGTATTATTTTATGACACTGCTATGTTCCTAAAGCTATTTTTTAATGGATCTGACCAAAATTGTTTAGATTTCTTTTCACTATGCTTACTAATAAAATATCCCAGTCTGCAAAATCCCATACGAAATCTCCATACTGAAAAGACTTTCTGGACAGTGCACAAAAATGGATAATTTTAGTTTTTAAAATTTCACAATAAACTAAATATATGAATATTATTAATTTTAATGTTAAGTAAAAAATTAATAGTAAAAAAATACGTAAATAATTATAAGTTAATAATTACATACATTTTTTTGCATAAGAACTTAGAAAATAAAAATTATTTGCAATTCAAAAAGACTTTCTGGACAAACTGTATATTCTCTTTGTCAGTCCACTTCCCAAGTTGTTTTATCCATCCTGTCTGTTCGTAGTTGAAAATATGCAATGAAATTGTTTTCCCACTTAAATACTATATTTTTTTCTATCGATATCGACTGAATATTGACACTGACTTAACGTGACGTCACTGTTTGTCTGTCAACCTACATTGAAAAGAATATCAGGGAGACTGAGGTACTAGGGGGAATTTGTGAATACAAATAGAATCGATACAATCAACATTTGGGTGTCCTACAAAATTGTCAATCAAAATTTACAATTCGTTGAAATGCCTAATTTAAGTGGTTCTCTCAAGCCGTCGAGGCGTACTGAGGCAACTACTTCAGTCAGTAAGATGCCGACAACAGCTGCGGTATATCGTCTCAGACGCACGAATGCATCGGCTGGAGGAATTGCTGATCGTGTCTCGGCCGGCACATTAGTTGCTGGCCTTAGTTCACCTTCGCTAATCAAGCCGCCACACAGCAGCCGTAATAATTTGTCGAAGGGTAGGGTACACGGTTGTATTTAAATTGCTTGGCTGGGGCAGTCTGCCAATCTAATATCTCGTTTTTAACGTCTGCGGTCCCTCAGCAGACGTGGCAGCAGCAGCAACAACAACAACGCACAAGCGGAGAGTCACCACTGCCACCACCTCTGGCTCTCGCTCCGTCTCCGGTGTCAAGTCGTCCAAGTCTATGCGGGTTCCGCCGTCATTATCAAGTATAACACAATCTCAGATCAAGAAGAGTTCGCTAGCGCGCAAAAGCGTGGAAAGCAGTCCAGCCGGCGCAGTTGACGCTGCTGGTGGTGCTTCGCGTAGGGTTAAATTCTCGATTAATGTGCACACGTTTCCGACCAACACCAGCGACCGGAAGGCTCAGCGCATTGGAGAGCTGCAGTTGAAAAAGCACATCAAGAAACTTGGGCACAATATTAATAAGGCCCAACAGCGCTCTCCGTCGTCCGGCGGCAATAGTTCGGCTGTATCTCTTGCCAACAAAATTTCACTGTCCATTTCCGCACATCCACCGGTTCTGGGCCGGGAGCTTCAGCAGCACGCCATCGTAGACGTGGACCCAATCGGAGCGCCTAAACGAAGCGGCCGCAAGGCGCCGCCAAATTGCTTAGCTGGCAACCTGCGCAAGTCCAACAAGCGGCCTAAGAAATCCGGTATTCGATCTGGTGGCGCGGTGGCTGTGGTAGCTTCTAGCAGCAGGACAGCACCCCGACTGGCCTACTCCGTACAGCAGCAGAAAGTAATAAAAGACGGCAAGACGACGACATTACCTTTAACCATTAGCAGCAGCAGCAGCCGTGCCGAGAAAACCAATAAGCTGAGTCAGAGCCGAGCAGCCAAAATGGACCAACATCAGCACAGCGGCGATGAATCTGATCAGGCGAGACAGAAGCTGACGGATTCCCAGCACAGCAAACGCAAGGATGAAACTGCAAAGACTAGCAGCGGCGGTGAGCTGGTCCAGCATAATAAATCGAAATCTTTGGAGGTGTCAACCAAATCCAGTAATAATGATGATGCCACCATTGTTGCCAAGAAGCGGGTAAAAACGCTGAATCAATCACAAAACACAACTTTTAAATATGTTAAACGGCTTGCTTGCTTAGCTTAAGTGGGCTTTAAAGGGGCAAAGTGGCAGGTGGGGATCACTTAAGAATTCACTTAGCGCAAAATAAAACGTAAATCTGTATTTTCTATACATAAAAAAATTGGAACAGAAATTGTAGATAGTTTGTTGTCGTTTTTTTTTTGGTTTAATTGATTGGCATTTTGACTCATGTGTTTTGCATATTTTTTTTCCATATTCCACATTTGCACACACATTGTGCAGAAAATCACTGAGGAAGCCGCCACCGCCTCAGCCAAAACCAATAGCGAAGCCATAATATCGGCGTCCGGTCCAAATACTTCCAATACACAAGCAGCTGTTTCTACTGCCAGCGAGCAGGATGACAAGGACAAGGAGGATGATAAGGACGCCAAAAAGAAGAAGAATCGATGTGGTGAATGCCGCAAGAAAGTTGGCCTTACTGGTAAGTTTTTGTTGGTTATTGTTGTTTTGGTTTGGTGTGTGCACAAATCGATTAATCGATAGAAATAACTGTTCTCGTTTTTTGTTGTTGTAGGCTTTCAGTGTCGTTGCGGCGGCTTGTACTGTGCTGTGCATCGTTATTCCGATAAACATAACTGCACATTCGACTACAGAGAGCATGGCGCACAGGAGATTCGGCGCAATAATCCGGTTGTGGTTGGTGAAAAAATTCAAAAGATTTGAATTTGCCCGCGAGATTGTGCCAGTAACAGTAGCCGTAGGAATAATAACAACTACACATTATAATATAGTATATAATATACACTACACACATACACCACACACACATATACGCTACGCACCAACAAATCAATATATAACAAAAAAAAACTCCAAAACATAAAGGAACAAAAAGAATACACACACCACCAATCACAAACAACACAAATATAAACACACACACACACATATATATATATATATATATATGTATATATCGATGCATATAAATTCATATATGTGTATATATATAAATATATGTATATTAAATATAAATACTATAAATAATTGTAATTGTAATTTAACTATAATGTAAACAATAACAAGCAACAATAGTACAGAAACTTTAACCAAATACCACGCAACGCAAACAACAAACAACAATAATAACAAACAACCGCAACAGCAACAGGAACTGTGCAACATCAGCTCTCGGAATAATAAGATCAACAATACAACAATCAACAACAACAAGCACGACGACGAAGTAGCGCAAGCAACAGCAACAACAATAACAGCAGCAACAGCAACTAGAATACACAACATACAACACACAAAATCATAATCAACATCATCCACATCATGTCAAACTTGAACCAGACGCGTATCAGCGCGTTAGCAATAATGGTAATAACTAAAAATCTTTTCGCTGCTGTGAAGTGTGACTCATCACAAAAAAAACAAAACAAAAACACGATCGTCGATTTCTAGTTGTTATTCCAAAATGCAAGTTGCAAATTTGTTTGCATTCGAGAACCTTCGTACACCAATACAATTGTAAGAACTCCTAAAAAAAAGATTAAAAAAAACACTAGAGAACATTGTTATCAAGAGTACACGAATGAAGATAAATTTTATGTAGGACTACATGTGTAATTTGTGTTTGTTTGTTTGTTTGTAATGTGTTGCATAAAGAAAAAAGAGAAAAACAAATTAATAAGGGAAAAATTCAAATGCAAGCGTAAACTATAAAAAAAGAAGAAAAAACTAAAATTTAACTCAACAGTAAACCGCATAGGCAACAACTATTTCATAATTTTTAATTATTGATTAATTAATTATGTATGTATATGTATTAAAAACAAAAACAAACCAAAATGTAAAAAAAAAAACAAAAAAAAAACGTAAAAAGGCAAAAACAAAAAAAAAACAATGTAAAATTCCTTTTGGGCAAATAATGAAAAAAGTGAAGAAAATATAAGTAGTTAGAGCACACGGGAGTGATGAAGGAAAGCGTGTTAAAACACTAAGAATATAAAATGTAATTTAATTAACTAGTTAAACAAAGCAGGCTAATGCAGAGCAAGTTGCGCGTTTTTCAATTTATATTTTTACTTGGTCCCAAATCTAAATAACAAAATATTTTACACACATGTTTAATTGATTTTGATTTTTAATGAACACATACACACACAAAAAAATATAATGCATATGCATACATACATAAAATACGCAGAGAGAAGTATAAGCACATTATCAACATTGATTGTATGTTACTTTCAAGAAATATGGTAACTACGTTGCAAAATATATAAAAACATGTAAACTGTGTAAATATATATGGTTTGTCTCTTCTAGGTTCATATTGCTTTAAGCGTTATTTAGTTTTTTCTTTGTTTATATTAAAAAATAACGGGCATACATAAAATATCTTTTCATTTTGCTTTCTTCCTTTTAGTAATTACAATTTTATTACAGTTACAATAATACATATGTAGATATAAATTTTGTTGTTAGCATTATAAATTAAAAAAAGAAAAAGCAAAAGAAAAAATAAATTAAAATTCGGTAAATTTTTGACTAAAAACTACTAAAAACCCCCACAATTTGCACAGTAACAGTTTAGCAAAGCTATTTGAGACAGTGATCATAACGATAATCAAACATATAAGCTACTTTAAAGAAGGCACCAATTGAACAGGTATGTGCAATATTAGCAAACACGTTCAGAGCCAAAGGGTAGACAGGCGACGGAAGCAATTGTGAATCCTATATATATATATATACATACCTATATATATTTACATATTGGTTTGTTAATCTTGTTTTTTGGCTTGCCAACGATTCCTGACCTATGCTATGCGGTTGATAGATTTCGGCTCCTTCTTTAAATGTTGTTTCTCGTGGACGGGTAAATACAAAAAAAAAAAAAAAATTAAAGCAATAGCAAAGGAAAACCATATACAATAAACAAAGATTTCAATAAAACTGTACAAAACCAGCTACTTCAACATAATTTTGTAAAGCAGTCGTATAATAAATGTAAAAACATTATTGTAAATTTGATTGAGAAAAAATAGGAGCTGCTCTTAAAACAAAACAAAATACAACTGCAGAACGACAACAAACCAGAACAGCAAAATTGTCATTTTAGTTTTAAAACAAGGTAATTTAGTCGTTTATATTTAAAAATTTCTACAAATTTAAAAAAAAAAAATCAATATTCAAGCTATACACATATGTTTATCATAATTCAATAAACACTTTAAAATTAATTAGTAAAATTGTATGCATTAAAGTAAATTTATTAAAATATACACACACACAAAATGAAAAGTAAATCTATAAATTACAAGTTACTGCTTGGATCCCTTATCCACAGTCTCCGATTGACATTTGTCATTTGATAAAGGGAGCATTAGATCGATCAGTTAAAGTGTCAAATTGACGGGGCTCCAGGTTTCGTGGTCAGTTTATCTCAAAAGAAACTAATATAAATTTTACAACAAATTTCAATAAAATCATTTGTTTGTTTTGGTTTAGAATTAGTTTATTATAATTTGAAATGCTCTAGTGAGTTTTAGTTCAAATTCTGTTTTTGTTTAATAATGAAAGTGAAAAGGCAAATAATTACCAATTAATTAACCATGCATGTGTGTACATAATTACATACATGCGTACATACTTTTATCGTATTTTAAGCACCATTAGTTTTAGTATTAACGATTTTGTATTCTGTTTGCTGTTCTAGTATTTTTTGATTTGAGGATTTGTAATTTTGGGGATTTCGCACTATTAAGTCGTCACTTTGGTTTGTGCCGAGGAGACATTTTCAAAAATACAACTTACAACTTTCGAATTCATTAAATAATCGAATGTTTGTAAATTTTTTTCATATGCATTGCTACCGAATTTAACATTTGATTTTGGGCTTAAGGCTTTTGTTGTCAGATTCAAGAAAATATGTATTTTGTAAAAACGTATAAAAGAGTATATTGATTATAATATCGCGACGAAATCTTATAAATTATACACACAAATATATGTATATATATACATAAATAAAGAATAATTGTAATTAAAAGCGTAAACTTTCTGCAACAATGAAAAACAAAAACAGTGAAGATATATTTAATGAAGAAATGGTAAAGCTAGTTCGAATCTAAATAGATATACATAGTACATATGGAACAAGAGATATGGAAACAAATATAAGAGCAACAACTATTTTAATTAACTTTAACAAAGCATAACAAATACAATAACAATATACCTTTAATATTGCCGAAAAAAAAAAAATAATTAACAAAAGTAACGAAAAAAAATTTTAAATTATACACAAACCTAAATAGTTTAAAAAAGTTAAATAAAAGGCGTTTCTATAATTTTGAAAAACAATTGTTTCTTCTGTTTTTATTATTTTTGAACATTATTGTTTCCTATCATTTTACTTACCCAATCAATGTAGTCCCCGCCCAGGTGCTAAATAGACTAGATTGCAGGGAATTACTTCAGACAGATTGACAATTGATATTGGGGTAAGCTTTGTTCCGCTTTTAACAAGATACATTAACCTAAATAAAGTCACAACAAGTGTTCAATAAGTCAGCTGCTTAGCAATGTATAAAGTTTCCTTTTGTTATTTTGAGATACTTCAGTTTAGTAACAATATGTTTGGCAAGCAATAACGCGAACAAAAGCAACAAATTTTCGTTTTTATATTTTGTATTTATTTTTTTATAAGTATATGAAAGGCCCAAATTGGCACGGGAATTATCAAAAATATAACTGAGGGAAAAAGTATATACAAATGATAAGCTTTAAGGTAAATATAAAAAGAAATATCTATACAACATAGTATATAAAAGGATATAAATATGAATAATACACAAAAAACAAAACGGAAATGGCAGCAGCAATGATATGATAATAAGATACATATAACTTAAGTGTATATAAATGAATAAATATATATATATATATATATATATATATATATATATATATATATATATATATGTATATATATATTTATTTATGAATATCTGATAATTGCAAGAAACTGATAAAATTATACATAAGTTATATAAAGCAAGAAAAAAAAACAAATGAAAGAAATGGAACTAATAAAGAGAATTATTCTGAGAAATATATATGACCGGAGTTTACTTTTTTAATATTTTTGAAAATATATTTAATTTTTCCTAAAGATAAGGTAAGTATATACTTCCTTATCTTAAACTATACGAACTCTGCACGAAGATGAATGTTATAATAGTTATTTGACGTTTCAATTATGTTGCAAGTTCTAAATAACCTTCCTTTTAATTAGATAGACTTTGTGTTTGCACTATTAGCTTTTTAATGGCTTTTTTTTCCTATTAATTACACAATCTTTATCCCACTACGCTTTTTAGTTTATTTAAATATATTTTGAGGCTAGATGCAAAGGCTTAGCCTTTTATTTACTTTATATGAAGGTTTGATGCCAATTGCTAAACATTCTCACAATAAGAGTAACTAACGATCGATGCTCGAAATGAAGACTTGGAGCCACCGTTTAATCACCTTGAGTAATGCGAACAAACTAAATAACTGCAGCAGCCGACGAATCAGCGAACGTCCTTTAGCGAGATAGAGAGAGAGAGCGCTGTACAAATAGAGTGCTGCCAGCGCTGGCTGCTGTAGGTCAAACTGCACTTAACATAGTGTGGATATGTTATTAAGATTAACAAAAGCCGGCTTGGTGGTTGTAATTCTTTGATTCTTTGCATTCTGTGTGCTAAACTCATTAATATCGCTTAAATAAAAAATCAGTCGCGGGTTCGAGCCCCGCTGCATGCATGGTTGTTTGTTGTTTGTCTAGTCCAGTTGCCAAACATGGCCTATGTGTTTCGAACTTCGGTCGACAACCGTTTAACCTAACCTAACAATTGGGTATTTATATTAAGCTACGCAGGGCTCAAAATTCAAGCATGTAAACAATTAATTATAATTATAAACAAAAATCTTCTTTGCTGCTGCTGCCAAAATACACTCCAGTTAAAAGACACTCCCTTTTAACAGAATCTTCAACAGCTTTTCACCTTCTTCCAATGAGCCACTTGCGCAACGCCACCTTTGTCTGGAATTAGCGCAAGCACTCTAGAGCGTGGCCAACTCAAGATTTTCGTCCTTATCTACCTGAAGAGATCGAGTCGGAGACCTACTTCTAGCACGATTTTGCAGGCTCTCGTCAACGAAACTCAAAGAAATGCTGAACATGGCTGACTCGCTGCCAATCATTCAGAAGGTTGCAGATCAGAAAATTAGCCGTAGTCAACACATCCAGATCGCCTGGATACTCTGAAATTGGAGCTAACAGTGGAGAATTAATAGTAACCGCAGTTTGGCAGACAAGTCCTCGTCACTCATCAAAAACGAGCACCGACTGGTCAACACAGCGGTAATGGTGATGCCCCGTGGTGTTCATTGCCGCCTCAAATTCCTGACGGAGGTGCTGTAACTCCCGCAGCTTCAGATTCGATTCGTGCTCACTCTCGCTCCAGTTTCTTATAAGGATGAACCATTATTGACTGCTTAGTGGTTTTATTTACGAAATATGCTGATGACGCTAAGTTGTGCCTGCGTAAAATGATATGACCTCACACTTATTGCACGCAGATTTATTTTCCTTTTTGTCATGGTGTAAAATAAATCTCCTCAATTTGAACTGCTCTAAGTGTAAGGTCATGTGATTTTATCATATCACTCATAATATTGCCAGTTGCACGCTCGATGGGATGCCACTTGATAGACTGAATGAAGTAAACTATTTAGGTTTACTTCTTGATCACAAGCATAAATTTAATAAGCATATTCAACAAAGCTTTTCAATTTCTTGGTTTTAATAATCATTGGGCAAAGGAATTTGATTTCCCTTATACGACCAAGTTACTTTTTACTTCTCTTGTACGTCCAATTCTGGAATATGGATCTTGTGTGTGGTCTCCACAATATCATATTCACCAAAGTAGATTGGAATCTGTGCAAAGAGCTTCCTACTTTTTGCGCTTCGTCACTATGACAGGGGTGTACTTTTTCCACACACAAATAGCCTTCTTCTTATTAACCTGCCCTCCCTAACTAATCGTCGTGTTATGTGAGGAGTTATGTTTGTAGTAAAATTAAATTTTTCTGTACCCTTCCTATTCTGTAAATCACCCTTTGCTAATTCACAAGCTTTATCTTCTGGGTTTTCCAAATAATCTGATTAATTGGATCTCAAAATATTTACTATCAGGAACACAGAGAGTTTTCTTTAGAGGTTTTATTTCAAAGTCTGTTCAGGTTACTTCCGGAGTACCACAAGGAAGTCACCTTGGTCCCTTGTTATTTACTTTATTTATAAATGACCTTCCGTCCGTTATAAGTTACTCTCGGGTACTGATGTACGCCGATGACGTTAAGTTGTGTTTATCAACTACTGACTCTCTTACTGGACAGAGGCTTCAAGCTGACTTAGATAGTTTTGAAGCCTGGTGTCGTTTTAATTTATTAAATCTTAATTGTGATAAATGCAAAGTCATGTCCTTTTATAGGCGAATGCCTATTTTAATCAATTATTTTCTTAATGGCAAACCACTGGAACGCATAGAATGTGTTGATGATTTGGGTATCCTTTTAGATCCCAAGCTTAAGTTTGACAAGCACATTTCTGCGACTGCTAATCGGGCTCTTGGTGTCCTAGGTTTCATTAAGCGCTGGTCAAAAGAATTTGACGATCCCTATATCACTAAAACTCTTTACATGTCTCTTGTGCGTCCTATTCTTGAATATGGATCTTGTATATGGTCACCCAATTACAAGGTTCATCATGACAGAATAGAATCCGTGCAAAAGCAATTTCTTTTATTTGCACTTAGACGTCTAAACTGGACTACTAATTTTAGTTTACCTTCCTACCGTAGTAGACTTCTATTAATAAATCTTCCTTCACTTTCTGATCGTCGAACAATGCTTGGTGTAATCTTTTTACACAAGCTTATAAATGGTGAGATTGATTCTTCGGAGTTCATTAGCCAAATAAATTTTACAGTTCCGATCAGAAATACTTTCTATATAATACTTTACTATAAATACTTTCTACCCATCTTTCTTCAAACTTGTAGTTCGAATTATGCTTTACATAATCCATTTAGAATTTTATGTACTAATTATAATATGCTTTTCCCTTTAATTAATTGAAATTCCCCTATTAATGTAATTAAAAATGTTTTGTTGTGTCATCTTTCTTCCAATTCGCGATATTCGTGTTAGTAACTCGTGCGGTCGCCCCTCGGTCGGTTGTGTTGGGGGGGGGCTGCTTTCGCCTGGGTCCGCGCGTTAACAAGCCCGAGCTTGGTATCGTTGGGTCACTTGAATGTACAGCTCGTTAGTACTTCAACGTCCAAATATATCATGTAATCAATTCAGAGTCCTCCTTTTGAATAATTGAAAACACAATTCTAAATATCTTATCTAGTGATTAACTTTTTCGCATTTACATGTGGTGGATCTTAACTAATTATTATTATTTTCTTACTAATTATTTTTGGTCTGATTGGTTTTTTTGGGTTTTCCTCAATTTATGCAACAAATTTTGGACCATTTTGTTTTCTACCCCTAAAAATCTTAGAAATCATATAAATATTTTAGTATTTTTAAATTTAGTTATAATTTTAATTTTATTTTAAATTAAATTTAATTCAAATTTATAATTTGTGTATTTTTGGTGTCGACTGACTTTAGTTGACAATAAATAAATAAATAAAGAAAATAAAAAAGTTCAAGTTTGCTTTAATCCGTACATCACCAAACGAATTGATCTTAGATTCCGAACGTGAAATGTAAGTTTTAGCGTGTTATAAACCGAAATTTTAACGGGTTACACTATCAGCGGATCCGACTGTGTAAATATTTATGCTTAACGCTCGCACAAAATAGCAAACAAATACACAAATTTACCGACAACAACAAAATGCACTGAGAAAGAGCGGTTTCTACGAAAGAAGTTCACGAAAGTTCAAGCGAAGCAGCGAAACACCGTAAACGACGATTTCTATTGCACTTGTCTTTTCTTCTGTTATGCTTTTGGCCGTTCACATTATAGATCACTTATGTTTTAAACTATGGCTGGCAAACATTTTTCGTCAACTGAACCCTCGAGGAGGTGATAGCATCACAGTGGTCCGCAAGGTACCCTGGCTGGGGGCGCGCAAATAGCCCAGCCGCTTACAGAGCCTATCGGATAACTGGCGACCTCAGATATTAATTTAGCTTACCTGCACATCGCAGATCTCTGTGCAGGCGGACCTCTTTTCTCTGCAACTCGTGGGATTCTCATGGATCACCAAATAAATAAACAAAAAGAGTAAGGATCTCGTCAAAAGCCGGAAGGATTGGAGGGTGGTACAGATTGAGGTCTCACAGGGCCACATGAATAAGGCGGGAGTGATTCTTAACTAGTCAAGCAGGATGCCTCCCCGGAGACGGAAGCTACCGAAGATGAGCTGGAGCCGGGTTATCTATCCGACACATCGATCATAGGCACGGATGATTTTTCGCTGACCGACAGCAATAAAACGTTGGTGGAGGTTGCGTCTCCAGATGTCTCTATGACTTTTGCAGATAAACCTCCATCATTGTATAGCGGCATTTGCTGCCATTGCCATCATTAGCGATCAGTTAAAAGGCTGGAGAGTCTCTGACGAACACTCCTCCCCCAAACCGGTTGGCTTCCTCAGTCGGAGAAAGGCTGGGATATTTATAAAAGATGACTAAATCGAATTCTGTCGGAACTCTCCCCAACAGGCAAAGACACCCTAAAACACCTACAGTGAGCAAAGTCTTATTTCGCACAGTGCCTAGCAAAAATTTTAAAGTGCTATTAAGTTTAAGCAAGGAAAAAAATTTAAAATGTTTAAATGCCAATTTGTTTAATGTTATATAACATTTGAAAAAGAAACTTTAGTTTTTATTAAAATATTAATTAATTAATTAAAATTAGTCAAAAACTAAAAACATATTCAAAATTCAAGGCAACGTATTATTTCGCACAGTTTTAAAAAAAGTTACATATTTCGCGTATAAAAGCTTAAATAAGGATGTTTATGCTTAGTATGATATCCTTTAGCCTTAACAACTTCCCTCAACCTATTATTCATGAAAGATACCAGCTTCCGGATAGTTTCTGGACTGATCCTGCTCCACTCCTCCAGCAGAGCATTTTGGAATCCTGTTTGCAGGATATGTTGTGTTTCCGGATGTTATTTTCCAGCAGAGCCCAAAAATTTTCAATAACATTTAAATCTGGAGACTGGGCCGGTGGAATAATCATGTGGGGGCAGTTCGATCTAAGCCAGAACTGTACTATTCCGGCCTTATGCTTGGGGTCGTTGTCCTGGTAGATCCGGAAAGTACATCGGATTCTAGCTTCTCGGCACTTTGGAGTACATTTTCCTTTAGTATATCAAAGTATACATTTTTGTCCATTATCGCGGGCTGCCGAGATAGATGCCCATACTAGGACACTTCCACCGCAGTCTTTGACTTTTGCCTTTAATTTCTTGGGACTCAGCTCAGTACTGGAATGTCGCCACACATAATTCCGTTCGTCCGGGCCAAAAATGTTTAATTTGTACTCAAATTCAAATATGACTGTGACAGAACTCCAAATCCTTGTCCAAGTGGACTTTGACGAACTCATCCTTGACCATCTATATTTTGCGCTTATAAATTGCATCTTACGTTGTACTAGGGCCTCCAAGTCCTAGTTGCCCAAACCTGGAGCACAGTTCCCATACTGAACTTTTTCCTTATTTCATCCTGCACCTATTGAGCCAGATTTTGAGCCGATTGCTTAAGATTTCCCCTGGTTTTCCTGATGATCTTCGGCTCGTCCTGCTCGGTGAAAATCGGGTTTTGGTGCACTTCCGCCCTTTTCCTCTGTCCGATTTTCGTTGACGAAACTCCAAATGGTGTAGAATACAGTTGAGGTGTTTAGATTGACCATTTTAGCTATTTTTCGATATGAATATCCGATTTTTAAGTGTTTCAGGATGATTTTTCGTTGATCAATGGTAGTCCTTTTGCCCATAGTCCTTGTTGGCTTGTTGCGCCCGAAATGCAGGAAAAAACTAAACTGACTACGAAGGATTGGTCTATTTATACCGAAAAAATTCAACTTTAGGTAAAAAATCCGGGTTTTATGGCACCCAGGTGCCCATAATGTAACTGTGCGAAATAACCCTTTGCCAAAAATAGAGGTACTTTCTTACATAACCCTACCTAGCATGTGGAAAAACCACAGTTTATTAGGGTCATATATTCATTTTGGTGGTTAATAAACGTACCTGCCATGGGTCTTTGGAATTTTTGAAAAATATTACATAAAATTTTTGCTAGGCACTGTGCGAAATAAGACTTTGCTCACTGTAGTGAAAGAGCATTCCGGGCAGCATGTTCCTTCAGCAGGTCAACGCCTAAAAAGAAAGCCCCTTGGTGGACACAAGAACTTGGCCCTCCTTGCCAAAGTTGTATGTCTCTCTTAGCCGTTGCGAAATCGCAGAACGACAACTCCCACTGTTCTCTCTAAAGTATAGTCTGGCGGAATACAAGAAGCCCACCAGACAGAAAAAAAGAAGATAATGGAGAGACGGAAATAGGTTCTAGTTATGAAGTCGCGATGCTGAGGAAAAATCTATCCAAAACCACTCCCATGCTAGGTTATCTCAAAAAAATGACAACTCTTTATCTGACATCAGTGAGTCTTCACTGCATCCTCGTAAGGACCCATTTCCCAGAGTGCTACATGCTACCTATAACTCAAAATTGTATGCCATATGAAGAGAAGAAGAGTAAACGAAACCTATTCTTAGCAAAAAAAAGTAAAATGGACAATGTACAGCTTTAAGCCGTTTAATTCCCCAGGCTCTGACAATATCTGACCAGTTGCAAAAAGCGGGCGTCACAGCCATAAATTGGCTTTACAAAATCTTCGAGAATGTTTTCAAGACTGGCCATATCCCTCCGGCTTGGTTTCAGTCAAAGATAACTTTTATACCCAAAGCTGAAAAGCCATCAAACACCAGTTCATAGATCCAAACCTCATTTCTGGGTCCCAATATACCTACAAGAAATGCAGATCTACGGGTACTGCGGATATACCTTAATAGCTTTCCTAGACATTGAGGGTGCGATAACTAGAGCCCTGCTGAACCTAAAGGTTGACGCCGGTTTAGTGGGACTGATCAATCAGTAGCTCACTTGAAGGATTGTGAAGTCCACACTTGGATCGTCAACTCTCTCCAGGTACGTCTTATGGAACAAAACGGTCAACAGACTGCGGCGGGGTATGGAGGGAGGAGACTGCCAGATTGTCGCATATGCGGATAATGATGAGGTTATCTTTAGAGGAAAGTACCCCCAAACTCTATGTGACCTAATGACAAGTAAATTAAAAATACTATCATCCTGGGCAAACAATTGCGGACTAAGCGTTAAGCTTTTGAGACAAAACAACACCAACCATTCCTTCAGTAACAGTGCAAACTTCTTAGGGCTGACACTGGATAGGAAATTACACTGGAATCTCAATACCCAACAAAATGGTTAAGGAAGCAACTCTATTAACTTGTTGGAAATCTTGCTAATATTATCCGGTGGATTTACCTATTAATTATAAGACCTACCCTGGTATATGGGTTTATAGTATGGTGGCCTTCTCTTAAAAGGCAATCCACATAAAACAATTTAATAAGGTTCAGGTCATGGCTGAACAATGCATCTTAGGTGTTCTCCGCACTACACCAAATAAGACACTAAACGACATCTTAGAGAGGAATAGAGAAGAAATAGCCATAAGAGAAGCACTCAATTGAATATACAGTGGCTCACAAAATGGTTGGACCAGTGCCTAGCAAAAAATTTAAAACCAATTTTAATTGCCTGCCATAAAGTAATTATGTAATATTTTTCAAAAATTCCAAAGACCCATGGCAGGTACATATATTAACCACAAAAATTAATATATGACCCTAAAAAATTGGGATTTCCCCACCCACTAGGTCGGGTTATGCAAAAAAGGACCTAAATTATAGGTCACAAAATGTTGGACCAGGTACTTTATGGACACCTGCGTGCCATAAAACCCGGATTTTTTTTTACCTAAAATTTAATTTTTTCGGTATAAATAGACCAATCCTTCTAAGTCAGTTTAGTTATAATCTGCATTTCGAATGCAACCTGCCAACAAGGACTATGGGCAAACGGACTACCATTGAGCAACGGGAACTCATCCTGGAACACTTAAAAAATTGATATTCACATCGCCAAATAGCTGAAATGGTCAATCTAAACACCTCAACTGTATTCTACACCATTTGGAGTTTCGTCGACGAAAATCGGACAGAGGAAAAGGGCGGAAGTGCACCAAAACCCGATTTTCACCGAGCAGGACGAGCCGAAGATCATCAGGAAGACCAGGGGAAATCTTAAGCAATCGGCTCAAAATCTGGCTCAATAGGTGCAGGATGAAATAAGGAAAAAGTTCAGTATGGGAACTGTGCTCCAGGTTTGGGCAACTATGACTTGGAGGCCCTAGTACAACGTAAGATGCAATTTATAAGCGCAAAATATAGATGGTCAAGGATGAGTTCGTCAAAATCCACTTGGACAAGGATTTGGAGTTCTGTCACAGTCATATTTGAATTTGAGTACAAATTAAACATTTTTGGCCCGGACGAACGGAATTATGTGTGGCGACAACCCAATACTGAGGTGGACCCCAAACAATTGAAGGCAACAGTCAAGCACGGCGGAGGAAGTGTCATGGTTTGGGCCTGTATCTCGGCAGCCGGTGGCGGAAATTTTGTGAAAATTGAAACAACAATGGACAGGAATGTATACTTCAATATACTAAAGGAAAATGTACTCCAAAGTGCCGAGAAGCTAGGAATCCGACGCACTTTCCGGTTCTACCAGGACAACGACCCCAAGCATAAGGCCGGAATAGTACAGTCCTGGCTTATCTGGAACCGCCCCCATGTGATAATTCCACCGGCCCAGTCTCCAGATTTAAACGTTATTGAAAATTTGTGGGCTCTGCTGAAAAATAACATCCGGAATCACAAGATATCCAGCAAACAAGATCTCAAAAATGTTCTGCTGGACGAGTGGAGCAAGATCAGCCCAGAAACTACCCGGAAGCTGGTATCTTCCATGAAAAATAGGTTAAGCGAAGTTGTTAAGGCTAAAGGATATCATACTAAGTATTAACATCCTTATTTAAGCTTTTCTACGCCAAATATGTAACTTTTTTTAAGACTGGTCCAAATACTTTTGTGACATGAATTTTGGTTATGTTTTCAGATTTTGACTAATTTTAATTAATTAATTAATATTTTAATAAAAACTAAAGTTTGTTTTTCAAATGTGATATAACATTAAGCAAATTGGCATTTAAACATTTTGAATTTGTTTCCTTGTTTAAACTTTATAGCACGCTAGGCACTGGTCCAACCATTTTGTGAGCCACTGTATATATATTGATAGCCAAGCGGCAATAAAATCTATATCGTCATACTCGATATCCGTAACAAGCTGCCGCATATCTCTACACGAGATGAAAAACAAGATAGAACGTTTGGTAACTGTAGCTCTTAAATTGCGGGAAATACAGGCATTTATCTTTTTTTGTGGGCGGGAGTGGGCGTGGTCCAAAATTTGTTTTCCACATTTATGAAGGGTGTTACTAGCAATATACCTTTAAAATTTGGTGACTTAAGTTTTCAAATTGCGTGAGATATATGGGCTTTTCGATTTACACCAACAGGTGTATCGGTTTAGGTAGGTGGAGTGGGCGTGGCCATCCAATTTTTTATTGAGCTTTGGGGGAGTTACCAGTAACATACCTGCAAAATTTTGCGACTCTAGCTTGCAAATTACGGCAGATATGCGCATTTTAAATTTATAGGAATGAAGTTCCTGAAGTTGTGGGCGTGGTCCAAAAATTGATATGAAAATTTTCGGAGATATACGGAGTTATCGATTTACGCTTTCCATAATATCGGCATTGTCGGTTATGGGCGCAAGTGTGGACGTGGCAACACAAATTTATTATCGGTTCTTAAAGGCGACTACCAGTAACATACCTACCAAATTTGTCGTTCCCTACTCAAAAACTGCGGAAGATATATCCATTTCAAAATTTCCAGAGCGTTCTCTGTCATTGTAAAACGACCTTTTCCTTTTAGGCAATCAGACAATGGTGATGACTCGGCTGAAAAGTTGAAACGACGATACTATCCGGCGGTATCTAAAAACTAACGAAGCTAACGTACACTTTTCGGACTGGGTATCTCCATAATTGCCTGTACCTTTTTATGGATCAGTCCCTAGTGCACAATTACCAACTATAAATCCCAAGTATTTAAAATATTTATAGCAGAACTTAGATTTCTTTATTCCGATCGTTAAATTTGCTGCTTCCAGACAGTCGCCTACTTCGGATAATAGATGGCAATGCTCTTCAAATGTTCGGGAAATCACTAGCAGATCATCTAAATAAACAAATACTTCCCAAATACTTGGGATCACCTTGTCCATCAGTCGGCAAAGTCGTTGAGCTGCATTGCAAAGACCAAACGGCATAGATTTGAGCTGATGAAGTGACCTCCCGGGTATGATGAACGCTGTATTTGTTCAGCTTTCTGTCTCCAGTTCAATCTGACAAAAGGCATGTTTCAGCTGATGAAAACTGTATTTTCTACTCGGCTAAGGATCGACTCTATCACCTTATTCAGCTTGCGAGCATCCAGACAGAGACGGTTTTTTCCTGGCTTTTGAACAAGCGTTACTCTGTTACGCCAAGAACTATCACTAGCCACTCCTAGCCGTAACATCTCGTCAACCTCAGCAAAAAGTAATTCCTGTACTGCTGTTGAAACTGGATAGAAGCGTTCTTTCACTGGTACCGTGTCCTTGAAAAGTCGAATTTCGTATTTTTTACCAGTGATGTCCTGCCTATACCGAATTTAGCGAACGATCTAAATCTGCGCCAGAAATCTACGCCTAAGTACAGCGGTTGTCTTAACGAGGGACACACGAAAAGATCGACATCTTTGGTGATGCCATTATAGGTCATGGCTGTCCGTATCTATCCCATGATGTGGAGAGAAGATCCTCCAGCCGTTTGTACTGTCGAGCAAGCGTTGTGAAGATCTAATCCCAGTAAACTCACTGAAGCCCCTGTGTCTAACAGGTTCCTTGTGACCGATCCATACTTTGGCAAACGCCCTGCTATCCGTGCGCATCGCCGATCTTATGGCTGCACACAATCTGTTTCGCCTCACTTTTCGTAGTTGGAATTTTAATAGTTCTCACTGAACTTTGTATCGCGATTTGTCACTCATCTACTGTCCTTCATCTTCATCTTTCGCTTGAGCAAACTCCGCTTGTCTCTGCTCTGCAGATTTTCGTTGCGATGATCTGGCTATTAGTAAGTTAATACTAATGCTTATTTTATTCACCTTTGCAATAATGTTCATTATTTCTTTATCCTTACTTATAGGCTTAGAATTAAGAAAGGAGGCGGCGTCTATTGGATTTGTCTGCACTTGGCCGGATTAGAACACGACTCCTCCGCTTGCCTCGTGCTCCGACCCGTGTTTCCCTGTCGACACTTGGGAGATTTGGGCAACACTACGCCAGAGTGTCCACATTTATAGCAAAGTTTGTGTTTTACAGCTGCCTCGCATTCAAAGAACGTATGTCCTATTCGCTTGCAGTTCCAGCAAGTTAGGTTAATTCGATCTCACCTCTCCTTCGGTCTATATATGGCATTTAGTGTTTCCGGTGCTTCGCTCCGTGGATCATGTTCGGTCGCATCTATCTCGTGTACCATCGGTTGTCCTCGGGACTGAACATAGTCTTGGCTAGCTGACGTTCGACTCCATCCTTGACAGCATCCTTTTTTGGCACTCCTCACGCAGTCTCTCGAAGTTTGCTATAGGCATTGGGTATATGATCCTTGAAAGCTGATCTCTGACATTCATTTTAATCACTTTGATTAAATCATAGCGGAAGATGAACTCAGCCACCGATATTCAGGCAGATCAGGCCCAACCTTGGGATGTGAAAAATCTCCTGCCTCGTCTCCTCGATACTCGTTCGGTTTGTTTGGTAATGTCTGTCATTATCTGCTTATTGCATCCACCCCGACACAGGAAAATATTGTTGCTCGGCTTGCTTTCTTTGGTGAAATTCCAGCGCCCGATTATCTACGAATAGTAGAGTAGGTGGACGATTATTTCGCGTCTCTCTCGCTTCCTATGAACTCGAATCACTTATCCCTTTTTCCACTTTCAGGGATGTGATCACTTCGTTTATTTCGCCCATGAAACTTAACATGTTAGCCTCCATTGACTCGTTAAACGCTGACATCACCTGCTTTGTAAGTCTCATGCGCTTGGGCTGTATCTACATTAATAGCCGACTTCAGTTCACTGGGCAACTCGATTTCACTCCTGGTATGTTGTGTTGTTTATCAGCTACCTCTTCTCGGCCATGCACATTCTAACATATAAAAAAAAAACCGCATAATCATACAATCCCTAATTTTCATAAATATCTATATATTCAGTGTCTCAAAGCTTGTTTTGTTGCAATGTCAAGCAAGAAATTTTAAAGTTTTATAAAGTTTAATCTAGGAAACAAATTCAAAATTTTTTAATGCCAATTTGTTTAATGTTATATCACATGTAAAAAAAAACGTTAGTTTTTATTAAAATATTAATTAATAAATTAAAATTAGTCAAAAACTGAAAACATATCCAAAATATAGGTCAATGTTTATTTGAAACAGTCTTAAAAAAGTTAAATATTTGGCGTATAAAAGCTTAAATGAGGATGTTAATACTTAGTATGAAATCCTTTAGCTTTAACAACTTTGTTTAATCTATTATTCATTAAAGATACCGGCTTCCAGGTAGTTTCTGGGCTGATCTTGCTCCACTCCTCCAGCAGATCATTTTTGAGATCTTGTTTGCTGGATATGTTGTGATTCCGGATGTTATTTTCCAGCAGAGCCCACAAATTTTCAATAACATTTAAATTTGGAGACGGGGGCGGTGGAATTATCACGTGGCAGTTCCAGATAAGCCAGGACAGTACTATTCCGGACTTATGCTTGGGGTCGTTGTCCTGGTAGATCCGGAAAGTACGTCGGATTCCCAGTTTCTCGGCACTTTGGAGTACATTTTCTTTTAGTATATCAAAGTACACATACTTGTCCATTGTTGTTTCAATAATCACCAAATTTCCGACACCGGCTGCCGAGATAGATGCCCATACCATGACACTTCCACCGCCGTGCTTGACTGTTGCCTTTAAGTGTTTGGGATTCAGCTCAGTATTGGACTGTCGCCACAGACAATTCCGTCTGTCCGGGCCAAATATGTTAAATTTGTACTCATATTCAAATATGACTGTGTTTCAGAACTCAAAATTCTTGCCAAAGTGGATTTTAGCGAACCTCATCCTAGACCCGCTATTTTTTGCGCTTTTAAATTGCTTTTTCAGTGGTTGCACAAAACCTGGAGCACAGTTTTCACACTGAACTTTGCCCTTATATTATCCTGCGCCTATTATGTCAGTTTTAGAGCCGATGGCTTTAGATTTCCCCTTATTTTCTTGATGATCCTTGGCTCGTCCTGCTCGGTGAAAATCGTGTTTGGTGCCATTTCGCCCTTTTCCTTTGTACGATTTTCGTCGACGAAACTCCAAATGATGTAGAAAATAGTTGAGGTGTTTAGACTGACCATTTTAGCTATTTGGCGATATGAATATGCGTTTCTTAAGTGTCCCAGGATGAGTTTCTTTTGCTCAATGGTAGTCAGTTTGCCCATGGTCCTTGTTGGCTTGTTGCACCCGAATTGCAGGAAAAAACTAAACTGACTATGTAGGATTTGTCTATTAAAACCAAAAATATTCAACCTGACGAAAAAATCCGGGTTTTATGACGCCCAGGTGTCCATAATGTAACTGTTCCAAAAGAGCTTTGACCATAGATTAAGGTACTTTTTTACAAAGCCCGACCTAGCGGGTGGGGAAATCCCAGTTTATTAGGGGCATATATTCATTTCGTTGGTTAATAAATGTACCTGCCATCGGTCTTTGGAGTTTTTGAAAAATAATGAATAATGAGTTTATGTCAATTAAAATTTTAGCTTGACAATGCTCCAAGCCGGCTGGTAGACACTGTACATATACTTGAAATTACCCTCAAAAGATAAAGTGTCACGATTAGAGTCCTTTGTCCACTAGATAGCTAGAAAATCGACAAAATCGATATTCTCAAATCGATAAGGCCACATACAGTGTCTCGAAGCTTATTTTAAGCAGATTCGGGTTATGTAAAAAACTACCTCTATTTATGGTCGAAGATTATTTCGACCAGTTACATTATGGACGACTAGTATATATTCGGTTTTAATGGACAAATACTTTGTATTCAGTTTAGTAATATCCTGCATCTCGGGTGCTACCAGCCAACAAGGACTATGGGCAAACGGATTACCATTGATCAACGGAAAATCATCCTGGAACACTTAAAAATCGGATATTCATATCGCCAAAAAGCTAAAATGGTCAATCTAGACACCTCAATTGTATTCTACATCATTTGGAGTTTCGTCTACGAAAATCGGATAGAGGACAAGGGCGGAATGGCACCAAACAAAATTTTCACCGAGCAGGACGAGCGGAAGATCATCAAGAAATTAAGGGGAAATCCTAAGCTATCGGCTTTAAAATTGACTCAACAGGGTTAGGATGACATGGGGAAAAATTGCTGTGTGGAAACAGTGCTCCAGGTTTTGCGCAACTATGACTTTAAGGCCCGAGTACCACGGAAAACGCAATTTATAAAAGCAAAAAAAAGAGGGTCTACAATGACGTTCGCAAAATCCACTTGGACAAGAATTTGGAGCTCTGGACCACAGACATATTTGAATATGAGTACAAACAACATTTTTGGCCCCGACGGACGGGATTATGTGTGGCGACTACCCAATACTGAGCTGAATCCCAAACACTTAAAGGCAACAGCCAAGCATAGCGGAGAAAGTGTCATGGTATGGGCATCTCTCTCGGCAGCCGGTGTCGGAATTTTCGTGATAATTGAAACAACAATGGACAAGTATGTGTACTTTGATATACTAAAGGAAAATTTACTCCAAAGTGACGAGAAGCTAGGAATCCAGCGCACTTTCCGGATCTACAAGGACAGCGACCTCAAGCATAAGTCCGGAATAGTACAGTCCTGGCTTAGATCGAACTGCCCCGACATGATAATTCCACCGGCCCAGTCTCCAGATTTAAATGTTATTATAAATTTGTGGTCTTTGCTGGAAAATAATATACGAAATCACAACTTATTCAGCAAACAGGATTTCAAAAATGATCTACTGGGTGAGGGGAGCAAGATCAGCCAAAAACTACCCGGAAGCTGGTATCTTCCATGAATAATAGGTTAAGGGAAATTGCTAAGGCTAAACGAATTCATACTAAGTATTAACATCAATATATAACTTTTTTTTAAGACTGCTCGAGCTAAGTTTCGATAAGTATTTTGGATGTTTTCAGTTTTTTAAAAATTTTAATTAATTATTTAAAATTTTAATAATAACTAAAGTTGGCACTTAAACATTTTGAATTTGTTGCCTTGTTTAAACTTTATATCACTTTAAATTTGTTGCTTGAAACTGGTGCAAGCCGGATGATAGACACTGTATGTGTCAAGTCTCTATCTGTAAGGGTGTCGAAGAAACTTACGTTCATACAGGACAGACAGCATGACGGACATTGCACTAATCCAATATACTATTATACGTTCCGTATCATAGTATAAAAACAATTCAAAGTTAAGCCAACGGCCAAGAGAATAGCTTGAAATTTAGTTTAATAAAACTAATAATAATTGTATTTTGAAAATAATTGTATAAAAATAATTGTATTATAAAAATTAAAAAATATCAATTAAATCGATCAATAAACATCGTAGCTGGCATCCCGATTAAATAAACTCAGCAAAGTAGTGCTGGAAAACACGGTGAAACTATCGATATATTGATGTTGCACCGATGTTTCGCCCAGCACTTCAATCAAAACTTGGAAAATATTAAAATTTAAGAAAAGATAACTTGTACAACCATGGCAGACAGGCTAACACAGCTTCAGGACACAGTCAATCAAGTATGGAAGTATAGAATCAAGTTTTACATTTGGTTTGTTAGCAAAATGTCCTATTGTGTTTGTTTTAGCAAGCCGAGCACTTCTGCAATGCAATTGGTGTTATCCAGCAAACCTCCTACCCCAGTAAGTTTGCAAATTTTGACAGGACAGGCTCACAGACACCCATACAAAACCCACCACAAGAGGATTATGCGCAGCTTTTTGCACAACTAATAGCACGATGTGCTAAGGATATCGATACATTAATTGAGTCATTGCCCAATGAAGAGAGTTCTATTGAACTTCAAAATTCTAGCCTTAAGCGGCTAGAGATTGAAAACCAGGAAACTGCAGAGCAACTTGAACACGTCGTTCAAAAAGGAGAACTTCTGCTAGAAAAAATCCAACTTGCTCTGGGGGACATAGCTCAAGCACAACTCGATATGCAAATA
This sequence comes from Drosophila kambysellisi, assembly GCA_035042185.1. NCBI lineage: Eukaryota > Metazoa > Arthropoda > Insecta > Diptera > Drosophilidae > Drosophila > Drosophila kambysellisi. Next base: position 171,944 of record JAWNLS010001026.1, read on the forward strand.
ACATTAAAAACTAGTTTGCAGTAAATCGCTAACCTTACATCTTAATAATTGTGTCTGTGTTCTGGTTTTCTATGCTAGAAAATTTTTAATTAGTATAATTATGCATTTGATTTTGTAAACAAAGCTCAATTAGTTACATTTGTTTTTGAAGACATACATTTTCTTACTTTAACCAAAATAAACTTTATAAGAATAATAATTGCAAAAAATCTCATCCAACACAATTGATAAATATTGAAGAAAAAAATACTGATTATGTGACAAGCATTGAAACATTTTGAAAGTAATTAGGTAAATCCATGTTGTATTGTATCTGTTATTTTTAGTATGCCAGTACTATTTCACTTCTGAAGTTGGCAGTGGGCAGGTACTTCAGACATTAAAAGACTAATTAATATCTATTTATTTACCCATTGAATATTCTCACTTTGCTATGAATTGTGTAAGTCATTGAAGAGACTCACACCCAAATAAGTTTGTTCCTGATCAGGACCAAGGGTGGCGTCGATATAGCCAAGCTATACCTTATTGGGTCAGTATAACAAGTAAATTGCAGCTGAGGCCGACTGCATATTGTACGCTTAACAATAATAGGTAGGTAGGTTGTACCGAAGGTCGACAAACATAGCAGGCCATATTAGGCCCGTTGTTGTGCCGTGTGGATAGATTTAGACAGAAAGGTTAATAGAAGAAATAAAAGGCGGCAGAACGGACTACTACTGGACTAGGCACAAACCACAAACAACCATGCCTGCAGCGGTATTCGAGCCCGCGAATGATTGATGTGAGCGACAATCTGCCTGATTCCGATATCTGATGCTAACTGCATTTATGTTTATTTAGAAGCTTTCATTAAAATAGCCTTTTCGCTAAGAGATTACTTCGGATTGAAATTGACATAAGTACATGGCCATATCAACTGGACCATTAATGGTTTCCAATAATAAATACACCATACATATGAGTCGCAGACATCTCTTTCGATTTGTTTCGCAATTCCGATGCAAAGTTGTTTTTAAATATGCAAACTGATATTCATCGGTGTGTTCCTTTGTAATGTGTGTATAATGAAATGTCAGGTAATGTTACCCTAGCCTCTTAAAAATGAGTTTCAGAAGTAATGCATTTTTTCGGTTTTAATACTATTTCTGTAATATTTTTTTTGCGAGGCGGATTTGCCCATAACGAAATCGTTCTCAATTAAAAAATTACAATGTTAAAATAACAATAATTTGCATATAGTTTTCAATAATGTATTTAATACAAATAGGAAAACCTTACACATGCTTTTGTGATATTAAACTTTATACAGGTTATTAATATTCTACTTTAATACACTTTATGCATTCGTTAGTAGATATATATATATATATATATATATATATATTTACAAGCCAGAACTGTTGCTATTAAAAGAATGCATTAAAATCGGATAACCTAAATATATACCGTATCTGGTTAAGAAAATCGGTTTGTAGTTTTTAGTTACGATATTCGCACTGCGATACAAATATTTCTTTGTATATTTTATTATTTAGCGGTAATTTACAATAAACATAAATCCCTGGTGTGGCATGCCAATTATGTGCATGTACCTATCATATTAAATTTTACCTTTATTAAACAAAACGTTACGTAAGATTATCTTATAAACTGAAAATCTATTTTTTGATTTAAAATTAACGGACAAGCCAATGTTTTAAGTTACTTAAGTTAAAAATCAATTTCTATTTAAATGTAACTGCATTTATAAAATAATATTATGAACTTCCTATATAAATTATTATTTCTTATAACTCAAACCAATAATTAACATTTATGTTCAGTAATTTTTTATCATATTCTAATGACGAAGTTTATCTGCTTTAGTTAAGCGTTCCCCTACACCCTTGAGCTCCACAAAGACATGGTATTTTTTCCTCTTCTAAAGGAAATTTGTAGTCATAAGTTATTTCTTCATTAATTCCAATGGGTTGTTTTGAATATATAACAATTTTTTTTTCTGATTCTATGGTAATGACTTTGGCATAACAGTTTGGCTGCAATCAAAAAAACATGAAATAAACAATTGTATCAATTTTTAAAGTACGTAATACTTACATTACAGCTGTGATTTATAAATCTTGCCAAATTGCCACATTTTGTCGCGTCGATTATTGTTTCCATATCAATTCGAAATAAATACGAACTGCCAATGCCAATTGCCTCATATTTTGTCTCTCTTAAATCAGCGACAACTGGTCGAATCATTTGTCCAACATATTCAATAACCATTTCATCCGCCGCTATTGGTTCCATGGCAAACAACCCCCAATCATGGATTGCTGACTTGGCAAATTTAAGCTGCTTTTTACGGAATTTTAGCTGATTGAATTTTAAAAGCTCAGACTCGCCCATTGAACCGAAAGCCGTCAAAAGACGTCGCTGATTTGAGCGAGCTTCGCGAGAAATGCCTTGCATTTTTGATATTAGCTTGTTGTGGTGATGGTTCGTCAGTGCTGTTGGCTCATCGCATCTATCTTCATTTTGAGCATCATGCGTGTTGGACTTAGCATGATGATATTTGTGTTTAGCCTTTTCACGTACATCCAACTTGTAGAATCCCTCAGTACGTGCACATCCAGTTTTATGACGCATCAGTTCGTCATCCTTCCGCCGCTTCTTGGGAGGAGAGGGCCAAAATGCCCTGTCTGTGGTGCAATGATTAACCCAATGAGTATTGTTTAAAAACATACTGAAATTGAAAACCAAAATAATTACTTAATAATTGTCAAAATTTCTATAGTCTTCGTTGCTTACGCATATGGCTCCTTTTGTAAATGCTCGATATAGCTGGTCTTAATGTACTTGATATCCTCCAAATCAATGCCTTTTGTAAGGAAAGTGTATAAAATGACCATTTCCTCATTTTGATCACGGGAATTAAAAATTTCGCACGGAATAAAATTGGAAGTTTGTCGAATTAGCTCGGACTGCGTGTCCTTCAGTGATTCAATTTTAGTTTTCTTATTAGTCTGTCGGCCAGTTAATTCCTTCTTTTTCTTTTGAGCACGAACAGAATCTTTGCGAGGTCGTCCTGGACCTGGCCTTGCAACTTGCGTGCCATCCGACTCTTTTTTGTTATTCGAATCGAACCGATCCGATGAAGCACCGGCAGAAAATTCAGCTTGTGCGTGCGGTGGCAAGGAATAGCAATGTTCTAAAGCCACTTGACTAGCTTGGGATGCTTGACTTGACCCACTGTCTGAGGAGGTAGGTGATTGTTTTCCGTTACAAATTTGTGTTTCATAAGTACCCTTTTTCAGAACCGGAATATCTTCACATTTTACACCAATTTCAGGCTTTACAGTGCACACAAAATGTTTACTTTCTTCTTCTTCGCAAACATCTTTCTTGTACAATGTTAAGTCCTCAAATATTAATTTTGCGCCTGGTGTTGGAGGAACTTTTGTAATATCAGGTGTTTCAGGCATTTCAAAGCTTGATACTTTATTAATATCTACTTTTAGATCTATCTTTAATGTATTATCTGTCTGATCAGAATTTTTCTGCTGCTCTTCTAAAAATTCTCGCTCTATTTGAGCCATATACTCTGTGTTTCTACGCCGTTTCTCCTGATATTCACGCTCTTCATCAGAATCACTATAAATACGATCATATTCAAAATGCGGTTTTGCTGTACTCGGACCGTCGGACTTCTGAACAGGTTCCTCGTTGTAATCCGGTGGTGGGACAGGTGTAGGCGATCGGCGGAATTCTGTTTCCTCTTTCGCATCAGTCTTTATTTCGGATACAAATTTAGACGCAATGCCAGCTTCTTCAATACCGAAGCAACTATCTTTACTAATATCTTCAAGATCGGATGGTATGGATGACATAACATTAGTTTTCGATGCAGTAAACCGTTTTGACCTATCCTTTCGGTCAGTATCAATATCGTCATCATCATCATCATCAGTATCAGAGTATATGTCAATTTTTTTCGTACGAACTCTCTTAGTTGCTGATATTCGGTTTATCGAATGATTATCTTCCTCAGAGTCTGAATATGCGTTACGTATTTGGCCCCCCTCTGCAGCTTTTAAGGCACGTCGATGCCTTTTGGATAACTTGTCTCTTTCATTCGCATTACTTGATGGGATGTCTTCGTCAAAGGTTTCATCGTCGCTACTCCTTTCGTTTTCAGCTCGATTGCCCATTTCTTCAGCATCATTTTCACCATCACTATTGGATGACGACGATGTTGATGACGAAAAAAAACTTGAAGCACTTCCCTCTCTTTTTCTACGCAAATTGCTCGACGTCAGTCGCAACTTGCCAACATCCCTTTGCAATGAGCGCCGTTTTATGTTAAACTTTTGAGCATCGGAACTGTCCATATTTGAATCATCTTTGTCTGAATCGGAACGCTGTACCATTTCTTCTTGATCGCTAAGATCTCTCTCCGACTTATCCGGAATGGGACTAGGATGTTTTGGTACACGTCGAAATGATGGCAATTTTGGCATTGCTGCTCGTATACCGATACTGGTAAATGATTGGAAATCTGACATCTCTCTTTGCGTGTTGATCAAATGGTTAATGTCAGGAGGCTTCTCTTGGCTTGCATGTTTATCTAATGAGTGGTTACTCACTGCAGCCGAATCGACAACTGACAACAACGGTTTTAAGCGCGATTTCGCCGATTGTTCGTCCCACCAAACCTCAAAATTTTTAAAAGCCGTCATTTCAATCATACGCTTATTAACATCCCGTTTGAGGATTTGCTTCAGCTCCTCAACTATAAAGTTCATAACCTTTTTTACATTTTGTTTCATTTCGTCATTTTGATCTGTGTGCGCATGCTGATAGCCATATGCCTGCACATACGGATCCAAATTGAATCCATCAGTAGAAACCACTCCAGGTAGATATGAAGATTGCATATATGCAGGATTCGAGAAATATTTCCCAGTAAATTCGGAACTAGCGCCCATGGCTGACGGGTAGTGTCCATAGCCACAGGCTGAATGATGATAATAATAATTGCTTTGTTGAGAAACATGCGGATCCGTGTATGCAGAACACATAATTTTCGTTGCTTGGCTTGAGACTTTAGTCATTTCTTCATGTGAGGATAAACTGGACAAAGACATGTTGTCATCATTGTTGTCAATTGATTCAAGCTTCTCAACTGGTTGCTTAACCGTTTCCTTTTTAATTAAAATGTCGTCATCACTAGATATATCACTGGCACCGTGCTGCTGCAAGGCTACATTTTTCTCTGTTGTTTTTTTGTTATGGGAACTATTTGAATCACCATGCAGTTCAACCGTTTCATTGTTTCCATCGCCCTTGGCCTTATCTGTTTCAGAATCACTACTATCCATTTGTAGAAATGGTGGGGCATTTCCAAACGTCTTTCCTTTGAATATCAAAGCAATGCGTGTATCTAAATCAACATTCTCTGTGCTAACTTCCGACTCGGCAACAGTCTCAAGAAGATTATTAGATTTATCTGACTTTAATCGCTTCGGTGATAGCGTTAGCTTTATGCAAGCGAGCAAATCAGCTGCAGGCGAATTGTCATTTGGATGAGAATTCAATGGCGGAGGTTGCGGGTCGTCCCAATTTTCTTCCTCTTCCATGGGTGGAGGTGGTGGCGGAGCAGGCTGTGAATCTGGTTGCGGTGCCGCCGGCCATCTCCTATAGGTGCTAGACCATGAATGAATACTTTCATCAATAGTGTAGCCATAATGACTATATCCATAATTATCAGACGGTATTAAATTAGAGACGGGAATGCCAGAATAATATTGTTGGTTTTTAAACGCTGACGAGGCCCCATTTTCATCTTTGGGGCATTCATTACTTAAATACCGTTTATCATGTTTAGCACTAATACGATCATTGCGATCACTTTCAATAGATCGATCCCGATCCCGATCTCGTTCTCGGTAATCCCGTTCTTTAGATGAACTAATGCGACAATCTCTTCTCTCTCTTACCCGATCCCTAGAATGATCTCTTGATCTATTGCGCTCTCCATATTTATCTCGGCCTTTTGCACGTGAATAGTCATACGACCTAACGTCTCGGTCTCGTTCTCGATCTCTGTCTCGTGAATTATATAACCGATCCCTGCTTGATTCCGGACTCTTTTCTCGTGATCCTAGAGAATAATAATGACGAATGTGACGCAAGCTGGTATATTTATTACGTGGTCCACGCTCCCTATCATAACCTCGCTCAACGGAGTGTCGTACACGATCTTTAATGAATCGATCTCGCTCCCGTTCTCTGTGACGATCACCATCCAGTTCTCCAAACACAGTGCTCTTATGAAACGAGTTATGACTACTGCTTGATACCAAATTTAGGTCTTCCTTTTCAGAGCAATCATTGAAATGTTCCTTTGCCGATATTAGAGTAGTTGATTGTTGTATGGTGCCAATAACAGGTCTTGGTACAGTGGGATTTGTTAGATTGTCTATAGTTTTTTTTAAAACGGCACCAAAAGGATCACAGAATACGTTCAAAATCTATTGAATAAAAAAAGTTTATATGGTTTAGTTTAAAGGGTTTACACATTCAAATTAGGTCACAATGGTACATTTTTTCGAACAGAGCAATACTAACGGATTAAAAAAATTAAGCTATACAGATCTTTTACTTTTAATTTAATTAGAAAAACAAATTAAGGTCGACATTGTCGCATTGCTTGTAGCACCAACACAAAACTTACCTTTCCCATTACCGATTTCTGGTTATACTTCTCAATAAACTGGCGTGCTCCTTTAGTGCTTTCAAATACGATACGCGCAATTCCCAGATGCTTGTTTGTCGTTGGGTGATGATATATGTTTATCTCATCAGTCGGCCCGCATTTATCCAAAAGGCTAGAAAGAAATTGCCGGTCGATGTTGTCGTTAAGATTGACTACCGTTACTTCAATAGCCGGTGGCTGGCCTACGTAATCTGTATCGATGACAAACCTGTGCTCAAAGCAAAAGTATACATTACTTAAAATTCTTAAAAAAACATATCACTACTGAAATTGCGTCTTACCTTGGAATAACCAGTAATAACGGTTCAACAGGTTTGGCTCGAATTCGAATGAGTGGATTTCGTGGGTCGCGAGGTGTGACTGTGGGATAAGTGGGGTCGCCAGGCACAACACCGTCATATCGATAAAGCTTGGTGCCACATTTTAATAGTTGCGGATCCGCTAACAATTTAAAATTTTTATGCATCCTCGTTTGACTTGATAACGAATTGAATGTAGCGCCATCACGATAGCCCTGCATCGTACTATATGCATGTTCCGCTGATGATTCTCCGCCATTAATTGAGTGGTAGTTATTGCTTGTATCCATAGAAGAGCAATTGTCCACGTTTAAGAAATCTTAAATAAATAAATAAGAAAAGGACGTTGGATTGCGATGTTTATAATCATATTTCAACCACAAAAATGAAATTGAAAAAAGAATAAGAACTTTTGTTCTTACATTTATTGTATCTGTCGACTACCGCTACGTCGGCGGGCCCACTCTATCCTGGTGTATTAACAGGGGAACTAAAATTTTGAAGGTATCTTTCCCTCGACTGGACGTGACTTCACCAGTTTTTATGACGCTTAAGGCAGCGCTATTAGGGCAGCATTGCAGTTATGCCATTCGCGAAGTACAAAATTTGCGATATATAACAACATATGAAGTATTAAAACACAGTCGAACAAAAAATACACAGAAAAAACGAGGCCTCGAAGGGATGTAAAATCAATGTTATCGATATCTGAAAACAATTATATCGATTATTTTTCAAATCAGTATTTTTTGGGTTTTTTTTTTACTACCATGTATCTTGAATATTATTTTCAATTTATAATTATAATTGGTGCCATTTTAGATGTACGACTCAATGCTTTTAGAAAAATATTAGTTCAACATATAAACATATGAATAAAATTTGGTCGATCTGGCAGCACCATAAATAAAATATCCGTATTGATTGCATCACAACTGATGCACAAAAGGTTTTAACTTGTTTCGGGCTGTGTTAACATCTTATAAAAAGTAAGTGTTCGTATAATTTATGTTAATGTTTCTAATCAACATGATTTTGCTTATGGCTCTTCAATTGTATTTTAATAATACATTTGAATACATGCGGATCAATAAAATAACCACTGTCACGTTTTTTTTTTGCCTACATTAAATGATTATATATTTATATGGAAATATATTAGTATCCATAATTCTAATTATTAGTTTGCAGCATCTAAAATGGCCTTTTGGAAATTTTTCGGACTTCCCGTTGTTACGGCTGATGAGGAAGAAGCAGATCTGGTTGATCCCCAAACAGCTCTTAGGGTAAGAACTTAGTTAGCATTTCCGTAATGTGTTTCTATTGTATAATAAATATATTTGTATTTTTTTTATATATGTATAGGATAAGTGCCAGACTAAAGGAAATATTGAATCCTTGTACAATAAATATCAAGAATGCAACGACCGTGTTAATGGACGTTCGAAAACAACTGAGAACTGCATGGAGGAACTGTTCGACTATGTCGCTGAGTTGGATCACTGCGTAGCTCATAGCCTTTTTTCGAAGCTCAAGTAGACGACAATATAATGTAGAAAAATATTTATTATTGTTCATAACCCTTGAGTAAAACTGTTGAAGTTTTTAAGTATTTGATTTAATGTTGTTTTTGCAGTTGTCATACTAAAAGCAAACCATTTTCAGACCATCAAATTTGTGTCTTGTTGCGGAAAATGTCCAAAATTTGCAAAGTAGATCGGACCGGACTTAATACGGAAGTCTTTTAATTGATGTTCTTTAGTCTCCCTGCCTATCGAGATAAAGTCAATTTCTCTATTTCAGCACTAGCTGAGAGAAACTCAGCCTGCTTTTGCCGGAAAACCCTCTAAAATGTATTATGGTGTATTATCGTTCTCAACGGGAAGTCTACGTAGCACCCTACTACATGTTTTTATATTTTGTAGATGCTTCTGTAGTTTGCACTGCATTTCAAAATTATTATTATTAAAAGAGATCGTTATAAAAGGAATGAATACAACTAGTAGAAAGAAAAAAAATGCATATCGTATTTTATCAAGGTAAATTCGATATTGTTAATTTATTCAAGGTAAGTTTACAATCATAATGCGTAAAATAATTGGGAACCACCGCTGGTGCGAATTTGCCTTTGCCTTTATATATGGGCCCGATCCAGCCCGATCGACAATGGCAAAACTGAGTGAATTTCAGTGTACCTTAATGTGTTATTTTTTTTGTTTGCATTTTTGTTGCTTTTATTTACATATGCTTAGAAATTTGCGCTATAAAATGTTCAATTTGTTATACACTGATAACATAAACAAATGTTATTACACAAAATTAAACTGTCTTTTTAAATTGATTTCGAGTTAATATTTAGTATTGTTTTCGATTATATTTAGTATTGTTTTCGAATATACATAGCATTGTTTTCCAATATATTTATAATGTATGTATACATAAATATGCATGTAATGGCCATAGTTCGGTATTGTTAGTTATTCCCAAATCTGAAAAACATTAAAATTTGTTTTAAGATCAAAAATATTTGCATATTTGCATATAGAATTAAAATGTATGTAAGTATGAAAGGCTTACTCTCATATGTATTAATAAATATATATAATTAATAAACTGTTATTAATTATTACAATTTTTGAGCGCCAACTTTTAAGGTAGTCATACCCTTAAATTTCTGATTTTGTATGTATTCTGCTATATGATAAAATTGATGTACCTACTAAATGCTTCCAAATAATAATTCTAAAAGCAAGTGTTTTAAAGATAACCGTTTCAGCTTCCTCCTTGAAGAACGTCAAAGCATACGTTGCAAACTCGTACAGGCTTATTTATGCCAAATTTAAGAATGGGTACATCGTTATTGGAACACTTAGAGCACAGAACTCGCCCACAATGTCGACTGAAATGAAATAAATACAAGTTAATTTATTTGAAAATAAAATAAACAGTGTTGCACAACCACATTTATGAAAGCTATAATTTTGATTAATAAAAATAAAGCGATTTTAAAAAATGTTATAGTCTCAGTATTAAATATATAAGAAAGATTTCATAAAGAATTTTTAACTAAGATTTAAAAAAAAAATATTTTAAAGAATAACTGACAAGAAACGAAAAAAAAATCTCATATGTGGTGAGAAATGATTGTTTCATCTGTCCAGAAAACCTTGATCAGAGAAACCGTAAGAGATTTAATTAAGAGAGATCTTGCGACTACATTTTGACACTAGGTTTTCACAAAGAACACAAAATGAACTTTGAATGTTTATTCGGCATTTTAAGGGCTCATAAGAGAAATAGAATTCAAGAAAATCAAAGAAAGTGCGATTTATTTGTAGTATAGTCCTACATTTAATTATCAACGAAATATTAATATGTAGAAGCCTACAGATAAGGTCACGATGGCCAACGAAGATTGTGATTAAAATTAAAGCCACCTTATGCGAAGAGAAGTAAATGGCAAGAAGACCCTTGGATATGTGTCTTTGATTTCTGAACATATACATTGAATAACAGAGTTTTAACTGATTGAGAGACACCAAAGCAGCAAGGAGCAAATATGTCAGACCAAGCCTCAGTGAAGAGCTAAGCGGCTTCCACCAGAGGATGGATGGCTACAAATCATCACTGCGTGTCTTCATCGGTCACATTTCAGCGTGTGTTGTGATGGGTCTGCAACAGGTTAGTTTCGCAAGGCAATTTGGAATGCGAAATGTGAATCCGCCGCGATGTCCATCGAGCAAATCCGTAGACGAAACGGTGGCTTTCCCAGGTTCAAGCAGCAGTCAAAACAAAATACATAAAATATCAGTCGCGGATTCGAATCCCACTGCAGGCATGGTTGTTTATTGTTTGTCTAGTTCAGTAATAGTCCGTCCTCCCTCCTTTTCCTTATTCTATTAAACTCTCTGTTTAAATCTCTATCCACACGGCATGACAACTGGCCAAATATGACCTACCCACTTACCTAATATCATCAAAAACTAAGCCTGAAAATAAGTCGTTCAAAGAAGCGACCTCTATGTGAAGAGAATGGATGAGGCAATATGATCCCTGCGCAAAAAGGCATCGGTCTGATAAAGCGACGAAAAGCTGGAAGCACAAGTCTTGTCGTCCAAATTAATCTGATTTCAGGCCGTCAAAGTATAAATCCCGGTAATGTAAAAGCAAATGGTAAGGAATAACTGGGATATAAGCTGGGGAAACACACTCATTATGCTACACGGGATGGACCTCTGGATGTGAAATAAGTAACAACTTCAAATGTTCCGTCTTCAGATTCTTAAAAAAATGTATATATAACGGATACGGTTTCGAATTTAGTTGAGCATTCAATTAAAAAAAAAAAAATCGGTTTAGGGTGGATTAATGACTTTCTAAATAAGATATATTTTGCTTTTTATTTACCAGTGGTGCCTCCGTATAGTAAGAGAAAACTTTAAGCCACACTCTTGGCACAATTCTGATTCCGCCCACGGCGACTCCTGTGGCAATTGGTCCAATAGTTTGCTTAGCAATTGATCTGTAGCAAGTTTGTAATTGAAAATACTAATGCCTTCACGGTTTTGAGCGCCAAGACAAGCACCAACTTTTACGAGCACCTTGCAAAGTGGAGCCTGACCTCTCATGTATGAAAGTAGCAATGGTGTGTTTCCGTCCATGTCAGGCACATTAATTGGATACTTTGGCATACACTCAAGGAATAGCTCGCAAATGGCTGCTCCCGAGTTGTCTTCCCCAATCCGACATAACTCATGCAACGGATTTCGACCTTTGACATTGGTTGCCTCAGCGTTTACCCGCGATTCGGTTAGTAGCTCTCGTACAATCGCAAGCTGGCCACTGTGTACTGCAAGATGTAACGCGTTGTTTCCATCAGCATCAGTTGCGTCATAATCGGCATTATTTTGAATTAATGCTGAAACTGCCGGAAGGTTTCCACGTTCAATTGCTATATGCAGTGGCATTTTCTGCACAGAGTCCCGTTCGTTAACCCGGGCGCCTGCTAAAATTAAGTTTCGTATGATCATTTCATTTTTCGATGCGGCTGCCAAATGGAGTGAAGTCGATTGATATGCGTCGTGTACTCGCGAATTAACATCAACTTGTATAGCCAATAAAAACAGAACACTTTCCAAGTCGTCTTTTAGGATGGCCACATGAAGAAAGTTACGACCACGCTGATCCATTATCTCAGCCGCATTTGGAAGTCTCTCGAGTATGCGCTGTGCAGCTTTGTGATTACGAATGGCCAAAGCAGTGGCAAAGGGTGTAAGGCCGGTTTTGTCTCTCAACTTTAGGTCAATGCCAGGGTGGCAAAGAAGAATGTTGATTATATCTTCATGTTGGTTCTCAATAGCGATATGTGCAGCTGTTTTGTTATCAACATCTACAGCGTTTACATTAGCACCATGATCAATAAGTGCTTGAACAACCTTTGTTAGATTCCATTGGCAACAGAGATGTAAGGGCGAGGCTTTATCACGTGCTTCTTCTCCACCCGATCCTTTCGGGCCGGGTTGACGCGGTGAGTCTAAATCGCATTGGTTGCGAACAAGAAACATTGCTATGGCCTCATTGTTTTCATCAATTGCACGATGCAACAAAGTTTGTTGGCAGCCATCAGGCCCATCGCTCCAGCAATCGGTGTCAACCCCATGTCGTACGAGAATCTGCGCCACATCCTCAAATCCCAATTTCAGGGCTGCCCATAATGGCGGATCTGTGGTATTATCCAAGGTACTCAGATCCACTCCCTTTATGCATAAGGCATCTACTACTTTTGGTAAATGATAGCTTATAGCCAGCTGCAATGCAGACTTTTGTTCACCTAAAAATTAAATAAAGTAGGCATTAAAAGTATTTACTTGAAATATATCTATAAATCAAATCTTGGACATGGACATTGCATAATAGCTTAAAGAATATACACTTTTTTTTTAGGAACTTCTTCTATAATTGGTAAATCAATAAGACCATATATTTTGGTCACGCCCACTCCTGCCTCCAAGATTCCCAGAATCCTATATATCCCGCAATTTAATAGCTACAGTTACCAAACTTGAAAGGAAGATTATTAAGAACCTTTTTATACTATTATACTAAAATGGTCCACTAGGGAGCTAGAAAATCGATAAATTCGATTTTAGCAAATCGATAAGTCCCCATATCTCTTACAATTTAATGAATACAGTCACCAATTTTGGTTGGTAGGTTGTTGGCGAGGTCCTTGAAAGATTGGCATGTGCCACGCCCACCTCCGACGCCTCCATCACCTCCGCCCCTAAAATTTTCAAATGGCTTTATCTTCCGCAGATTTTGAGTAGGGAACGTCAAATTTGGTAGGTATATTAGTGGTAGTCGCCTTTAAGAACCGATAACAAATTTGTGGTGCCACGCTCACACCTGCGCCTATAATCGACAGTTCCGATTTGCTAATAACCTCTTCCAAAGATTGGCATACCAATTTTTGGGCCACGCCCACATCCGCCGCCCCCCGGAACTTCGTCCCTAGAAATTTAAAATGCGCATATCTGCCGTAATGTGCAAGCTAGAGTCGCAAAATTTTGCAGGTATGTTACTGGTAACTACCCCAAAGATCAATAAAAAAAATTGGATGGCCACGCCCACGCCACCTACCTAAACCGATGCACCTGTTGGTGTAAATCGATAAACCCATATATATCACGCAATTTGAAAACTTAAGTCATTAAATTTTAAAGGTATATTGCTAGTAACACCCTTCATAAATGTGTAAAAAAAATTTTGGACCACGCCCACTCCCGCCCACAAAAAACGATAAATGCCTGTATCTCCCGCAATTTAAGAGCTACAGTTACCAAATTTAGAAGGTATATTACTAAGATCGAACTCCAAAATTTTTTGGGCCACGCCCACTCCCGCCCCCAAAACCGATAAACGCCCATATCTCCCGGAATTCAAGTATTTCTTAACTGTACAGAAATTAAGGTATAATAGTATTTCGCTGTCGGTTACGTCCGACTGCAACGTTCTATCTTGTTTTTATTTATTTATTTTATTTATTTATTTTTTTTATTTATTTTTTTTATTATTTTCCAGGCACATCTACTGCCGCCCCCAAAATTTCAAAAAGCCTACATATGCCATAATTTATGAGTTACAGTTGCCAAACTTCGAAAAAGGGTTATTAGATTATTTATTTTTCGCAGTCGATTACGCCCCACTGCAACGTTCCATCTTGTTATATATGAATATATATATATATATATGTATATATTTTACCTGTAAGTGCGTTAATATCAGCACCATGGTCCAATAAAAACACTGATTTTTCGCTGTCCCCGCTTATGATAGACTGATGTAACAAAGTCAAGTCTTGACTATTTCTCGCGTTAACATCCGCACCGCCCGCAATTAGTATAGGAGCCAATTCAATTCGATCTAAGGACAAGCAAAGACTGAGTGGCGAGTCTCCATTTACGTCTTTGCAGTTGAAATTTATCTTCTCGGAATCATCTTTGCAAAAATTAGCGAAGGTTTCAACAATTTCACGGGCATTTACTTCGACTGCTATGTGCAGTGGCGATTTCATATTGGCTGCACTCGTTTGTATATTAGGCGAAGCGCCTGCGTTAAGCAGTTTAGTCACAAGTTTTGGCATATTCTGTTGGACAGCAATGTGAACGGCGGACATTCCACAGTCATTCAGATGATTAAGGTTACCAAAATCAGACATAAATATTGCAGCATTTTCGAAATCTTGTCCGGCTAGAGTTAGTACTTGCAATAGACTGTTCTTTGTGTCCGATTTTAGGGGATTTGGATTAGCTCCCATCTTAAGAAGCCTTTCAGCAAGATTGAAGCTTTCCTTATTGAATGCGGTTAAACTCAATTCAAGAGGACTCTTTTCGTCATTGGTGCGCAAATTAATGTCTATATGAGGCACATCAAGCAGTAGGTTCACCATAACCATGTTATGAAATGTGATCGCAATGTGTAGCGGCGTCTGACCATGCAAGTTTTTAATATTTACATTTGGGTTGCAATCTATAATTTGTTGTCCAATATCAGTCATTTGTGAAAAATCATTGGAGTTCTCCTGGGTCTCCCCATAGCTACATACGATATGCAGGGCAGTATCGGATGATGGCCTTGAACAATCAAGCATGTATTAATTAGTTAAGTTAGTTAGTTGACAGAATTAGTTAAAGTACCTGGACAAAAGATCAACAAGGCACTTTTGGCTTAAGAGGAAATTTGCAGCAAAATGATCAGCTCTCCTTACAGCATTTATAAGAAGTGTCGATCCCTGGACGAAAATGTTTGTTGAATAAGTATAATATCCAGTGAAATTACAGTACTTACTTTGGCGTCATAGGCATTAACGTCAGCAGATCCATTATTTACAAGAGTTTTGGCTATCTGAATATTTTTAGCTGATAAGGCCATTTGTAGTGGGAGCTGTCCATGCTCGGACAAACTATTTACTAATTCTGGTAACTGGAAATATCAAAATATATCAAGATTCATTCTTAATTTTGTTCTTAATATTTATTAACATACATATATGTTAATATGTTTATGTTACATAAAATTGTTACAAATATATTAAAAATTTCAGTTAGGAATTTCTGAAATTTAAAATTTATCTCTTTGGGAGGAAAAGGTGTTCTAATTTCCCTAGATTTTTTTTTTAATTTTTGTTCTCTGCACATTGAGTTTATTAACTACATTGTATTGTACCACTCCTACCGGATTTCTATATGTATATAGCACATCCATATTAAACATCTGCTGTTCAATCGATTTCAAGTATGCTTTCGGATACAAATTTTTTGATAGAATAAAATCAGTTATTTGGTCCTTAATCCAAATATATTGGGTCCATCAAGAACACATGTCTTCCATACGTTCCTTGTCGTAAGTCAAATCAGCGCGAAACTGTAACGGGCTTTTTAATGATTTGGTACTCCCATCAGATACTTATTTAATTGAAAACAAATATCATACCAATTCCGTTTAAAAAAGAATCGGAAAAATGTTTTTGGTTAAAATGGAAAGGTTTTACTCAAAATCACGCCAAATTACTTTTAATACTCAAATACCGAAGTTATAAGAGTATATTTGTCTTGTGCAAATCCCGCCATGCTGCTTGAGCGCAATTTTCTTCCACATCCTTAATACACTACAGACTTGTAAGTTGAAACATATACTTTTCAGTCTCCGCGCCACACAAATAGATAAAATGTGTGTGATACGTTTATTGAAGGGCTAGAAAATCGATATAATCGATAATTACAAATCGATAAGAACCACATGACTGTATAACTTTTTAACTAGAGTCGCAAAGTTTTGTTGCAGACGACCTTCAGTGAATGTTACCAGTCACACTGCCCAACCGATTCCCATAATAAATCGTTAGTGTCATCTCGCACAGTATTTGAGCTAGAGTCACTAAATTATCTGTAACTCAAGATCGATGGAAAAATTTAATTTTTGTTTTTTTTTTTATATATTTGATTATAAAAGACCTTTTCAATTTAATGTCATTCAAAGATTATTTGTGGTAGCTGCAGTAAACGAGACCTTGCGATTGGATTATTGCTAATCTAGCTTTTATTTACAAAAAAGTTCGTAAGGCCTTATCAACATTTCTTCTGTGATGATTATTCAAATTTCGTAGAGATGTTATAAAAAGTAGGACAATATCAATATTACTAACAGCTTGAAATTTATCAAGAACCATAAGTGTTTTTATACTATTATACCAAAATGGTATAATAGTATATTGGTTTTGTGCAATGTCCGTCATGCTGTCTGTCCGTCTGTCCGTCCGTATGATCGCGCGTTCCTCCGACACCCTTAGAGATAGAGACTTGAAACTTGGAACGTATACTGGAAAGTACCCTCAAAAGTTAAAGTGTCTTGGGTTTTGACCTACGTCCACCAGGGAGCTAGAAAATCGATAAATTCGATTTTAGCAAATCGATAAGTCCCCATATCTCTTACAATTTAATGAATACAGTCACCAATTTTGGTTGGTAGGTTGTTGGCGAGGTCCTTGAAAGAATGGCATGTGCCACGCCCACCTCCGACGCCCCCATCACCCCCGCCCCTAAAATTTTCAAATGGCTATATCTTCCGCAGTTTTTGAGTAGGGAACGTCAAATTTGGTAGTTATATTACTGGTAGTCGCCTTTAAGAACCGATAACAAATTTGTGGTGCCACGCCCACATCTGCGCCTATAATCGACAATTCCGATTGTTAATCGATAACTCCGTATATCTCCGAACATTTTAAAGATAGAGTAACCAAACTTGGAAGGTAATTTGCTGGTAACCTCCTCCAAAGATTGGCATACCAATTTTTGGACCACGCCCACATCCGCCGCCCCCAGGAACTTCGTCTCTAGAAATTTAAAATGCGCATATCTGCCGTAATGTGCAAGCTAGAGTCGCAAAATTTTGCAGGTATGTTACTGGTAACTACCCCAAAGATCGATAAAAAAATTGGATGGCCACGCCCACTCCACCTACCTGAACCGATACACCTGTTGGTGTAAATCGATAAACCCATATATCTCACGCAATTTGAAAACTTAAGTCACCAAATTTTAAAGGTATATTGCTAGTAACACCCTTCATAAATGTGGAAAAAAAATTTTGGACCACGCCCACTCCCGCCCACAAAAAACGATAAATGCCTGTATCTCCCGCAATTTAAGAGCTACAGTTACCAAATTTAGAAGGTATTTTACTAAGATCGAACTCCAAAATTTTTTGGGCCACGCCCACTCGCGCCCCCAAAACCGATAAACGCCCATATCCCCCGGAATTCAAGTATTTCTTAACTGTACACAAATAAAGGTATAATAGTAATTCGCTGTCGGTTACGTCCGACTGCAACGTTCTATCTTGTTTTGAAATATAATCATATGTAAATTAATTAATTGATTTGTTATTTGTTTCACATAGACATATCCTGCCTTATTTAAATCAAGCGCCAATTTTCCCACTGCACGATTCAAAATAGAATGAATGAATACATTAAATGTATCACAAAATTGGCGTAATTAAAAGCCCCTTCTGGGCTTAACGCTCCTCCGTCAACCCAAGCTCCTGCACAAATGCTAGAATCTCTATTGGGTTAATGGCTACTATGTCAATGTTTATCATGACATGCATCCCTAGGATGTTACATCTTTTCCTCGCTAAGGCGACACACTCTGCTAGGATGTGCATTGAGGATTCCTCCTCACCTTCACAGAATCCGCAGAGTCCGCTACTAATAAAGATTATTTTCACTCATAGCTATTATCTGCTTAAATCGCTTCTGATTATAGCCACCCAAAAGACATTTAGCTTGTCGGAGTCCTGGTGCTTCTGCCCAGCTCCGATGCATCCTCGGTCTTTCTTCGTTTCTAAGCTCTAGCCGTATTGTGTGTCTTCCAATGCCACAATACAGTTCAGGTCCTATTAGGGGTCTCTCTGCCCCCAATCCTGCTTGCCTGTCCGCCAGTTCGTTCCCTTCTATGTCCGAATGTCCCGGGACCCATCTTAGGGTGAGCCTATTGGTTGTCCCGAGCCGGTCAAGTCTGGATAGTGCTTCATGGACTACTTTTGAGGTAATTTTCGTCATACTAATTGCATTTATTGCTGCTTGACTATCGAATCGGATGGATATGTCCGTATTCCGATAGTTACGCACCAGGCAAAGCTCCGCACACCTTCCTATCGCACAAACTTCAGCTTGAAATATGCTAGTATGCGTTCCTAGGGATTCATGATAAGATATCCGAGGGCCCACCACTCCTAGGCCTGTACCCTGGTTTGTTAATGAGCCGTCGGTGTACCATTTTATGGTGTGCGGTTTCATAGGATGGATGTCACTTAGTGACGTCTATTCTTTTTTGCTACTCATATGAACTTTGAAATTTCGCTCGAATATGTATACGTCTGCCATTTCGTCCCTAAGTTGGACCAGTAGGGGAAGTTAGTCTGAATGTCGCTTTATAAGTAAATAGAAATTTTCATATTTAAAATCAAAACACATGAATTTTCAATAATTTTTAATCTGTTCTGCAAATAAGCTTGTAAGTATATATTACATAAACATTTTATGAGCAAACTTCAAAATATGTTTATGTAAAATTTGTCAGAGAAACAGCAATTTCCGATGTTGCTAGTGCGATATATCGTTTAGCGCAGTGCGATAACCTGCTTTCACGGAAGAATGATAATAATGTAATGAGCGATAATGATGTTTTGGACGCTTGTGCTATTTAATAATTAAGTTATTTGAACAATAAATAATACATAAATTTTAAGATGTGTAGCTCGCTCAAAAAATCGATTGAAAAGCCAACAAAAGTTTGCGCTTTGAGCATTCAGATATGACAACAGAAGATGTTTTTACCAGATACAAATAAATTAATAAAAAAATATTTTACATTTAAAATATTTAAATGTAGTTGTTATGCAAGATTAGAAATATCCAATAAATCGACTATTTATTTGTTGCGCAAAGTAAAGAAAAATGTATTGCTTATTTGGAATAAAAGGAAGTCTTTTGATGCCTCTGAAATTATTGTTGAATCTATCCAAAGTTTTTTTCTTTCATTTACATTACTACATTACTATTATTAAGTTCTGCTGCTGTGCTTATCAAGGATATTTTAACTACGCACATAGTAATTGAACTACGCACATGTATAGTGTGACGTAAATGAGCAACACTGTTGGCTCACGGCCTGCACAATCTTATTTTTCACATTTGCAAAGTTGCCCAATAAATTTGAAACTGTGACGTCAATGGTGATATGAGCATCTTAAGTCCAGCCTTTCTTTAAACATAAAGCAACAACCTTGTATACTTTTTTAATTTCATTATTTCTGTGTGCGAACATTTATGTATGTTACTGATAATTGTGCTTGGTAGTTGTATACTTAATGCTGTTCTAAAGTAAATTATTTACAGAAGTACATATATGTGTGTATATTGTGTATCTACTTCATTTGCAATTATGAAACACGGAAATTAAAATAAAAATAGTAGTGAAAAAAAAATATTCAACTCACCTTTCAAATGCAGATATATATGTACATAATATGTATGTATGTATGCATATACGCATATATGCATATGTATATATTGTGTGCATAAGCATTATCATTTATACATGTGTGTGAATGGAATTCGGCAGCACTTTCTCCATTACCGGTGACTTCTTTTGTGAATTCATGCTTATGCTAGAGTGCTACAGTTTCTATCCACATACATATATTGTGCCATATTTTATACACACATACATAAATAATACAGCATATGCATTTCTTTGTTGCACTACAGAATAATCAGCAAATGCTGTGTAAATTCATATTTGTATATGTATGTATGTATATGTTTGAACGGAAGAAGGCATATGCATATGTACATACAGACAGTGTCTCAAAGCTAGTTTCGAGCAGCGTCAAGCAAAAATGTAATTGCCTGCCATAAACTCAACCCGCTAGGTCGGGTTTTGGAAAAAAGTACCTCAATTTATGGTCAAAGCTCTTTTGGAACAGTTACATTATGGACACCTGGGTGCCATAAAACCAGGATTTTTTTTTCGTCAGGTTGAGTATTTTCGGTATAAATAGACCAATCCTCCGTAGTCAGTTTAGTTCTTTCCTGCATTTCGGGTGCAATAAGCCAACAGGGACTATGGGCAAACGGACTACCATTGATCAACGGAAAATTATCCTGAAACACCTCTAAATCGGATATTCATATTGCCAAATAGCTAAAATGGTCAATCTAAACACCTCAACTGTATTCTACATCATTTGGAGTTTCGTCGACAAAAATTTGATGGAGGGCGAGGGCGGAATGGCACCAAACCCGATTTTCACCAAGCAGGACGAGCCGAGGATCATCAAGAAAATAAGAGGAAATCTTAAACTATCGGGTCAAAAACTTACTCAATAGGTGCAGGATGAAATAAGGAAAAAGTTCAGTAGCGGAACTATGCTCCAAGTTCTGCGCAACCATGACTTTAATGCCCGAGAACCACGGAAAAATAAATTTATAAAAGCAAAAAATATATTGTCTAGGATGACGTTCGTCAAAATCCACTTGGACAGGGATTTGGAGTTCTGGAACACAATCATATTTGAATATGAGTACAAATTCAACATTTTTTGTCCCGACGGATGGAATTATGTGTGGCGATAGTCCAATACTGAGCTGAATCCCAAAAACATTTAAAGGCAACAGTCAAGCATGGCGAAGAAAGTGTCATGGTATGGGCATCTATCTCGGCAGCCGGTGTCGGAAATTTGGTGATTATTGAAACAACAATGGATAAGAATTTGTATTTTGATATACTAAAGGAAAAAGTTCTCCAAAGTGCCAAGAAGCTAGGAATCGGACGTACTTTCCAGGTTCACCAAGACAATGACATCAAGCATAAGTCCGGAATAGTACAGTCCTGACTTAGACCAAACTGCCCCACATGATAATTCCACCGGCCCAGTCTTCAGATTTTAATGTTATTGAAAATTTTTGGGCTCAGTTGGAAAATAATATCCGGAATCACAACATATCCAGCACACAAGATCTCAATGGAGGAGTGGAGCAAGATCAGCCCAGAAACTACCTGGAAGCTGGTATCTTCCATGAATAATAGGTTAAACGTAGTTGTTAAGGCTCAATTATATTACATCATACTAAGTATTAACTTCCTTATTTAAGCTTTTATACGACAAACTAAGCTAAAGTATACGACTTCCAACTAAGCTTCGATATGTATTTTGGATATGTTTTCTGTTTTTGACTAATTTTAATTAATCAATTAATATTTTAATAAAAACTAAACTTTCTTTTTCAAATGTGATATAACATTAAGCAAATTGGCATTTAAACATTTTGAATTTGTTTCATTGTTTAAACTTTATAGCACTTTAAATTTATTGCTTGACGCTGCTCCAAACTGGCCTTGAGACACTGTACATACATGCATAAACATATTGATATTTTTATATCCAGATATTAAGAATTACTCGCACATATATATGTGAGAATATACCAAATGATTAAAAGTATGAATTGGACTGCGCACTGCAATAGTTTTGGTTACTTGTGCCAAACGGTCATTGTGTTCGCTGTTACTATTGGTTTAGGTTGGTATTTTAATATTATATCGTAATATATTAATAGATGTTTGCATCTTTATGTATAATTCTAAAACGAACTTGAAAGAAAGTTAATAATGAGCAATATATACAAGATGTAAGTCAATTCTGATCACGCCCGTCTCAAAAATACAGGCTAATTTATAATCTCTATTGAAAATTAGCATTCTAAATTCTGTTTCGGTGCACCCATTATTAGATCTAAGATCTAAGATCCACGATAACAATTGGTAATTGGAATTGCACCTTTTTTGGCAAAATAAAAATTTGCAAGTGAGAAAGTTGCGTTGGGCGTAACCGGCTACAAAATATTCTGATACTAATATAATAACAGGTAGCAAATGACAGGTGGTGGCGAGATTGTTCGCGTTTCGGTTTTCGAAGCAATATACGTTTTAAATTTGGTGACTCTAGATATTACATTTTGTAACTTTCATTGAATAAATCAAGCTGAAAAAAGGATGGAAGATACGGGCAATTTTAGATTTTTACGACGTAATGCGCGCTTTCGAGTGAAGGACGTCCTGGAGTTAGGAATGTAGCTTTAAAATTGTGGGAGATTTGTGGTTGAGTCCTGAAGAATTATTACAAATCATATCAATCTATCTATATAAAATGTGATGACCAGTTTATAAGGAACACACCGATTTAAAATTGTATAAATACCTTAAGCCATTTCCAAATTATTCAATTTTCACCTTTGAAATATCGACAAACACCTTATATTATTCTGGATGTAAAAAAAGGCTTGATAAAAATGACAAGGCAAAAATGTGACCAATAATAATACATAAAATCTACTTTCAGGCAAATGCACAGCAAAAGATATATTACATTGTTACAAATGTTCGGTAACTGGCGAAAAATATTTGGATGACAATAAAACTATTATTACACCACTGTGTTCAAAATTTGAAGAGTCGTCTCCTTACATGGTTCAATGCCCATATTCTACGATGTGTTTAAAAAGTATTTCCATTTTACATATTCAAAATGGACAACGGCAGGAAACCATTATAAGGGGCTGTGCGCAGCAAAAGAACACTACTCAGGTACGCATTTTGTTGTCCATCGAAAAAAAATATATATTTAAATACATTTAACTGATTCTTTTCAGATATTTCGCAATAGGCAATGGGAGCAGGAGCACTTAGTAGAGGAGGTATACGAGGAAGGATGCAAAGAAATTCAGGGTAACAATTTGGTGGGATCAAAAAACGTACATTGTTATTGCCGCGGAGAATTGTGTAACTCTTCAAATTCCTTCATTCTCAATAGAAAATCGATAAGCGTTTTTGTTTTGTTGAACGCTATTTCGATACTTGTGTCACATTTTCGTAATATAATGTTTAATTTTAAAATATAACCGAATGTAATTTATAATAATGAGTTATGTGCTGTTGTGATAATCTGTCTAATTAACAAAATATCTTGTATGCCGTTTTGTGATAATAGTAATCCAATTTTTTGACGCATACTTTAAAAAAATTCTAAATATTAATAAAAATTATGTGTGGCTCAATTTGTTTATATTGTTTTGTTTTTGTTGTTGGTTTTCCAATATTTTTGCAAAGTTGTGTTTTAAACCCATTTAAAATGCGTAAATGGTTATAATGCGTATAATGGTTTTGTGCAAATGTATGTAAACGGTAGAAAAAAGCATCTCCGTCCCCATAAAGTATACATATTCTTGATCAAGATCAACAGCCGAGCCGATATAGCCATGTCCGTCTGTCTGTCTGTATAAACACGAAAATCGCAATGACTATAAGAGCTAAGGACAGATTTGTAATGTAGGATCTCGTATATCTGGCGCAGGTCAAGTTTGCTTTATTTTATCGATAACTGACTCCGTTTTTCGAATAACGATATATTTAGATTTCCGATTGTAATAAATGCCATAAGTCTTCTAATTGCTACATACTTTAAATATGCATATTACCACTAAGCAGTACAAGCATACTATGCATACAGGTATTGACTGCTTAGTGATGTTACTGATCCTGAATATACAAAATTATAGTCGAAAATATGTTCTCATATTGATCTAATTGCTGTCAGCAGCCGCCAACATTTTCTGTATGCATAAATATTCGAGTGCATGTGTGAGCAAAATATGTACGATAATCGACGCTAGCGTCAATATGATTGTGTGTATTCTGCAGAGCCACGATACCAACAAGGTATAATAGTATATTGGTTTTGTTCAATGTCCGTCATGCTGTCTGTCCGTCCGTCCGTCTGTCCATCCGTACGAACGCGCGTTCCTCCGACACCCTTAGAGATAGAGACTTGAAACTTGGAACGTAACCTCAAAAGTTAAAGTGTCAAGGTTTTGGTCCTACGTCTACTAGGCAGCTAGAAAACCTCTAAGATCGATTTTAGCAAATCGATAAATCCACATATCTATGAGTAGGTTGTTGGCGAGGTCCTTGAAAGATCGGCATGAGCCTCGCCTACCTCCGACGCCCCCATCTCCACCGCCCCTAAAATTTTCAAATGGCTATATCTTCCGCATTTTTTGAGTAGGGAACGTCAAATTCGGTAAGTATATTACTGGTAGTCGCCTTTTAGAACCGATAACAAATTTGTGGTGTCACGCCCACTCCACCTACCTAAACCGATACACCTGTTGATGTAAATCAATAATCTCATATATCTCACGCAATTTGAAAACTTAAGTCACCAAATTTTAAAGGTATATTGCTAGTAACACCCTTCATAAATATTGAAAACAAATTTTGGACCACGCCCACTCCCGCCCACAAAAAACGATAAATGCCTGTATCTCCCGCAATTTAAGTGCTACAGTTACCAAACTTAGAAGGTATATTACTTAGATCAAACTCCCAAATTTTTTGGGCCTCGCCCACTCCCGCCCCCCAAACCGATAAACGACAATAACCACCGCAATTCAAGTTAGTTAGTTACGTAACTGGGTAGGAAGATTATTAGGAAACTTCTTTATAATTTTTTTGGGCAACGCCTAGTCTCGACCTTAAAGTCTCGAAAAGCCCATATCTCCGGAATTTAAGAGTGAAAGTAGCTTATACAATTTTTTGTGTCTGCTCTCCCCTTGTAATTCTGCTCAACGTCTTTAAAAGCCACGCTCATTTATATGCAAATCATATACATATTTATTAGTAGAGAATTAAAAGAATGTGTTTCTATTCAAAAAGGCAAACTTAGATGGTATTTCTTGACTGCACACAAATTATGGTATAATAGTATTTCGCAGTCGGTTACGTCCGACTGCAACGTTCTATCTTGTTCTACCTAAAGTTGCATTTTTTCGGTATAAATAGACCAATCCTCCACAGTCAGTTTAGTTTTTTTTCCTGCAATTCGGGTGCAACAAGCCAGCAAGGACCATGGGCAAACTGACTACCAGGAATCTCATCCTGGAACACTTGAAAATTGGTTCAAAAAGTGACTCAACAGGTGCGGGATGAAATAAGGAAAAAGTTCAATATGGGAACTGTGCTCCAAGTTCTGCGCAACCATGACTTTAATGCCTGAGAACAACGGAAAAATAAATTTATAAAAGCAAAAAATATAGGGTCTAGGATGACGTTCGTCGAAATCCACTTGGGCAAGGATTTGGAGTTCTGAAACAGAGTCATATTTGAATATAAGTACAAATTCAACATTTTTTGCCGGACGGATGGAATTATGTGTGGCGACAGTCCAATACTGAGCTGGATCCCAAACACTTAAAGGCTACAGTCAAGCACGGCGGAGGAAGTGCAATGGTATGGGCATCTATCTCAGCAGCCGGTGGCTGAAATTTGGTGATTATTGAAACAACAATGGACAGGAATGTGTAGTTCGATATGCTAAAGGAAAATTTATTCCAAAGTGCAAAGAAGCTAGAATCCGACGTACTTTCCGGATCTACCAGAACAAAGACCCCAAGCATAAGTCCGGAATAGTACAGTCCTGGCTTATCTGGAACTGTCCCCACATCATAATTCCACCGGCCCAGTCTCTAGATTTAAATGTTCTTGACAATTTGTGGGCTCTGCTGGGAAATAACATCCGGAATCACAACATATCCAGCAAACAAGATCTTAAAAATGCTCTGCTGGAGGAATGGAGCAAGATCAGCCCAGAAACTACCCGGAAGCTGGTATCTTCCATGAAAAATAGTTTAAGCGAAGTTGTTAAGGCTAAAGGATATCATACTAAGTATTAACATCCTTATTTAAGTTTTTATATGCCGGGCAACTAAACTGACTTAAAAGGTTTGTCTATTTCTACCGTAAATATTCAACTTTATGTGAAAAATCTCGGTTTTATGGCACCCAGGTGTCCATAATGTAACTGTTCCAAATAGGCTGGAATCATAAAATTAGGTACTTTTTTACATAACCCGACCTAGCGGGTGGGAAATCCCAGTTTATTAGGGTCATATATTCATTTCTGTGGTTAATATATGTACCTGCCATGGGTCTTTGGAATTTTTGAAAAATAATGCATAATGAGTTTATGGCAGGTAATTGAAATTTTTGCTAGACACTGTTCCAAATAAGCTGGTAGACACTGTATAAGCATGTGTTTGTAACCGGCCATGCGATGCCTTAGTTTTTTTCTAAGGAGCTAGCTAAGATCCTTTGTTACAAGGATACTGGATTGGGCAAGTTGCAAATACCAATTAAATTACGTCAATTGGCATCAGTAATTGATAACATGTTAATATTAAAAGAAAACTTCAACAAACAATGTTTAAAAACCAACATCAAAAAATTATCGCACAGGTAAAAATCTGCAATCTTTCGGGCTGGGATGGATAAAAATGCACGACCGACATTGTATGAAATTTTATTTGATTCAATGTTACAAATATCGCAACATGTTTAACAAATTTTATCAGATAGTGATCGATTAGTTTGGAATTTAGTCCAAGCCAGTATTAACGAATGCACACCACATAGTCAGATTAAATGTTTGCAAAAGAACACATATCCTGGACACAGGAGTGGCAAAATGTGTCATTTTCTGATGAGATTAAATTTAATTTCGATGGTCCAAACGGATTATAAACTTTTAGAGTGGCGGCAAGATCACCCGACCTGAATCCCAAACCTGTGTTAAGAGAATCTGTCGTTAAGAAATGGTCCAACTTCCCACTATTTGAGTTCTAACAATCGAAGTGAACCGAACTGAATGGCTACAAACACGTGCATACACGGTCATAAATACACACATATACACGTACACGAAACAGTAGTTATCGGAGCTCTGCAGAATACACACAAATATATTGACGCTTGCGACGATTATCATGCCATCTCTTTCTCACAAATGAGATCAATATGAGAATATATTTTCGACTATAACTAGCTCTTATAGTCTCTGAGATCCGCGTGTTCATACAGACGAACAGACGGACGGACAGACAGATGGACATGGCTATATTGACTCGGATGTTGATCCTGATCAAGAATATATATACTTTATAGGGTCGGAAATGCTTCCTTCTACATTTGCACAAAACCATTATACCCTTTTTACCTATTTTTTATGGGTTAATGGAACACAAGTTATTGAATCCATGTCAACTCGATTTCTTTTTGTTCTAAACATATCTGAAGGCTTAAATCATTATTGATTTTTTCATGTTATTTCTACTTATTATATTAATTTTATTAGCACCGCCCTTCAATAAAATTTCGCTCTGCAGAAAATTCCGTTTTAATAAATTATGGAGAAAGGAGAGTAAAGTTTTGTATATTTGGTGGAAATGGCTATCGTTTGTACATCAGGTGGCCTTAAAACTCACAATACTGTTTTTTGGATTAAAATCCACAATTATGGTCTTTAAACATGGACTGTGAATTATAATGGTATGGGCTAGTATGGTCTAGATTCAATAAATATAATTAAAGCCATAAGAAACCACTACATTTATGTTAATATTTTGAAGTATTTAATATCCGCTCAGATACCTGAACTCAACCCTTCTGAAAATCTATGGGCTGATGTCAAAGAGTCACTTTCAGCGTATCGCTTTGAAGTGTAATTTGGAAAACTATGATCTTCGTTGATTGAATGACAATCTTAACTTTAATAAATTAAGTTGTAATTTTCTATAATTTTTTCGTTAATATTAAACTTAAACTTAAACTTACAAATCTAATAAATAAAAATTTGAAAACATTTTTTGTGACGGTGATATGTGTACTGGCTCTACCGGGAAATTAATTTGGCGATCTTTAAGCCAAGCAATTAATACTAGAAATTTGGTTAATAGCTTTTTAAGATTTGGCGTAGCATTGCAATCGAATACAAGTTCAAAGAAAAACAAAAAAAACTTTTGTACAAACATATGGAAAGACGCAGGAATATTGCGCAAAATAAAAATACTCTTATACCTTCTGTATCAGAGTAAACCTATAATTTAAAAGCCCCCAAAATTAAGTTATTCAGTAAAATTAATAGATTTACTTATAAGGCAAAGACAACGACGAAAATATAATTACCAATTTAGATAACACATTTGCTTATTCGCCCACGCATCGTGCCAATAAAGTCTTTTCGGCGGCTCAAGCAAAGTCTTATATCGAGATGAGAGATTAGTTATCGAAATCGGTTTTTTAATTTACTTACCACAGCAGCATTTTCAGCAAGACACAAGCACACAACATCTTCGCGTAAAAGTCTGACTGCCGCATGGAGGGGATATTTGGTTTTGCTTTTGAGCATTTTAAACAGTAGTGGTCCAGACATGTGTTCAAAGTCCTGTGGGGTTAAATCATCCCAGTGCGTGGATATAATTCCCGAACAGTAATCAAGAAGCATAGCAGCACCCGATTCTTCAGCAACGCAATAGAACCGCACACAAGATCGTACACCCACTGAGGCCACCAAAGCTCTTTCACAGAGCCCCAAAAGAGCGGGCAATGAAAAGCGATGGGCCACTCTCAAAAGTCCCAATGTCAATCGATCGTGTTGTAAATCAACAACATCAGTATAAATCCAACGCAACAGCGCTGTGGCTATATCCTCCTCCAAATCGCTCCAATCTAACTCTTTTGCGTGGACCAATGCCTCATTTCTCCATTTTTCCGATCGTGCATGAAGGACAAATTTATGTGCCGGCAGAATTGTACCGTTGCTGTTGGTTTTAATCTGTATGTCGGAATATATGGAGCGTCCATATAGCGAGGAGGCAGTTAGTGCGAGTCGTGACACAAAGCTGCTGAATTCACCACTGGTCTCCGCATCGGCTGTTGAGGCAACAACTTCGTTGTATTTGCGTTCTAATTCTACATAACTGAGTTGTAGTTTTGTGTATTCATCTTTTAACAGGGACAGGTGCTTTTGCAGTTTAGCTATTGATACAACGTCGTGACAACCTAAGACAAGTTTTAATATACTTAATCATCGTTATTGTATAAATAAATTTTTACGAAACGCGTATTCATACGCTATGTGTATGTGGATTGTTGTATTGTATTCTGTATGTGGATGAAATGCAACACCGCATAAAGTTAAATACATACCCATTCTTATTGTCTAGAATACTATGCAAACAGCAATATTAAAATATATTTTTATGAACATTTGCCTCTTGATAAGTAAATCGGTATTAATCCTCCTCTAATGTTGCACAGCTGTATCAAAATACTAACACAACCATCGAAGCAGCGATGTATCGATATCTGCATATCACTTTTAAGTCGATTCATTTTCTTGATTGGCGAAAAATGGTACACATAAGGAGCACCCTTATTATAATATAATGTTGTATTAAACAGTATCAATTGTTGTCCGTCAATTAAACTTTTTTGAATTATTGTATTTAATTTTATTTTCAAAAAGCTAATTTTTTCTCAATCTTTTAAGCCAACTATAGTTTTTATACTATTATACCAAAAAGGTATAATAGTATATTGGTTTTGTGCAATGTCCGTCATGCTGTTCGTCCGTCTGTCCGTCTGACCGTCTGTCCGTCTGTATGAACGCGCGTTCCTCCGACACCCTTAGAGATAGAGACTTGAAACTTGGAACGTATATTGGAAAGTACCCTCAAAAGTTAAAGTGTTTTGGGTTTGGTCCTACGTCCACTAGGGAGCTAGAAAACCGCGAAAATCGATTTTAGCAAAACGATAAATCCACATATCTCTTACAATTTAATGGATACAGTCACCAATTTTGGTTGGTAGGTTGTTGGCGAGGACCTTGAAAGATCGGCATGTGCCACGCCCACCTCCGACGCCCACATCACCCCAGCTCCAAAAATTTTCAAATGGCTATATCTTCCTCAGTTTTTGAGTAGGGAACGTCAAATTTGGTAGGTATATTACTGGTAATCCTCTTTAAGAACTGATAATAAATTTGTGGTGCCACGCCCACATCTGCGCCTATAATCGACAATTCCGATTGTAAATTGATAACTCTGTATATCTTCTAAAATTTTAAAGATAGAGTAACTAAACTTGGAAGGTAATTTGTTGGTAACCTCCTCCAAAGATTGGCATACCAATTTTTGGACCACGCCCACATCCGCCGCCCCCAGGAACTTCGTCCCTAGAAATTTAAAATGCGCATATCTGCCGTAATTTGCAAGCTAGAGTCGCAATTTTGCAGGTATGTTACTGGTAACTCCCCCAAAGATCGATCAAAAAATTGGATGGCCACGCCCACTCCACCTACCTAAACCGATACACCTGTTGGTGTAAATCGATAAACCCATATATCTCACGCAATTTAAAAACTTGTCCCCAAATTTTAAAGGTATATTGCTAGTAACACCCTTCATAAATGTGGAAAAAAATTTTGGACCACGCCCACTCCCGCCCACAAAAAACGATAAATGCCTGTATCTCCCGCAATTTAAGAGCTACAGTTACCAAACTTAGATGGTATATTACTGATATCGAACTACATCATTTTTTTGGGACACGCCCACTCCCGTCCCCAAAACCGATAAACGCCCATATCCCCCGCAATTCAAGTATTTCTTAACTGTACACAAATTAAGGTATAATAGTATTCCGCTGTCGGTTACGTCCGACTGCAACGTTCTATCTTGTTAAACTTGATAATAATAAATAATACATTTAATTATTTTGAAATATGTATGTTAACAAAATCGAATAGAGCAGGCACCCGTTATAATTATACTAGGTGATGATTATGATGATTATAATGGCTCTGTTGAAGGAAAAGAATGGATAAGTATGCAAGCATTAGTACATGGGCTGTGGTTATCGCGATCTTCTCCATTGCTTGTATGGTTTCCTTACCCAGAAAAATCCTGTCATTCGCTTTCTTCAGCGATGCCTTTTCCAACCGGCTGTCCTTAGACTGATGGAGCTGCAAAATTTTTATAATAGCATCCGATAAATCCATTGAGTTGGTTAAATTACCATTTGATTCTGCTGATACCTTAGCATTAGAATGTTCATTTGCGTCAACAGTGCTAACAATCCCAGAATCCCGAAATTGAAAGTGGATGTTGTAGATGTATTTGCAGATCTTAGAGTGATTGATCCAATAGACAGCCTAAAATTGGCATCTTTGGCTCTGGGAATACATTCAAAAGTTTTATACCTCTTATCTGGTTCTCCATAGGTGAGATACCATGGAAACAGCATTTTTAAAGCCCATCTTGATCTGCTTCATGAAATGTGATTGCAAAGTATTTGTGTATTAGTGTGCAGCCATGAAATACTGTTTAAGTTGCCTTTCAGATTGAGGAAGACATAAGATAGCTTCACTTCTTCGAAGTTTGGCAACTGTAGCTCTTAAATTACGGAAGATATGAGCTTTTCGAGATTTTGGGGCGGGAGTGGGCGTAGTTGAAATAATAGAAGGTTCCTAATAATCTTCCTTCTAAGTTTGGTAACTGTAGCTCTTAAATTGCGGGAGATATGAGCATTTATCGGTTTTGGTGAGTATGGCCCAAAAAAATTGTTGGAGTTCGATCTTAGTAATATACCTTTCAAGTTTTGTAACTATAGCTCTTAAATTGTGGGAGATATGGGCACTTATCGGTTTTTGGCGGCGGGAGAGGGCGTGGTCCAAAATTGTTTTCCCAGATTTTTGAAGGGTGTTTCCACGAGGGTGCCGACAGGAAATAGCATTACGGCGGTCGGAATAAGACTGATGCTAGCTAAGATCTGCTCTCTGAACCTCTGACCTGTTCTTCAAATAGACACGTTATTGGCTAAGAAGCTTTTCATAGTTGATGTAGGGCCGAACTAAGGCGTAATGCTATCCGTGCCGAAAGTCAGCCTGGCTGGGGAGCCCAAAAAATAGACCAGTTGCTTACGGAGCACGTAACGGAGCACCTACGATGTTATATAGCCTTACCTGCACATCGCACAGGGCGGTCTGCCTGATTTTAACAAAGACATACCAAAGCCAGCGCAAAGCCAAACAAAGGGGCAGCGCTCGCAGGAGGCGCCAGGTCAGTGGCCAAAAGAGCCAGGGTCCAACAAGGGCTATCCTTCGCCGAGATTGCCAAGGAGAGAATTCTTATAGGAATTCGGAGAGGTATAACCAGGGGCTGATCTAGTCGCAGTTGAGTGGAGTGAGGTCGCCAGTAGACCCAGAGCACGAGTGTTAGTGGCTGCGATGAAAGAGCCGGAACAAGTGCTTGAGATGCTACAAATATGTAACCCATCACTACCCACCCACGACTGGAGGGTAGTGAAAATGAAGCCTCGCAAGGCCCAATGAGTCAGGCTGTGATGCTCCCTAATAAGGAATCAATAGCGCCTATTGAAGCGGCCAAAGGGCGGCTAAACTTTGACATCTCTCCTGTCACCGTAAAGGTGTATAAGTCGGATGCAACTGGCGGCAAGGGGCGGAGTCGACATTGCTATAGTCCAAGAACCCTGGATACTTGGAGATAGGGTTTGCGGACTATGTAATAAGGAATACAAGCTCATAAGAGCTTAACCTGCATTATAGCAACAAAACATTTCAGAATTTTTCTGCTCAATAATTTCAGTAATGGCGACAACACGGCGGCAAGCCTGGAGCTAGAGCCAGCTCGGATAAGGCTACTGTCGTCCTAAATGGCTCACGATGGCCTTGTTCAGGTGAGCGAGGGAAAGAAGATAGGTTTAATTATAGGCTGTGATGCTAATGCTCACCACACTCAGTGGGGGAGCACGGACACAAATCAGAGGGGTGAGTCACTCTAGTCCTTCCTTATACTAATTTAGAAATCAGTAACGTGGGTATCGACCCCACTTTTATCATACAAAACAGAAAAGAAGTTTTAGATCTAACCCTCGCCTCAAATACCATTAGTGATCGGTTGAAGGGGTGCAATGTCTTAGATGATCACTCGTTCTCGATCACAAGTATATTGAATTCGGGCTCTTATTAAACTGACCTAAACCAGTTTGCTTCCTAAATAGGAAGAAGGCAAACTGGGATTCTTATAAAAGAGTACTGAAACAAATCCTGTCGGAAAGCCCCCGGCAGGTCAGAACTCTAAAGCTAATCTGTGTGAACTCTCTGTGTGAACTCACAGACACCTTTACCAAGGCATGTGAAAAAGCCTTCAAAGCAACATGTCCCGTTAGCAGGCCGATGCGTAAGAAGAAGCAGCCATGGTGGATATCACATTCAAAGCCCTTCGCAACAGTTGTAGATGCCACTTTAACGCAGCAAAATCGAAATGAAGACTCACACTGGTCTATTTACAAGTCTAGTCTGGCGGAATTCAAGAAGGCCATCAGACAGGCAAAAAGAAGATCATGGAGAGACTTTTGTACGGAGATAAAATCAACAAATGAAGCCACAAGGCTTAGAAAAAATTCTTCCTAAAACCAATCCTGTTCTAGGTTATCTCAAAAAAATGACAGCCCCTGGTCCGACCCAAGTGGAGACTAACTTGAGATCCTCCTTAACTGCTCCCTTAACTCAAAATAGCTGTAGGTCGGGTGAGATCATATCACTGACACCGATCCTTAGCAAAGAAAACATAAGATGAGCGATAAACAGCTTCAAGCCTTTCAAATCCCCTGACAATATATGCACAGCTCAGCTACAAAAAGCCGGCGAGATAGCCATAAACTTGCTACACACAATCTGTGGGGAAGTTCTCAAGACTACACTAGCGTCAAGGATTTTAGACCTATCAGTCTGTCATCCTTCTTACTAAAAACTTTAGAGCGACTCATTAGTCTGCACCTTAACAGTTTTATAGATCCGAACCTAATTTCTTGTTCCCAACATGCCTACAGAAAAGACAGATCCACGGATACTGCCCTTCATTCTGAAGTCAAACAAATAGAGTCATCACTATACTCCAAGGAGTATACTTTAGTAGCTTTCCGGGACGTTGAAGGTGACTCCAACAATGTTGTCCCAGAAGCGATAACTGGAGTCCTGATGGACCTGAAGGTTGACGACGGTTCGGTGGTTTGGTGTGACGGATTGTCAACTCATACCAGGTACGTCAGCAGAAGAACACCCCAAGGGGGAGTCTTGTCACCTCTCTTATGGAACCTAGCGGTCAACAAACTGCTGCGGGACATGGAAGGGCGGATGGCTGTCATTTTCAGAGGAAAGTACCCTTAGGTAACGTAAGGTACCTAATGACGGAAATTAAAAATACTGTTATCATGGCAAATAGTTGTGTTTTAAGCGTAAACCCCACAAAAACCGAATTAGTTCTTTTCACAAGGAAATACAAAATTCCTTCCCTAGTACCGCCAAGACTGAACAATACAACCTTTTCCTTCAAATCCAGTACCAACTTTCTGGGGTTGACACTGGGAAAAAATTGTATTGGAATCTCAAAGGAATCTTAAAGAGAAAGGTTAGGAAGGCAACCGTAGCCCTATACACTTGTAGGAAATCCATCGGATTCAAATGGGGCACGTCCCCAAATATTGTCCGATGGATGTACCTATCTATCATTAGGCCCATCCTTTTATATGGGGTCATAGCATGGTGGTCTTGCCTTGAAAAGCAAACCACTCTAAAACAGCTCAACAAGGTTCTGCGAATTTCTGAACTATGCATCTCAGGAGCACTTCGCTCCACTCAAAATGAGACACTAGATGCCATTCTAGACATCCCATGTCTAGAAATAGAAGGCCTCTAGCAGGCAACACTCACTGGCATAAGACTTATGGAAGTATGGAAATCCGAAAGACCCATGAAAACAGACTACTGTACACCAGTAGTTTACCTCAAAACACCCTTTAATACTTACTTCCCCTTAAGAGAAGATTGGACTTATGGAACCTCCGGATCACCAGCGACCGTGAAGCTCTACACAGACGGGTCGAAATTCGGAAATCGCGACGGCGGAGGTGTATACTGCGCTCCATCAGTCTTCCAAAGCACTGTAGTGTTTTCCAGGCAGAAGTGATAGCTATTCAAGAAAAATTAGTTCTTCTAATGTAAGCATTTACGTAGATAGCCAAGCGAACTGTGCTACTTAGACCACAGTAATTGTTTCGCTGCTATTCGGGCAATGACTGGTCACTGGCTAGTGGGTTCATTCGCGTATAGGCTCCAAATCCCACACAACGATTTCTGCAGGAGATGCAGAGACGAAGAGGGGGGGAATCTCCGGAACACTTCCTCTGACTCTGCCCAGCACTTGCAAAAAGACGATTAACTTTCTTGGGACGTCACTTCCTATCCGGCTTAACACAGCTGGCGCACACAAGACCATCCATAATCGCAAAATTCATAAATGCTACTGGCTGGTTCACTTGATCCAATAATCTCACTAGCCTCGGGAAAGGACTTAGATCCACGGTGTCGCAAGGTGTCAATAAAAGGCCTAAGTGTGCTGACCTTTCAGGTCAGAGTCGTCCTAACCTATTAGCAATATACCTTTCAAATTTGGTGACTTAAGCTTTAAAATTGCGTAAGACATATGGTCTTATCGATTTACAACAACAGGTGTTGCGGTGTGGGCGTGGCCATCTAATTTTCTTTCGATCTCTTAGGAGAGTTACCAGTAAAATACTTTAAAAATTTGGTGACTCTAGCTTACAAATGATGGAAAATATGCTCATTTCAGAGACGTAACCTGAGATTCCAAGGTCGAGTTAAGCTCTAAAGTCCATTTAAGTCTTTCGCAGTATGTCTTCTAGGGGCTGCGACTGGGACAGAAAAGTGTAATACAGTGGGGAGACCGTAGTTCATCTCCCACCTCATAATCGAGAGGCCTGCCCTTCCACGCTTGTAGTCGTGGCACTAGGGTTCCCAGCTAATTCGTTGTTCCTTCATCAGAGCATTCTCTCATAAGGAATCCAGCACTGTAGTGAATACCCGCAAATACGACACCAGTGTCCCATCCACCGGTCGCAATGACTTCGTCTCTTTCAGCATAGACAAGTTTCCGTGACTGAGCATTATCTGGGGGTACTCCACAGGCAACACGGCCACCTTAATTTTATTGGCCGTCGCTGCATATGTCGGGTGATGCTCGGTCAGTGCTAGAGAGCTGGACTTTATGACAGCTGCACACGATGTGCTCGGACGCATATCCAGGTGCTCCGTACCTTTCGTGGCCGGTTCACGCATCCCTGGACACCCTTAGCGACCGGACATTCCCTTTTGGGGGTGTTCACTGGTAACGCCAGGTTGATGTTGGATCTTTTTGGGGCTGGTGCAGCAGCTTGGGTCACTGTCCAACCTGCCTCACAGCATTCACTGCCGGAGGAGATGGTCGGGATGGACCGACTACACTTCCCTGCCTTAAAACTGGGGCCTGCTGACCTCACCTATGCTGTGCCATTGGCATTCTCCAATTCATTGCTGGAATACCACAATGATGGTGTGGAAGATGGTTTACACACATGTGAAGACCTCCCCTCGTCCATGGTTCGGTCTTCCTTTCGACTGGCTCTGCTGTGAGATCCTGCGTTATTTTGGGATTTTTCTAAAATTTCACGTTAGTTCTCACGAGTTGCGGAGTTGTCCACCTAGGCTGAGATTCGCATTACCCGGATAAGGCTTGTCCTCCCCGGGGGGAGGCGATTCGCTATCCGAAACCCACGACCCGCCTGGTGCCGTCAGCTCAGCCCCATCCGAACCATCCCACAAGTTTAATGATCAGCGCTTCTACCAGTAACATAAAATGGTGGTAGATATGTGGTTTTATCGATTTAGGAATAGCGATTTTATCGATTTTCTAGCTCACTAGTGGACGTAGCACTCCAATTTTAACTCGCGTGCGTAGACCAGCTTATGACAGACACACAAAAACAATATATTATGATCAATTCGGTATCAAAATATAAATATCATTGGGTTTGAATTTCAGGAGTTATTATCAACAAATCATCTTGATTGACGAATATGCTTATGCTCTGTTGAAAAGACAGAAACTCCTCTTTACTCCCCAGATAATAAATCCCGTTAATTCTACATACACCCATGTAGCTATATCTCTCCAAAATCAGATCTCTGCTCTAAGTAGTGGCAGATGAAATAGGTAATTATTTTACAAAGAGGGTATGTTTTTGGTTTATTTTCCGCACGGGACCGGTCTGCTGCCCAGCGTGCAGGTCAATACCTGTAGTAGTCTTTCTTCTATTGTTCAGAAATCATACTAATGTCACGAATATAGAGTGTTGTTGCTCTCCTTACAGATAGTTATAGATTATTTTTGCGCACATTCATAGTCTTCTGAACCCTAATGGAAAAAGCGCTGCTGCAGATTAAGCCTTCAGCAACCAGATGCTGGTCAGCAACCAGATGCTGGTCAGCGGTCGACGTGGGATCACCTTCGCAAGCATCATCTTGACCTTCAATCCAGTCCATACATCGCATTTCATCGAAAATTTCTTGCTTAATCGTTCCCACACCTCAGTCATTTGGGGCCTTTTGGCTACATTCGGTTATAGTGGAGTTAGCACCTTCTTTTTTTTTTGGTCATGTGAAAGAATTAAGTTTTATTACTTACAATTATTAAATTTTTCGGTGTAGACTTGCCTACTTTAAGACTATTATTTTAAATAAAATTGTAAATATCTTTTTATATAAAAGACACAATTTGTCAACGTAGAGTGAACAACTATAAGCTGAAATTCGGACAAAAAATGCGCGAATTAAAGAATTTCGCCTTGTATGAAAAAAGATAAATTCGGAAATTTATAAAACACTAAATTAAAGAAAATATTGAGTTCAACAACCTTAGGTAAGACCCAAAACATTTTATTCTCATTTTTTATTATTATATTTAGTAAGTAATAATGTTTTTATATTTATTAATAATTTATTTTAGTTGCCATTAGGCTTTGCTTACAGCGAGCTTATCGTTTTCTGCGGGAATAACTATTTTATTTATATATATGTACTTAGAAATTACGGAAAGCCTGTTTATTGAAAAAAACAAATAAATTACTGATTAAAAGATTTACTCTTTTTCTTTCCATTATAAATACCACTTATTAAAGTCAAAACTGTTTTAAATTCGCCATAATGTCGATGACATTAGATATAATAATAAAACTTCAATGTTTTTTGTTGCTATCAGTTTTATAATTTTGAGAAGAACATGCAAACTGACTTGATTTACACTAAGTTCAGTAAGGCCTTTAATTTTTTTATCACTATCGTTTACTCCATAAGCAAACACTTATTTTTACGAGTATATAAATTGTATTTCCGAGAGTATGGCACTTGAGAGATTAAATAACGTAAATTATTTATGGTTAAATCATAAATTGAAATTTGATCATCATATCTCACAATCTGTCAAAATCGAGCTAAAAACTTTACTATAATTTAGACTTCACATATTCAGAGAAGTCCGTTGAGATTCTTTCGCGCATAAATACCTATCTGAAATATAGTGCATAGCTAAGGTTGACATGTACTCTCTGACAGTTTCAGCTGTCTTAGGCTTCGCAGGATTTGACTCTATTCTGGCTGACCAGAAGGACCCTGAAGGAGAGAATTTAAAGAACTGCCCTAACAATAACCGTCTCATCCGACTATTTTGGCTTGTCGATGAGGGCTGGTTGATGTGAAACCCTTCTAAGAATCGTGCTTTTATATCAAATAATCTGTGAGCACCCCGAATCATGGTAAGAATTTAACTTCAGTAGCAGTTTGTAAAAGGAGGAACAGCAATGCCTATATAACCTATATGTCTGTATAAGTTCAATACTACCAAAAAAATAATTTCTCTAATGCGTTTAGATAAACTGTGCTCCAAGGCACAACATTCAAAACAAATAAGCAGATTGCCAATCCTACAATCTAGTCAGCTCTGCAATGATAAGAAAAAAGGGAGCTGTCCATCCCCTTACAGTGGAATCATGTTCGAAATGATACACTTCTTTACTTTTTCTACAAGGAACTAAATTAAACTAAAAGAAACGAGTGCAAGCGTCTTCTAGGAGAAGCTATCAACACACTTATCATTCCGTCCTGGTTGGACTAGCATTGTTTCTAGTTTTGTTTAATCGGACTCTTTTGGGTATTTGGCCAATCAGGCATAGAAGGTAACTAAATGACGAATGACGTATATTTAAAAATTCCTACTCGGAGACTTATAAACTAATCATCTGTCCTAACTCGTTTTTTCAATAGCAAGCACAATGGAGAAACAGACCCTTAAGTGAACTTCACCTCCTCATCAACTAATCTGACTAACCTTACTTAAACTATTTGACAATAAAGCTATATATTTGGATCATGCGGTGGTCAAAAAAGTGTAACGATACATTAAGAACTAAGCTACTTAAAAATTTTTTAAGCTTTCTATTTTTAAAATACGGATTTTGTGTTTATTTTTTTTACAATATCCGATTCATCAAAATAATATTGAACTAGTGCATATATAGTTTGTACTATATACTCTTCGTGGCACCAACTTAATTTCATTAGCATTACCGTAGGGAACTTAATTTAATTAACCTTCCATCTCTAAATTGCCGTGGAAATATACTTACAATTATAAATAAAGTTACTTAAAATTCGTTAACTTGATCGTTATAACTTACTAACCTTTTGAATTTATATTTTTGGTCTGATTCAATTCTATGGGGGATTTCCCCAGTCTTTATAAAATATGCTGTTGAGCTATTCACAGCTTAATATTTGAATTTCAAGTTTCACATGTTTTTTGGTTCCTTAATTTGAACAGATACATTTTTAAATTGAATTTTAAATATACTTTTTAATTTTCTTGTGTTTACTTAAAAGTCGTCATTAAATAAATAAAATGCTATATGTCCAATGTAATTTTTGTTACTTAACTCAAGAAAATCAGTCTTAACTGTGTTTTTCTTTTTTTGTGATATCAATTAATCATTAGTTTTCAACAATGTACCAAAGGTAAGCTACTGTGGCACCAAGAAAGTTAATTAGTGTCAATAATTTTGAAATAAAGTGATTAAATATTATTATTATGATTCTTTAGCAATCTTTTGAGTATTTTATATATTAAATTTAAACTTCATTTCAACTTGTTTCATAATTGAAGAAACACTAAAAGTTCACACCATACTTCCCAATGTAAATAACACAAGCGAATATTTAGGCACGGGGTTTGGCCGGTAATCGGTTCAGAGTAAATACATAAGTATACGTTGAGACAAAAAATAATTTGTTTACTATGATACTAAAGGTGGAAGAGTATATCGGTTTTGTGCAATGTCCGCCTAAGCTGTCCGTTCTATCATATAATTTTGCGCCATTTAAGAATTACTGGGAAGAAATACTATTTGACAGGTAGAGAAAAAAAATGCTTAATTTGACTTGTTATCGAAAACCGATAACACTTTGAAGTAAATATCTATTTGATCCTCTTACTCTTTCATAAATCGGCTGATTAATTTGTTGGCACTCCTCACCAGTCGTGAAAGCCTAAATTCCCCATAGTTTTTCAGCCAGTGTCCCAACAAATCACGCGAACCTATATGTCACACAAAATTACTATTGTTCATCTATTTTCCGCATGTATTTCACTGATACAAGTGTATTGAGAAGTCGGCTATGGTAACATATTATAATTTGTTTTAAACTAAAAAAAAAAAATAAATAATAATAACAGAAACTTGGTATATAATAAATTTGATTTTGCTCTTAGAATACACAATCAGTATGCTTCATACAAACACAAATGATTATAGTTGATCTGATTGGATTCTTTTTGGGCTTTTTCCCAATTCTTGCAACAAATGTTGGACCATTTTGCATTAAAATACTCCCAGAATACTTATAACTATTTCTTATTTTTAAATTAATTAATAATTAAATTTTATTTTAAATTAAAGTTAATTCAATTTCTCACTTTTTGTATGTTTTTTGTCCACTGATTTTAGTTGACATTAAATAAATAAATAAATTAAATAAATAAATAGTGGTTTCTTTTTTCTTTTTTTATTAATGATGATAATTAATAATGGGGATAACAAGAACGAATATTAATAAACCATACATTAAGCAAAATGAATCTGAAATA
Organism: Drosophila kambysellisi; assembly: GCA_035042185.1. Lineage (NCBI taxonomy): Eukaryota > Metazoa > Arthropoda > Insecta > Diptera > Drosophilidae > Drosophila > Drosophila kambysellisi. The sequence goes on from JAWNLS010001026.1 coordinate 213,573, forward strand.
TGTTGAAGTCCATCATTCCTATAAACTGAGTCATTGAATTCAAATAAAGTAACTCCAACCTTACGGACATACACTGCACTAGCCCAGTATACTAAGTTCCCTTAAAAAAATAAACAGAAAATACAGATATACCATATAGGGTTATTTAAATTTTAAAATATAAATTTATAACATGTAATGCTTATAAATAGTGACGAATGCAATTTTTTGGAGATATTTATTTATATTTTTAGATTCGAATTCAAATCATTATCGGTTTTTAGGTCCCTTTTATAACTTATATCATTATTCGCTATTTATAATGTGCTATTTGTTTAATTCATTACATTTCTTCATTTTGTTTGCTAGAGCAATGTTCAGACAGCGCTGGAAGTACATTGTCCATAGATGGCTCTCTAGAAAGATATGTGTTAATATATGCTATTCCACAAAACTAACGGTGTTATATTCGTACCTCTCCAATTCCATATGATAAGAGCCTGGTGCAGAATTCGATCTACCTGATTGTGCGAATTTTTCCAACCTGGAACCGCCCGGTTGAGATGCCCTTCCGGATATATTCTTCATGAAAGGATTCCCAAAGGAATGATTTTTAAGCATCGTTTTAATCAATATAAGAGTATCAAGCTTTGGAATGCTGCGGACAACAGAGTTTATATCTTCGTCGTCTACTTGTACCAAGCAACAGTTTTCATCTTCATTTGGCAAGGGATAAGCCCCATTTTTGGTAACCCACGAGTTTACCTAAGTTAAAATATGAAAAAATTAATAAAGTAATCATTCATTTAAGTTTACACAGATTTAATGTGTACCTTTAATTGTGGCAAGTTTATTCTATATGCTGGATCCTTTTCAAGCATTCGAAGAATGCAGTGTTTTATTTCCTCACTAATTTTTGGGGTATCTGGAAGAACCACTGCATCGATTTTTATTTTCTCATACAGTATGGGTATCGATGTAGCTAAGAATGGTACATTTCCATACACCAAAGAGTACAATGTTGCTCCCAGAGCCCAAACATCTGCTGCACGGCCACAGTATACATTCTAAGTAAAACAAAAATTATGATTTGCTGTTTTTATTTCCCATATTACTAACCTTTCCCAAAATAAGTGTTTCAGGTGCACGGAAAGCTGGTGTACCTCCTGTTGAGCCATTACTCATTACAGCATCTTCACCAAGAAACTCATTGCAAACTCCTAGATCAGCAATTTTGACATGTCCACACTCCGTCAGTAGCAAATTTCCAGGTTTTAAGTCCGCATGGATAATCTTTTGATAGTGCACTAAAGAAAAATGGTCGAGCAGAGTTAGAGATACCATGTACATGTGAAAATATAGCACTTCTTTTTTTATCTAATAATAAAAATGTACTTACAGTACTCTAATCCTAAAAGGCAGTCTCGGAACACATTCCACGCACGCTCCTCTGGTAATGGTTTATCGGTGGGTATAGAAAGAACTTCTCCTTTTTTAACCCACTCAAATACCATATAAAGCGAGTCTTCCATTGGATCGTCTAATACTTCCACTAATTTTACAACATTAGGATGATCAAGTTTTTTTAAAACTGCAATTTCTCTGTATACACGATCCAATGGAGATGTGGTTTGTTTTGGACCCCGACGCATAAAAGCAGCTTGTCGTAGTAAGCGCTTCTTAGAGAGAATCTTCATGGCATAATGTGTAGAATCTTCTTCAGAATAAGCTAATTTTACAAGTCCATATGAACCCTGCCAACGGAATCTTTTATTAATTGTATAACTAACAGCTACTAATAATTACCTGTCCAATTTGATCCATAAGTTTATATTGATTTAGCTGAAGAAAACTACCTGACTTCTCAATAGATATTCGACGTGATTCACGTAAAGGAGGCCGACGTCGAACTGTTCGGGGACTACCGTATGGACTGCCATATGGGCTATATGGGACGTTCGGATAAATTGGACGAGATTCTGTTGATTGTTGTTGGCACATGGATGCTGCAATATTTGGCCGGTGTATGGGACGCTGACGTGTCTCTCCTGCAGATTTGTCCAAATTATCGACTTTACACTGTTGGGTTTCCTCGGTGCTGGGTGTGCTTGATGATTGAATTTCACTCTCAAAAGGCCGACATTCCTCAATATTTGGAAGGAGACGATTACGGAATTGTTGATCAACATTAAATGATCCACAATCGTCATTGTATAAGTCCAAAGACTGCGATTTAAGTAGGATAGGCGGATTTTGTAAGCAACCCATCCTAACAGGTATAGTATCTATATTCTTTTGAGGACTGTTACGAACTGAATATGGCGAATCATTTCCGGACGTAGAAATTTGCTCCATTACAGTTCGTACAACTCCACTTTCCTTATTTGTGCTAAGACTTTTGGATTCCAATATTTTTACATTTTTATCATTATCATCTTTAATGTTTTGGAGCGAATTGGTCCCACTACTGTGAATTTTTGGTTTGGTTCCAATAAAGTTAAGATATTGACGTTTAGACTGATCGCCAATACCTGTGTTAAGTCCCTTGATTGAATCCTTAGAGTTAATGTGAATTTTATCTAATTGGCTTTCCAAACACGAAGTTGATTCATTATTGGTCGGCGCGACTGTTTCGTACTCACAACCTTTCTGTATTTTGGCAATAATAACATCCTTATCATCATCATCATTATCACCATCACAGTTATAATTAATAGCACTTTCTGCTTTGGATGCAAGATCATCAACTTTTTCGTGTGTTTTTTCAGCAGATTTTAAAATATTCCCCTGGCCTGGGACACTGCTGTTTCCTGTATCTAGCACATTCGAATCCGACATTATGTGACTTTTTATATGTACCCATATCTGCATTTGAGGTCCATTATTTCAGTTCTTGAATAATTAAAATAGTAATTAGTAATAGATCGAAAAGATGATACTTGGCAAAACATCCAAGAACTCTTACATATATTATTTCACAAAGATTTTTAAATATAGATTATGTTAATACCGTAGCGAAGCACAGTACTTAAAATTGTAGTCTTTTATACCACATAGTTTTCTTTAAAAGCCTAACCTTCATTTAAATCTGATGTTTAAAAATTAAGATGTCAAATATGCTGAGGATTTACTTACTCCAGAAGGAGTCTAAAATAAGGCTTCTTAAATGTTGTTGAAATTTGTAACTTATTTTTTGCTATTTTCCTAGTTGCACTATAATCATACGAAGATTAACTGCCGACTTGTTAGCCGCACATACGGCAATATACTCAAAGTCCCCTAAAATGACTTCAGCTGAATCTGCAAAGAGGAGGAATCTTTAAAATACTTATTCTGCTCCTTCCCAGAACTAATCAGCCGACTTAGCTAGTATCAACAAAAGTTTCGAAACTTATCGCATTCGGTTTGAATCGCTCTGATCTCATTATTGTTACCCACCGGTCCATTTCTGGCACAAGTGAGTTGGCTTTTTTAGAAAAAAAAAAAAAACCTAACCTACAAAGCTGAAATTTTATTTCGAGGAACATCCTCCCAAGATTGGTAAGAAAATTTCTTCGCCTCGTCCACCAAATAAAGTGCAAAAGCTTAGGTAGGTAGATTATACGGTTGTCGACCAATGGCCATATTTGGCCCGTTGTGGTACCCGTGTGGATAAAAATTTAGACAGAAAGGCAGAACAAACAACCATGCCTTCAGCGGGATTCGAACCCGCTACTGATTGATGTACACAATGCAAAGACTCAACGATTACGACCATCAAGCCGGCTTGCAAACGCCTATATCTTTCGCAATTTCAAAGATTCAATTATCAAATTGAAATGACCTTAATGATTATTCAATGGTTGAGGAATACGCACTCATCCAATCCCACAAGAAGATTCTTTGTAGTCAGCTATTATAGTTCTGTTCTGGGAGTATTCGGTAGTTGGTTAAGACCGACTAAAACATTTTCTTTATTCTTATAGTTTATAAGGTCGGCCCCACAAGCGTCTTAAAAAGAAACTAGTGTGAATATGACAGTTCTTATGGATTGATCGAAAGTTATGTTAAATTCTGCGGGTTCAAAGATTTTTAAACCAATTCAGACCTGCGTTAGCGGTATATCCTAGTCGAAAGCACTCATCGACTATCGATATTAATTTCTGTAGCATTTAAAATATGTTTAATTTCTAAACAAACTTTGTGCTATTTTTGTTCACAAGTAAATAATGAGCGGATGTAAACAATTTTGTTTCTCTGTTTCAGACATAATCTACACCAAATATTCGAAAAAAAAAACTCATACCTTCAACATTTTTTGGGCAGTCATCAAACTTAAAGCTAAAAAGCCAAAACGATATATACGTCTATATCAATGCAAAAGATATAGCTGGTTAATCTAGTCATATCTTCATCTGCAAACAAAAAGCGTTCGGCCTGAACGGATGAGTACAAAGATCTCTGAGTGTTATTACATTCCCAGTATTTGTGCAAGAGATTTTTAATATTGTATCACAATATCATTTAAGTTAAATCGGAACAAACGATGGGTTCTAGCTTAAAGGAGATTCCTGCTTAAAAATGTATATACAATTACTTATTAGTGTTATTAAGCTTCTTACAAGGTGATCAACAGCGGGCTACTGACATAGGAGCCAACAGTAGTTAAATAAATAATAAATAAAATTCAATTTTTATACTGCTTTAATAATGGAGACAAAAATTATGCGCTTTTGGCACAATAAAACTGAACATGCAACTTTCAGAAGTAAATAAAATTATATTTAACAGTTACCTGTCGAAATTGAACATTTAAATTGAACTCAAAGTCCCAAAACTGTCCTAGATATGTGACCACCACTGTACATACATACTTACCTACTTATTTAGGTTAGGTACTTGTATTTATTCAAATGTATTTAAATAACTGATCTTGCCTTCAAATATTATTGAGTTTTTATTTACTAATTTTAGCCATTTATAATCAAATTCAAGGGTATAATGAATTTTATACCAATCGCTTGGCATTAAAAAAATATAAATGAAAATGAAACAACTACACACAATATTTAAACAAAAGCTATATTTAGATTTTGTGATCTTTAATACCTGTGCATTCATCTCTATATGTAGAATGTACATGTGAATTTTGTCATTCGCTTTTGATCTTTTCAACAGAAGACTTCAAAAAAAATTGTAAGTAATAATTTGTAAATAAAATATATTGATAGAAAATATATTTTAATACATGTGCATGGCAAGTTCTTCAATTTAGAAAATGATTTGCCGCTGGAGCTATACGATTTTATGGCTGACATGTGTGGTAGCGACTTTACCAATCTTAAAAGGAGATGCTGTGGCTAATAGACTTGACAAGCGTACACAATCAAACGGAGGAGAATACATACCAATAACATTTTTTAATGCAATCAGCTTAGCAGAGGACTCTAAGCAATCACTTCAAAATCAGCTGCGGAATTTTCGTGAAAATCTACAGAAAAATTTAACAACGTCCACAATGCTAAGCATTTTAGACGATAACTATCAAACGACCGAACATCAGATAACAAAATTAAGTGATTTGTCGGCATTCTTTTATACAGCAGCTGAAGTAGCTAGAATTTTTGCACATGATTCCGAAATGTTCTATGAAGTTGCCAAAAATTCAAGTTATACACTTCTGTTGCAGCTTCGCCAAATGCCAACAACACAGCTTACGCTGGTAAAACTTCTCCTAACAAATTATTTTGAGGAAATGGAATTCTTCCACATAATGCTTTCTGAGATTTTTGACGAAGCACTCGAATACACGCAGAACACACTACTCGCGATCCAGAAAACTTTTACATACTATGCTGATGTACAGCAGTTTGTTTTGCAGAACTGGAATTTTAAGAGTGATATAGGCTGCTGTAAGCGGTACATGGAATTTTTGCAACTTTATTCGGCACAAATCTTCAAGTGTGCAGCAGGACATGATCTCACCGTTGCATTGGATGTGTTTGCCATGACTGAGATCACTAGCAAATATATTATGCGTCAGCTTGAGTTTCGCATTCAACGACTTTGTAACTGTTTTTTGTTCGGAAATTATGAAATTCGATGTAAATTTCTTAAAAATGCTGAACAAGATTTCGAATTATTATTCAATAAGCTTGAGGAACTAGAAACTTATTTTGACTTAAAAATGAAGAACGGTCTGGTTTCCTCACGTAGAATCCGTCGTCGAAGTCAAGTTGAAAAACTTGCTTCAGAAAGCCAAACAGTTCACAACCATTGCATACCTATAGATTTTCCACAGGGTCACATGAATAAAAGCTTAAAGCAATGTTTTTATACCATAAAAATATATTAATCCTTACATATAATTCTCAAATATAATTGCATTGTAAAGAATCTAAACTTAGCTTCGAAATATTTCATGCACTAGAAAGGTGTTATTATATTTTATTGGATATTGTGTTGTTATTATACTATTCACGTCTTACAAAATAAATTTGTGTACAACATATTGAATGAAAATTAACCTTTTATTAATAAAGGGTTAAAAGGGTATAACAAAATTGTACCAATGTATGTAACAAGCAGAAATGTTTCATTCCTCGATTCCATAAATCAATTATATTCTTGCTTAGTATCAAAATCCGAGTCATTAGTCTGTGCTTTAGTCAGTATGAACTTGTCTTCAAATTTAGGACACAAATTATCGAATATTGTTCGAAAACTTTTCCAATTTTCCTAATATCTCAACAGTAATAGCAAAAGCAGCCAAAAAAAGCATAGGAAATACATCCATTAGCATATTATGGAACTCGAAATATTTTCATAAATATTTAAGCTCTTTGATTTATTACTGTTTCTTGAAAACATGCTGAACACCTTTTAGGCGTGCATTATGAAGAGTCTCTCCCACAACATACCGAAACAGATACATTATATACTTCAGAGTTAAAGTTTCCTCTAGTTTATTTTACTTTACATATCCGATAATGCTTTTAAGAACAGAATTATTATTTGTTCGCTTAATTGTCATTAATTTTTAACAAACTATTAATTAATAAAATCCCATAAAGTATATATATTCTTCATCAGGATCAACAGCCAAACCGATATAGCCATGTCCGTCTGTCCGCCTGTTTATATGAACACGCCGATCTCAGATACTACAAGAGCTTGAGACTTGAAATATCGGCTATGGCAGATCAAGTATACTTAATTTTTTCGATAATGTTTCTCGGATATTGATACATTTCGATTTGTGTAAAAATTTCGTCAAGATCGGATAAAAACGCCAAAGTTATAGTCGAAAATATATTCTCATATTGAACCGATTTCTAATAGCAGCCGAAAACATCCGTATGCATTAATTGGTAGTAAATGTATGAGTAGTAAATGTGTGAGATGGCAACAGCGTCAGTCTGCAGAACTCCGATATCTACGATTGAGTGTACGCGTAAGTATTTATTTATGTATCTATATATAAATGCCCTTGCTTGGAGCCAGCCAGTTCGGGTCAGTTCGCTGCTTTAATTTTTGTTCCTCTGCAGCTCATGTGCCTGCCATAAGAAATGAGGGCACTAAAACCTGCTCACATTTGGGTGTACAACTATTTAAAAGGAAATTTGATTATAAAACTGTGCAAAATTTAACAGCTAAGTTCAGGGTATATCGTAGTCGAGCTCTCTCGACAACAGCACTCTTATATATTCTTCTTGTTTATATAGAAATTTCATTCTGTACTTTGCTATTAAAACTAAATGAATCTCACCAAATGGTTATATTATTTAAATAGTCACAAACAAATATTATGTGAATTATTGAGACCGTAGTCTGATAGCACAATTCTTATTTACGAAAAACAATTACCGAGGTAACCTAAATAACATCAATAATAAAACCATTTCACTGGGAAATCGATCGGCCAATATATTTTTCGGAAACGATCAACCCAAGGCCCCTAACCAACACGCTAAAAAGTAAAAAGTTTAATAATTTACAAAGTGTGCGACCTACACAGAAATATATCGAAGTGCTGACAATCGATATACCTGCTGGTTTTAATCGACAAAACTTGAAAGCTAGTCACAAAATTTAAAACGTAGAATTCTGCTAATCGTTTAATGATCGGTGGTATGCTGATTTGATTAACATATTATTGACTATGTTTTCTAAATGACAACCAACACCTCACCCATTAAAACAAAACGAAAACGAAGCTCTAATTTCTCTGCAACAGCACATAGTAGCAATTCCAGCAACTCAAGGAGCAGAAATCTAAAAAACTAACTATGCAACAATACCAAGGCAAACCCATCCAACCAAAATAAAAGTGCAATCAACAGGTAATACAATTTTTTATTAAACGGGTAGATTACAAAGAGAACACAACGTTCGATCACCGAAGAGCCGAAATATAGATTGCGATTGAGAATTAGTAACTATGATATTAATAATAGTTTTTATGTGAATAAAAGAGACAAATATTTTACACAATAACATTTATATTTTTCTCAATTTTTTCCACTACTGCTAATGAAATACAACACTTTGAGTACACAATTCTTAAACGCATAAGAGTTAAAAATTTACGAAATATGTTATCTAAACCTTGAATAAGATTGGCGATCTCATTGTATGCAAAATGTACGCATGTCGTTTTATATTGTAAGTTAAAAGATTTATTACCCAAGCAAAAATTTATGCGATTGATCAAGTGAGCTATATCAGACATATAACCGGAGCCTGTGAGCAGTAATATCCGTAAGCCATGACATACCGAAATTTTTGGTTTCATTGTGACATTGCAGCAAGTGTGTAGTTCTGTAAAACTCATTTTAACCAAGTCATCTACAATATAACAAGCGCTACTAAAAATACGACTCTTATATGTAGCAAATTGGTTTTTCTTTCCATTTCTTTCCTTTTGATTTGCATTTACTTTGTAATTGAATACAGTATTATTAACAAAGTGGGATGCATTTTCAAGCAATTGAGCAACTCCAGCAAGTTCTTCTTTCGCGAACTCAATATGACTTAGGGCCAACCTGCGTAAAGATAGCGCTGCATAAAATTTGGCCTTTTGGGCAATCTTCGAAATTAAATCTCCAAGCAAATTGAAGACTCGAATTGGAGTATCATTGTTTGCAACTTTTTGCATATCAGTGATAGCCTCAATTAATATTTGTATTGAATTGATTATCACATTGTCGCTTGGATGCGACATTACGTATTTAGTCGATATTTGAGGTACGGCGTCTTCATTGTGCGCAGTATTTTTTACTGGTGACAAACATAGACTAAGTAATATTACTAGCAGCACAGATTTTGATATGCATCCCATCGCAATAGATTAAACTCAAGTACTGTCAGAAATGTCGATTTAAGATTATTTACTGACAACCGTATTAGGGTGAACTAAAAGATCTATTTTTTCTAAATATTTGTAATAAGCAAATACACCAATAAATTCGCATTTAAAAAAAATGTTAGATATGTTATATAATGCTATCTATAATGCGTTATATAAATATCCGGTGATTTAAAAACTATTTTTTGAAATTATAAATTACGAGCTTTTAAGGTTCACTTTAATTAATTTTCTGTCGTTTTTCTATTTTATTTCACGTATATGTACGTATACGAACCTTATCACAAAAAGTCAACACTACATACAATTAGTATAGAAATTTGATATACACACATGTACCTCTGAATATTAATACTAATAAATACACAAATACATAGACCGCATCGCTTATGTACATATGTATGTACGCACCTATATTCGTATATATGCTTACATGTGTATGTATATAAACTCACAACAATTATAACGCTATCAATAAGAGCTGGAACGATGGCATTTTGAAATTTCTTTTTTAAATCCCTGAACCAATTTCAAAATTGTAAAAATGGCTCAACGAAGCAAAAGTATGTAACAGCAAAAGACCTCTTCGAGCACATTTACTGTTCTTAGTTATCATAAAAAGCCGAGATGTCATAAACTGTACGTCTGTTCTAGTTGAGCTCTATCGACAGGAGCAATATTCTTTGCTTATTGTATCAAGCGAATATTTTTTGTTCTTTTTATTATTTTCCAAAAGTTTTCTACAAAATATAAATGAGTCCGAGTTATGTGGTATACACCTTTGAGATTTACCAAGTTAATTGAATTTGAAAAAAAATGTCCCGTTATTTCCACTTTTTATAGAAGATAACTCATCCTTTTGTACGGACGAGGTATCACACCCGGGAGGATGCAAGGTTATAACCTTCATGGATGGCAACCTGCACCACAGAATCAGCGATTAAAGGCTATATGTTAATATTCTCTATATATATTAGCATAAATAGAATAAACAAGAGAGAACAGTGCAGTCGGGAGTAACAGACAGCAAAATACTCTTATAATAATCTAAAGATATTGCCGAGAAATGTTTGGAGAAGATTGATAGTAATCTATCTCCCAAGTTTGATAATTTTATCTCAGCGGGAGCGGATGTAGGCATGGTCCTCCAATTTACTTCAGCTTTTTTAAGGAAATTACCGCGGCTGTGGACGTGGATCAAAAAGTAAATGCCGATCTTTGAAGGCAAGTATGACGAGAACAACAATCCAATCAAATTTGCAATACTTTATTATCGATTATTTTCGATTTCCTAGCCTTCTCTTGGGCATATCACCCAAAATGACATCACGGACTTTGTATAAGTTAATCTGCTGACATCTAAATTTGTTGTTCGAAATTTTATGATTTTGTATCTCTTAAACAAATGTTATTTATAGAGTTACCTTTTTTGTAATTATGCAGTTAGAGTTACCAAACTTGGATCCCCATACTTACAAGAAATTTTGATGTCAATTTGGTTCAGCTGGTATCAGAGTATTCCGTTGTCGGATATGCCGATTTAAACATAACTTATATTATTTATTAAATGAATTGTTATTCCTGATGCTTCAGATGCCGACTGTTACATGGCTATGCACAATTTCATTATACCCTTTTTATTCATTTATAAAAAAAACATGCATAATTAATGAAACATATTTATTTTTAACCTATAAATATGTACATATTTATATACATACATACATACATATGTATGTATGTGTATCGATAATTGACTCGGATTTAATTATATGTATGTATCTGGACATTCATATGTGTGTATGTACGAGTATCCTCTTTCCAATTTGAATGCTATGCATACAAATTCTTCTCTCTTAATGCGCAATGAATAAACATTAACTAATGTTACTTTGCCAACTTAGTCACGGTGGTTAAAGGTTATTATTACACACTTTAGAAGCGGAGTACACACATACTCATATGCATGTATATATGTACACACACACACTCATACAAATGCACGCAAAGCATGCGAAACAAGCAAAAAAAAACGACCGCAATATTAATCACAATCGCTTCAAAAATGCACGCGACGGCAACAATGCACACATACATATGTACGTATTTACACATGCACGTAAATAGTACATATACTATGTACATAATACATCTTTATCAAGGATGTTGGCTGAGTGCTCAGTGGCGCCAAGCTTGTAAGTTCATAGGTATTGGTGTATATTTATTACTGCACACAATAAGATTAGTAAAATCTCTTAGTGCTACTTGCTTATGTACATACATATGTACGTATTGATGCTTTTACATAAGAAACAAAGTTCACTTCCTTGCATATGTGTGCATATACATATGTATGTATGTATTTATAAGTTCTATACTTGACTGTCCTATAAGGATAAAGAACCAACACAGGTTAATTTGGATACACATATACATATACATTTGTCTTTTGGTCGTATGCACATACGTATACATGTATATATACGTATATGTTTAAGCACAAGTTTGTAGCTACATTATTTTGTTTTAAGACTTACATTACCACACTTTTAATTTCAATGGAATTTTCATTGAACGATAAACAACATTTAATAAAAAAACAAAAACACCATGCGCGGTTAAATGTAAAAGTCGACTGAAAGGAATCGCGTGGGCAAAAATAGCTTTGCATTAAAAGTAAATTTAAAGCTGGCGATAGTAGCTTTTAAAGCTTTAATTCCTCGGAAGTGAACTGTGAAAGTGAGCAGCTTCAACCAACGCACGGGCGGAACTGAAATTTTTTAAAATTTGTGTGTGTGATTTGAGATACATATGTACATTCATACATATATCACATTTGTTCAAAAACTCACAAATTCTTTCACATATGTATATAAGTATGTTTGTATATACATATTTACAAAACATATTTATACATATAAATATATATGTATGTTGTATATATAAAACATACGTATATATGTATGTACACCTTGTATATAAATAAATATGTATATTCCTACGCAGATAGCTAGGCTCGACTACATACATAAATATATACAAATGTATGAATGTAAATAAAGTATGCTAATGTATTACGCACATACATTGTATATGTATGTATACCCCAAAACAGATTTAAGCGTAAAGTGGACAGCCATGTTAAACAAACTTTTAATGTAGTTTGGTAGAGACCTTTGCATCCGCTAACGTAAACACCTATTATACATATGTACATACGTACACCTGAGTTAACAGAGTCTGTTAGAGTTGAAGTTGGAGTAAAGCTATTCACACCGGCGACAGTGTCAGTTGTGTTGAACAGCTGATTTATTCTGTCGCTGCTGCTAAACAAATAATTATAATTACTAAAGGTCAGGAGCTCATCAAAGAGAGGATGTCGGCTATGAAACATCTGATTGAGCATTGTTCAATCATATAAATGAATTTACCAATATCAATAGAAGTATAACAACATAATAGATAGGATAGAATAATTAAATGTGCAAAACCTGTCATTTTCAAATTTATATAAAACGACAAATAAAGATTAACTGTTGATTAACCAAATGCATACCTGATAAAAAAATCGGAAATACTAACATATAACAAATCGACATACAACTTGCCGATATTTTTACAGGTGCCGTCCCTTACTGTCTATTTCCCAATGGGACAACTGATTCCGGAGAAATACCAATCCGGTGTAAATAGCCTATACAGTTGTCGAAAAATGCTTAATCGATTTTGCATGCACGCATATTGTGTACATTTCGTTGTGAAGAGCACTCTTATCAAATCAGCTAAACCATTATACAAGGTCATCTCAGGGTGAATTACCAATAATGACAATCGTATCATGGACGTTGTGGAGGTGCTTCTATTAATTAAATACCAAATTCTGGCAAAACAAAATAAACTATCACCTGTTATCCCTTGTACACTCATTAAATTATAGTATGATTTAGTTATTTATCAATTATCATACTATCTCTTTCGAACATCGGTGTCACAAGCCCATGTAATTGCACCATGTTCAAAATATGATAGCATTTGAAATTGATATGCTTTCAACAAATATAATAATATAATAAGCCTCCGCACACTTTTGTTAATCTGATTTACACGTCATAGCATAGCCAAGAATTAAACAAAAATAATGTCGGACAACGCTCATGGAAGCCCTAATTGATCTCATACCACTTCAATATGCTATATAATATTTTATTTTAATTCAAATAAAATTTATATTCTAATTGTAATTATAATTGTAATTAAAGTGTAATTCTATTTGCTATACTATTTTATTTCAGCAACAAGCAATTATGCAAAGACAAAGCCCAGATGGAGGCACAAGTCTCAGTGTATGAAATCCCCAATAATAGCCGCATTTCTTTCACAATTTATTCGCAAGACACCAATGCTGGAAACGAAGTACGTCTAATATCAGCATACATATAGTGTCTACCAGCCGGTTTTGAACGGTATGCCATAAAGTTTAAACAAGGAAACAAATTTAAAATGTTTAAATGCCAATTTGTTTAATGTTATATCACATTTGAAAAGAAACTTTAGTTTTTATTAAAATATTAATTAATTAATTCATTTAACTTAAAATTAGTCAAAAACTGAAAACATATCCAAAAACATGTACCAGCCGATTTAGAACAGTCTTAAAAAAAGTTACATATTTGGCGTATAAAAGCTTAAATAAGGATGTTAATACTTAGTATGATATCCTTTAGCCGTAACAACTTTGCTTGACCTATTATTCATGGAAGATACCAGCTTCTGAGATCCTGGTTGATCTTGCTCCACTCCACCATCAGAGCATTTTTGAGACCCTTTTTGCTGGATATGTTGTGATTCCGGAAATTATTTTCCAGTAGAGCCCACAAATTTTCAATAACATATAAATCTGGAGACTAGGCCGGTGGAATTATCCCGTGGGGGCAGTTCCAGATAGGCCAGGACTGTACTATTCCGGACTTATGCTTGGGATCGTTATCCTGGTAGAATCGAGTACACTTTGGAATAATTTTTTCTTTAGTATATCAAACTACACATATTTGTCCATTGTTGTTTCAATAATCACCAAATTTCCGACACCGGCTGCCGAGATAGATGACACTTTCTCCGCCATGCTTGACTGTTGCCTTTAAGTGTTTTTGGGATTCAGTATTGGACTTTCGCCAAAAATAATTCCATCCGTCCGGGCTAAAAATGTTGAATTTGTACTAATATTCAAATATGATTGTGTTCCAGAACTCCAAATCCCTGCCCAAGTGGATTTTGACGAACGTCATCCTAGACCCTATATTTTTTGCTTTTATAAATTTATTTTTCCGTGGTTCTCGGGCATTAAAGTCATGGATGCGCAGAACTTGGAGCACAGTTCCCATACTGAACTTTTTCCTTATTTCATCCTGCACCTATTGAGTAAGTTTTTGACCCGATAGCTTAAGATTTCCCCTTATTTTCTTGATGATCCTCGGCTCGTCCTGCTCGGTGAAAATCGGGTTTGGTGCCATTCCGCCCTCGCCCTCTATCCAATTTTTGTCGACGAAACTCTAAATGATGTAGAATACAGTTGAGGTGTTTAGATTGACCAGTTTAGCTATTGGGCGATATGAATTTCCAAACAACTAACTATATATGTAAAATCGACTACAAAGTGGTTGCGTAGACAAGATAGAACGTTGCAGTCGGACGTAACCGACAGCGCAATACTATTATACCTTAATTTGTGTACATGGTATGGGCGTTTATCGGTTTTGGGGGCGGGAGTGGGCGTGGTCCAAAATTTGTTTTCCACATTTATGAAGGTTGTTACTAGCAATATACCTTTAAAATTTGGTGACTTAAGTTTTCAAATTGCGTGAGATATATAGGTTTATCGATTAACATCAACAGGTATATCGGTTTAGGTAGGTGGAGTGGGCGTGGCCATCCAATTTTTTATCGATCTTACCAGTAACATACCTGCCAGATTTTGCGACTCTAGCTTGCAAATTCCGGCAAATATGCGAATTTTAAATTTCTGCACGAAGTTCCTGGGGGCGGCGGATGGGGGCGTGGTCAAAAAATTAGTATGCCAATCTTTGAAGGAGGTTACCAGCAAATTGACTTCCAAGTTTCTCTACCTTTAAAATGTTCGGATATACGGAGTTATCGATTTACAATCGGAATTGTGGGCGTTGCACCACAAATTTGTTATCGGTTCTTAAGGGCAACTACCAGTAATAAACCCCCCACATTTGACGTTCCCTACTCAAATACTGCGGAAGATATAACCATTTGAAAATTTAAGGTGTGCGTGACACATGCCGATCTTTCAAGGACCTCGCCAACAACCTACCAGTGACTGTATTCATTAAATTTTAAGAGATGTGGAGATTTATCGATTTGCTAAAATCGAATTTATCGATTTTCTAGCTCCCTAGTGGACGTAGGTCCAAACCTAAGACACTTTAACTTTTTAGGATACTTTCCAGTATACGTTCCAAGTTGCAAGTCTCTATCTCTAAGGGTGTCGGAGGAACGCGCGTTCATACGGACGGACAGCATGACGGACATTGCACAAAACCAATATACTATTATACCTTTTTGGTATAATAGTATAAAAATCTATTTTAGAATTTTTTCTGGTAGCATTATTAATTTAACTTAGTTTTGTAACTACATTGCTACAATTATAAAGTTTGTCTAGGTATTCAGTTTAGTATATGTGTCATTTTGGATTGATCACATTAAAACAGTGTTAAGTGGAGCATTTGACAAACTTTGCAAAATGTTGCAAATGTAGTAAAGGTCAAATTTTATTTAATATCGAAGCAAGCTAATGATTTACTCGGCTTGATGGTCGTAAACGTTGAATCTTTCTATTGTATAAAGCCAATTATCTCCCACAATTTGAAGGCTACATTCACCAATTTTGTTGGTAGGTTCTTCAAAGATCGGCATTTGCCACGCCCCAGCCACAATTTGAAAGTCACCAAATTTGGAAGATGTCATGCTAGTAACACAATGCAAAAATCCGGAAAGAAAAAATATTGGCCCGGCTTGATGGTAGTAAGCGTAGAGTCTTTGCATTCTGTGTGCTAAAGCTCATTATATCGCTTATATATCAATCAGTCGCGGGTTCGAATCCCGCTGGAGGCATAGTTGTTTGTTTAGTTCAGTAGTATACCCTTCTGCCTCCTTTTCTTTCCTCTGTTAACGTTTCTTTCTAAATCTATATCACCACGGCATCATAACGTGCCAAATATGGCCTGTGTGTTGTGGACTTGTACCTTCGGTCGAAAACCATTTACCTAACACCAACCTATTATAAAATACTGAGTTCGTGTATTTGTTCTGGGTAGAGATAATTTAAGGTTAAGTGTACTAACATCGATTTCCTCTTTAAGACTAATGTCCCTCCATTTAAGTTTTGAATGTTAGATTATATAGTTTTGTGCAGAACTACTTTTATAATATTGACCATAAATTATTGCCTGCAGTTATTCCAGTTTGCATTTAACTTGAGGTAGAAAGTAAAAGTTATTATAGTTTAGTAAGCTATAGTCAGTATTAAGCTTGTTGTAGTTAATATTTTTTAAGTCACATAATTCAATTAGTCAGGAATAATCAGATAGTGATAATTTCTGGTAAGATAAAACTGTATTAGGCATGTTCGCAAAAAATATATTACTACGTAAATTGGTAGTTTTTATTATGGAGTTTAAAACCATTAAATCAAGTGACTCCATAGTTTGTAAGATAAGTGTTTGACTAAATATATTATTTTTAATATCACCTATTAAAAGTGAAAGAAAGAGAAGAGATTACAATCAGCAGATCAGAGTATTGAATGCTGATCAATTAATTCATTTATATTAATGTTTTAGGATTGCAAATACTTATGAGTTCAATTGCACGGGATTTCTAAATATCACTTTGTTTTTTGCTTCGTATCAATTAGCTCAAATTTTTCTCAAAAAGCGATATTTTTAAATTTAATTACAATTATTGGGTCAATTACAATGCGTGTGTAAAGAGGCTGTTTTGAGTATAAAAGTGTTGATAATCAGTGATGCAGAGTGAAATGAAGTGAAAAACACATTGAATAAAAAATGCCTCACAATTTGTGCATTAAGCTATTTTTTCATCGTAACTCATTGTACTTTCCAAAGCTTTTATTTATGTATGGACGATGACTACACTGTGACGGAAAGGTATTTATCTTTAATATAATATAAAATGTGAACATATTTTGATCAAACTTTTTCTTGCCAAACGAAATATTTTTTCCCGTCAATTAAGCGTAGACAAACAATATTGATTTATTAGAGGCAGAGTAATACCTTCCTTAATAAAAACATCAGTTTGTTTCTGTGTAGTTTAAAAAAATTTAACTTTCTGATGTTAGGGTGTGTAAACCTAGCCTAACAGTTATGCAGACGATGTAATCTGTGGGTTATTTCATTATTCCCTACATCTCTGCTTGTAGTCTATCAGCATCATTTTCTTTTTTAAGTTTCATTTTAGTTGCATAAGGGTAAGGGGATCTACCTCAAGAACACTGTCATCAAGAATTAATTTTTCATGTAAAACATAAAAAATGCGAAAATTTAAATGTAACAATTCCCGTGATCACATCTATAATAGATGATACTTATAATTATAATTTGATGAGAATCGCAAAATATGTTTTCCAAATGGCTCAAAAGACATGATCATAGATCATAATATAAAATGTTAATTTTATATGTCTATTAATTCAGTTATTCATTTTAATGTATCAAACTTTTAATATAAATATACAAATATAGAGCAAATCCGGTTTCTACGAACACTCCTCTTGGCTTTTCCGGACACAGCGTGCCACTTTGCGCTTGAAATCAGTGTAAGATTCTCTCCATTCCTTGGCAGCATCAACATTTGCTGGGGACTCATCGTTGGGATCCGCTAACATTGATATCACGGATATCAAAATAGTTTCCACTGTGTGCACCGGGAGCCAACGCTCTGATGCTTTTTCGTAGCCCCACTTATCATCTCCCGGCTCGTGTAAAATCGAAATACAGACATCGCCATTCTTTTCAATATTTGGATGCCAGATTTCCGTGACAAACTTCATTCGAGGTGGGCGCAGGGGGTACTCTTTAGGAAAGTATAAATGCGCTTTGAAGAAACCTCCTTCGCTGTTGATTATAAGAAAGAAAACAGATATCAATATTAAAATAATGTTTTTCTCAATAGACTCACAAGCGCAAAGTTAAGATCTGACTATAAGTTCGTCCCTACTTTTATTAATCGAAAAATAAGTGTTTTAGTCGATAGTGATCTAGCAAATAAGAAGATATGCGTAAGAAGATATGCGAAGATATTAGGCAAAATATCACACACGAAAACTGCATTTAATCCAAATTCCTTTCTTCTGATTTGCAGATCCGCACACTATGTGAATGAATTCTTAAATAATTGTAGCTTGTTTTCCGGTGTATATAATGTTAAATATGTTACAATATATTTGGCGAATCCAAAATAATAAAGTATTTTGGATGTGAGCAACCTATACGAGAACATTCATACAATTGTTACGATTGTACCAAAGAAGTTAAGTTTTTATAAAAGTGGTTCATAAAATACAATTGTGTAAGCTTTAGTCAATAAGAGTACTTTATTTTTTAACGTGGATATATATTTTTACGAAGTAATACCGGTACTAACTGCTCGAAACTCATTATGCATCGATACTTTCGACAGGGAAGTCTAACTAAATTAACTTTATTTGCGTACAGCGCACGAAAACTAAATTGTAAACCTTCTTTGAGATTGGTGTCCTTACGCAGACCAGAACGGACAAACATGTATCTCGAAGCTATTTCCTGTGTCATACATTTGCAGAAAACTATAATGAGCTTGAAAATTTTACTACTTAAAAACGGTTTAATTGGTTAAGCAGTACGGATAATTTTTATTCAAACATTGATTTTGGAATAAAAGAAGACAAAAAAGCATCATCAGTCCCAATAGTTTTATTGTGTTTCAAAGCTGTTTTAAGCGAAATTCGCTTATGGGGAAGACCCATCATAATCATTCAACCCGTCAATCTTACCTTATCTGAATAATACAGTAGTCCGATTCATAATATAATAATTAACATAAAAAAAAACTAATCGAAAACAGAGCGCATACGTTGAAAAGAAAATGCTATTAATAAGTTGGAAAAAAGAACATCAGATCAATTCGATTGCCTACCAATATATTGCCCCAGGCATCTTGAAACTAGTTAAGGGATCAAAATTAATGCTTAGAAACGAAATATCTTCATTGCTGTATCGTATTGTAAGAAACATATATTTATACATAATTACTGTAATAAACCTACTAAAGTGTATCTGGTGGTCCAATTATTAGGACTTCCCAACGGAATATATCATTTTCATCAATTAATCCAGCTGAGAAACCTTCTACTGGGTTTTTATTTAGTTCTGAAATAAAGGAATGGTAATAATTTTGTAATGTTAAAATATATGTATTCATCTATATTGTATCTACAACTGATTAAACTTATATATAAATATTGTATAAATAGGGTTTTCAAACACTCAATATACGTAGATATGTCAGTCTGATTTGATAAGATTTATAAACATTGCTCCTTACCTATCTAATTTAACCTTAACTGCTATATTTGAACACTCATGTTTTTTTGGTGCATTTTACTCGCAGCGAGTAGAGAGAAATTTTCAAAACTCAGTTGCTTGCACGCAAATTCTTGTGAGCAAATGGTTTGCCACAATTACACACTACTTTCACAACCACAAAAGCCAATGTATATCTCCCTAAAGACCAAACTTATTAATAACGACCTACTTCTGTTGTAAATTTTTTTAGGCTAACATCTTTTTATCATTTCCAAGTAGGTTCTTTGAAATAGAATGGTTGAAATTAATGTAATGTACATTGTAAGTGGAGAAAGAAGTTAAGTATTTTATTGAAAGGAAAGCCATAAGATTGGTGTGACGCTCAGCAAAAGTAGACAAAGGCTCAAAATAAAAAAACCCAATCGATGCAAACATTTTATACTTTATTTTGCATATTATATATCAAGAAAATTATCACAAAAATCTAAAAGTCGTGAACGATAAATTTATCATGTGGCCATAAATAATATTGTGCAAAGTGATCGACGGCTTTAACGTGCTTACTCAAAAATTCTAGATGGACTTACTCTCAACGTTATCTTCCACATAAGTCATATTTCGACAGATAGTTCCTAAATGCAGTTAAATGAAATACTAGAACACAAATAAATAAATAGAAACAGCTTGCAACTGACAGTCAGTCTCTGCTATTGATGCTGATCTGAATCATATATAGTTATATATACATTAAGGAAACATACATATCCCTGGTACGACACAAGCTTCGCAATAAAATTATAATACTCCTTGCGCAAGGTGAAACACTTTTTAAACCTACAATTTGATTTAACTGTCCGATGCTGATGCGTTTACTTCCTCAAATATTACGCAGCATAACATCACGCATCAGGAAATCTTCAAAACAAAACAGTTGCTTATAGAACTCAACTTTTGATGTCCTATATCAGCTACTTAATATGCAGTGTATATGTACTGACTGCAGCAAAAAATCAACGTATTTTCCATATCGATGCAAAGTTGAGAGAACATTGTGAATAGAAGCAGACAGATGGACATAATACATAGAGGTACATACATATGCTGACTCGTCGGCAAATCGTGCATAATATACATACATACATACACACATATGTGCTCCTGCTGTCTCTTTCAATGCCTTACACATTTCGTGACTAACTTATAATACTTTTTTTGTTGTACATAATTACATATATACATGTACATACATATATAAATACATATGTAGAAAGAAGCACATTTTCCTCGTAATTAGTTGTCATCGAAATATGGTCCAACCATACAAATGTGAGGCAGACTTCTTATGTACATACATACATACATATATGCATATGTATGTACATCTATATACATATGCATATGCAAATGTGAATGTATGTAAAACACGCTTGTTGTACAAATACCTGCAAATGGCGCTGGTGTTCCTGGTATTTTTGCATATGCACATATGTATGTATTTGTATGTACCTTCCTTAAATATGTATATCCACAAGTACGTATGTATATTCATATGAAGATATTAGACATGTGTAACACTTACCTGCCAATTGTTTTTTCAACAGCAATGATGATTGAAGCTCGGACATTTTGACTTTGTTTGTGGAATATTTTAATCGAATAAAGCACACATAAGTTACACAATTGAAAAAATTTACTTTAGTACCGCGATCTGCTTCGATGAAAAAAATTATTTTATCTCATACGAAAGCCGACAATGTACTTTTTTCATTCTTTACAGACGAAACAAAGTAATTTACTGAAACAGAATGAAATCAAAACTATCATATGAACTAAAAATGATCTAGTTCACGAAACGATTGAAATGAAACATATTTGTTAACTGCACATCGAATTCTGACTCAGCCTCAGCATTGTGAAATTCGGGCTCCTGTTTAAGTTATAAATTTTTCCAATTGCAAGCAAAATAAAATATTGTAAGACTTCACTTGAATATTTCAACAAATGCTTGAAAGTCAGCTGAAAGGAATGTTAACCTAAAAACCTCTTATATGTTTCAAAATAATTTATTAATACTACGAAAGTATTGTAAACTCTGAACGTTTAATTGAAGTCTTACAAACGTAATTTATTTTAACCTAATTATATATCTTATATCTTCTATTAACACATGTTTTTGCATATTATTTCATAATTTATATAATTTTTTTTTTTGTTATGCATTATAAATGTTAATAAATTGGAAATATCCTGCGTGGTCTTATGGTGGTGTGATCGTAATTCAAGACATAACATCTTTCTTAATTTCATAAAATTGCTTTCCAATAATCAATTGTGGCGATGCTCCGTAAGGTTTTGCCATGCCGAAAAGTCAGCTGAAAAGAATAGGGAATGTTCCTAAATCAGTTTGTAGCAATCAAAAAATACAGTATTTTCCGGTCCACCCCTAATAGTAATTGGTATTCACTGCGAAAATGAAAACGAAACCGATGCTAAGAATTGAAAATACTATTAAAAAATTGACGACATATCTTGGTTTTCTTGGCTTATAAATATAAAATGTAATTTGAAATCGATAGTGTTTAAGGCAGCAAGGAATCTCATTGTCTTGTCTCCAGAATTTAAAAAACAAGAAATAATTTCAACTAGATTAAAGGATTTCGCAAACTTTTTTCAGTCAGAAATATCGCAACAGACAAAAAAAAATTTCACAACTCTTCAGCACAAGCTTATTTATGTGCGCAACAATTTGTATATATTCATTTAACACCTGTAAATGATGGTGGTACTGATGCTACCTTGTTAAATAGTGTCTCACATCTTAGAAAAATTACCATTCGTCCCGTTAGACTCAGATCTGTGTGATTCCCTATAATGAGACAATTTCGCCAACCCAACAACTTTTTAGTTTTAATCTAACATATTTTTGTAGATACGCGACGCAACCTGCTATGATATGCATTAAGAATTCTTTATCATTATCACGAAGCCGGGAGAGTTCGTTGCTGACTATGACTATATTAGTTAGGGGATCTTTCAGTCTACAGCTACCTGTTAAGATACCGGCAAGTATTCTAATTTCGTTATTTTCCATGGCTATTGTTTTTCATTTTAGAAATCGATTCAGTCAAAACTTAGATTATTGCAATGGTTTTTGACCTGACACCCCAGAATGTTCGGCCATCAAGCCTTGGTACCAGTTTGTCCAATAATTAAGCATAGTCACTAAATGCGGATATTTACCAGTCCACACAGCGTACTTTTCTGCTAAAGCAGTGAACCTTAGTAAGAGTTACAAAGGGCAGTCCAGCCCAGATTTCCGATCCACAAAACATGGTATCTCAGAGCAACTACACAGAGCGGAAATATTTCACTTCAAGGAGTACGCAGTGCCAGCGATTAGCAAGAATATTCCAGGATATTCTTTCATCTCAAGACAAAAAAAGAGTGCAGCATGCATATCGGGAAGGCAGTGTGTTAGTCAAATTTTCCACAACTACCAGTAACAAATTTTCAACACTTGATTCACCTTATTAACCTTTTCAACAATTTTTGATGTGATTGGGCTTTTTCTTGGTTTTCGCAATTTTTTCAATAGATGTTATTCCGTCTTATACAGTGATTACAAGCTAATTAGAAGCAGCGTCAAGCAAAAAATTTAAAATGCTATAAAGTTTAAACAAGGAAACAAATTCAAAATGTTTAAATGCCAAATTGTTTAATGTTATATCACATTTCAAAAAGAAACTTTAGTTTTTATTAAAATATTAATTAATTAATTAAAATTAGACAAAAACTAAAAACATATCCAAAAATATGTGCAAGCCAATTAAAAGCAGTCTTAAAAAAGTTCAATATTTGGCGTATAAAAGCTTAAATAAGGATGTTTATACTTAGTACGATATCCTTTAGCCTTAACAACTTCGCTTAACCTATTATTCATGGAAGATACCAGCTTCCGGGTAGTTTCTAGGCTGATCTTGCTCCACTCCTCCAGCAGAGCATTTTTGAGATCTTGTTTGCTGGATATCTTGTGATTCCGGATGTTATTTTCCAGCCGAACCCACAAATTTTCAAGAACATTTAAATCTGGAGACTGGGCCGGTGGAATTATCATGTGGGGGCAGTTCGATCTAAGCCAGGACTGTACTATTCCGCAATTATGCTTGGGGTCTGTGTCCAGGTAGATCCGGAAAGTACGTCGGATTCCTAGTTTCTCGGCACTTTGGAGTAAATTTTCTTTTAGTATATCAAAGTACACATATTTATCCATTGTTGTTTCAATTATCATAAAAATTCCGACACCGGCTGCCGAGATAGATGCCCATACCAAAACATTTCTTCCGCCGTGCTTTACTATTGCCTTTATGTTTTTGGGATTTAGCTCAGTATTGGAGTATCGCCACACTTAATTCCATCCGTCCTGGCAAAAAATGTTGAATTTGTACTCATATTCAAATATGATTGTGTTCCAGAACACAAAATCCCTGCCCAAGTGGATTTTGGCGAACGTCATCCTAGACCATCTATTTTTTGCTTTTAAAAATTTCATTTTCTGTGGTACTCGGGCCTTAAAGTCATGGTTGCGCAGAACTTGGAGCACAGTTTCCATAGTGAACTTTTTCCTTATTTCATCCTGCACCTATTGAGTCAGTTTTTGAGCCGATAGCTTTAGATTTCCCATTGAAATCTTGATGATCCTCGGCTCGTCCTGCTCGGTGAAAATCGGGTTTGGTGCCATTCCGCCCTTGTCCTCTGTCCAATTTTCGTCCACGAAACTCCAAATGATATAGAATACAGTTGAGGTGTTTAGGTTGACTATTTTAGCTATTTGGCGATATGAATATCCAATTTTTAAGTGTTCCAGGATGAGTTTCCTTTGCTCAATGGTAGTCCATTTGCCCATTGTCCTTGTAGGCTTGTTCCACTCGAGATGCAGAAAATAACTAAACTGACTATGAAGTATTGGTCTATTCTTACCGAAAATATTCAACTTTAGGCGGAAAACCCAGGTTTTTGCAACCTAACTGTACATAATGTAACTGCTTCAAATACGCCTGCACCATAAAGTAGGTAGTTTTTTTTGCATAACCCGACCTAACAGGTCTGGAAATTCCCGTTTATTAGGGTCATATATTCATTTCGGTGGTCAATACATGTACCTGCCATGGGTCTTTGGAATTTTTGAAAAATAATGAATAATGAGTTCATGGCAGGCAATTGAAATTTTTGCTTGACGCTGCTTCTAATTGGCTTGTAGCCACTGTATATTAATTTAGCCATATTTTTGGATAACACAACTACCTCAGCATAAACATTGGAAGACACCTATCTTAAAAACAATTATTTTCGAAGAATTTAGTAGATTTCGAAGCAAGGAGATAAAAATGAGCTAGCTACGAAGTATCAAAATCAATGTATCATAGGGTTACTTGATACTCTTGTAAAACATACACTTTCAAAGGTAATCTCGACATGGCGCACGAAATGAGGCTTACTGAAATTGTGGATATAAATAATTACCTGTGGCCCAAATTAAGTTTAATTCCTGTGCTTCAAGATGTGCTGCAAAAAATGACGTTTCGACAAAAATCTAATTTCGCCGAATGGTCTAGGTCTGATTATATAGAACTTTTACTTAAATAAATATATTTTATCCCAAAAATCGCATATCTTTAATAGGCTGTAAAAAAAGTAAACTTTGAGCAACTAAGCTAGTAAACTAATATTTCCTTGGAATTAGTTAGATTTCAGATGCGAAAAGAGAAAAGAACGAATAACGTAACATTATGCGAATCGGAAGAATGAAAAGGAAGCAGAACGGGGTACTACTAGACTAGACAAACAAACAACCATGCCAACGGGATTCGAACCCGCTAAGGATTGATGTAAGCGATATAATGAGCTTTAGCACACAGGATGCAAAGACTCAACACTAACGACCATCAAGCCGGCCTTGCATACCCTTATAGATCGGAGATCGAATTTGCAGTAATCGTTAAACTTCTATCTCGTTTATATAGTACGTTAATTAAAAATATGATTGACTTTAGAAATAGATGCATATATTTTTTAAGTATTAAAGTGTAAAATCGCATTGTCTTACTCAACGGACATGTTCATTGGCTCAGCAATAATATTTAATGCTTTGAGGGATCAAATATTTTTCGATTCAATAATAAATCTAAAATTTAAATGATTGTGTATGATTTTGTCTTACATTTCTATCAAATATGTTTAAGGAATAACATTACTTTTAAATGTAAGTCAGAAGTATTGCTGTGCAAAACTTACTACTATTTACATTTATATATACATAAGACCCATGTTGTGAAAAATCTTGCAAATTAAGATAGGACAATATTATATTTTAAGTGAGAAGACCATGCTTAAAAACTGTTCGTAGTGGATTGTGATGATACCATCCATGTCGGTATCATGTTGTCTGAAGGCTGTAGTTAATGTCTGGAATTGAAAAAAGATAGTTTTACTTTTAAAAATGTTTATCTGAAAATGTATGATAATTACTACACTGATACACAAATCTTATTTGTAAAACGATTCTTAAACTTTGTTGCTTTAAGATATACTCACATAGAGGACAATACAGCATTGTATAAAATCGTCAAAAAGTATGGTCCCTCGTCCAAAACGATCAAATTTTCGGAGCAAAACTTCCACTAGATGGTCAGAGAGCCGATATCCAAAGGAAGTAAGAGCCGTTTTAAGTTCTTGCTTATCAATATTGCCAGAATTATCACGATCAAAGGACCGAAAACAACTTTGCCAATCTGTTACATATTTCCAAAGAGCTCCAAAATCCTGAAAAGACACAGTTCCTCTGTTCTCGCGATCAAACATTCCGATCATAAGTCGGACTGTTTCCGGGTTGAAAGCAGACCACGTGCCATTGGAAAGGGCCACCTGGAGTTCGTCGGCAGAAATGTGACCGCTTCTGTCCTTATCAACTCTACAATAATACCCATAAAAATAAAAATCAATCATTTTATGGAATTTATTGCGGTTTGTACTTATTCTATAAAATATGTATATGTTGTGTTTGGTATTAATTTAATAATGATTAATGTATAAATGATTGCATGTTTTTATTTATTTTTTAATGTCGACTTATATCAGTTGAAACAGAAAAATACAAAAAGTAGAAGAAAATTTAATTAAATTACAAATAAAATGTAATTAAACAAATAGTAAATAATTACTAAGTTTCATGGAATATTTTAAAGCAAAATAGTTCAACATTTATTGCATGAATTTGGGAAATATTATTAGTATGAATTAGTATATGCATACAACCACATAATCAGGCATGTAATTTAGGATATATGACGTTTAAAATTGAGTTCCCATTGATAGAAATACACGACTCTGAAATGATAGCATAATAAAGTCGATTTTATCATTACATATTACTGGAAAAGATTAATTCAAGGCATAATTAGTAGTACAGCTTTAAAAAAATGTGAAGTAGAAGGAATATAAAAGCTTATTTCGCTTCATTTAGTAATTTAACTACAAACATAACACCAAGCACACTACGACAATTGGCTATGGAGGGAACGTCTCGAAGTATTGAGATAATACCCCCAGACACATCAATCTACCATCTTTTTCGTAAAAAGAATCGTGCATACCATGAAGCTCGACCCATGAAATTGAGACCAATACCTAACGGTCACAAGCAATGATTGTTGTGAAGATGATAAAGCTAGCTAAGCTGAATAGGGATATAAATCACATCAATAAATCCTTTTATGTAAGTTGTAACTCAAAAAATAGATAGTCGCTTGAACTGATTCTCAAACCAGCTCTTTAAAAAAAACAGTCAAGCAACAGACAATTCGAAATATTAAAAATTGGGCTTTCATGACTAAGCATATTTTCTCAAATGAATAATAAAACAAAAATTTTAGATAAGATTATTGAAGAGGGGAAATGGTATGCAACAAAAAAATGTCAACTTTGTGATAACCACAAATGTTTACAACTTTGCATTTAATACCATTGCTTGGGATATTACAATTTTCTCGATAAGTGTGTAACGCAGTACAAATAATCTATTCTGCCTTTATTTAATTCTAGTGTAACACTAAGCTCTAGCTTCTATAATATTAACACTAACACTAACAAAGCTCAAGCTTTTTTTTATATTGTGAAATAAATTTTTATGTTCAGTTTTCCACGTCTTGTTTCGAATGAATGACGCATAAAACTGTTTCTATAGCTTTACTTATGTTTCATTTATCATTATTTGTCATTCTTTCATTTCCCATCCTTCGCTCAGATAGAAATAAGCCATTTTAGCGAATGATCTCTGAGCATGTATGGACAACATTCGTTAAAAAAAAAAAAAAAATTACTCCACCGATTACACGAGAACACACACAGGAAACAAATTTGTATGTACATCAGTATATCAGCACATACCTTTGAAATACGTCCCAAAGAAAAGATTGATCAGGCATTCCACTTTGATGGTATGACATATTCGATAAAAAAACAAATTAATAAAGTTAGAACACTTGATTTTTACCAAAATCCAGATAGTAGTAATTTAATACTAAACTATGAATCACTAATTAAATAAGTGATGGTTGTGTCATTGAATTGAAATATCGATAGTTAATAATCGAATTTACTAAAGACATATGGAAACATATACTATATGATATTTACCGGCTTCGCTCGGGTCCCTTATTTTTCCGCCAGCTTAACGTGTCGGCAAATTTCAAACGCAAATAAATTGGATTTGGTGAATAATAGTGTCAATTACTCGTTTATAACAAGTTGTCAGTAATCATACAAATTATATAGTTTAGAAGTGGATTATTTAATTCTGAAAGAAGTTCGCACAAAAGACAAAAACGATAAATTTTTTGATGTGGGTGTGTTGTGCTAAAAGTTTAATAATAATAAGATTGTTTATTTAATTTAAATTTAAATTCTTTTTCATTATCGCATTATAGTCTCTTATACTTTATGTTGGCTGTGAACAGATTGTTAATGTAAAAATACTGAGTGCAATCAATTGGAATAGAAACATGCTTTGGGAACGAATTGAATTTATGTGCATGTGAAGAGTCATAATAGAGAGTATAGATTTTATATACCCGATAGTTTTGTACATCACTATTCACTTACTATTTATTCACAAGACTGGCTTAAATGATGTATTTATGAGTGTACATTATGGGTTTATTTACCGGCGACAATGTTGAGTCGAGTGATAATTGATTTGTGTTGGGCGGTGCCAGATTTACAGACTTGTAAATAAATTCAATTATAAATATTTTGGGATCAAAATGGTACACGGAAATATTATGATCTTAATTAAAAAATTAATGATTAAAAGCGTTACTAATATTAGCATATTTCAGCGCCACTTTTATATGTGCTTCCTATGTTTCATGGCTTTCGCTACGCTTTTCTACATATTACATGAACGTCCTCACTGGGACAATATAGGATCCTCCGAATCCAACATAGGACATAACGAAATGTAAGTATTCGTGCTGTCTTATGAATACTAAAAGTTTACGTACACTCGGCGAAATTCGATAAAAGGCACTCGCGTTTATGGAGCTAAAAATTTTACCAAGGGACTGTGTTTACGCATTTTATAACGTTGCTTCCTCTTACTCTGTTATGGTGCATTAAAATTAAAGTATTCTCCAAGTTTTTTGCATATCTGTGTTTTTGAGCTAGTTTGGGTGCGAAATTCGATTAAAGTGACTGCCACTTTCTAGCCTTCAGAATAGGAATTTGGGCGTTATATGGAATATCTCTGAATGGGATATGATTAATTTTGTACCAATTAAATGATGTCGATCGGCATCAGCAATTGATAACATAATTCAAAGAAAACTACAACAAACATTGCTAAAAACTTACGTACAAAAATTATTCCACTAGCAAAAATCTGCAATCTTCCGGGATTTGCTGGATTAAAATGCTATGGCATATAAAAGTCTACAAATATCGAAATTTGTTCAGGTAGTGGTCGATAACGAAGAGAATTAGATTAATTGTTGCAAACGAACATGTGTTTTCTGATAAAAACCTTGATACCGATGGCCCAAACGTTTTAAATTATTACTGACACGATTAAGAGAGGTCTGAGATTTATCCGTACTCAAAGCTGTGGCGTTGCTTCATGATCTAGGCTGCATTCAGTTCTCACAAAAGGACACTGACACTGAATCCTTTTGGACGAAGTTTTGGTGAACTTTATGAAGCTTCAAACAGACCCAAATGCATTTTTTCAACAGGATAATGTTCCAATACATACAGTGGCTCACATAGGATTCTGCCCAGTGCCTAGCAAAAAATTTAAAGTGCTATAAAGTTTAAACAAGGAAACAAATTCAAAATGTTTAAATGCCAATTTGTTTAATGTTGTATCACATTTGAAAAACAAACTTTAGTTCTTATTAAAATATTAATTAATTAATTAAAATTAGTTAATATCTGAAAACATAACCAAAATTTATGTCACAAACATTTTGCCCAGTCTTAAGAAAAGTTTAATATTTGGCGTATAAAAGTTTGAATAAGGATGTTAATACTTAGTATGATATCCTTTAGCCTTAACAACTTCCCTTAACCTATTATTCATAGAAGATACCAGCTTCCGGTTAGTTTCTGGACTGATCCTGCTCCACTCCTCCTGCAGAGCATTTTGGGGATCCTGTTTGCAGGATATGTTGTGTTCCCGGATGTTATTTTCCAGCAGAGCCCACAAATTTTCAATAACATTTAAATCTGGAGACTGGGCCGCTGGAATCATCACGTGGGGGCAGTTCAATCTAAGCCAGGACTGTACTATTCCGTCCTTATGCTTGGGGTCGTTGTCCTGGTAGATCCGGAAAGTACGAGGGATTCCAGCTTCTCGGCACTTTGGAGTAAATTTTCCTTTAGTATATCAAAGTACACATTCTTGTCCATTGTTGTTTCAAAAATCACAAAATTTCCGGCACCGGCTGCCGAGATAGATGCCCATACCAGGACACTTCCTCCGCAGTGCTTGACTGTTGCCTTTAAGTTTTTGGGACTCAGCTCAGTATTGGAGTGTCGCCACACATAATTCCGTACGTCCGAGCCAAAAATGTTTATTTTGTGCTTAAATTCAAATATGACTGTGTTCCAGAACTCCAAATCCTTGTCCAAGTGGATTTTGGCGAACGTCATCCTATACCCTGTATTTTTTGCTTATATAAATTGCTCTTTCCGTGATGCTCGGGCCTTAAAGTCATGGTTGCGCAGAACTTGGAGCACAGCTCCCATACTGAACTTTTTCCTTATTTTATCCTGCACCTATTGAGTCAGTTTTTGAGCCGATAGCTTAAGATTTCCCCTTGAAATCTTGATGATCCTTAGCTCGTCCTGCTCGGTGAAAATCGGGTTTGGTGCAATTCCGCCCTTGTCCTCTGTCCAATTTTCGTCGATGAAACTCCAAATGATGTGGAATACAGTTGACTTGGCTAGATTGACCATTTCAGCTATTTGGCGATGTGAATATCTGATTTTTAAGTGTTCCAGGATGAGTTTCCTTTGTTCAATGGTAGTCAGTTTGCCCATGGTCCTTGTTGGTTTGTTGCACTCGAGATGCAGGATATAACTAAACTGACTATGAAGGATTGGTCTATTTATACCGAAAAAAATCAACTTTAGGTCAAAAAATCCGGGTTTTATGGCACCCAGGTGTCCATAAAGTACCTGGGCAGAAAGTTTGTGACCTATAATTTAGGTACTTTTTTACATAACCCGACCTAGTGAATGGGGAAATCCCAATTTTTTAGGATCATTTATTAACTTTTGTGGTTAATATATGTACCTGTCATGGGTCTTTGGAATTTTTGAAAAATATTACATAATTACTTTATGGCAGGCAATTAAAATTGGTGCTAGGCACTGGGCAGAATCCTATGTGAGCCACTGTACATGTATGTATGTCGCGGGCCTGTTGTGGGTGGTTGCGGGATACGGATTTTAAGCTTTCAGCGTGACCAGCAAGTTAACCCGACCTGAATCCTATAGAGAACATATGGGACACCTGATCCATCGGGTTTAGGTGGGGCGTAACCCACTGCGAAGTACTATGATACCATAAGTTGTGTTTAGCCAGAATATATTAACCCTTCTTAAAAGTTTGGCAACTGTAGCTCTTAAATTACGGAAGTTATGAGCTTTTCGAACAAGTTACCTTTTGGGAGATATACGGATTTATCAAATTACACTTTCCGAAATATCGGCATAGTCATTGGGCGCAGGTGTGTGCGTGGCAATACAAATTTGCCGACAGTTCTTAAAGGCGTAGGCGTTCGAAGCTCTCAATAGCCATTTAAGATTTTTAGGGGCGGGGGTCTTCGGGCGTCGGAGAAGGGCATATGCCGATCTTTGAAGAACATCGCCAACAACCTACCAACCAAAATTGGTGACTGTATCCATAAAATTGTGGGAGAGAAAGTCACATGGCTTTATCGATTTTGTTGATTTTCTAGCTTCCTAGTGGACGTAGGACTCCAATCTTGACAATCTTGATCTATTCGGAGCACTTTCAAGTATACATTCCAAGTTTCAGGTCTTTATCTCTAAGGCTGTCGAAAAAAGTTGCGTTTATACAGACCGGCAGACAGCCAGACGGACACTGCACAAAACCAATATACTATGAGACTTTGGTATCATAGTATAAAAAAAAATTAAAATCAAAATGTAACAAATGATTAAAAAGATTGATTGTTGTTTCTATGGTATGGGTATATTTCCGAATATGTTTATTTTTCTGGTTTCGATATCTTTGTAGATAAAAAAAAGTTGTTTTAATAAGATCTCATTTTTTGACTGATTATAAGACAGAGCTCTCGTGCTAAAAACTTAAATTTTAAGGAAATTAAAACTGTTAGATACTTAGCGTTCTAATTGCATTTAGATATTTTAAGAGTTTGATGTCAAATGTTTTGACATTGTTTACTAATTCAAATTGTTCAATATTTTCATTTCCTTTGTTTTAAATATTTTGAATAGGTATCACAAAAATACCATACACATCGTTGCAGTCGCCTGTGGCCAGCGAGCTCAAGAGACTCTAGTTATGATAAAGTCAGCTATCCTTTTTAATTATTATCAGGAATACCTCAAGTTCATAGTATTTACAGAAGATCCATTAACTGGTATATTAAGGGAGAAACTAACTGACTGGCGTGATCTATACCCACAACTGTTTGAGTTTGAGCTTTTGCCATTAAAATTTCCAAACAAAAGTGAGATGGAGTGGAAAACCCTGTTTAAGCCATGTGCAGCACAACGCCTATTTTTGCCAGTAAGTAGCAAGTTACACACAGTAAATAAATGAGTTGGTTTAGCATAGATTTTTGTATTTGCAATGTAAAATATATATATATATTTTTTTTTTATTATAACAAGTTTATAAATCGAAAAAAGTATTTATGATCAACTGAAAAACTAACTTGTGCGAATTTTGTAAACTTCGATGCTTGGATGAACAAATTTAAAATAATATAAAACAATACTGTAATTGTTTTCAAAAAAGTTCAACAGCAGAAAAAATAAATGCAACTTAAAATTTATATATATTAAATGATTAAAGCAAAGGATTTAAGTATCTTTATTATATTGGTAAAAGTAAAGAAAAAGCTAAAAGTAAAGAAAACTAAATTTTCTCAAAATAGTATTTATAAAAAAAGTTTTTATATATTTAATAAACTTACATCTAACTGTTTAATGAAAAATTCTTTTGGATTTTTCATAACTAATGCAAAAAATGGAGAATTGACAAAAAGAATATAAAAAAATGTACATGAAGCCTTCATAATATGGTTCTAGGATGGATTTCCATATATTTGCAGTTGAGCTCCACTGCTGCAGCTCTCTGCTCAGTTCTCGCTTCAGATAATATAAAGTTATTTGTCCCTTTTTCTACAGATGGTAGAAAATTTATAATAGTTCAATACAGAACGTTGGTGTTGGAGCTTATTGACTGCTATATATTTCGTCCCAAGTGCTAAAAAGATGTACCATCACAAAAAAAATAAAATTATTTCTTAATTTTATAATGAAAAAATATGTTAAGAAAATAATTATGATTATTTTAATTTAAATTAGTGTCACTCCACATATAGCAGTACCAAGTTTCATTGCTAAGATTTTAATTCAAATCAAAACATAAAAAATAAATAACATTCATTTTATTTCAAGTCCCTATTGACGGATGTCGATTCGCTGCTGTACGTTGATACGGATATTTTATTTTTATCTCCGATTTCCGACATATGGCAGTTCTTTGGAAAATTTAACGAGAGTCAAATTGCTGCACTAGCGCCAGAGCACGAAAATGAAAATATTGGATGGTACAACCGCTTTGCACGTCATCCCTTCTATGGCCGACTTGGAGTAAACTCTGGAGTCATGCTGATGAATCTTACACGCATGCGAAAATTCAATTGGGAACATCATGTATTTCCTATTTATAAAGAGTTTAAGCTACGTATTACCTGGGGAGACCAAGATATTATAAATATTCTGTTTTATTATCATCCTGACAAACTCCATATAATGCCATGCGAATATAACTATCGTCCAGATCACTGCATGTATATGAGTATATGCAATACTTCTCATTCTGGAATAAAGTTAATACATGGTAATAGAGGATATTTTCATTCTAATAAGCAACCATTATTTAAAACAATTTATGGTGCAATTGAAAGTTATCAATTTAGTTCTAATGTAAACATCGATTTTCTGTTGCCACTACGCTCAGCATTAAATGCGCAACATATTAATGAATCTAGTTGTGGAAAAATCTCAAGTGATATTCTTTTAGTGGCTAACAGTCTCTTCGATAATAAATATTAAGAACTACAAGTTTTGGTAAAATCATGTAAGGTAACACAATAGTTGTAAGAAAACAGATTGCATTATACATTTTTTTTTTTAAATAATAAATTTGCAAATCCCTGGCTAGCCTATAAGTCTGATTTAATATTTTAGTACAAATTGTCGAAAATAAAGGATCTTATAGAATCTTGTATAATGCATTGACTACTGATTGAAAATCGTGAATTTGTACATATCAACTTGAAGTCTTATGTCTAAAATTGTTTGAGTAGTATGATCGAGCCTTCAGCAAAATGTAGAATATAGGTTTCATCCAGATTGCTTTTAAGCTTAGAGCTATTGATCAAGAATAAATATACCTTATATCGGTGACGAGGGTAGAAAAATATATATTTAACTTTGTACACACAGCTGTCGGTACTTTTCTTTGACGGTCGATGTCTTGGTTACTCACATATTTTTCGCGTCCTTTAAAAGGATCAGAAAACAGAACTTTTTCTTGTACCTGTTCTATTCAGTGTGCATATAATTGCTTAAAAATCTCAATAGCTGAGCAGTTGTTAACTAGTAAGATTAATTTCTTATTTGTTTATTAAATTATAATTTCTACAATACTAAGTTTAAAAATGTATGATATAACACGATAGAACGTTGCAGTCGGACGTAACCGACAGCGGAATACTATTATACCTTAATTTGTGTAGAGTTAAGAAATACTTTAATTGCGGGGAATATGGGCGTTTATCGGTTTTTGGGGGCGGGAGTGGGCGTGTCCCAAAAAAAATTTTGGAGTTCGGTCTGAGTAATATACCTTCTAAGTTTGGTAACTGTAGCTCTTAAATTGCGGGAGATACAGGCATTTATCGTTTTTTGTGGGCGGGAGTGGGCGTGGTACAAAATTTTTTTTCCACATTTATGAAGGGTGTTACTAGCAATATACCTTGGTGACTTAAGTTTTCAAATTGCGTGAGATATATGGGTTTGTCGATTTACACCAACAGGTGTATCGGTTTAGGAAGGTGGTGTGCTGGGCCATCCAATTTTTTTATCGATCTTTGGGGGAGTTACCAGTAACATACCTGCAAAATTTTGCGACTCTAGCTTGCAAATTACGGCAGATTTGCGCATTTTACATTTCTATGGACGAAGTTCCTGGGGACGGCGGATGTGGGCGTGGTCCAAAAGTTGGTATTCCAATCTTTGGAGGAGGTTACCAGCAAATTACCTTCCAAGTTTGGTTACTCTATCTTTAAAATTTTAGAAGATATACCGAGTTATCGATTTACAATTGGCGATTATAGGCGCAGGTGTGGGCTTGGCACCACAAATTTGTTATCGGTTCTTAAAGGCGACTACCAGTAATATACCTACCAAATTTGACGTTCCCTACTCAAAAACTGCGGGAGATATAGCCATTTGAAAATTTTTGGGGCGGGGGTGATGGGGGCGTCGGAGGTGGGCATGGCACATGCCAATCTTTCAAGGACCTCGCCAACAACCTACCAACCAAAATTGGTGACTGTATCCATTAAATTGTAAGAGATATGGGGACTTATCGATTTGCTAAAATCGATTTTCGCGATTTTCTAGCTCCCTAGTAGACGTAGGACCAAACCCAAGACACTTTAACTTTTGAGGGTACTTTCCAATATACGTTCCAAGTCTCTATCTCTAAGGGTGTCGGAGGAACGCGCGTTCATACAGACGGACAGACAGCATGACGGACATTGCACAAAACCAATATACTATTATACCT
The DNA here is from genome assembly GCA_035042185.1 of Drosophila kambysellisi. Classification (NCBI taxonomy): domain Eukaryota; kingdom Metazoa; phylum Arthropoda; class Insecta; order Diptera; family Drosophilidae; genus Drosophila; species Drosophila kambysellisi. Next base: position 250,138 of record JAWNLS010001026.1, read on the forward strand.
TTTTGGTATAATAGTATAAAAAGAACAATAAAAATACATTAAAAAATAGAATAGCCAACTATCTATCCTAAAGCGACCAGGGCTTTCTTAGTCGAAGTTCTGAACTATGGCCAGCGTTTACGAGTTTGTTGAAGAGAATATGTACCTTGTACATAATATTCTTGTAAACAACAAATTTAAAAGTTAGTGGGCACAAGGAACGAACTGCCAGGAAATGACAGTGGTCGCGATGCCATAATATTGGTCAACAATGCTCTTTAAGTCTGTTTTTTAAATTAGCTGTACTCTGAGCTCTAATTACCGTTGAATATTAATTGACCCAATCGAATTATTACGAATTGGTTGAGCAAATGTGGAAACGCCAAATTTGTGTTAAAAAATATATTAATTTGTGCCTATTTATAAAATCGCTGAATTCATTTCTGATTGCAAATAAATGAGATTAAGCAGCTCAGCTAGTTTTAATTTTTCTGTTAATCTTGAATGATTGATTGATTTTTGCATGAAGTAAATATAAGTAAAAAAAAAACCATTTCAACGAAATCGAAATCTATTTCAATAGGCTATTCCCAAGTTAACGACAACAAAATAGGCCACATTTGGCCTGTTGTGTTGCGTGTGGGCAGAAATTTAAACAGAGAGGTTAATAGAAGAATGAAAGAATGAAGGGAGGACTGGACTAGACAACCAACAAAAAACCATGCCTGCAGCGGGATACGAACCCTTGACTGATTTTTTATATAAGCGATATTAATGAGCTTAGCACACAGAATGCAGACTCAACACTTATGACTATCAAGCCGGCAAACGACAACTAAAAGTAAACAAAACTCCGTCGTACCACAGCATCTTGCTTAGTTCAAATATTTACTCCATCTCGAACTACTAGCTAACTGCGCGAACTCTTTTCTCAGTTTTGTAGCTCCATTCCCAGTTCAGACATTTAATTAGTGTTCCGAATTTTGAATTGCTACCCAAAGCGAATATCATTAAATCTTCTTAATTACAGATCTCAAACGCAAGAACGTATTTATTAGACGAACGCGATTGAATCAAAGGCTTACTTATAGTACTTTTCCCAACAAATTCAGTGAAGGAGTATATCTTGGGCTGAAAACTGCGATAGTGCAAATAGCTGCAATAATATTCTGGATAGTGCAAACAATAACATATTCACACCACGGCAGAGTTAGGAGGCTAGGTAGGAGGCGAGGTATACTTTGAGCACTAATCTTTGCGATTAAGCAGGAGCTACGATAACTAACAACCATGGAATCCAGACAAAAGTTGATTGACTCAATCTCAAGCAACTAAAAACCGTGAGTAAATGCCGCAGATATCCTCATGAGATGGCAACAGAAGTTCACAGTAACCTCATCTGTGTTTCGGGACACAGGGACACTAAGAGAAACCGTAGTGCAGTGACCCAAGTCATCATTGGACACTGGTTGATACTGAACCATGAAACAAGGTTTCCGCTCCTCATAGCGACTTTTGAAGTTGAAGTGAATCAGAAAATGAGGAATCGGTCCAACATTTATGTAGCCATGTTCATCCAATCAAAGGAAGGAATTATGGAGCCTGACACTTGATGTGTTGTTGCGTAAGTACAATAACTAATTAACCAATCATGGCACGACATATCAAATGAGAATTTGGTAATGTAAATGATATATTTGTTATAATCAGGATGTCAGCCCGAAAACGAAATCTGAACCGCATTTTTTTTTGTCCGAGCTATATTTTATACATAATACTGATAATTCTTTTGCTCAAACGGTATCAGAGTATTCCACAGTCATTAAAGAACAACACCAACGCTCTCACATAATTTTTTAAACCTTTGTATTGAACCATTATTTAGCTTACCGCAAAGATCAATACGTAACCGAGAAACGTAAAATCGTTACCAAAATCGAAATCGTTACCTAAATTCGTTCCAGCTTTTTCGCACTTATTCTGAGCAGGCATACATTTCTATAAGGTGAGAAAGATTGTGTAATTGCAGACGGCAATAAAAAATTCAAATAATTTTCGTGTTGCAGCTACTATTCCATGAAGAAAGAAAGGACTAGATATCTTTACTTTTTATAAATCCAACCAATTAGTCAATTGTATGTGCGTATTTTTGTATTTATAAGTGCAGATGTGCTCAATAAATGATTTAGTCGAAACTGCACAAGTACTCTATGCACATTTTCATCACAACACATTTAAAATTAGACCAATAATATTAAAAATGGTTGCCAGTTGCTTTAAAGTTGTTATATATTCCCCAGCTCCCCTTGACTCACTGTTTGAATTATAAATGGACAAGTATATATTCCGAGTTGAAAGCCATATTTATAAGTTTGTCGAGCGTTTTTTTTATCATATTCACTCAGCTTTTCAACACACTTGGATTGCTAATTGTCAAATTTTTTTTTTTACATTTCTTCAATGATAGCAAAATACATATATATACTGCAGTCCGTCATTGACTAAATATCCTCAAAATTTTTGGAGTCAACTGAAGAATGTTATTTCAAGATTGCAAAGAAAGCAAAAAAAAAACGATGCTTATACAACACAGATATTAAATATACATATACATATATTAATTTATCAGTAATACGTACATATTAAAGTGGTGGTTGGTTAAATTAAACAAAGATAAATAATATTGGGTCTTCTAAGTAGTTGGATAAAGTTCCTGCAAGTCATTTTCTGTATTACTAGGTATACCAGTAACATTCGATGAAATCAGACCACTGCTTGTCCCTGCAGTGTCTAAATTATTTATGTTTCTGATATTTCTAATTGATGTTGGGCTTGGAGACTTGGAACTTGATGATGTAGCTGAGCCAGGTCTACTTTTATTTCTTGTGGTTGTTGTTTCTTCATCATCGGAACATTCCACGCTGGATATCGAGAAATTATCCTTAAAAAATTTATAAGTTCAGAAAACAAACTCGTAACTGCATGCAAGTATCTTTATGTTACCGTATCTCTTTGTGATTTATAACCCAGCAATTTAAGTTTGCGTTCCTCTCTCATACGAGTTAGTCTCATTAGCAGGGTATAGTGCTGTTCAACACGATATAGACATGTTTTGCATATGGTCTTAGGTAAAGGATCAGTTGGTGATATCTATAAAACATTTGAATGCATTTTGGAACGTCAAAATATTCATGGTACTACTTACAGTAATAGGCAAATAGCCATTAATTTTTTCGACAAGGCATAAGCGTTGCCCATGGTCTCCATAAATGTGTATAACTGTCCTATGCATTTCTGAGCAAAGACGGCAAAGAAATCCGGAAATACATGCCTTCTCAATACTTCCCATGTCGACCGTCTGTATGCCAATATCTTTGTTGTAGTGGGATTCAAAACATATCAGTTACGAATAAGTGTATCCAAGCTCGTAAATAAATTACAAATATTTATATTTAACAATAATTTCTCTTACTATTTAGCACATAAACAATTTCTTAAATCAGACACAAAAATATTGCATTTGCTATTGTTCTCACACACAGATGTTTGTATTCACAATAACAAGGTTGTATGCTCGATAGTCTTCACTTTATAAATCGTTAAATATCGATAGTACGATATTTCTTATGACTAACAGTGGTGTTAAGGCATCTTAATGTCAGACTATCTACCATTTTTTACTTAACTAACATTAACAAGAAAAATTTGCAAACACAACCTACTCGGTAGTTAACCCTTTTTTAATTTAATTAATACTAGACAAATTAATAGTACTTATTATTTAAATAAATAAACATTTTATTTTTTACGTCAGTTAGTTATAATATTGTCAATCCTTATCATCATTTCTAACAAAATTCCCTTTAAAAACAGTTTTCTATTAATTTAAAGGTTGTTGTTATCAGTCTATCAGATATTTTGGGTTAAAACTGTCCTGTATTTGCAATCGATCTTTGACAGCATAATAGACTTGGAGCACAAAAGTTGAGTTCACTCAGAGCGACATTTAGGCTTGTGCCAAATACTTCGTATCATTCCGGTGTCTCCAGGGAAGTACCTAAATCATATTATATTTTTTAATGTGTAAATTTTAGCTTACACGATATTAAGCGAGGAATACAATGTCCCTGTCCTTTTTCATATATTTGATACACTGTAAACACGCAACGTATGTATGTAGTATGTGCACACGCAACTATTCTAGTATCTGCTGAAGTTCGCCTACTTACGTTGCACGGTTATAGCGGTGCGAAGGCTCAATTGCTGGCGTTACAGGAATGGAACGGTCGGACTGCTGAGTCAATCAATCGATCAAGAAGAACAAGTAAGAATACTGTAGTCGAGTTGGGTCGCTACGATATACCCTTAACCCAGTTGTAAGATATATTCTAGTTTTATTGGCAAATTTCCCTTTCAGTTCTGCAAGTACATTTCTAACAGAGTATTTTTACTCACAAGCCCGAACTGGCTGGCTACAAATACGTAAAGTGACTCAAAGCTCGTGGGAAGCAGCGACAAGCAAAAAATTTAAAGTGCTATAAAGTTCAAACAAAGAATCAAATTCAAAATGTTTAAATGCCAATTTTTTTAATGTTATATCACATTTCAAAAAGAAACTTAAGTTTTTATTAAAATAATATTAATTAATTAATTAAAATTAGTCTAAAACTGAAAAATTATCCAAAATACAGGTCAATGTATATGGGAAGCAGTCTTAAGAAAAGTTAAATATTTGGCGTATACAAGCTTAAATAAGGATGTTAATACTTAGTATAATATCCTTTAGCCTTAACAACTTTCCTTAACCTATTATTCATGGAAGATACCAGCTTTCGGGTAGTTTCTGGGCTGATCCTGCTCCACTCCTCCAGTAGATCATTTTAGAGATCTTGTTTGCTGGATATGTTGTGATTCCGGATGTTATTTTCCAGCAGAGACCACAAATTTTCAATAACATTTAAATCTGGAGACTGGGCCGGTGGAATTATCACGTGGGTGCTGTTCCAGATAAGCCAGGACTGTACTATTCCGCACTTATGCTTAGCGTCGTTGTCCTGGTAGAACCGGAAAGTACGTCGGATTCCAGCTTCTCGGCACTTTGGAGTACATTTTCTTTTAGTATTTCAAAGTACACATATTTATCCATTGTTGTTTCAATAAACACAAAATTTCCGACACTGGCTGCCGAGATAGATGCCCATACCAGTATGGTTCCTCTGCCGTGCTTGACTATTGCCTTTATGTGTTTGGGATTTAGCTCAGTATTGGAGTGTCGCCACACTTAATTCCATCCGTCCGGGCAAAAAATGTTGAATTTGTACTCATATTCAAATATGATTGTGTTCCAGAACACAAAATACCTGCCCAAGTGGATTTTGGCGAACGTCATCCTAGACCATCTATTTTTTGCTTTTACAAATTTCATTTTCTGTGGTACTCGGGCCTTAAAGTCATGGTTGAACTTTTTCCTTATTTCATCCTGCACCTATTGAGTCAGTTTTTGAGCCGATAGCTTTAGATTTCCCCTTGAAATCTTGATGATTCTCGGCTCGTCCTGCTCGGTGAAAATCGGGTTTGGTGCCATTACGCCCTTGTCCTCTGTCCAATTTTCGTCCACGAAACTCCAAATGATGTAGAATACAGTTGAGGTGTTTAGATTGACCATTTTAGCTATTTTTCGATAAGAATATCCGATTTTTAAGTGTTCCAGGATGAGTTTCCTTTGCTCAATGGTAGTCCGTTTGCCCATTGTCCTTGTAGGCTTGGAATTTTTGAAAAATAATGAATAATGAGTTTATGACAAGCAATTGAAATTTTTGCTCGACGCAGCTTCTAATTCGTTTGTAGCCACTGTATATAGTGTGATGGAAATAGCAAAGTCCTTTAATTTTGAAGATGTCAGCTTGATAGGGTATTTTATTGGCGGTATTCCCGAGTCTAGAGCTAATAAGGCATTGTTGTACCAAGCTAGGAATATGAGGCAGCTGAATGTACAGATTGAGGCACATCAGAAGATGCGAGGACCGATAGTCGAATGTAGCTCCCAAGCCAGCAAAGGTGGGAACGAAAGGAAACGTCAAACATGGTTAGAAAATGTTTTAAGTGAAGTTTTTAATGAATCACATTTGAAAAAGGATTGCAAGAAGAGAGAATTCGCGTGTTTCAAATGTGGTCAACCAGGACATCTCAGCGTAGAGTCGAAGTACAGTTGAAGCTAGAAAAGTCAACCAATATTGTGAAGGATGAATGTGCAACAACGCCATCAAGCATATTTACCTCATCCGGATTGGAATTGAAAATGGTTGTGCACTCGAACGTAAGTTTTAAAGCATGGGTTGATACAGGAGCAGATCTTTGCTTGATGCGTAGAAAGGTTTTCTTCAAATTTGGAAGCAGTGTATTGACAGGTCGTTCAAAATGCTTGACAGGAATTGGAAAGACTCAAATTATGACATATGGCAGTTTTATAATCTTTGTGCAACATTGAGAGTGTCCAAGAACGGAACAGAGTTTGTTTGCAAAGTTGTTGAAGTTCCTGCGACCGACAGAAATATACACGATACTCAAAAAGAGCATGGTTCTTGCTCGGAACTGCCGAACGAGTAGCAAGAAAGAATTGGGCATGCTTACTTCAGAGCAGAGGGAAGACATGTGTGGTGTTACTCTGAACCATTTAAATCACAGTCAGGCAGGCAATGCAAAGAAATGTTTAGCAAATTGCCAAGAGAATACGGTAGATGGGCAAATTAAGGACCGGGTGACAGAAAATAATGAGATAGAACATCGGTCAGGTACGAAAATGAAGTATGTCGATGAACTGAGACGTGTAGCTTGTTCCGTGTTGTCAAAAAGTGTGTTGCTAAAATGGGAAGAAAGGCAAGTGACAGAAGAGATAGAAAATATGACCGAGAATAAAGGATATGGGACTGCTATGTGAATCAGTTTTTAATCAAAGTTGCGAAAAGAGCCTCTGATCGGAAAAGAAAGAAAGGAAAAGATGTTTAGAGCTTTCAATATGGATCGTTATCCCATGGTAGGTTTGAAATTGAGAGAGTGGAAAATGGAGAAGGGCTGAGTCGAACTTCAACTGGGTCAGAGTATGTATGACGAGAGCATAAAGGGAACTCAAAGTGGTCACCCAAGTTGAAATGAAAATGCACTATTTAAGAAACCCAATCATAATACAAATAAACTCTTATAATAATAAACGTGGTTTGAACTTAATTACTGCTAGTGAAATACCCAACCAAGTTTGTGGCCAATCCGGGATTTTGTGTAATAATAATTCCAGTTTCCCACAAATGGAGGCTCGTCCGGGAATTGAATAATCCATATCCCACATGTTTGTATAATTATTATACGTATAGATTTTGCAAATAAAAAAATAATTAATGAACTGAGGGACTTCGGTTGCGATGTTCATTGATACAGAGATCGCTGGAAGCACTTCAGTATTTGACTCAATTATATACATAAGATTATACAAACGGTCATTATAAGGACTTATTAATATACTGACTTGCTGCATAATCATCGTGAAGAAGAAATCATTCGTTTGTTATAAGAGATAATGCCAAAATACAAGCTTCTTTTTGGTCTTTGTTCTTAAATTCCTTCGTAGGATTATCTGATATATTCCACAGCCATTGTTCCAACAAGCATAGCTACAGTTCGTCTCATATATGTTTTTACAATGGGAAAATTCTTTTGCAAAAATATGTATGTAATTATTGACTTTTGAATATTTTCTTATTTTTCTACCTTTAATGGATATTTCTAAACTACTTAACATTATTATTAGATTAGGGGGTGTGTGCACTGCGACCTGATAGGTCTATTGTGCCCCCTTCTGGGCTTAAAGCTCCTCCATCAAACCAAGCTCTTGAACGAATGCTAGAATTTTCATTGGGTTGAGGGCTACTATGTCATTGCTCATCATGACATGCATCCCTAGGATGTTGCTTCTCCTCCTTGCTAAGGCTACACACTTTGCTAGGATGTGCATTGAGGATTCCTCCTCACCTTCACAGAACCTGCAGAGTCCGCTACTAATTATACCTAGCTTGGCTAGGTGACTTCATAGTCTACAGTGTCCCATCAGTAGACCGGTGAGTATTCTAAGATTGTTTTTACTCATGGCTTAAATCGCTTCCGATTATAGCCACCCAAAAGACATTTGGCTTGTCGGAGTCCTGGTGAATAGAATAGAATAGATGTTATCCAGTGACGTCCATTCCTTTTTGCTACTCATATGAACAATGAAATTTCGCTCGAATATGTATTCGGCAGCCATTTCGTCCCTAGGTTGAACCAGTAGGGGAAGTTCATCTGAAAGTCTTTGGGCATCTTTTTGGCTAAGGATGTGATAGCCCCCAAACTCCTTCCGCTGATATCCTTAAAAGTGTGGCTTTCTGTTGGAGCCTTATTGTGTGGTGGAGTGGTGTTATCTCCATTAAGGCTTCCAAGGCCATTGTTGGACAGGTGCGCAATGCCCCTGTCATGCATACGCAGGCCAATCTTTGCAGTTTTTGCAGCTCTCTTTTCACGGTGATAAGCCGCGCTCTATCACCCCATGCTGTTACTCCATAAGTCAGCATGGGTCTTACTACCATAGTGTATAGTAATCTTTGGTGATGTACCCCATGATTTTCCATGTGACCCCTAGGTACTTAACTTCCCTACTTGTTTCTAATAGGCACCCTGAGAGCCGTATTTGCTTCATCCTCTGCAGCTTATACCGTCTAGTAAAGGGGACGATAACTGTTTTTGTAGGGTTTAGGTTGAGTCCAACCTCCATACACCAGTCACTCGTTATTTTTAACCCTGCCTGGACTATATCGCAGAGTGTCTCCTCGAATTTGCCTCGCGCTATTATGACAATATCATCGGTATAGCCTTGACCTTGGATACCTCTGGTGGTAAGTCTGTTGAGCATTTCGTCTACTAACAGAATCCAGAGTAGCGGAGACAGTACACCCCCTTGGGGGCAGCCTTTGGTGGTTAAGACTGTTACTTCGCTGTCAGGCGTTGATGCGGTGGCTTGTCTGGACCCCAGTAGTGCCAGTATCCACCTACTGGTAGTGGGGTCCAGGCCCCTTCATGCGAGGGTGGCCTCAATCGCATCGTGTGACGTATTGTCAAAGGCACCTTCTATGTCCAAGAAGGCGCACAGTGCTATCTCCTTATTTTCAACTGTTGAGCTTAGCATGCTCTTTAGCTGATAAAGTCAGTGTCCGTAAACCTGCCTGCTCTATAATCATGCTGCATTGTATGCAGCGGGCTTCAGCAGAGTGCTTCTAATGTTGTAGTCCACCAGCTTTCCAATGTTTTCAGTAAAAACGATGTCAAGCTGATGGGTCTGAAGGACTTTGGGTTGCTGATGTCTTTCTTCCCAGCCTTGGGGGTGAAGACCACCCTAGCACTTCTCCAAGCGCTCGGTATAAAACCGAGGGCAAGGCTACCTAGCAGTATCTTCTTGATGCGGGAAAGGAGTAAGTCCTTACCGATCTGTAAGAATACTGGCGACATCCCGTGTAAGCCGGGAGATTTGTAGAGCTGGAAAGTGCCAATTGCCCATTTCAATCTCTCGGCTGTGACTGTCAGCTTGGCACATGCCCAGCCATCAGTCGACGGTCTATTTCTGCTCCCTCTCACGATATCTTCTTCCCGATAGGGTATGCTACCTGGGAAGTGCGTTTCGAAGAGGAGCTCTAGTCTTGGCATATTGTTGCTCGTAAAGGAGTTGTCTCTACGTTTCAGTGCTAAGTTAGCATCAGGCGATCGCTTGGCCATTGCTCTGTGGAGCCTGGCGCTTTTGCTTGTACTAACTATGCTTTCACAAAAGTTCCTATAGTTCTGCCTTTTGGCCTTCCTAATATCCTTGTTATAGGAGGTCAGACTTTCACGGTACCTCTCCCATTCTCCGTCTCTCTTTGCTTTGTTGACGAGGCGACGTGTGGTTAAACGCAGCCTTTACAGGCTCTCATTCCACCAGGGAGCATCTTTGACCATGCGCTTTTCCACTAACGGGAAGCTATCTATAAAAGCATCTGTTATGCTTTTATTTAAATTTCCTACAGCTCTCTCTAGTTCAAGTGGGGTTCTGGGTATTCCAGATGTCCCGTTGGAGAGGTTGAGCTCTAGGGTGGACTTGAACTTTTCCCAGTCTGTCTTTCTGGGGTTCCTACTGGGGGTGCTGCTATCCGTATTTAGCTGTAGCTTAAATAGGATTATTTTATGGTCTGACATGGATTCCTCTGGTGACACATGCCAGTCCCTAAGGTGAGGTTTTAGGGACAGACTGACCAGGGTGATGTCTAGAACCTCCTCTCTAAATCTTGTTACAAATGTCGGTGTAGATCCGACATTACCTAATTCTAGATTATGGCTTACAATAAAATCAGCGAGGTACTCACCTCTCTTATTGATGTCGAGTGGTGCGCATTGGCATCGCATCCGATGATCATCGGCATCTTTTCCGTCGTGCAGTACTCCACCAGTCTCTCAATTTCTGGTGGTGGGCAGGCTCCATCTCCTGCGAAGTATGCAGACACAACAACCATAGAGGCAGTGTCACCGGTGGCCTGAACCACTATCGGAACACAGTCTCTTTTTAAGAATTCTGATAGGATAGTGAAATTAGTACTTTCCTCACCATGATACATGCTCTAGGGGCTAGATTTCTCTGGTCCTAGATTACCTTTGATTCGGGTGTGTAAAGGCCTTTAATGACGTTACACACCCATGGCTCCTGCACCAGGGTTAGCCCAAGATGTTTTTTGGTGAACATTCTAGCCAGCACCGCCGAGGCTGCTTTGGCATGGTGAATGTTCACCTGGGCTATCCTGGTATCGATGATTTTAGTCATCGACTAGGGGATGGGCTCCAGTTGCCATGGTGTCTGGGGCCTGGAGCTGCCCTCGTCACCGCTGCTCGTCATTGTGACGTCAGCAACTGCCGCATCCTCCTGCAGCTCCTTCGCTAACTCCTGTGAGGACATTACCACCTCATGGTCCCCCACCTCCTCTTCGTGACAGAGCGTCACATCCGCCAGATCCTCGTCCTCTGCGAGGTCCTCCGACATGTCGGCGGGCTGTAGCGGGTGGCTGCTCGGTACTGCCACGGGAGCAGAAGATGTGGAGGGGATGTCCTCCACATCTGCCTCCCTGTCCTTCGGTTCGGGTGGCTTGTTTGCCCCGACCTCCTTCTTGAGACCATGGATGGTCTCATACCGGAAGGAGAGTTGATGTCCTCTTTCCTCAATAGCCTTTTTGGATAGTTCATCTATCCCAATAACTAGGAGGGATCCTCCTCCTTCGCCCCTCCTGGATATTACCTTCCAGGCCTCGGTTTCTAAACTATTCTGGTTCCTGAGCCAGAATAAATTCCAAGGACCTGTCTAGGCTTCTTGGGCAGTATATGGTGATACTGTGGGACGACGGTATTTCGTCTCCCACTTTGCATGTGAGGGGCACGCCCTTCCACGAGCGCAGCTTCGGTGCAACGGCTCTCAACCATTTGGCCGAGTCTTCGTTGGAGCATTTAATGATCAGGAAACCAACTCGAAAATGAACGCCTCGAACGAGACCGCCCATCCTGACTCAACAATCTCGTTTAGGATTGTATTCTCCAGCACAGACATTTCTCCATGACTAAGCATGACCTGGCAGTAAGCATGACCTGGCAGTATTCACTTTCTTCGCCATATCTGCATATGACGATCGAGATCCGGTGGATGCTGGAGGGTTGGTCCTCATGGCCGCACGTGATGTGTTTGGACGTGTGTCCAAGCCTTCTGGGGCCTTATTGGCCGGCGTTCCCATAGCTGCTGTCTTCTGCGCCTTGGGACCTTCTGCCTGCGGTCATGCCCTTTTAGGGGTTGCCGTCGGTGGCGTGAGGGTGTTGCTACGCCTCTTAATGGCTGGTGTCGGTGCCACAGCTGCCTCTCTTGGCTCCTTCGCCTTCTTTAAGGCCTCATCGGCAGCAAGTCCTTGTTGAAGGTACCGGAGGTACCATTCCACCCGGGCAGAGATCCGCGATACCCGGGCAAGGCTGATTAGAACAGGCGGTCGCCAGTTGCCTGTGCCCACCGTTAATGACTGGGCTATTTGTTTAAGCCGGCCCCCAGCCAGGCTGACTATCGGCACGGTACGATTGACACCTTAGCCCGGCCCGGTGTGAGATTTAGGGGGAAAGGATAGGAAGGTAAGTGTGTGAGGAGGTTGGGGGTGTGTGAGGCTATACTTTTAAGAGGCGGCAACACAAACGCCTTGTCAGTACGCATTCGGTGTCGTACCCGCTGTTTGTCCGGGACTGCTTATTTACGAGAATTCTCGTGTTATTCGCAGCTAACCTCCCAATGGGAGGCCGTTCGCTATCCGCAACCCGCGACCCGTCTGGTGGAATCAGCTCAGCCCCGTCCGAACCATCCCACAAGTTCTTACGCCCACTTGTGAAATTTAATATACAAAAATAATCTATTTCCCTTATTGGATCTGATGTCTTTTGACTATGGAGATTTTTTTATGGGATTTTGTACATTTTAGCCACCAGTCAATGAAACCACATTATATGAGACACCTGCTCTGTCCGTCTGTATGAACGCGCGTTCCTCCGACACCCTTAGAGATAGAGACTTGAAACTTGGAACGTATATTGGAAAATACCCTCAAAAGTTAAAGTGTCTTGGTTTTGGACCTACGTCCACTAGGGAGCTAGAAAATCGCGAAAATCGATTTTAGCAAATCGATAAATCCACATATCTCTTACAATTTAATGGATACAGTCACCAATTTTGGTTGGTAGGTTGTTGGCGAGGTCCTTGAAAGATTGGCATGTGCCACGCCCACCTCCGACGCCCCCATCACCCCCGCCCCAAAAATTTTCAAATGGCTATATCTTCCGCAGTTTTTGAGTAGGGAACGTCAAATTTGGTAGGTATATTACTGGTAGTCGCCTTTAAGAACCGATAACAAATTTGTGGTGCCACGCCCACATCTGCGCCTATAATCGACAATTCCGATTGTAAATGGATAACTCCGTATATCTTCTACAATTTTAAAGATAGAGTAACCAAACTTGGAAGATAATTTGCTGGTAACCTCCTCCAAAGATTGGCATACCAATTTTTGGACCACGCCCACATCCGCCGCCCCCAGGAACTTCGTCCCTAGAAATTTAAAATGCGCATATCTGCCGTAATTTGCAAGCTAGATTCGTAAAATTTTGCATGTATGTTACTGGTAACTCCCCCAAAGATCGATAAAAAAATTGGATGGCCACGCCCACTCCACCTACCTAAGCCGATACACCTGTTGGTGTAAATCGATAAACCCATATATCTCACGCAATTTGAAAACATAAGTCACCAAATTTTAAAGGTATATTGCTAGTAACACCCTTCATAAATGTGGAACAAAAATTTTGGACCACGCCCACTCCCGCCCACAAAAAACGATAAATGCCTGTATCTCGCGCAATTTAAGAGCTACAGTTACCAAACTTAGAAGGTATATTACTGAGATCGAACTCCTAAATTTTTTTGGGACACGCCCACTCCAGCCCCCAAAACCGATAAACGCCCATATCCCCCGCAATTCAAGTATTTCTTAACTGTACACAAATTAAGGTATAATAGTATTCCGCTGTCGGTTACGTCCGACTGCAACGTTCTAACTTGTTTTACCTAAAGTTGAATTTTTTCGGTATAAATAGACCAATCCTCCGTAGCCAGTTTATTTTTTTCCTGCATTTCGGTTGCAACAACCCAACAAGGACCATGGGAAAACTGACTACCATTGAGCAAAGGAAACTCATCCTGGAACACTTAAAAATCGGATATTTATATCGCCAAATAGCTAAAATGGTCAATCTAAACACTTCAACTGCATTCTGCATCATTTGGAGTTTCGTCGACGAAAATCGGACAGAGGACAAGGGCGGAATGGCACCAAACCCGATTTTCTCCGAGCAGGACGAGTCGAGGATCATCAGGAAAACAAGGGGAAATCTTAAGCTATCGGCTCAAAAACTGACTTAATAGGTGCAGGATGGAATAAGGAAAAAGTTCAGTGTGGGAACTGTGCTCCAAGTTCTGTGCAACCATGACTTTAAGGCCCGAGTACCACGGAAAAGGGAATTTACAAGAGCAAAAAATATTGGGTCTAGGATAACGTTCGTCAAAATTAACTTTGGCAAGGATTTGGAGTTCTGGAACACAATCATATTTGAATATGACTACAAATTCAACATTTTTTGCCAGAACGGATGGAATTATATGTGGCGGCAGTTCAATACTGAGGTGAAGCCCAAACACCTAAAGGCAACAGTCAAGCACGGCGGAAGAAATGTTTTGGTATGGGCATGTATCTCGGTAGCCGGTGGCTGAAATTTTGTGATTATTGAAATAACAATGGACAAGTATGTGAACTTTGATATACTAAAGAAAAATTTACTCTAAAGTGTCGAGAAGCTAGGAATCCGACGACCTTTCCGGTTCTACCAGGACAACGACCCCAAGCATAAGTGCGGAATAGTACAGTCCTGGCTTATCTGGAACAGCACCCACGTGATAATTCCACCGGCCCAGTCTCCAGATTTAAATGTTATTGAAAATTTGTGGTCTCTGCTGGAAAATAACATCCGGAATCACATCATATCCAGCAAACAAGATCTCAAAAATGCTCTGCTGGAGGAGTGGAGCAAGATCAGCCCAGAAACTACCCGGAAAAATAGGTTAACCGAAGTTGTTAAGGCTAAAGGATATCATACAAAGTATTAACATCCATATTTAAGCTTTTATACGCCAAATATTTAACTTTTCTTAAGACTGCTTACCGATACATTGAACTGTATTTTGGATATGTTTACAGTTTTTGACTAATTTTAATTAATTAATTAATATTTTAATAAAAACTAAAGTTCCTTTTCAAATGTGATATAACATTAAACAAATTGGCATTTAAACATTTTGAATTTGTTTCATTGTTTAAACTTTATAGCACTTTACATTTTTTGCTGGTCGCTGCTTACCGCTCGCTTTGAACCACTGTATATATTTTTTCCATTTGATGCATCTTTGAGTTGCATGCTTATTTAAGTATTCCGATTTATGGATAAATAATCAGTTGCAATGTATAATAATGCTGAATATATTTTTACTAGGCGTAATTAAAACAGAGTTATGGTACAATAATTTTTAATTAAATACTATGTAATAATGGTTTTGGTACATTTTCGGATAATGGTTGCTTTCTTGAAAGGAAGTAATCATTACAAACAGTTAAGTAAAAAACAAAAAAAAACACAAAACTACGAAGGTTGCTGCTGCTGTCGTTAATAAACACTCAATGGCATTTAAAATTATATTTTATGATTTGACTTTTAAGTTTTTCGACTCCTTTCTAGATTGTTCAAAATTTAATTCAGTTTCGAACACATGAAACCTAATCATGCGCGAGTGCTCTACGAAAGAGCTCCCTGCCTTGCATACAGACATTCAAACTCAAGTGTCTACCGGACCAGAGCAAACTATACTGTTGAGCCATTCTATTATTTTATTTTTGCTCATTAGAAAAAATGCAACTAAAAGAAAAAAAGTTATAAAACTGAACACCCTTAGTGGTTTAATTATGGTTTGGATTGGTCCAATGCAGGTATGCAATGACAAGTGAATGTATATTTGCAAAAAAAAAGGAATCTTATAAATTTATTCTTGCGCGTTTTTTCTAAACCTTATGGCAAAATGAATATAAAAAACCAAAACATTTTCGGATGCCTCTCTACAAAATGTGTTATCTTCTTTTTTTGTAGTCGCTCATCGCACCTCTTTTTTCCACTGTTACATAATTTCCGCTACTTTAAACTTATGACGGACAAGGTTGCAGTCATTGAGTTATATCTAAGATTTGTCACATGTTTTCATATTATACATAGCGTTTAATGTATCGCGAAGAAATTCTACCTCATTTGAATCACTTAGGAAAAAGTAAACAGCAGCCCTCGTAATTACAGCTAAAGAGAGCGAATTTAGTTTGTATGAGATTCACAAAGCTTGTAATGAAACTTGTCTGATAAATTGTTATATTTATATATTCATTTGTTTTATTGGCGACGACGTGTATTACGTTGTTTGTCGAATCGCATTTCCATTTCCTCAAGAACTTTAGGGGTGTAACGTACGACAAGCTTTACTGAGCCAACCGCTTGCTTCAATAGTTCAACTGCTCTCTCATGGTTTTCACCTTCAACAGACTGCAATGAAATAGGAAACAAATACGCATTAATTAATTTCATATTAATGGACAAATTAAGAAAATAAGACGAGGAGAAAATTATTAAAAAATCTCTACAAAAATATAGTAGTAGCTATACATGACTTACAAGACGAACAAACCACAACTCTCCATAGATGTTGGCTGGGCAAGGGAAAAGTTTCCGCGGTTGGAGTGTAATTTTCAGATTCCTTGCTTTAGTCCATCATTTGTCAAGTTTTTTTTTTAAATATTTAAGTTTACGAAATAAATAATAAAGAATCTATGCACTTTCTACAATTTTTGTAGTTTAAATAAAAATATATTGAAAAGAGCTTTGTTTACAAATGGTTGACTAATGTAGACAATTTTATGCTGAAGCCCTTTTATGCTAGATTTGAACAACGACTTTATCAGCATAGCCCTGTTTCAGATGAATCTTTTAACTTTTGTAAGAAATGTACTTACCACACCATTAACTGAAAGTAATTGATCTCCCCTTTTAAGTCCTCCATGTCTATCTGCAACTCCACCAGGTATTATTCGAGATATATAAATTGGAGAATTCTGCTCCTTGCCACCCATAACATTGAAACCCAGTCCTGCACACAGAAAGATAGAAGAAAAATGTAATAACAAATAAAAATATAAATTTGCTCCAATTGCTTTTGTTCCAAAGTATATAACAGGCAGAAGAATGCATCTCTGACCACAAAATATATATATATGTATACAGTGGCTCGAAGCGAGATTCGAGCAGTGCCTAGCAAAAAATTTAAAGTGCTATAAAGTTTAAACAAAGAAAAAAATGCAAAATGCTTAAATGCCAATTTGTTTAATGTTATATCACTTTTGAAAAGGAACTTTAGTTTTCATTATAATAATAATTAATTAATTAAAATTAATCAAAAATTAAAAACATATCCAAAATAAATATCGAAGCAGAATTCGAGCAGTCTTAAAAAAAGTTACATTTTTGGCGAACAAAAGCCTTAAATAAGGATGATAATACTTAGTATGATATCCTTTAGCCTTAACAACTTCGGTTAACCTATTTTTCCGGGTAGTTTCTGGGCTGATCTTGCTCCACTCCTCCAACAGAGCATTTTTGAGACCTTGTTTGCTGGATATGTTGTGATTCCGGATGTTATTTTCCAGCAGAGACCACAAATTTTCAATAACATTTAAATCTGGAGACTGGGCCGGTGGAATTATCACGTGGGTGCTGTTCCAGATAAGCCAGGACTGTACTATTCCGCACTTATGCTTGGGGTCGTTGTCCTGGTAGAACCGGAAAGGTCGTCGGATTCCTAGCTTCTCGACACTTTAGAGTACATTTTTCTTTAGTATATCAAAGTTCACATACTTGTCCATTGTTGTTTCAATAATCACAAAATTTCAGCCACCGGCTGCCGAGATAAATGCCCATACCAGGACACTTCCTCCGCAGTGCTTGACTGTTGCCCTTAAGTTTTTGGGACTCAGCTCAGTATTGGAGTGTCGCCACACATAATTCCGTCCGTCCTAGCCAAAAATATTTATTTTGTACGGACTACCATTGATCAACAGAAACTCATCCTGGAACACTTCAAAATTGGATATTCATTTCGAAAAATAGCTAAAATGGTCAATCTAAACACCTCAACTATATTCTACATCATTCGGAGTTTCGTCGACGAAAATCGGACAGAGGACAGAGGCGGAATGGCACCAAACCCGATTTTCACCGAGCAGGACGAGCCAAGGATCATCAAGATTTCAAGGGGAAATCTTAAGCTATCGGCTCAAAAACTGACTCAATAGGTGCAGGATGAAATAAGGAAAAAGACCAGTATGGGAACTGTGCTCCAAGTTCTGCGCCACCATGACTTAAATGCCCGAGAACAATGGAAAATGAAATTTTTAAAAGCAAAAACATAGGGTCTAGGATGACGTTCGTCAAAATTCACTTGGACAACGACTTGGAGTTCTGGAACACAATCATATTTGAATTTGAGTACAAATTAAACATTTTTGGTTCGGATGGACGGAATTATGTGTGGCGACACTCCAATACCGATCTGAGTCCCAAAAACTGAAAGGCAACAGTCAGGCACTGCGGAGGAAGTGTCCTGGTATGGGCATCTATCTCGACAGCCCGCGGCGGAAATTTTGTGTTCATTGAAACAACAATGGACAGTAATGTGTACTTCGATATACTAAAGGAAAATTTACTCCAAAGTGCCGAAAAAATAGGAATCCGACGTACTTTCCGGATCTACCAGGACAACGACCCCAGGCATAAGGCCGGAATAGTACAGTCCTGGCTTAGATCGAACTGCCCCCACATGATAATTCCACCGGCCCAGTCTCCAGACTTAAATGTTATTGAAAATTTGTGGGCTCTGCTGGAAAATAATATCCGGAACCACAACATATCCTGAAAACAGGATCTCAAAATGCTCTGATGGAGGAGTGGAGCAGGATCAGTCCAGAAACTAGTTGGAAGCTGGTATCGTCCATGAATAATAGGTTAAGCGAAGTTGTTAAGGCTAAAGGATATCATACTAAGCATTAAAATCCTTATTTAAGCTTTCATACGCCAAATATTTCACTTTTCTTAAGACTGTTTCAAATAAGCTGTGAAACGTTTTTTGGATATGTTTTCAGTTTTTGACTAATTTTAATTAATTAATTAATATTTGCATAAAAACTAAAGTTTCCTTTTAAAATGTGATATAACATTAAACTAATTGGCATTTAAACATTTTGCATTTTTTTCCTTGTTTAAACTTTATAGCACTTTAAAATTTTTGCTAGTCACTGTTCCAAATGAGGTGTGAGACACTGTATATTAATTTTTGTGGTTAATAAATGTACCTGCCAAGGGTCTTTGGAATTTTTGAAAAATATTGAATAATGAGTTTATGGCAGGCAATTAAATTTTTTGCTAGGCACTGCTCGAATCGCGCTTCGAGCCACTGTATGTATATTGATCCGGATCAACAGAAGAGTTGATCTAGGCATGACCATCTATTCATTTTTTAGTCCTAATGAACACTAGGATCTCAGAGGCTATAGGATCCTGATACTTTAAATTTGAAATGAAAGTTGTCGTACACTATCTTTTTTATAAGACTATTAGTGCATACCGATTTTTGATAGCAATAAAAAGGGCGCTACTATTATCTATGTACATAAAAATGCGTGAAGATACGTATACTCATGCGGCCTTAATTTATTTTGCCCTACAGAAGCTGTGCTGTATATAAGGAATGCTAACCTTTGGTCAAAGGTCATTTCCACCATTTACATTATGGACACCTGGCTGCCATAAAACCCGGATTTTTTACGCCAGATTGAACATTTTCGGTATTAATACACCAATCCCTCGTAGTCAGTTTAGTTATAATTTGCATCTTGAGTGCAGCAAGCCAACAAGGACTATGGGCAAACGGACTATCATTGATCAACGGAAACCCATTCTGGAACAGTTCAAAATACGATATTCACATCGCCAAATTGCTGAAAAGGTCAATGTAAGTAAGTCAACTGTATGCTACCACATTCGAGTTCCGTCGACGAAAATTGGTTGGAGGGCAAGGGCGGATGATCATCAAGAAAATAAGGGGAAAGCTTAAGCTATCGGCTCCAATACTGACTCAACAGGTGCTGGATGAAATGGAGAAAAAGTGCAGCGGGGAAACTGTGCGCCAGGTTCTGCGCAACTATGACTTGAATGCCCGAGTGCCGCGAAAAAGCAATTTTTAAGCGCAATAAATAGAGGGTCTAGAATGACGGTCGCCAAAATCCACTTGGACTTGGATTTGAAGTTCTGGAACACAAACATATTTCAATATGAGTACAAATTCAATATTTTTTGCCCGGACGGACGAATTATGTGTGGCGACAGTCCAATACTGAGCTGGATCCCAAAGACTTAAAGGCAACAGTCAAGCATGGCGAAGGAAGTGACATGGTATGGGAATGTATCTTAGCAGCCGTTTTCGGAAATTTGGTGTTCATTAAAACAACAATGGGCAAGAATGTGTACCTCAAAATACTAAAAGCAAATGTACTCCAAAGAGCCGAGAAACTAGGAATCCGAAGTACTTTGCGATTCAACCTGGGTTATCTGGAACGGTCCCCACATCATAGTACCACCGGCCCAGTCTCCAGATTTAAATGTTAATGCAAATTTGTGGGTTCTGCTGGAAAATAACATGGGGAATCACAACATATCCAGCAAATAGGATCTCAAAAATGATCTGCTGGAGGAGTGTAGCAAAATCAGCCCAGAAACTACCCGAAAGCTGGTATCTTCCATGAATAACAGGTTAAGGGAAGTTGTTAAGGCTAAAGGATATCATAATAAGTATTAACATCCTTATTTAAGGTTTTATACGCCAAATATGTAAATTTTTTTAAGACAACTCGTACTAAGTTTCGATATGTATTTTGAATATGTTTTCAGTTTTTGACCAACTTTAATTAATTAATATTTTAATAAAAACTAAAGTTTCTTTTTCAAGTTTGACATAACATTTAACATATTGGCATTTAACCATTTTGCGTTTTTTTTCCTTGTTTAAAATTTATAGAACTTTAATTTTTTTGCTTGACACTGGTCGAAATGAGCTTTGAGACACTGTACACATGTACATACATATGTATTTTCATGTACGAACATTCCTTTTTCAGGTTACACAAATATTTGTAGACATAGCACCCAAATTCTGGTTCCTCGGTAAGTATACTAAATGCTTACCTTCCTCCGTTTTTGGCAGCTCTACAACGCGTGGGTGGGCATGTCCTTCACTGGCAGCAAAAGCAGCCACGGTAGCTTTGGCTGTTGCAGAGGCACGAACATCGTGTGAGCCTTGGATGTCAACTGTTTCGAAAACATGTTCATAGACTTCACGTACAGAATTTAAAAAGTCAGAGCTTAACACCTTTTGCAATGCTGCCAATTTTGTAGTTGGAAAATCTCCGCTAGACTGAAGCTTTTCTAATAGCTCTATTGACCTCTTAACATCTGTAAAAATATGTTTTATTATTAGACTGAACACACACCTCAAATAAACATGTGTGCCTTACCTCTAGCCAATGTCAGTGGTTCCGAAATTTCGGTCATTTTACTGCACTATATTAATATCTGCGGTGGTGGATTTACTTCTTTTTACCTAAAGCTTAATTGTTTTTTACATTGATATTATCAATATCGATATTATCGATATCACATTCGGTATCTTTATTTTCATCGATAACGTTATGCTACACAAATTATGAGCATTGTATGCGCTTGTTGGAAGCAGTGCTGTCAATTTAGCCTTTTTTATTTTTTTATTTATTTGAATTATTTAATGTCAACTAAGGTCGGTCGAAAATATAAACACAATACAAAAAGTAACAAATTAAATTAAATTGTATATAAAATAAAATTAAATCTAAATTTTTTTATTTAAATATTAGAAATATTTATATGATTTTTAAGATAATTGAATGCAAAATGGCTTACCATTTGTTGTATGAATTGAGAAAAAAAACACCGAAAAAACATAATAAGTATGAATTAGTGTTTCAGTGAGTGCCTGATTAAGTACAGATCTTGCAGCTCAGATCGATCAATGTCATAGCATAATATTTAAAGTGCTATAAAGTTGAAACAAGGAAAAAAAACTCGTTTAATGTTATATCACATTTGAAAAAGAAACTTAAGTTTTTATTCAAATATTAGTTAATTAATTAAAATTGGTCAAAAACTGAAAACATATCCAAAATATGTAAAGCAGCTTAGTTCGACCAGTCTAAAGAAAGTTACATATTTGGCGAATAAAAGCTTAAATAAGGATGTTAATACTTAGTATGATATCCCTTAGCCTTAACAACTTCCCTTAACCTATTATTCATGGAAGATACCAGCTGGTCTTGCTCCACTCCACCAGCAGAGCATTTTTGAGACCATTTTTGCTGGATATGTTGTGAGTCCGGATGTTATTTTTTAGTAGAGCCCACAAATTTTCAATAAAACATAAATCTGGAGACTGGGCCGGTGGAATTATTATGTGGGGGCAGTTCGATCTAAGCCAGGACCAGGTCCTGGTAGATCCGGAAAGTAGCTTCTCGGCACTTTTGAGTAAACTTTCCCTTAGTATATCAAAGTATACATATTTGACCATTGTTGTTTCAATAATCACCAAATTTCCGACTGCGGCTGCCGAGATAGATGCCCATACCAGGATGGTTCCTACGCAATGCTTGACTGTTGCCTTTAAGTTTTTGGGACTCAGCTTAGTATTAGAGTGTCGCCATACATAAGTCCGTCCAAGCCAAAAATGTTTAATTTGTACTCAAATTCAAATATGACTGTGTTCCAGAACTCCAAATCCTTGCCCAAGTGGATTTTGAAGAACGACATCCTAGACCCTATGTTTTTCCTTTTACAAATTTCTTTTTCCGTTGTTCTCGGGCATTAAAGTCATGGTTGCGCAGAACTTGGAGCACGGTTCCCATACTGAACTTTTCCCTTATTTCATTCTGCACCTAACCTATTGAGTCAGTTTTTGAGCCGATAGCTTAAAATTTCCCCTTGAAATCTGATGATCCTCGGCTCGTCCTGTTCGGTGAAAATCGGGTTTGGTGCCATTCCGCCATTGTCCTCTGTTCCAAATAAGCTGGGATCATAAAATTAGGTACTTTTTTACATAACCCGACCTAGCGGGTGGGCAAATCCCAGTTTATTAGGGTCATATATTAATTTTGGTGGTTAATATATGTACCTGCCATGGGTTTTTGGAATTTTTGAAAAATAATGCATAATGAGTTTATGGCAGGTAATTGAAATTTTTGCTATACGCTGTTCCAAATAAGGTGTGAGACACTGTACATACATACAGTCAAACAATAAATTGTGCTATAAATAAGTGCTATAAAGCTTAAAAAAAAGAAAAAAACGCAAAATGTTTAGTTGGACGTTGAAGTACTAACGAGAAGCACTTTCAATTGGCCCAACGATACCACGTACGGTCTTGCTTACACACGGACCCAGGCAAAAGCAGCCACCACCCCACACAACCGACCGAGGGGTGCGCGGCATGACATACGGTCACGAAGATCGCGAATAAGAAGACAGATGACTTAACAAAACAGTTTTGATACAATCAATATAAGAATTACAATTAATGGGAAAAGCATGTTATAATTTGTACATAAAATTACATAATTTCATAATTCGAACTACAAGTTTCAAGACAGATAGGTAGAAAATGCCTTGAATTTCTGATCGGAACAGTAAAATTAATTTGGCTGATTAACTTGGAAGAATCAATCTCACCATTTATGAGCTTGTGTAATAAAAGTCTACTACGGTAAGAAGGTAAGCTAAAATTAGTATTCCAGTTCAGACGTCTTATTGCAAATAAAAGAAATTGTTTTTGCACGGATTCTATTCTGTCCTGATGAACCTTGTAATTGGGTGACCATATACAAGACCCATATTCAACAATAGGACGCACAGGGGGCATGTAAAATGTTTTAGTAATATAGGGATCGTCAAATTCATTTGACCAGCGCTTAATGAAACCTAGGACACCAAGGGCCCGATTAGCAGTCGCATAAATATGATTTTCAAACTTACGCTTGGGATCTAAAAGGATACCCAAATCATCAACACATTCACATAACTTTGCATTTATCACCAAACTTCTAAACTATCTAAGTCAGCTTGAAGCCTCTGTCCAGTAAGAGATAGACACAATTTAACATGATCGGCATACATCAGTACCCGAGAACAACTTATATCGGACGCAAGGTCATTTATAAATAATGTAAATAGCAAAGGACGAAGGTGACTTCCTTGCGGTACTCCGAAAGTAACCTTTTTTTTTATGTCGCAATTATATTTAAACATTAATCAACCTACTTAAGGGCTATAAAACATTGATTTGAAACAGTATAAGTGAACAGTGGATTTAGGATCTATAACATACACATAGAAATGGTTTTAACTAATAATACATAACATTATATATAAAATTTATCTAACGGCCAACAGTCCAGAGGTCACTGGTGTGGAGGCGCTTCAACCTCCTGCGAGTGGTGTTATTCCCAAGGGGGCAAGCCAATGGGTTAACATGGTTATGCAACCGGTCGTTATACCGACTCGTATGTCGGTTTATCTGTGTTTTCACTGTCGGTAGACCGAAGTCGTTGTGCAGCGTCCTGTTGCTTACGTATGGCGGAGCACCAGAGATGTCTCTGAGCACCTTGTTCTGCAGGACTTGAATTTGGTATATCCAAGATTTTGCAGCAGTGCCCCAAAATGGAATCCCATATGTCCATGTGGGTTCGATGATGCTTCTGTAAACCAGCAGCTTGTTGCTCAAGCTGAGTTTGCTTGATGGCTTTAGCAACCAGTTGAGTTTTGTTCTTTTGGATCTACACGCTGCTGCCGTGATCTGGATGTGTTTGCGCCAGGTAAGTTTCCTGTCCAGATACATACCCAGGTAGCGAACATGGTTCTCCTGAGGTATGACCATGTTGTTGAGTCGGACATTTGGACAGTTACCATTCCTGAGCGCAAACGTGCAGTGCTGTGATTTGCTCCCATTGACGCAGATGTTCCATCGGTTGGCCCAAGTACTAAAGCCATCCAGGAATCCTTGCGTTACCGCAGCTGCTCTCGAAGCAGAGGTGGAGTTAGCAAGGAACACTGTGTCATCTGCGTATGTGGCAAGCAGCGTGTTTCTGGCTAATGGAATCGGCAAGACCGCGGTGTACAATGTGTACAAGGCAGGTCCAAGGACCCTGCGGTACACCCGCACCAATGCGGCGGATGTTTGAACCTGAACAGACTGTGAGACAAAACGTATTGTTTTATTTATGTTCTTGACAATAAATATTTTGAGATCCAATTAATCAGATTATTTGGAAATCCCAGAAGATAAAGCTTGTAGAATAGCAAAGGGTGATTTACGGAATCAAAAGCCTTATTAAAATCAGTGTAAACAACCTCGGTTTGCATTTTGTTCTGAAAACCTTTGATAACAAAAGAGGTGAATTAGTGGTGGTAGATCTTGAACCCATGTTGACAGGTTGACAAAGATGTTGTAGTTGAGAAGTTATCAATTTCTCAAAAACCTTAGGAATGGCAGACAATTTAGAAATACCTCTATAATTTTGAACGTTCGCTTTGTTTCCTTTTTTAAGGAGAGGAATAATAAATAATTCTTTCCAAATATTAGGAAAATAGCTTAGCTCTACAGTTCAAAAAGTTTTAGAAAGGGCTTCAAAAGACCATCAGCACAGTACCTAAGCACACAGCCAGGTACCACATCAGGTTCCGGTAAAAATACCGGCTTAATACCCTTCAAGTCACTAAGTAAAGAGCTCTCAGTTGTCATAGTTCCAAAAATGCAATTAGAGCGACAAAATGCCAATTGCTTTCATATTATATCACGTTTGAAAAAGAAACTTCAGTTTTTGTTAAAATATTAATTGATTAATTATATATAGTCAAAAACTGAAAACATATCAAAAATACGTGTATTATTTCTTCGGTGAGAGTTGCAAAAGACAAAGCTTCACACTTACATTGCACGCTCGTTCGCTTCGCAATGTTGTTGTCATAGAGGTATTTTTTTTTCTGCGCGCTTTATTACCACTTAAAAAACTGCAAGTGCCAAGCTGACCCAAAGGCCGATTTCGTCTGTCGCTGGTTGTGTGATAACGTGGTACACGTAAAATGCGCTGGTTTCACACAACGGGTGAAAGATATAATCGGCAATAAATCGGGATTAAAATGGTGTTGTGAGCGATGGCGCGAGACGGAGTCCGATACCCACGGTTTTATGAGGCAAACTAGACGATCTTCGTCTAGCTTTTAGTAGGCTCAGTGCTGATTTTGATGCAATAGAGAATTAGCTTAATAGTGTGAAACTATTGATTAAGTCTCCAAAGCTGAAACGATCTGCTGAGCCTGCTTTGCCTCGTGAATCAAATTTATCGGCCTCGGCTTTGTCATTGCCCCTGCACCGCTAACACCTACTGTTGATAATGGTCAGCAGTTGATGCAGTTCATTTCTCCTGCACCACCACTTGCAATCAACAGTAGTGCCTCTATTGCTTGTCAGTCCATAATGTCCGTTTCGCCTCCCCCAGCTCTTTCTAGCCGTGCTCCTAAGCCTCTTATAGCGGTGGCACCTAGAAAACAAATTTTCCTTTCTCGTCTTGCCCCTGATATATCAGTGGATGACATTAAAGCCTATATACAGGCCAAGGTGACATCAACTGGTATATTAGTTGAAAAATTTAAATTTAATTATGCAAGAGAAATTTCCTCTTTTAAAATAAGTGTTTCGGCAGAGGTGTTTGGCACAATTTGCTGTGGCCGAAGGGCTTAGTAATAAAAGAGTATACAACTAGAAATCGTATTCGGCCTTCTATTACATTACCTCCGAATCCCTCTGGTGCATCATCATCTTCTAATGTTGCACCAACAAAGCTAACACCAAAATCCAATCTCTCTCTAGCATATCAAAATGTTAGAGGTCTTAAAACTAAACTTTCTAAACATATGTTGACAGTCTTTCTTTTGAATTTGATTATCCTATATTTACCGAAACTTGGTTAAAGCCTGATATTTCCGATCATTCAGTATATTCTAATAAATACACCCCATATAGATGTGATCGAGTATCACGTGTAGGTGGCGGTTGCCTAATTGCTGTCGAATTTGATCTTGTGTCAGATTATATCCTACCTCCATTTGATTTAGTCATCGAATTTATAAGTATTAAAATTGCGCTTAATACTTTTTTATTGGTTATTACTTGTTTTTATATCCCACCTCAATCAGATGTCTCAGTCTACCTTAATCATCTATCTGCTGTTCAATACATTTCCTCTATGCTTTCTGATAGAGACTATCTGATTGTATATGGTGACTTTAATCTTCCAGATATTATATGGTGCCACTTAGTACAAATGAATTTATTGATGGGCTCCATGAGTTGTCGCTGTCAAAAGTTAACCCTATACGAAACTGTAACGACAGTTTGCTTGATTTAATTTTTGTATCTGATCCTACTTGTAGTATTCTTTCTCGCTGTAAACTACTTGTCTATCCTGAAGACCCCTATCATCCAACGCTCGATTTGATTATAGACCTGCCGACTCTTGTGTCTTTTGTAACAACGGATTCTACACGTAAGAATCGTTGCTTCCGTAAAGCAGATTTTGTTAAACTAAATCAATTATTATTTGACACAGATTGGTCAGTACTTTATGCCTGCACCAATTTGGATAATGCTTTGTCAATATTTTATTAGACCATTGACTCACATTTGGATGCTTGCGTTCCCCGTATGAATCCTGTGAAGGCTAACAGGCCGTCCTGGTTTTCGCGGGAATTAGCTAGGTTGAAAAATGTGAAGTCAAGGTCTTATAAGAAGTTTAAGAGATCGAGTAATCATTTGGGTTACTCTCGATATATGGTTGCTAAAGCAACTTTTATTTCTTATAATTCGCGTTATTACAATAATTACCTTCTTCGCTGTAGGCTGCAATTTGCACAAGATCCTAAGGAGTTCTATAACTTTGTGAACATGAAACGCAAATCGTCTTCATTACCTAACTCCGTTTTTTAGGAAGATACGAAAGCAAAAGATGATCAGGATTCTCCCGTTTTGTTTGCTAAGTATTTTCAATCTACTTATTCTTCCTTTATATTCTCCCCAAACGTACCTTATCCTTATCCTGTCCAAAGAGCCAATTGCATTTTTGGCCCTGT
This sequence comes from Drosophila kambysellisi, assembly GCA_035042185.1. NCBI lineage: Eukaryota > Metazoa > Arthropoda > Insecta > Diptera > Drosophilidae > Drosophila > Drosophila kambysellisi. The sequence continues at coordinate 278,134 of JAWNLS010001026.1, forward strand.
GATCCCTTTGGAGTCACTTCTTGCAGACCTACATTCTATCAAGCCAGTGTTTTCACCAGGTCCTGATGGAGTCCCTGGATGTGTACTTAAGTACTGTTCTGAGTCTATTTGCAAACCTTTACTTAAATTATTTACCTTGTCTGTCGATAGTTGTTGTTTTCCCGCTATTTGGAAGGAATCCTTTATTATTCCTCTCCACAAAAATGGATCAAAATCCGATGTAAAAAACTACAGGGGTATTTCCAAATTGCCCGCAATACCTAAAGCATTTGAGAAAATGGTAACAACTCAACTGCAACACTTATGTAGATCTATTATTTCACCATTCCAGCATGGTTTTGTGAAATGTAGGTCTACTAACACTAACATTCTTGAATTTACTTCACTTGTGATCAAAGGATTTCAGAATAAAGTGCAACCCTGTTAACCATTGTCTCCTTCTTCAAAAACCAAGCCTTATAGGTTTTCCTACTAACTTTCTTACATGGATTTCGGAATATCTGAGTAACAGAACTCAAAAAATGTTTATTAAATCTGTACTTTCTAATCCTATCCTAGTCACCTCTGGGGTACCCCAGGGTAGTCACCTGGGCCCAGTGCTTTTTATTAATGACCTTCCTTCAGTAATATTACTAATGTATGCTGATGACGTCAAGTTGTGCTTGACGTACAATGATATGACCTCACAATGCTTATTGCCTTTTTCCTTTTTGTCGTGGTGTAAAATAAATCTGCTCAATTTGAACTGCTCTAATTTAAACTGCTCTAAGTGTAGCCGTTAGTTAAAGGAATTTAATAACTCTTATACGACCAAGTTACTTTTTACTTCTCTTGTACGTCTAATTCTGGAATATGGATCTTGTGTGTGGTCTCCACAATATCATATTCACCAAAGTAGATTGGAATCTGTGCAAAAGAGCTTTCTACTTTTTGCGCTTCGTTGCTTTGACTGGGGTGTACTGCCTCCATACTCAAATAGGCTTCTTCTTATTAACCTTCCTTCCTTAACTAATCTTCGTGTTATGTTAGGAGTTATGTTTGTTGTAAAATTACTTAAAGGCGAAATCGACTCAACTGCGTTGATGAGCCAAATAAATTTTTCTGTACCCTTTAGACAGTCTCGTTATTACCTCCCACTTTCTCTTAGTCGTTGTACTACTAACTATTTCATGCATGAACCGTTTCGAGTACTCTGTAATAATTATAATAAACTATATCATGTAATCAATTGAGAGTCCTCCATTTCTCTAATTAAAAACTCAATTCTAAATGTCTTATCTAGAGATTAACTTTTTTGCTTGTACAGGTGGTGGATCTTAACTAATTCTTACTAATTATTTTCTTACTAATTATTTTTGGTTTGATTGGGTTTTTCTGGGCTTTCCCCAATTCTTGCAAAAATTGTTGGACCATTTTGTTTTCTACCCCAGAAATCTTAGAAATCTAGAAAAAAAAAATAATAATAATCAATATACATTCTTATATATCTTATAAATATTTTATTATTTTTATTTAAATATATTTATTTAAAATTTTAATTTTATTTTAAATTTAATTTAATTCAAAATTTTAATTTTTGTATTTTTGGTGTCGGCTGACTTTAGTTGGCAAATAAATAAATAACAAAAAAAAAAACTTATTTCGACGAGCCTTAGGTAGGTAGGTTAGACTGTTCTGACCTGGTCAGCACACATAAATCAAAGTCCTGCTTGAATAGAAGCTCGAACTGAATATACCTAGGATCGGAGAAGGAGTGGTCGTCTGAGACTTTCCATCCTATCATTCGACTGCTATTTTATCGGTGCTAATTTCTAAATTAGAATTTAAAATGAAGGACAAGAGTGACTCACCCCTCTGATTTATGTCCGAGCTCCGCCACGGAGTGTGGTGAGTATTGGCGTCGCAGCCTATGTTTAGGCCTTATATCTTTTCCTCGCACTTCTGCACAAAGGGTCTAACCTTGTCGTCAGGTGGCTGGTCCGGGCTATCGAGAACCATGGAGGACGACAACAGCCTTATTGGAGCTGGCTTTAGTTCCAGGCTTACTGCCGTGTTATCGCAATTGCTGAAATTGTTGAGTAGAAAAATGTTGAAATGATTCTTAGCTATAATGCAAGTTCTTGTTTTACCTTCAGGCCGAGCTCATATGAGCTTATATTCCTTGTTGCTTAGTCCGCAAAACCTGTCTCCAACTATCCAGGTTTCTTGGACTAAAGCAATGTCGATTCCGCCCTTTGCCAGGCGGAGCATAAGGGCAGCGGATGCTGCTTTACAATGGTGAAGGCTTATCTGAAGAAGTCTTAAAGACATCTTGAGATTATACCCCCATCACTGTTATATCGCAGTCGTCTTCGTCTGACTGCGAGAGCTCATCTTGCTCGACTTTCCGGCACAAGGCCTCGTGTCAGTGTCTATTCATCAGATGTGTAGCCGGTCGACTCGTGCCCATTGTCGACCTCTAGCAAAACCGAAGAGGGATCCTTCCCGATTGGCTTGTCAGTGGATTCTCCCCCAGCACCTGCATCCGACTTGTACACCTTTACGGTGACCGAGCAGATGCCAAAATTCAGCCGTCCTTTGGCCGCTTCAATGGGCGCCAGTGATTCCTAATTAAGGAGCATCACTGCTCGTTGCCGCAGGCTATAATCTTAATGCTCCCTTGGTACCACCCCGCGTCTTCGCAGACTGGCGGTGGTCCCGGGGCATTTCTAATTTGTGTGAGGCAGCAGATCGTCAAGGCTCCCTCCACCCATTTCCATTTGGTACTGGTAATGCTTCCCTCCGGATTACCTATGTCGAGAATACCTATGAGGATTCTCTCCTTGGCAATCTCGGCGAAGGATCGTCCTGGCTTGACCCTGGCTCTCTTGGTCACTGGTCCGGGTGTCTCCTGTGAGTGCAGTCAGGCAGTACGCATTTGGCCCATTCCACCTTATTCAGCCATTCAGCTGGTTGATTCGCCCTCGCGTTTGCTTAAAATGTTGGCCGTCTTCTTGCGCTCAACATACGAGTGATTCTGGGCCTGGGTGATGGTGGTCATTCTTCACACCAACTCCTTTTGGGGGCTTAGCTGCACTAAAGGCGTGCTTCACCTCTTTGGAGTCATGCGTGGTGGTTACCCCGCGTGCCACTCTTGCACCTCCAGCTGGTCCTACCGGCTTGCTTGCCTTGTCGGGTCTTATTTGGCTTTGACCAGGCTTTGATGCCACTTCTTCCGCTGTTTTGTTTTGATTTCCTCATTCCGGTTTTATAAGAGTGCCGGAATTTTTAAAGTTGTTTGGATCCATAAAATCTCACGAGATGCGATAAAGAAAGGAAGGTCCACCTGCAAGGAGATCCGCGATGTGCAGGTAAGGCTATATAATATCGGAGGTCGCCAGGTATCAGACATGCTGCGTAAGCTACTGGGTTATTTTACGGGCCCCCAGCCAGGCTGACTTTCGGCATGGGTCGCATACACCTTAGCCCGGCCCTACATCGACTATGATAAGCTCTTTAGCCAATGACATGTATATGTTAAGAGCAGGTCAGAGGTTCAGGGTGCAGATCTTAGCTAGCATCAGTTTTATTCGGACCACTGTAATGCTATTTCCAGTCGGCACCCTCGTGGAGGTTTCGGTTGATGAAATTTTGCCGACGAGCCTTAAAAAAGTAACATTCTCCGGCACTTTGGAGTAAATTTTACTTTAATATGTCGTGGTACACATAATTGTTCATTGTTGCTTCAAACAATACCAAATTTCCGACGCCGGCTGCCGAGGTACAGACCCAAACCATTACATTTCATCCGCCATGCTTGACTGTTGCCTTTTAGTATTTGGGATTCAGCTCAGTCACTATACATAATTCCATCCGTCCGAGCCAAAAATTTTGAATTTGGACTCATCTTCAAATATAACTGTTTTCCAGAACTCCAAATCCTTGTCCAAGTGGATTGGGTTTGGACCTACGTCCACTAGGGAGCTAGAAAACCGCTTAGATCGATTTTAGCAAATCTATAAATCCATATATCTATGGGTAGGTTGTTGACGAGGTCCTTGAAAGATCGGCATGAGCCACGCCCACCTCCGACGCCCCCATCTCCACCTAAAATTTGCAAATGGCTATATCTTCCGCAGTTTTTGAGTAGGGAACGTCAAATTTGGTAGGTACCACGCCACGCCCACACCTGCGCCTATAATCGACAATTCCGATTGTAAATCGATAACTCCGTATATCTCCGAACATTTTAAAGATAGAGTAACCAAACTTGGAAGGTAATTTGCTGGTAACCTCCTTCAAAGATTGGCATACCAATTTTTGGACCACGCCCACATCCGCCGCCCCCAGGAACTTCGTCCCTATAAATTTAAAAAGGCGCATATCTGCCGTAATTTGCAAGCTAGAGTCGCAAAATTTTGCAGGTATGTTACTGGTAACTCCCTTGGATGGCCACGCCCACTCCACTTACCTAAACCGATACACCTGTTGGTGTAAATCGATAAGCCCATATATCTTACGCAATTTGAAAACTTAAGTCACCAAATTTTAAAGGTATATTGCTAGTAACAAACTTCATAAATGTGAAAAAAAAAATTTGGATCACGCCCACTCCCGGCCACAAAAAACGATAAATGCCTGTATCTGTCGCAATTTAACAGCTACAGTTATCAAGCTTAGAAGGTATATTCTTAAGATCGAACTCCAAAATTTTTTTTGGACACGCCCATTCCCGCCCCCAAAACCGATAAACGCCCATATCCCCCGCAATTAAAATTAGTTAGTTACCAAAGTGGGTAGGAAGATTATTAGGAAACTTCTCAATAATTTTTTTGGGCAACGCCTAGTCCCGCCGCTAATGTCTCTGTACACAAATTAAGGTATAATAGTATTTCGCTGTCGGTTACGTCTAACTGCAACGTTCTATCTTGTTTAAATTTCTATATGAGGAAAATTTGGACTCCAAGTACAAATATATTGAAATGTATTTTATTATAGAAAAGTCACATTATTAAAATTTTTTGCAATAAGCATTATATTAGTTTAGCTTTTCAATTTTGCCACTGACAAAAAATCAATATTAAATTCAAATCTTAGAAATAAAAAAAAAAAGTATTTTTTAATTTATTTAAAGTTTTAATTTTATTTTTAATTTTAATTTAATTCAAATTTTTAATTTTTGTATGTTTGGTGTCGACTGAATTTAGTTGACTAATAATAAATAAATAAATAAATAAAAAAATAAATAAAAACAAGCATAACGCTATATTATTTTTAATTGCTGCACGAATATACATTAAAAACTAAATAACTAGAATCTCTAGCGAATTGACAAATCTTAAAATACGTTTAAACGACCTTTTATACTCACTTTCTCAACCAACTCAGTCTAAATGTTAATATGACATAGCCGTCAGTGGGACAGAAATTTTCGTTTTTGTGTTCTGTTTCACTGTTCCAGAACGACGCTATGAGTAATCGAAAAAACAATCGACATACGATGATGTTACTTTTAAACTCACACAATTGAGTTTAGCGGTAAAGTTCGCTTGTGGTGAAATAATTTACTCTGTATTGCAAAGTAAAACCAAAAGTTTTAAAAATGGACATTGAATTGCCTTACGCGGCTGAGTATGCAAAAAGTGGGCGTGCTTCTTGTAAAGGCTGCAAGACTCCAATTCCAAAAGATTCTTTACGCATTGCTACCATGGTCCAAGTAAGTACATCCTGCATATGCAAATTAATATTAGTATTATAATAATTAGGCAACATTTGTAAACGTAATATTCCAAAGGACATTAGCTATAAAAAACTGATTAATGGTTTACTTTACGTAGAATAATACAAACACACTTATTTATGCGCCACATTGATGAATGCTTCAGTTGTTTTTTTAATATACAGTAACTAGCGCTTGCAGTTCCTGCTGCTGCAGCCGGTCTTAAGCCTATTTTCCGACTACGAGGCTTCTGCTCTTGCGCTTTGCCTAGCAAAAACTTGATTACTTAAGTTCAATATTATTTAAGATGCACAAATATACACTTACGTATATTACGTATATAAAGTTGATATACAGTGACTCTCATAGGGTTTTAAATCAATTGCCTGCCATAAACTAATTATTTATTATATTTCTAAAATTCCAAAGACCCATGGCAGGTACATATATAACCACCAAAATGAATATATGACCCTAATAAACTGGGATTACCCCACCCGTTAGGTCGGGTTATGTAAAAAAGTACCGCTATTTATGGTCTCAAACTTTTTGAACAGTTACTTTATGGACACCTGGGTGCCATAAAACCCGAATTTTTTTCGTCAGGTTGAACATTTTCGGTTTTAATAGACTAATCCTCCTTAGTCAGTTTAGTATTTTCCTGCAATTTGGGTGCAACAAGCCAACAAGGACCATGGGCAAACTGACTACCATTGAGCAAAGGAAACTCATCCGGGAACACTTAAAAATCGGATATTCATACCGCCAAATAGCTAAAATGGTCAATCTAAACACCTCAACTGTATTCTGCATCATTTGGAGTTTCGTCGACGAAAATTGGACAGACGACAAGGGCGGAATGGAACCAAACCCGATTTTCACCGAGCAGGACGAGCCGAGGACCAACAAGATTTCAAGGGGAAATCTTAAGCTATCGGCTCAAAAATTGACTCAATAGGTTAGGTGCAGAATGAAATAAGGAAAAAGTTCAGTGTGGGAATTGTGCTCAAAGTTCTGCGCAACTATGACTTGAAGGCCCGAGTACCACGGAAAAGGAAATTTACAAGCGCAAAAAATAGAGGGTCTAGGATGACGTTCGCCAAAATCAACTTGGACAAGGATTTGGAGTTCTGGAACACAGTCATATTTGAATTTGAGTACAAATTAAACATTTTTGGGTCGGACGGACGGAATTATTTATGGCGACACTCCAATACTGAACTGAGTCCCTAAAACATAAAGGCAACAGTCAAGCATGGCGGAGGAAGTGTCATGGTATGGGCATCTATCGGAAATTTGGTGATTATTGAAATAAGAATGGACAAATATGTGTACTTTGATATACTAAAGGAAAACTTTCTCCAAAGTGCCGAGAAGTTAGAATCCTACGTACTTTCCGGATCTATCAGGACAAAGAAGCCAAGCATATGTCCGGAGTAGTACAGTCCTGGCTTATATCGAACTGCCCCCACATGATTATTCTATCAGATTGACCATTTTAGCTATTTTTCGATGTGAATATTCAATTTTGAAGTTTTCCAGGATGAGTTTCCGTTGATCAATGTTAGTCCATTTCCCCAGAGTGCTTGTTGGCTTGTTGCAGGGAAAAACTAAGCTGTCTACGAAGGATTGTTCTATTTATACCGAAAATATTCAATTTTACGCAAAAATCCCTGGTTTTTTGCCACCTAGCTGTCTATAATGTAACTGTTCCAAAAGAGTTTGAACCATAAACTTAGCAGCAGAGAAAATTTAGCAGGTCAATATTTCAATTCACTTCGCTTTGAAAACATCACGGGTAAACGAAAAATCCAGCCTTTTATGAGCAAGAGTGCGTGGTTGCGAACAAGTACGCCCCGTTTCTAGCGTCCCTAATGGGTTATGAATGTGTGACAGGTTATGACAGAAACAGGTATATTGCTACCGAATCGCTCAATGGAGTAGCCTTCGATAAAACTAATTTTAATTGTTACGGTAAATGAACGATTTTAACTATAATGTAATAACATTTGTCAGAACATTTTCACAGTTCAGATTGTACAAAAACTGACTCGCTCTCAAAAATATTTTGTCTGCCTGGGGCTGACCGTAAGAGCCATCCTACTAACTTGCTCTCGTAAGACTCTGTTTTACTCAACCATAGTTTGCCAGAGCATCGAAATCATTGAGCAGTACACTGACACGATTATTAATTATATTTTTTAGTCTCCCTTTCATGATGGAAAAGTTCCAAACTGGTTTCATAAGGACTGTTTTTTAAAGAAACAGCGGCCAGCCTCTGTGGGGGATATAAAGAACTTTGAAAATTTGAGATTTGATGACCAAACAGAGCTGACAAATCTTATTGGTATGTACAGTAATTTTAACGAACGAAAAGCTTTACAAAAAATTGTTGATTGTAGGTAATGCACAAGTAGCCGTTGCTGGCAAAGCCGGTAAGCGTTCAAAGTCCGAACAGCAAGCAATTAAAGATTTCGGGATCGAGTACTCCAAATCGTCACGGGCAGCATGCCGTGGATGCGAACTAAAAATAAACAAAGATGAAGTTCGGGTTTGTAAAACCCTTTACGATACTGAAATTGGAATGAAATACGGTGGTCAAAAAGTTTGGCATCATTTGGAGTGCTTTGCTAAAATGCGATCGGACCTTGGTTGGCTTGATACAGGTGAAACTCTTCCTGGATATAAAGGCTTAAAAGCTGACGACAAAGTGGAAGTCTTAAAATTGTTGCCGTGAGTATTTTTCATTGTTGTTCTTTCATGTTATTCAACTTAAATAAATATAACCGGATTTGTCAGTTCCTATATGAACTAGTGCCTTAGTTTTCTGTATTCGCTATTCACTTGTTATATAAAATTGCTAAATGTTAATTTTTTTATTTGCAGTTTAATAAAGTTTGATGATATACCAGACGCCAAGAAGCCAAAGCTGGAGCCAAAAGATGAGGCCGAAGAAAATGAGAAGAAGAAAAGGCTAAAAAAACAGAATGATAATTTATTCAAATTCCGTGATCTTTTAAAAAACGGAATGAAAAAAACAGATATTGAACAGCTTTTGGAGTACAACGGACAGACACCCATAGCTGGTGATTCTGAAAAACTTTTAGATCAAGCGGCGGATCTATTGACTTTTGGCGCAATTGAATCTTGTCCAGAATGCAAAAGTACACAGTTTATTTTTAATAAATCTGGTTACATTTGTAATGGCAACGTCTCAGAATGGACTAAGTGCACAAAGTTATTCACTGAACCCAAGCGAAGTGCATGCAAGGTTCCGAAAGACTTCAAAACTACTTATAATTTTTGGAACGATCTTAAAAAAAAACCTGAAACGCGACTTATTCAGTACGTGCCTCCAAGCGCATCAACTATTGCCAAGGACGTTGCTATAAAGAAAAATCCAGATGAAATTGATGGGTTAGTAAGGAAAAAAAAAATGTTATTACAAAAATTTAATACATTCTAGACAATTAATATTTGGTACATGTTTTTTTCAGCCCCAAAATTAAACGAGAACGACCCCCATTATACAATTTTAAACTATCAATAATAGGTCTGAAAGACACTGAAGCGGAAATAAAACAACGTATTGGAAAGTTAGGCGGAAAATTCAATAGTAAAATACTTGTTGATACCATAGCTATTATATCTACAGAAAAAGAAGTGGAGAAGATGAGCTCTCGTATGAAAAGAGCAAAAGAGCTTGGTATACATATTATTCCTGAAAAATATCTTGATTCTGTTGAAACTGATGGCACTGGCGCCCTTAACTTCATAAGTAGTATGACTCTTTGCGATTGGGGTACAGACCCATCAGCCCGTCTGCCTCAAGAAGAATTAAAGAGTTCAAAGTCGAAAAGTATTTACACAAAATCTGTACCGAAGTCGGTGACTCTTAAGGTAAAAAATGGACTTGCTGTTGATCCTGATAGTGGTCTGGAGGATATAGCACATGTGTATGTCAAAGGCGACGACAAGTATAATATTGTACTGGGCTTAACAGACATACAGCGCAATAAAAATTCATATTATAAATTGCAACTTTTGGAAGCCGATAATAAGAATAAGTATGTCTATAATTTTGATCATATAGTCATACTCAGCCCATAAGTAAATTCAATTTTATTTTTACAGGTATTGGATTTTCCGCTCTTGGGGCCGTATTGGCACGACTATTGGAGGTTCAAAAGTGGAAGATTTTAGAACGGTAACAGAGGCTATACACTGTTTTTGTGGCGTATATTCTGAAAAAACGGGAAATGATTTTGAAAACAGAAATAATTTTGTAAAAATTCCGGGTCGCATGTATCCAATCGACATTCAATATGAAGATGATAATGTAGTGAAAGACACCGGCAATGAAAATATTGATTCTAAACTTGAACCATCGCTCCAAAGCCTAATAAAGCTTATATTTGATGTCGAATCTATGAAGAAAACTATGATGGAATTTCACATAGATATGGAAAAAATGCCATTGGGAAAACTGAGCTTGAAGCAAATTCAGTCAGCGTACTCAGTTGTTACGGAAATATATGATTTAATACAAACACATGGTACTAACTCTGGATTTATTGATGCCAGTAATCGATTCTACACATTAATTCCTCACTGTTTTGGAGTCCATGCGCCGCCTTTGATTGACACAATAGAACAGGTCGAAAGTTTACGTCAAATGCTGGATTCGTTGGCGGAGATTGAAGTTGCCTACAATTTAATTAAGAACGAGGATATTATGGAGGACATCAATCCGTTAGATAAACATTATGAACAGTTAAAAACTCATCTACAACCACTAGACAAAAATGGTGAAGAATTTGTAACTTTAAACTGTTATGTGCAAAATACACATGCATCTACTCATAGTTCATATGAGCTTCAAGTTATAGACATATTTAAGGTTGCACGACAAGGAGAAGCTCGGCGCTTTAAGCCGTTCAAGAAACTGCACAATCGTAAATTGCTATGGCACGGTTCTCGATTAACAAACTTTGTTGGAATATTGTCGCATGGCTTGAAAATTGCTCCGCCTGAGGCTCCACCGACTGGCTACATGTTCGGAAAGGGTATTTATTTTGCAGATATGGTGTCCAAATCAGCAAATTATTGTTGTACAAGTCAGCAAAATTCTACAGGAATAATGCTATTGTCTGAAGTGGCCTTGGGTGACATGATGGAATGTACGGCAGCTAAATATGTGGAAAAATTACCAAAAGGTAAACATAGCTGTTTTGGACATGGTCGCACAATGCCAGATCCAAAAGAGTCACATGTACGGGATGATGGTGTAGAAATTCCACTTGGAAAGCCTGTGACTAATGAAAAATTAAAATCTTCGTTGCTGTATAATGAGTATATCGTATATGATATTGCACAGGTTAATATTCAATATTTGTTTCGCATGGAGTTTAAGTACAAGTATTAATATAAATTGTTTATGGTAACCAGCCAAAATATATATTTTTGTCCACTTACTTATGTGTTGCTTTATTTTCCAACGATTAAAAAAACAACGAATGAATCAATATAAATTTAAGAAGAAACAATGGGTATCTCGCCGCATCCCTTCCAGATCGGAGTTCACCTGCTCACAAGTATTTTCTGTTACAAATTTAAAAACCAATGGTGCTCTGATATTTGCCCACTGAACGTCTATAGAAATTGAATTTAACTTCCTGTGTAAGTAAAGTCAAATATTGTAAAATCTTTGGTCTTTTTTTAAAGGTCAATGCATGATCGGTATTTACAAAATTTTTTTAGACAACTCGCCAACTTTGCGGATTTTGCATTCTTCGATTAACCCAGTATATATAAACAACATTTTTATTTATGGAAAAATGTATTTTTTTTTAAATTATTCAATTTTATAATTTATAAATAATACTTTTGCAGATGGTTAAACATATGTAAATTGTCACGATTTGTAACAATTACATTTTAGGTGTTTTCTTCATCGAGGTAATGAATGGAGTTCATTATGAAATCATAAACATCATTTATTTGTTTTTGTAATTGATCTGAAAATCGAATATAAGAAAATTATGTTTTCATCATAAATGTGTATTTCACCAGTCGTACCTTGATCAGTCTGCACAATTTTGCTGCTCATTCCGTCGTCCTCCATGGGCATGCTGTCGTGAAACATATTCTTTAGCTTTGGTAAAACCAGAAGCAGACAAATTATTCCGATAAATTTAACTATTTTTTTAAATATTAATAGCTTTAGAATTAATTTTCCAATTGTTATGAGACTTATTTTAGATTTTAGTTTATCCAAAAAAGAATCGTGGGTGTGATATGGTGTTGGATAAGATGGTCTATAAAATATTGGTGGTTGGGGGTTATATGGCAACGGTGGAGGACCGTATGCAGGAACCGGTGGCGACGTAGCTGGCGGTAAATAGCTATTATCTGGTGGTAAATAGCTATTATCTGGTGGTGGGTTGTATTGATAACCTCCTGCATTAGCATCTAATTGAACATAAAAGAAAAATAGATTAGAAAGACGCATAAAAAATGTGAGACAGATCATTAATGATGCTTGTCTTTCGAAGAAAACTATGAAAACGAATTATCTGAAAATATCCTACTTATATTCCGATAACACTACTTAAAAATTTTGCTGAATAACATTCTTTAATAATGACTGCTGTTAAGGTCAAATTACAGTAGCAGCTATACTTTTTATAATTTAAAAAGGGTTAACATTTTTAGGGCTATAAATTAGCATAACTTATATACATTACAAGCGATTTCCACAAGCCATACAACTAAAACAGGTAATACATAGTACCAACATTTTTATCATTTCAAATTGATAATCAATCTTGCCTCAGTGAGTGGACGTCGCTCGACTCTTGATGGGGTCTTAAATTAAATTTGGGCACTATTTTGTGGGAGATAATGATTTTCGCGAATTGACAAAAGTTTATGTAGCTGGCAAATTTACCAATTGTTGCGCTTATATGAACGGATATCGTGACCGACATTGCATACAACGAGTATACTTTTCTACCTTACAACTCCACATATACAGAACCATCCTCAACAAAACACATTTGTTCTACACAGAATGTATACATATAAATGTATATAGGTTTTTCTAATTCGCTAATATACTAAAAATACAAATTATAAAGTATACATATAATATAAGCTAATAATCATAATTATTATAAAAATTTCAGAAATTCAGGGATCTGAGCGATCCAGCAGAAGCTAAATAAATGACTCTGTTTCGCTTACTGCACGAAGAAAACATTACTATTAATTATTTTTATTATTATTAATATATGTATATGGAAACTAAACACCTTTTGTCAAAGTAACACAGCTTAAAGCATATTGAAGTTCAATTATTTCTTATATGAATATGATGAATACAATTTCAGTTAGGGTAGTTCATATATCACATAAAATATCATTTGTCACAAAATATACTATTTTAAATAATGGACCACTAAATCAAGAGAATGCAATAACCGCTACGCAAGAGCTTTATATATAAAATACCTTTGACAACTGCACTTTTTATTTTTGTAAACTTTAATTTTCAGTAAGTTATTTTTAAATTCTTAAGACGTTAAGCCAGAATATCTAACTTGAGATTCACGCACCATAATCAATACTATTATGTGAATTTTGTAAAGCGTTCACATATGTATCCGTCGGTAAAGATAGGTCCGGTGAACAGGTGCACACTGCTATATACCCATACACGAAAATGGTTAACAACTGTATTTTCATTTTCCTACGGAGCTCTATCATTTGCTTGAGACTGTTACCGAAACTCAACTGAACGGCGTGTATGCCAAGAAGTATGTTTTAAGCAGCGAATGTACAAGTTAAGGGTCGACCATGCATACATAAGTAATTATAACCGATTTTTCTCGTTTTCTTTAACAAATCCATACATTGTTGCGCGGTTTCGAATTCACTTACGTATGCATAAGAGTGTTGCAGACTTGCGACGTGATTTTCTGTTTCTTCCGTACGTGCAACAGTCGATTCAAACTCTGTTTTGGAATTACAGCAAATAACTTAACTTTCACTATCCAATTTGTAGAATTTTTATTTTATAGTCAAATTAATTAACCTTAATTGAGAGTCGGAAATGCTTTTAGATATATACATTGCTAAATTTAAGTTTTTATAAATTAACGAATTTTTCTAATATCTTCTAAATAAATATGGCTTACTTATTAATATGCAATATGCAATATTATTTAACAATAAATTGCTCTGAGAGGTGTAAATATGTTTTTTCTTATTTATGGCATATTGTTTTTTAAAGCATAATAACTAGGTGACAAATACTTTCGGTCCACCAACGTCCTTGAAATTTTTTTTTATGAAATTAAAGTTGAGTTTGGTATCAAAGCGATGTTCAAGATTTTTGATTCAAAGTATTCTTTGCAATGCAACATTGTCAATCATAGCACTTATCATTAAATGTGATAAGCATATATTAATTACAATTATTATACAACTGGTTGGCCAATCATCAGTGCTGAATAGAGTTTAAAATACGTCGATGGTACAGAAGTACCGTGAACCATTTTCAAGTTAGTAAAAACCGTTAGCCAAAACCGATATTGAAGAAAGTATAAAACGATAAGTCCGCATATCTCCCATAGTTTTAAAGATACAGCCTCCTAACATGGAAAATAACTTTCTGGTAACTAACTTTAAATATGAGCAAATACATTTTTAGATCACACTTACACTCGCCCCCAGGAACATTGGCCCTAGACACAAAATCTTGAAAGTATGTTGCAGGTAACTCCCCTAAGAGATCTAAAAAAAATTAGGAGTTGGCTTACTACGCCTGCCTAAACCGATACATCTGTTAGTGTAAATCGATAAAACCAAAAGTTTTACACAATTTGGAAGCTTAAGTCACCAAATTTAAGAGGTATATTGCTAGTAACACCCTTAAAAAATCTGGAATCTTGTTCAATTAAGATACGAAGCTCTGGGAATCAGATAGCGGACTCATGAGGCACTCTCAAGGATAGATACTTGAGGCTGGCCAACAAGCGTTAGATAAGAAACAGATGTATTTAGGTTTAAAAATGTTCAATATAATAAAGTCCTGTTCTGAATTTACAACTCAACTCGCGGATTCAGAGTATGAAAAACGGTCAAAATATATCGACAGTGAAAGTTACCCAATGTATAGGAAATTGGAACAAGAGTGCATCTGTTTTTTTCGGAGTCTGTGGGATCTTTTCTTCCCAGAAAGGTTTTTATTTCATTTGACTTTGCGAGAAATTATATGAGCATGCGTGCAAGGGTGCGAAGAGGAGCGCATTTTTTCTAGTAGGCCCTAATGCGCATATTGCATACATGGGTATACACCTTTAAATTTTGCTACCGGATCGCGCCGAGCCTTGAAGGTGCGCGAAGATAGCAGCAACACTGTATCTTTGTATTTTTGTGTGCAAAATGGCACTCGATTTTCAATTTCTTAATTTTTGTATTGTCTGCTACAATTGAACTAATGTCAAAAATATACCTATTTTATTTAGTTTTATAACATACCTGAATACTGTGAAAAATCCGATCAGTAGAATCGTTTATCTGAAACTGACCTTAAGACTTTTTCTGTCGAAAAATCGTATATTTAATTAAAAATTAATTTCGATGTTTTAAGACGGGCTAACTTAGAAAAACTACATGGTGACAAGAAATTCAATTTTTAAACAGTTTTTAAATAATATACCAAAATAATTCGAAAAATTGGAAGGTTATGGGAATCTTTATGAAACTTTCTGCAATTCAGACAAAAACTTCAACGACTTCAATCTTGTGCTACTTAATAAGACAATAATATTTTCACGGAACCAGGCTATCAACCGGAACCGGAATCTAAGCCGTATGTTAACAGGATGAAATTCAGAGTCGGATCAGAATTCAGAATCACGACCATACTTTATGGGTTGTCGATGCTTTCTTCTGCCTTTCACATTCATTTAAATATTTTATTCTACACTTTACTAATTTTTAATGAGTTCAGCTAACAAGAAATTACGGTTATTCTAAGCTTTTTTATTGTGTCATTATGAATAGGTTGCATTCCATAAAAAGCAGGGTATCATCACCATTTTTCGCTGTAAAAAGTATCTTGTTTGAATAGAGAATACATTCACATTTGTATAAAATGAAACTCTCCAAAACTTATTAAGATTATAATTATCGATGTATCATTTGCCCTTTTTTAGGCACAAATTTAATCTACATTTGAAAATGGACTCAAAATGCTCTTCTGGCGCCTCTCGACCCGTGCAATATCATACACAGACAATAGACTCCCAATCTCCTGCATACGCTCTTACATAACGTAATTGTCATACGTCTTGTCCGAAATCGTACGTGAAATTTTGAATTAACGTGTGAAAAGAAATTTCAGAAATTAAGCATGTGAAACACTTGAAAGAATTAAGCACCGAGTGCGTGTTTAGCAATCGGCTGTAGACGATGGTGGTAGAATTCTTGCATCCCCAATTAAATTTATCGCTTGACGATTGCCACTTGTCAGATTGATGGGGCAACCGAGTGCTTTAATGAAGCACCCAAAGTCAACGACGCGTCCCTTGTACTGAAAAGGTAATTTCGGGCAGAGTTCAAATGCATAGTTGATAGGAGGAATATCGCAACCCTTTGTACAAGATACATCAATGAAATTCATCAGATCACAGACCTCGATATCGTCACAATCATTGCGATTCAGCACAGACAATATATTATCGATTAGCTCCAAGGTAAAGGGCATGCGGAATCCCCGCAAAGTTGACCGCACTTGTTTCTCCGGCAGGAACGGTTTGTTGGTGGGATTGATGTGGTTGAAATGCTCCATCAGCTCATCTCTACCATTCCACAGCGATCGCTTGATCTCCAAATTAACGGATGCCCGCACCTTATCCCTGGCGCAAGCATTTGGAGGAGCCTGCTCCCCAGAGAAATGACGGCATAGGGAGATGATCTCATGATCACTGATTTTATTGCCCATGATCGCAATCAAAGCACTTTTAAGGCTCTCAAAGGAAACAAACACGGCGCTCTTCTCCATCTTTCGCTCCAGATCAGTGCAGTCCGGGACACAGGACGCGAGAAATTGTGCTATGTGAGGCTCTATAGATTTACGCACCTTTTCTAAAATCTTTTCAATATTGCAGTGCGAAAACTGTTCCGGATGATGCTCCATATACATCAAAGTGAACTCATCAGCCGAAGCCAAATAAAAGATAAAGTCTCTGATGACCATGGTGCCACCAATGAAGAAATTGCAGGGCTTGTAATATTGCGGCTGCTTGCAGGTGAACGTCTCCTGGCCGGGAATAAGGACGCGACCCCGCTTCATGAAGACACCGCCGAGGAATCCTGAATTGCGTACTGCTATCTCCTGCACCTGCATCGTATCATCGCTGAGGTAATAGATAATCACAAAAATTCGCTCGCAATTTTCCCGTATTGTCGACAACATTTTGGCTCCATAACGCAGCACATAGCGATCGAATTTTATGAATTTCCTGAAATCGGTTTTAGGACGTTTGGCCACAATGGAAACACAATTACCGGCGGAGTCCTCGAAACTGCCCCAGCCATTGAATGGTGGCAGCACCCGGCTCGACTTGTCATACGCCTTGCAGACATCCGATCTTGTTGGCACCGCAATCGGCGTAAAGTCCTCTATCCCATAGTGATCGCGATAGTATTGCTTTGTAAATGGATCCATGTCGGTGATGACCACAGCACGGCCATATACATTGATCACGGTGCCGATCTGCATATCCTGTTGGCCGTAATACAATATCTCCTTGTTGCCCATATTCAAAGGATCGACGCAGTAGCGTACATTCCGCGCTGTTCCCAACACATTAAGCAAGGTTTTCGGTGTTTGCTGACCCGGCATCAACATTCCATCAAATTCCTGTAGAATGTGCAAATGGTCAAAAGGCGATCGGAAATCATAATTGAAAAAATTTGTGGAGAAAATACGGACTTTTTAAGTTTTTTTTTACTTACGCGTTGCAAGCGTCCACGTTTGAGGAAGACAGTGGGCCCATCGCGTCCCGAGTTCGTTATAGGGGCCTCCTTAACCTCGATAGTATCGTCGGCTAGATAATAGCACACCTCGAGCTTACGCACATCGCCCATATCAGTGCGGTCATCCCAATATGCCTGAAACTTCAGTATCTGTCGATCATACTTGAGAAACTGGGCAAAAGGATGTCGCTTTTCGGGTGGATTGCTGGGTCGGGCTTTACCGCGTTTGCTCACCCCTTCGGCAGGATCACTGAAAAAATTACAAATTTAATAATGAAGACAATAATCTAAAAAGGTCTCTTCTTTATTTTCCTATCACTGGTTTTCGCGCTTACATGGCAGCCATCACAGGATCTGGGACCACAACGCCGCGCTTGTTGAGAAAATCGCGTGTAAAGCGATCACAGTCGATAAAGTGATAGTTGCGATCGTAGATCTGCACAGTGCGATCAACATTGAGATCAATGATCGATATGAATTCGTTCTCGCATGGCGGTGGTTTCGGGACACGTTGTCGATGCAGAATACACCCCTGCACAATGCCAGAGTTCTCAACCCTGGGCTCGTATATCTCAAGAGTGCCATCTTCCAGATAGTAATAGATCTTAAAATGTCTCACCATATATGGTGCATGAAAGTTCTCCTGCAGTGTCTGCTTTAAATAGGCGCGAAAAAAAAGCACTTTCTTGTCGTAAGCTAGCCAGGGTGGTAGCCGTGGGCCCGTTCGGGGTGGATATAACCCATGTGCATTTGCCGGTGGACAGGCAATGTCGATGACAACGCCGGCTGGATCCACGGGCATCGCCAGCTGGCGATCGCTTATCATCGGTATGCCACGAAAATTGAGCAACATTTGTGATTTTGGATAATAGACTTTGTTGACCTATTAATAGGTGTACAACATATACATATACATACATGCAATTATATCAACCCAATAAGCCAATCAGTACTCACTTCGCGAAAAAGCGTCCCTGGCAGAAGGGGCATACCTGGTATGCGCAACATCTTGATTAAATTATTCTCTTCTCTGTTCCAATGGTTTTTTAGATGTGTGTACAAATATCTTTGATTGTGTAATAATTACAGTTTTTTAACATATTGCTTTAAAAATCAATGAATTGACACGCCTACTATTTACTCAAGGGCATACTCATCTTTTCGTCGGGGAAAATTCGAATTTCAAGAGTCCCTATGACTTTCCTACTAGCTCAAAAAAACGAAACCTTACATCGATGATAAAAAGAACACGTGTAAAATATTGAATATGATAAGGTTATTGTGAAAGAAATTGGGAAATTGGTTTTTGTTATCAAATGGAATTGAAGCTAAAGTATTGGAAATATATATGTATGTATTTTATTATATAATGAGAATACATATGCAATATTTAAATCATACACAACAAAATATTTTGCTTTGAAGTGTCTTGCATGTGTTTATTTAAATTACATATCGTACAATAAGTCCTAATATTTTCAATTAAGCTGATCCGTTGCGTAGTTTTTGACAAAGCTTATAATTTAAATTCAAGTTTAATACAAATTTCCATTCGACATTTTCAAAATATTGTATAATTTTGTTTTCTTTGTTTTGCCGAAGTTTAATTTAGCACTAAATAATTTTTTTCTTAGCAATTAATCAATGTTTCGCTTGCGTTTGTTGACAGCAACAGCATCAGCATCCAATTTTTTTACTAGGATACCGAGGGTATAATAGTATATTGGGTTTGTGCAATGTCCGTATGGATGGTAAGTATATTACTGGTAGTCGCCTTTAAGAACCGATAACAAATTTGTGTTGCCACGTCCAATAGAGTGACCAAACTTTCAAGGTCACTTGCTGGTATCCTCATCCAACGATCGGCATATAGCTTTTTTTGCCGCCGACTACGCCGATAACCGTCGCCCACAGCAACTTCGGCACTAGAAATCTGAAATGAGCATATCTTCCATAATTTGTAAGCTAGTCACAAAATTTTGAAAGTATGTTGCTAGTAACTCCCCTAAGCGATCGATAAAAACAATTGGATGGCCACGCCCACTCCTAAACCGGTACACCGCTATTTATGCAGACAAAAAAACCTTTGTTTTGGAGATGGATTTCTGATGTTTTCTTAAATATTTGATGAATTAAAAAATCTCAAGACACATCTCGATAGCGCATCATTTGTATTTAGTTTCTTCCCTTATATGTACAATAAAATTGTGCAAATTAGAAAATAACATTCAACAGCTTGTCGAATTCCGTTTATTTGAATTTACAATCAATCTTCGGTTCCCATATTGCAAGGTCGTCATCGCTCAATCATTTTCGCCTGAATAGCTTTTGCTTAGCGCACCTTTAGACATATCTCTTGGCTGTCAAAGCATGATTCACACAAAGTTAGCTTTTTTTAAAAAAATAAAGCAAATTCAATTCTTCAATCTTAAAATCTGGAATTTGTATGCAGCAAAAAAGGAGGTGAAAAATTCTGAACTAAACGCGCCATGTGTATGTGCCCCCAACTTTAATTATTATAGTCATATCTTTTAATTTTTTGCAATTGCGATTACCAATATAGTTTTATTCCCTGGTTAATATACATATTTATATATTGTAGTTTATTACATGTCCTACATTTAAATAAATTTAATAATAAACGCAAACTTGCCCTAACGCAACGCCTACATCTTAATCTTTGTTTCTTTCGACACATTCTTAGTGTTTTTCATCCAGTCAAATTATTTAAAAAAGTGAATGAACTTTTGATTTCATTTTCAATAGAATATCTTTAAAGGGGACTAATTCAAGAGTTATAAAGACAAATCCAAAAACAAGGAATGGATATACATACAAATGTTGATTACAAATGTGGAAGTCATATTACAAAATTTCATAAATAAAAAAAATTCGTAATACACAAATATACGGCAATATCAAACAAGAAATTGTTAGTTATTTGCTCAAACGAATCCAAAGTTTTTGGATTTTATGGCCATCAGCATTTTACTACGTAAAATTGATTTGCTGGAATAAAGAGGGATATACAGCCGAGATATACAAGTATTTGCAGTAGGAAGATGAGAGTCATCCGCAGGTCGTATGGTAACAGAAGGTAGGGGTTGAAATCCTTCCTCCGAAGCTGGCAGAGCTGGCGACCCTGTCCAAAAATATACCTGTAATAGGAATATAATTTTACATCAATAACACTTAACACATCGAAATATTACTTACCAAATCCTGGCGCTCAAGCGTATTCATTTTTTCGACAATACTCCAAAACCATCTTTTAAATTTGAGAAGTTTGTCAGGTCCCTCACTTGATTCGTCATTAAAAGTCGTATAGGATATCAGTGTGGAAACATTGATATCACCGACACCATTCAAGAGCAAACGTAAATCTTCAGCGGTCAGGCTGTTCATGCAGTTGTCTGGCAATACGTCAAATATACCGTCTTTCAAAGCCTGTAGATACATAATATATAAATATGTATTCTCGCGATTGCTGAATTTAATATCATTTAATACCATTACCTCTAGAGCCTTTTCTTGTGATTTTATAAGTCTATATTCAGTATATCGCCTTATATATTCGAAAATATTAGCTGACGTTACGGGAACGTCGCGTCCGCCTGGGATCAATTCGCGGTTACCACATCCTTCTTCTTTCATCAAATCAATTCTTTAGTGGGGGGAAAATATAAATTTGTATACTATTGTAAACATGTAATTGAATGATGCACACTTACACAAAGCTCAGCTCCATTCGGTTAATGATTTCTTCACCTTCTTTTGTTTGAGCATTCTGTATAATTTGTCTAAACGATTCATACAACGCGGGATCAAAAAAGGCTAAATCATGAAATTTGATTTTTCTACCAAGCAAGTACTTCAATACATGTCTTTGGAGGAACAGCGGGAGCAATTCGTTTTGCAAGAGGCATAGTCCAATTAGTCTAATGAAAGAAATTAAGAAGTATTACGAATCTGTGTTTTGTAAATCTTTGGCAAACAATTCTGATCTAACCTGCCAATGTTTCTAAATGCGTTGATACGTTCAAAAGTCGCAAGCCCTTGTCGTGGAGTATAAAAGCCACGTTTACCCGGAGAGTAAAATAATGGCTCATTATCATCATCAATAGGTTCAGCAAGCGCAGCAGATGGCAATTTTTTTTGTTGATTTTGCACGTTTATCTCCGACTTTTGTCTAAAATTAATTATTTCAACTGCCTCATTAACTTTTTGTCTAAGCGTTTCATCCGAAGACAGAACAGAGAGAAGTTGAGGAGTGGGTATTTCCAGAAGCATGCCAGTTATCTTCGATGCGTGCGATGAGTTGATTGAGTGAATCTGATAGATATATAAATTTGTTTTTTTCTGGCTTGGAATATGCAAAATAAAGTTTTACTCACTTTGGGGTAGAGGCGCTCTCCAAGCTGTTGTAGGTGGACAGACAAATGGTCATTTGACGTTTCTGTAGCAGAAATATCTATATTGACATTAAATTCAAATACATATTAATCATATTGCAGATGTAAATCCTTATTCGTTTGTTATACCTGCATTAGTTGTTGGAGTGTACGGTCTTGCATCGGCATTCAATGCTTTTCGCTCCCGAGCCGTACGCCATAATATTTTGCTGCCTGTTCCACGCCTTTGCAATGTGGGGGGATCGCGACTTGAGCCGGACACGGTTCTACTACGCAGTATACTCGAGAATGGTACACCGTACTTACTATGAGTACCGCCCGCCTGCACTGAATCCAGATTAGGCATTTTTGCACTTGCCAACAACGCTTCCGAAATGGAAGTGTAAAAACTGCGCGCCACGCCCGACCCTTCCCCTGGTTCATCTTTAAATGTCACCTTAACTCTATTGAATGTAATGGGCGGCTGAGCTCGACGATTTTGTGTGCCGAATTGAGCATTTAATTCCTTAAACGTTTGGATTATTAAACTCTCCCGGTTCCGTTCAAGCTTACAAAGAACCAAATCCCGCTGTTGTCCGTTACGAAGCTTTTCCATATGCCGTCTAAAGCGCATTTCCTTAACAGGGAAGCCTCTCAATTCCGGCAACACAGATCCGTGTTCCATACCAACATCGTCCATAAAAACACGTCCAAAAAGATCAAGAGCCAGTTTCCAACGACTCAGCAAAAAATTCCACGATGGCAATTCTGAAGAACTGCTTTTGTAGAACAAAGAGCCACGAACCGGAAATACTACTGACTGAGATATAGTCTTTTCACGACTATAATCACACGTAAGGTGCGATGCATGTGATGTGCTGGCAGATGAATTTTTGCATTCGGGCAAGCTACTGTCATTTGATTCTAATTTAAAACTGGATGCGCCAGCTCGTACAATAACGCTGCGAACTGCAGATAAAGAGCTTTGTAAAGATTCTGATAAGGAGTTCTCTAAAGTGGCCAAGTCATCCCTAGTTCCGATTCGCAGTATGCTTTTGTTTGGCGCAATGATCACTTCTGGCCGAGAAGTAATTAAGATATCCGATTTTCTACTAGTTCCTGGCGTATCGTCAATCATTTGTACATCAACTGCATCTGCATTGTCTACAATGTAGTTATTTCCTGTTAAAATAAAAGTAAATTCTAAGATGAATATCTTACTAATATCGTTTTTTTATTACTTATTTATCGGAGCAAAATCTAGCTCAAATATTTAAGATATACAAATGTTATGAATGTATTTTTTCTTATAGTCCAATTCCACTATACAACCACCTAAATACATTCTTATATCCAATAATATGAACATATATTTTTATTGGAAAAATTATGTTCGTACATCATAGATGTAGTTATTCGCATCACATCCATACCTCACTTTACACCTTTCACATGGGGAACTCATTCATTTGCAACAGAGCCTGTTGTATCTAAACAGCTAACATCAACAAATTTGTCGAAAGCTTTTCCAATTTCAAATAAGAAATAAACATCCTCCTTGAATGCGATCCTGACGTCAAAGGTTGCATTTAGTTTCTCGAGGAATTAACACAGCCATTAGCTGTTATAAATTACTGAAGAACGAAATAGCCAAGAAGGCAAGAGAAAAAACATTTGACAATTTTTTATGCCAGGCCCATCCTTACCAGCGAAGGAAGGAAGCATGTATACGTACACATATTTTATGTAACATAAAGTAGTTTAATTTTTGTATGTATTTTTCATTTAAGTTAAAGTTAAGTTTAAGACAAGATGCATTTTGAATGATAAACCCTGAACATGAATTTGTAAGAACTTGTATTAGAATAATTTATTCCTTTACGGCTTTTCGCTTTGCGCGAAAGTTTAGTGAAACGTACGTAGGCCGTAAAGCGAGGTATGGGTGTATTATATGTGTAATGCAACCAGAGAATCAGCCTAAAAAGCCAAGTAAAAATGTAAGGTTATTGCAATTATTTAACATTTATAAACGCGGGTGGGGAGGCGGACAGAAGTCTTACATTCATCATCAAGCAACTGCTCGATTTGATCAAAATCTTCGATACAAAGCAATCATCTTTTTGTTTATAAAACCGTAAAATAAATGTGTCCACATAGAATATATGCTTTGAGAATAATTAAATTGGGGTAGTGAATAATGTGGATTCATGTCATGCAACATATGAATTTTTCCCAAATTCTCACACTCTTAAAATAAAATATTACAAAGCTCAACAAATGAAATATAAACGATTTACCTTCAACTCCTTTATGTAATTTTGAATCGTCTAAGCACTGTTTCTTTTTTAGTTGAACGTAGATATTGGAATCAGCAGGGTCGTCGTCTTTATATGTGCTGCTGTCTTCTTTCGGTTCGAGTGCTTCTGTATTAATTTCCTGCTCCAGCGTATGCTGCCTTACACCAATCTCATTTTCAATTTTCATAAAATTGGAGAATCCTAACCTTGTGGGAGGTTGGTCAATAGATCCCTGATGGGAAATTTTTCTTTTTGCGGGGTTGTTTTTCACAGAAGGAACAACATGCAAAGGAAGATTCGCAAAGAGGTCTTGTCGCTTTGAATTTGGCTGCAGCAGGTGCGGCTTGTCCGCCAGTGGCATGGCCATATCAAGGGGTAAATCAAACCCTTCCGGTGCCGAGCAACCCAAACTCAAAGTTGAATCAGATCGAGCAAAGAATGTATATTTTCGAATGTTAACATTGTGCGAAGAGCTGGCAGAATATTGCCTTTCGATATTAGAATCCTCAATGTTGCTCAACTCGTCGTCTGTATCATCGTTTTCGATGCAGTTCGATAAATTGTTAACACGTCCAGCAATAGAATCGTTCCTATCGTAGAAGCTAGAGTCGTTGCGCATGTAGTAAACGAATGCATCCAGCACGTATGCCATGTGACGCAACGCAGTTATATCCAATACTGGCAGCGCATCCCGATGCTCCGATGTGTGAGCGCGCATTAAAGAAAGACAATATGTAAAGAAATCCCTTCGAGAACTTGAACCTAATAATTAAACAAGATCAATATAATGCATCAGACATATGTTAAATTTGGTTTTACCGATCACATTAACTCCCACAGTTGAAGAAGTCGAAGTTGACGATTGGCTTGTGGTAGCTTGTGCACTCAGGTTTAGAGGATGCAATGGGTGATTTGGATCAGTGTAGTTCGTCAAATATGCGCCGAATTTT
This sequence comes from Drosophila kambysellisi, assembly GCA_035042185.1. Taxonomy (NCBI): domain Eukaryota; kingdom Metazoa; phylum Arthropoda; class Insecta; order Diptera; family Drosophilidae; genus Drosophila; species Drosophila kambysellisi. The sequence continues at coordinate 303,518 of JAWNLS010001026.1, forward strand.
AGCTGCGCCTCTGTTCCGTCCATTACTGTAAACATCCAGTCCCATGTTGGCTTCAAGCGTTTCTCAACAAACGCCTTTCATAATATCCAAACAAAAAAAAGTTATTAAGAAATAAACGTGGGCAGTCGATCAGTTTAGATACTCACTTGAACTGCGACGGCTTCCTCAATGGGTATTTTTAATGAAGTTTCAATATCATTGGCCACATTGTATGACATTATAGCTAAGAGCTCGGATATTTGCCGAATCGTAATACCAAAAGCACGGCCTAAATTGCTAGCGGTGGTTGCCATTGTGTGAGACTCTGCAGATGTTGTATTTACCGCAGTGTTCGCTGGAACAGCAGATCGCCTCAATGCCATTGGGTCAATGAAAACTAAATTGGAACCAGTTGGGACACGAACAGACGATCGAGTATTATCGCGACTTCTGATTGCCCATTGCATTGTTTGTGGAGTGAGATCATTGCGTGAGTTAGGGTTGATGTTGCGGCGCTCGAGTTGCTGATCGTTGAAACTAAATTCATCTGACTGGTCATCCGATTCGCCATCTTCAGAACCATCTTCCTCTTGAGCGGAAGAATCACCAGATTCATCCTCCAGAAAGAGAACTCCAATATCTAAAAATATAATTTTTAATTTGTGTAATTCAATTGAACACAACAGAAAGATGATATGACGAGCGCTAAATCGGGTAACATGTGTAGATTGCATTTATATTAACATAAATTTCAACAATATGGTTGGGATTTTTGTTTGTATATGCAAGAAATGTAAATGCAAAAAAAAAAAATATTTATTTATTTATGTTTATTGAAAGAATAGATGTTTCCCGGTTGTGATAAAAAACGAGTAATTCAGAACCGAAACTTTAAAAACTGAAGTGTGAAGTTTTTTTTTGTGACAAAAATTATTTATAATATAATGTAATTCATTGTCATGTAAAATTATCTTAGCCTTTGCTGTGATCGGTCGTATTTTTGCTGTGCCGTCAAGTTTGTGATCTTAGTCATTTTATCTTCTGTGTTTCATATCATCACTCTCGTATTTGCCAGTGCTTTTATTCTTATTGATATTTATATGGAAGATTTTCTAATATTGTTTCTGTCATTTTTCTGATTTGCACATATTTTATTATTAGGTTGGGGGTGTGTGTGCACTGCGACCCGATAGTTCTATTGTGCCCCCTTCTGGGCTTAAAGCTCCTTCATCAACCCAAGCTCTTGCACGAATGCTAGAATCTTCATTGGGTTGAGGGCCACTATGTCACTGCTCATCATGACATGCATCCCTGAGAATTGCTTCTTTTCCTTGCTAAGGCTACACACTCTGCTAGGATGTGCATTGAGGATTCCTCATCGCTTTCACAGAACCTGCAGAGTCCGCTACTGATTATACCCAGCTTGGCTAGGTGACTTCTTAGTCTACAGTGTCCCGTCAGTAGACCGGTGAGTATTCTAAGATTGTTTTTGCTCATGGCTATAATCTGCTTAAATCGCTTCTGATTGTAGCCACCCAGTAGACATTTGGCTTGTCGGAGTCCTGGTGCCTCTGCCCAGCTCCGATGCCTCCTCTGCCTTTCTTTTTTCCTAAGCTCCTGCCGTATCGTGTGCCTTCCGATGCCACAATACGGTGCAGGTCCCACTAAGGGTCATTTGCATATATTAAAAATCTTTGTTCTTACAAACATAAAGTGTTCACGTAACAGCTGGTTGTGCATGCATTATTAATCGCGCTCTCTTAACTTTCGTTTGCTCTAATAACTGTGTTTGTACTTGATGTTTTAGCTGTTCATTGTTTTGTCCCTTTTCGTAGTTATTCGTGCAGAGCGAAAGCTTGGTTTTGTTGATTTCTATTTTTATTTGCGGTACGCTTCTAGTTTTTATTATTTTCTCTGCGATTTGCTGTATCTTTGTATAATTCTCTTTTATTTCCAAATACACTAATTTCTTAATTAAACATGTATGCTATTCAAAAACTTCAAGTGCCTGGCTGAACTGATTTGCCCTCTAAATGTTTATTGCGGACATATTTTCATTTTTGTCACGGTACACAATTAATTTGCTCTACTTGAACTGCTCTAAGTGTAAGGTCATGTCATTTTATCGTATCACTCCTCATTTTGTTAGTTACACGTTCGATGGGATGCCACTTGATAGACTGAATAAAGTAAATGATGTAGGTTAACTTCTCGATCATAAGTTAAAATTCGATAGTCATTAAATTCATTGTCAATAAAACTTTTAAAGTTCTTGGTTTTATTAAGCGTTAGTCAAAGGAATTTGATGACTCTTATACGACTAAGATACTTTTCCCTTCTCTTGTACGCGTAATTCTGGATTATGGATCTTATGTGTGGTCTCCACAATATCATATTCATTAAAGTAGATTAGAATCTGTTTTTTTTACTTTGTGTTCTTCGTCGCTATGACTGGGGAGTACTGCCTCTATACACTAATAGACTGCCTCTTATTAAACTTCCATCCTTAACTAATCGTAGTGTTATAATAGGAGTTACGCTTGTAATTAAATTACTAAAGGGTGAAATCGATTCAGCTGCGTTGATGAACCAAATACATTTTTCTGTTCCCTCTAGACAGTGTCGTTACTTCTTCCAACTTTCTTTTAATTGATTATATCGATTATATCGTGTAATAAATTTAGAGTCCTCCCTTTTTTTAATTAAGAAATTGAACAAATGGGTGGGTATAACTAATTCATATTAATTATTATTTTTTGCTGATTGGGTTATTTTTTTCCACAATTCCTGCAACAAATTTTGGACCATTATGCATTTAAGAACCCCTATAAATATCTCTAATTTTTAAATATATATATGATTTTAAATTTTATTTTACCTTTAATTTAAATAATTCTTTATTTTTTGTATTTTTTTTTTTTTGTTGTGTCGACTGACATTAGTTGACGTTAAATAAATAAATAAATAAATAATCAATCAAACGCATCGAAAGAAACCTTTTGTAAATTACCACAAATAAGTAAAATATATTGTTAAAATAAAAGAGAATACCATAAGTTGTGCATAGCTAAGAAATAATGTACAAGTTTGCCTTTCAAATAGTAGATATAAGACAGTAACCCAAATTCGCAAGTTTGGCAACCGTAGCTCTTAAATTACGGGAAAAAAGGGTTTTTCGAGATTTTGGGGGCGGGTGTGGTCAAAATTTTCTTTTCCCAGATTTTTGAAGGGTGTTAATATCAATATATCTTTCAAAGTTGGTGATTTGAGCTTACAAATTATCAGATATATTGTCTTATCCATTTACACTAACAGGTGTATTGGTTTAGGGACGCGGAGTGGGAGTGGCCATCCAATTTGTTATCAATCTTTTAGGATAGTTACCAGGAACTCTAGTATACACATTATGGAAGATATGCGGATTTCAGATTTCTATGGCCAAAGTTCCTGGGGTCGGCGGATGTGAGCGTGGTCCAAAAAATTAAATGCCGATCCTTGGAGGAGCAATTTACCATCCAGGTTTGGTCATTCTTTAAAATTGTGGGATATACGTGTTTATTATGTTACACTTTCCAATATATCAGCATTGGCGATTATGGGCTCAGGTGTGGTCGTGGCCACACAAATTTATTACCTCTCCTTAAAGGCGACTACCAGTGACATACCTACTACCTATATAATTTGACCTGTTTAACTCAAAAAATATGGAAGATATAGCCATTAGAAAGATTTAGGGGCGAGGCTTATCATTAAAGGACACCGCCAACAACCTACCCACCGAAAACTGACTGTAGCCTTAAAATTATGGGAGACATGTGTATTTATTGATTTGCAAATATCGACGTTTATCGATTTCCTAGCTCACTAGTCAACGTAACACTCCAATTTTAATAGTTTATCTATCTTGAGCACAGACCAGTTTATATTCCTAGTTTCAAGTCTCGAAAAAAGTTGCACATTGCACAAACCCAATATAATAAGATACCTTCGACTAGAATACTTCAACATAAACATTATAATCGGATAAATATACTCAATAACTAGCAAAGGCACTTGACGAATAAAGCTATCCTCACATGCTTTAGATGTCTATCTAAGCAAATTATTAGAATATTGTGATTTACCTGTTTCTGAACCGACAGTTGCACCTGTTTGAACGCTTCTTTGTGCATCTTGATTGCTCTGGTTATCGTCCGAATCCGACTCGGTTTCAGCGTCATTAAACGTGAAATCGTTGTCACTTTCGTCATCCTGCATGCCTTCTTCATTTCGCTGGCTCTCAATCATGTCTTCGTCATGACTACTTAAGTTGGATTCTCGATTGGGAATCTCTTCCGACTCGGAAGGATCTCTAAGAGCTAAAATTACATAGAGAATTAAAGATATATTGTTTTGTCAATCAGAATATACTTACTGTCCATTGCAACAACATCATAGTTTTGTTGTACATTGAAGCTAGTGCTTTGAACATTCATAGCATCGTGCACTACAATCTGCTCGGTTGTTGACTCAACATTGGAAGGTGTCAGCGGCTCAACGCTGAACAAGTCATCAGAATTCTACAAAATTCAAAGAGTTACATTATAACTGATAGTAAGAGGGTAATGTATAAGCAACTTACATCCAAATTAGATGAAGACATTGTAAACGGAGCGGTTGGCCGCACTACGCCGAGCCTAACTGGTGCAATGAGGGCTTCAGATACCTCACAAAGCTCTTCAATCGAAATTTTATGCAACGTTTGAAAGACCTTGACACAGCTTTGCACATATTTGTTGCAAGATGTGTAACTTTTGCGTTTATCGGGATTTGGTTGTTTCTCCAAATTAAAAATAACAAACACACGAGCTACAGAACGCACAAACCGTCGCGCAACTTCCTCTGCCTCTTTGCATCTATCAACAATAAGACAGTTTTGCAACTCGCGCACCAGTGTCAGCAGTAGAGTATCCAAATGATCGCTTGTACATTTCACTATCAAGCTATGTGTGAATTTGTCGATCAGTGTCGAGCCATGCTGGGATTGCATAAAAACGTTAAAGCTTTCTGAGTTACCTCCGTCACCGGGATTTCCATGTAGGTTTGGATTAGCTTCATTTCTTTCTGCACCGCTCATTATCATTGAACGCACCGCTTGCCAATCAATTAAAAGGCGCTCAAGCGCTTTTCTAGCAAATTTGGGTGGCTCAAGATCGTGGTCTGGCATATCGCTATCGATGTCTAGAGATGACGGTTTTCGATTGGTTATAACTGTATTGCTTCCATTGGCACTTCCCGTATTATTACTCACATTCCGAACTCTTACACTAAAGCGGTATTGCCTTTGCTCCACTATCTGACGGCCCACAGTCTGTATGAGGAATAGCAATATGGATTCACCTTTTGAGTTGAATTTTGTAACCAGATCAGTGCTCGAAACAAGTTTGCAGAGTAATGCAAAACGCTTGGTAAGATTTCCGGCAATCAGTGCCTTGCATTTACATTTCTCCCAGCAGTCGCAGTAAGCTGTTGGTGCAGTCCGTTTCAATTTGCAGTCGTGCCCCTTGTGGCAGACTCGTGCACATTCGGTGCAGCAGCATAACGAGCCAGTTAAGCCGCAAGTTTTACATTCAAAAATATTTTGGTTTATATGATCGGCGCCTGTCCAAGTAAACGAACAAGTGTCGTTAAAGCAAATTACATGCAAAGGCGATTGGTCAGCTGGCGAGCCACTCGGGAATATCATTGCTTCCTTAAGATGTGTGTCTTGATCAGAAACACTTAGGATAGTGCTCAATAGTATAATACCGGCCTCGTAAGCGCGGCACGAAACGGCTAGCATGAATGCGGTCTGACCCTGAGCATCCTTGGCGCTAAGCATCTGGAAAAGATAAGGTCGCATCACAGTGCTGGCACACAAATGTTGAAGAATAAGGATGGCGTGTTCACGACGTTGCGTTAAGTCGAATGTATAATTTGGTGTTCCCATTTTGGTATTTGAAGCACCTATGTTTTGGGACGACGATGGTAGTACTTTAGAACCATCCTCATCGGTTATATCCGCAACATTTTGGGTTCCGCTAGCACTAAGATTGCTAGCCGCCGCTCCCGATTCCAATGACCATGGCAATGGCATATATGCGTGATCTTCGCCTGCACTCGTCGTCGCTGGCTGACTATTTTGCTCTGTCGATTGCTCAGTGTTAATTAGTCGATGCATCATGTCCCGAAGACTAATTCGATTTTCTCTGGTCAATGTTGCAGACGTTGACGACGATGAACCGACGCCGGCCGTTACTGTCGAAAAGCTGGAGTTCTCGCTGAAGCTGCTCCCATTGCCAGCAAACGCGCTGCCGCCATATGACAAACCCGGTCCGGTTCGTGGCAAAGAAGCCCCTGAAGCAACTGTTTTTTTCTCCGAGCTACTGCTGCTCATTTCCGATGAGTGCTGTGAATCCTTGTTGGATGTTGGGGAACACATTATAACACAGGCATGGAAAATGTTTCGGTTACCATCGCAGCGTTCTTCGACAACGGATACAGTGTCTTTGCGGTCTTCTTTTTCAAGACGCATCAGCAGAGCAATGCAGTTTTTCACATCACAACGCAGAATATGTGGCATTAGCTTCTGGGTTTCAAAAAGCAGGGCAGTCATGCATACCTTTGACTTAAGATTGATGCAAGATGCTGCCGGCGGCAGCGATATTGTGGCCATGGTAACTGACTTAACCGGTGGCAAATCGAACCACTGCGGGTCTTTTATGGAGCCAATACAGTCCTTGGCCAGTGGATAAAGAGCTCCATTGCCATCCCGAAGCACAATCGTACTGCTATTCCCACTGCAATCATTGTTGCAGGCCATTGTTATATTGTTAGAGGATGCACCAATAAATGACGCACAGTCTGTGGGAAATTGACAGTTTTGTTCCTGTTTACTGTTGTACAAGTTATAAAGACTGTAATGTATTTTCCCAAACACTTTTTTAATCACATGAATGCCACGCGTATCTACAGCTATTGTTAAGAGCTGAGCGTTTGCCGGATCAGCTCCAATATTTATTTTCTTCGGCTGCTTTTGTAGCCAATCTGGTCCACGCGACGATACAGCTGTTCGAAAGACTTGAACATCTTCACGCCGCAATAGACGGCATTGTTGCCAGTCATCCTCTTTTCCTTCATCTTTAGCAGCCAATCCGGTGACGCTGCTGACGCAACTTAATGGCGGAAATCGGACTGCCACATAGTCTCCATCGACTTTCAGAACTTTTCCGATCGGTCCGACTTTGTCCTCTACGAAGACAACATCCTTAAGCTGCCACAGTTCCTCATCTTTTCTACCCTCCTGACAATTGCTACTATCTTCTTTAGTTGTCATTCTTTTAGTGCGCTTATGAGAAGTAACACTGCCGGTATCACTGCAAGTGCTTGACGCAGGAGAAGGCGGTGGTGGCATATCGATACGATCTGTCGATTCTTTACTTGTCGAACTAATTTGTCCACTTTTGGCAGAACTTGTTGCTTGTACAGGAGTTGTCTTGGAGATATCCTTATCAGTAATGTTGGTAAGGGTATTCGAAATGGTTCCCGCAGCCTGGCATTTATCTGAAACTGAAGATGTCCCGATATTTAAGATTTTCATACGACAAACGTCCGAGAAATCCCACACAGAGTTTAAAAGCTGTCCAACTTTGGGTACACCATTGGTACAGGTAAACCCGATTGATCCAGTTTGGAAAATAGGACACTTCTTCATTATAACTTGTGATCCAACGTTAATGTCTGCGACAACCATTTTAAAAGGTTTTTTGGTTTTTGTTCGAAACTTATCCCACAAATAGCGGCGTTGGTCGAATGGTAAAACACCCCACCAATAGATATTGTTGTTATCAGTTCGAACAGCTGTGTATAAAGAGCAAACATGTATTGTTGCAATTGGGTCGATATTGAACTCATTGAAGGCTGTAGCGGTATGCTCCAACTTAACTCCGAGGTATCCCAGCTGTTCATCCATCCAAGTGGCAACACGATTTGTCTCAGTTACAACAGAGCATCTAATAAAATTTGCCGATATTAGCTCTACTTTTTCTGCTATGTTGAGTGCCAAGGTCTTCGGATGATAAACATTGTCCGTCTAAATTTAAAGTAAAATTAAGATATTTTAATGATATAACCTTAAGAATTATATATATATATAAAGTTGACAAATGTACTCGTTTGAACAATTACTGCAGTTGAATTTCCACAAATTTTAAAATGTTTCGCAAAATGACCATTGAAATTAGAAAAGATTCCTGTCAGAATAAATACATTTTAAACAGTATTTACATAATTAAACAAGAACAGCATTAGAACCAATTAATAGAAGACGTAATACTGCTTGTATGGGCCAGGATTATTATCACTCGTTTTCGAAAAGACCTAAATGTAAGTATACTTCCAACTGTAAAAAATTTATAAATAAAATTAACCGTTTTAGTTCAAATTCGAAATTTAATTTCACACGGTGAAAACTTGAAAAATATATCCGTCCTTATGATGCAGGCAGTTTCTAGTCGGAGCCTAAACACTATATCATAATTCAATTGGTTGAAAAATGATTTTGGATTGTCTTTTTTATTGTTTGTCTAGACCAGTAAGAGTCCGTTCTGCCTGCTTTTATTTCTTCTATTAACCTTTCCATCTAATTCTATATTCACACTCATCACCGGCCAAACTTCGGTACCGTACAAACTACCTACATACATACAAAAATATATATATTATGCAATATTAATCAAAATTTAATATCTATTGGATTATTTTTTAAATGAATTGACCACACTTTAAGCATCTCTGCTCTCCATTATTTTTTGTTTAAGAATCTACTCACATCGGATTTGAAGGGCTCCAAGTCAGACCAACGCCATTGATGCAATTCGCCATTTTCTGAGAGCGCAATAAATTCGGAGTACAATGCTCCAATAGTCTTAAAACGTGTTGAAACTTTGTCAGGCCATGGTTGCAGTTCTTCTGATATCCATATCGGCGATGGCATTGTAGAGGGTTCTTTTTTTTTTGAATCTAAGAAATTGGTTTTTGTAACATAAAGTTATATTCAATTCACTTATGGGTTTTACCAGTATCCTTATCCCACGTATAATCGTCTTTACTAACCCATCGTCGTGGGCCATAATACTGACGATCACGCCATCGACTGAAAGCTTCGCGATCAGCATTAGATGATATTTGAGCTGAAAGGCTGCCACTGCCTGCTATTACGCCGCTAGATGTCGATGCCCGATTGGATTGATTACTATCTGCAGTTGAACCTGCGTTACTCCGTTCACTACGAATTCGATCGAAAAGAAGACTGAGAGAAAAAACTTCTTTTATTAACTTTATTATTAAGATTGTTAAGTAAAAAAATGGCGGTGAAACAGAAATCACTTTCGCTTAAATTTCACTTCAGTTCAAAAAACCCATTAATGCAGATTGTTTAATTTCCAAAAATAGATAAATAATTAAACACTTCACAAATTTTAGTTATAAAATTAGCATTAGTCGCTAGATGAACTTTCTTATTTCAGTTTATAGTTTTAGTTTACTCAGTTTTCTACGATTTAATTAATTATTTTTTCTACAGGGATGCCAGGTTGACTTGTTATGGTTATGACGGGCAAATAAATAAAATTAGTCAATTGTGAATATGCAATAAATTTGTCGTTAAATTTAAAATAGCTTTAACCTAACATATTTTACTACCGATAACAAAGTCAACAAAAATGCAGAACAAGCATTAGACGTGATGCATACCGTCCTATGCAGTCAAATTTGAAAAAGGTTTGTGAATATGCTTCAAAAGTTAAATAGCTTGTGCGGACCGAAAACGCTATTGTGAAATATTTCAAATGTAAAAATTGTATTATTCAACAAAACTTACTTCCTTATGCTCGAATAATTACTAAATATTTCTTCCGAAAAAAGTCCGTCTGATGGATCAATGATGACGCTATTGTTGTCACCCGAAAAACCATTGTCCAATAATGAAATTAGGTCTTCAGGAACATAATTATCGCCTCCCTCTTCTGTATCCTCAGCCTCTTCGTCATCCCGTGAAAGCAAATTGTTTACAGCTAAATTCACATCAAGATTTGTGCGCTATAATTTAAGGTTTTGTAAGTATGAAAAAAAAATTTTAATAAAGGCATTAAATTATATACCTGGAGCTCCCTAATAATGAGATTTCTGCTCTTTCCTTGTAGTACGACTTCTGCTTGAGATATAAGTTCTTCAGGCACATATGTGGCTGGCACTGTTACTAGGGGTCGGTTCGAAGCACCGCCTCCAATTATTACACCTGTACTTCTAGATCCAGATCCTTGTCCACTTGAGCTTGTTCTCCCTGTTGCACGAAGAAGTCGTGCCCGAGAACGAGGCATAGCCCGAGATGATGTTGGTGCCTTCGGAGCATTTGTTGTCGATACTCCACCAGATGGGGCACTTTAAGTCAAACAAATTTATTAACACGAAAGTAGAAATGTGCAGTTTGTTTTTAACCATACCATTTATTGTCAGATTTAGTTAAATCAAGCTTTTCGGAATTGATTGAGAAGGCGACCCGAAACGCTTTCCCGTCTTCCAAAAGTACTCCTATATGATTAGGTCCAATTACCACTTCCCTTACTGGAATTTTCAATTGCTCAAATATCCTATGAGTACCGGAACCGAAGCGGTTAACTTTATCCGTGACTTCTCGTATTCTAAATTGGAAATTCATAATATATTTTAAAATCATTAAGTAAAAAAATGTAAAATGTGTTTATACCGTTCGCGTCTTTTAAATGCACTTTATTTTTAATAGAATACATTTTTAGTGAAAAGAAATAAATTTTAAGTTGTAATACATAGGAAGTACAAATATGCGATATGACAATTATACATTACATTAAATATCAAAATACATTGTATGTCTATGGTTGTCTTGGATGATGCAGTGCTATGGATTAGTTGAACTGGACACGGACTTGTTTATGATCTTCAATAATTTCTAATTTGTAAATTCAAATAGTTAAATTTGTTGAACTCTGATCAAGTATACAACAAAACGTTGCTACATTTGCATATATTTATTTGATTATAGATATATACATAAGCCTATCATGTATAGGGTGCCAATTGAACATTGAAACTCGCTTAAGGGTGGTTTAGATTGGAATTACACAAGTCCTGCATAGAAGCAAGTCTACCTACAAGAAATGTGTATGTTGAGTGCCGAAATGCTATGAATGTATGCAGCATTCACACATTTGCACATTTACACACACACATGCATACGTGTTCAATAAATTTAGAATGTTATATTCACAAATAAGTACGTTATGGAATTCTCCTATATTTATCAGACCATATATATATATATGTGTATATCCAATAAATATACATACATATGCCCAATTTTAGATAAAAATTTATTACTACTACATATGATACGTTCATACTTGCACAGCAATGCAAGTTCAGTTCAAAGCCAAAATGATATACCAATTTACACGCACACGCACACACATTAAAGTATGTATAATTTGTTTTATTGCTAAACATGAAGTTATTATTGAGTTAAGATTTTACGTATAAGCATGTATAAGTGTATATCGGTCTGTACCTTTATTAATGTATATGCATGTGTGAAACATGTGCAGATGATCAATACTAAATGTACATATGTATGTACATATGCAAGAATGCGTATATTTTTATATTTTCTCAAACAGTTCTTACCTTTCAATGAATTGTTCATCAGTTCCGGGAAGCGGTTGCAGCACGAATTGCATAGAAACCATTGTTAATTTCTTTGCCTATATGAAATACGACTCGTTCTCAATTTTCATTTCAGCACAAAATGTAATACAAAATATAGATGACACAAATTCTTGAGATTACATCAAAGTTCGAATATGGTATATCGAAACATTGCCAAATATCATGCTCTCGACATTCATGATATCTGCTGAAGATTACTTCCCACATATATCGCACATGAACTACTTTGGAATTATGGAATGAAACATAAGAGAACAATTTTAACATTGCATCACTATTCGTTTTGAAGCCTTTCCAAAAGTCATTTTAGTTCTTTGATTTTTTTCATAGTCAGCAATAGGCAGAATATGCCTTAATATCTATATAACGATTTGATTGATTTGTATTTTAAATTTTTTTTGTACACATCAAAATAATGCACACTTATTTTGTACTTTTATTTGTTAGCACCTCACTTATTTAATATAATTATTTAATATTATTTGCTTATAAGTCTAAAATACAACATAAGCTTAACATCAGCTTTTTATAAAAAATGTGATATTTGATTTTTCCGAACACTTCGCATCACTCTCGCATTCCCTACAAATGTTCCTTATTCATTTTTTTTGCACGCAATATGTTTCCGATAAATTTGGTACAAAGCTAAATATTTGACACTCACTGCTAAAATAATATAAAATTTACTCTTCTTTTTACTGTTTATTTTCAAAATTACAAATTAACAGTGTCTCACAGTTTAATTTGAAAGGGGTCCAGAAAAAACTATTCATTATTTTTTAAAAATTCACAAGACCGATGACAGGTAGGTATATTAACCACCAAAATAAAAAAAATATATATATACGGGTTTCCCCACCTGCTAGGTTGGGCTATGTAAAAAAGTACCTAATTTTATGATTTCAGGCCTTTTGGAACAGTTACATTATGGAAACCTATGTGCAATACAACCCGGAGTTTTTTACCTAAAGATGAATTTTTTTGTAGTCCTCCGTAGCCGGTTTAGTTTTTTCCTGCATTTCGGGTGCAATAAGCCAATAAGGACCATGGGCAAACGGACAGAGGCCAAGGGCGGAATTGGATTGTTTTTTAAGACTAGCTGCTTAGCCTTGAACATATTAAATGGTTTATCTATATTGTACTACTTGTGCATGGGTAAACCCAAATGGCAATTCTTGTTTCTCGCTATTCACAAAACAAAAATAAAAATTTGTGTATATGCAGCTACATTTGTACTTCAATTAAGCGCTCCTTACTACTTTAGATGAATCCTCTGGTAAATATACATATATACCAAATGATGCGTAAAATCAACGAAAATCGTTCGTATCGTCAAATTTTTAAATTATCCTCTCAACGAGTTTCAAAGTTGGTAACACAAAAACCAGATATATGAAAAGTTTAGGCGTACGAAACGTTATTTATATTAAAAATAACAGTGCCTCAAGAACCTCAAAATGATGTAAGAAAAACAAGTAAGAATGCTTTAGTCGAGTGAGCTCTTCTACCATATACCCTGAATCCAGCTATTAAATCTATCCTAATTTTATTGGCAAACTTCCTTTAAGATGTGAGCAGTTCTGCAAGTACACTCTTTTTTTTATTCACAAGTCCGAACTGATCCCAACTACATACACACAAATACACGTACAGGCAATTGTTGGTAGGGGGGCTCTGCAGAATCCACACAAACATATCGACGCTACCGTTTAATATCATGTTATCTCTTTCTCACACATGCGCTCGCATATTTATGCATACAGAAAATGATTGCGACTGCTGATACAAATGTGGAGGCAGTTATCGATAAAATTAAGCAAACTTGATCTGCGTTATACGAGAACCTATATATTAAATTTGAAGTCTCTAGCTCTTATACAGATACTATTGACCCTGATCAAGAATATATATGCAGTCCTTCAAGCTCATTTCGACCAGTCTGAAGCAAAATATGTAAAGCGCTATAAAGCTTAAACAAGGAAACAAATTCAAAATTTTTAAATGCCAATTTATTTAATGTTATATCACATTTGAAAAGGGAACTTTAGTTTTTGTTAAAATAGTAATTGATTAATTAAAATTAATCAAAAACACATGTCAAAGCATATTTCGACCAGTCTTAAAATAAGTTAAATATTTGGCGTATAAAAGCTTAAATAAGGATGCTAATACTTAGTAAGATATCCTTTAGCCTTAACAACTTCCCTTAACCTATTATTCATGGAAGATACCAGTTCCCGGGTAGTTTGTGGACTGATCCCGCTTCACTTCTCCAACAGAGGAAAAAAACTAAACTGACTACGGAGGATTTGTCTATTTATACCGAAAATATTCAAACTGATGTACAAAATCCGGGTTGTATGGCGCCCAGGTGTCCATAATGTAACTGGCCCCGACCTTGCAGGTGGGGTCACTGTTTATTAAGGTCATTTATTCATTTTGGTGGTTAATATATGTAATTGAAAAATAATGAATAATTAGTTTATGGTAGGCAATTAAAATTTTTGCTAGACATTGGTCGAAGTGAGCTTGAAGACACTGTACCTTATTAGGGACGGAGATGCTTTCTTCCGCCAGAGTATAACAAAACCGCACTTGCAAGAGTTGCTGGAAAAAAAAAATTTAATATTGTTTTATGACGCAAAATCGACAAAAGGTTCCTTAACAGCAATTCGGTGACCACAGACAATGTTACATTTTTGTTTGAAAATCGCAAGGGAATTCATGTTTAGTCGAGTTGTTGTTAATCATAATAATTTTAATATAATATTTAGTTTGATCTTTGTCAACTTCTGCAATGCTGAAATCTGACGGTTTTTATTTAAATTGGTTTAGCCGCTAGAGTAACAGATTTACTTTTATAGGGATTTATAAATCGTGTTAGTGGCTTAAGCCTGCAGGGAGGAAGAGCTTAATCGATACCGCCTTTAAAGAAATATCGAATCGATGGCGATGAATATTGTCCTCATATTGTCGATATTATCTTTGAACAATAAATATATCGATTTATCAATGTGTTTCTTACATCCCTACACTTCTCTGATCGAACGCACCAAAATATAATTAAATTTGGGGAATATTAGATAAAATGGAAACAAATGAAGACCTTACAGATGTTAAACTTTTGCTTGTGACAGCTAACGTCGGAAGTTTATTTGAAGATGTATGTAATTTTTTGTTTATTTCTATGCATACTTATTGATTCTTATACACATTTTGTGTCCTAATGCATGTATGTATGCATATACATATACGTATTTGCATACCTATGTTTGCATTGAAGTAAATAAGTTTGAATGTAAATTATTCCATAAAACACTTTGATGCGCAGCCAGAAAGACTTCTTACAATATGGCTGGAGGAGTTCATAGCAAAAGTAACGGAAATCAGTCCAAGATTTTTGGCCTTACATCTTCAAGAGGTGGGCGGAAAAACGTACGAGAATTCAATGGATAATGTAAAAGAGTTTATCCGATGCTTATGCGAGGCCATGGCGAAGACTGAATTTATTTACGTTCGTATTTATATGGACGAAGATTTTAAGTCAGCGGAACATTTTACTGTGAGTAGCTTAGCTTTTGTTTGCTATGGAATTTATTCTATCTCTTGTCCCATAGGCTCTTGGCAACATTTACTTTGGTCGCAAAGATTTATGTTCCTTGAGAATTTGGAATTTTCAAACTCATGGGTGGGAGGATAAATTGGACGAAATTAAACACATATATTCTGGTAATATTGAAACAGTTCCAACCAAGGAGAAATCAAAATTTCCTCAACATTTTTTTCCGGAAGTAAGTTTTCTTATAATTATAATCCATAAAACCTAACATGTTTTTAAGTCTACAATATTAATAACAATAATTTTTAGCAATTTTTAGTAAAAATAATAATTTATACATAATACAAAATGGCAATTTACATAATTAATTGGAATATAATTAAATATAGATGTTGTCATCGGCCCAATTTTTACGCACAGTAATTTAAGTGTGTGTTGGACCAAAACCACAACAGCAATTAATTCCCTGTATTTTATATATTTGTACCAACAGAAGGCCTTTTCTAGCAACACTGTCAATTTTCACTGTTGCTGTTCGGTTTTGGTTTTGAATGCTTTGCGGTTTGGCTTTCGTTTTTTTAGATTTGCAATGCTTTGCAAATGTATGCGTGTGTATATGTGCACTTGGAAAAACTATGTAAACCAAGTATATAATTTTTTTTTGCATTTTATTCTATTTTTTTCTTCTTTGTATTGTTTTTATTGGTATTCTTCAATATTAACCAAATTCCGAAATTCTTAAAATTATCTTTTAATATAAATGAACATTTATTTTTAAATTGTATAGTTTATTTAGGCTGTCTATAATTTATATTAAATAGAGTCAACTTTTGCCAATTGGATTTTCGGCATTTCAGTTTCTCGCTCTCGTCAACGGGGCACAGATAAAGTAGAGCTTTTTCGGATTTGGATCGCAATGATTTCTTATGCACTAACTTTTTAGTAAATGTGACGACTCTATATGTTGTATGCGTAGTGCCTCGGGCAGCTATATGACAAGTTATTTATATATATAATTTTTCTTAATGTTGCTGTCTTATCTGGAATTTAATTTCGTTTCTCGAAATGGGTCTTCAAAACCTATTTATCGAATACATTTTCCAAATTGTTTTGTGAAATGATGATATAAACTGCGAAATGCTGTAATATGCAGTGTATATAACTTAAGTATTGATATATTTTATAATTTTTAATTTGCTAATGATGCTAATCCTAACGCGTATGTAGCCCGTTGCACATAAAAATATATTTTATACTTCGCCCTAGTGTAAATGGTCTCGGAAAGGGTTTATGCGATCACGATGGGAAATTAATGGCACTGCTATTGATTTAGTCAATATACACCTTTTTCATGATGCATCCAATTTGGCAGCATGTGAAGATTTTCCCTCAGTATATTGCAAAACAAGGAGAAGAGCCCTAATACATACTATTGAAAGGTAATTCGCACATGATTTATACTGACTAAAACTACTGGATATTAAACACACCCACACCACTTCAAATTATTTATTTTTAATTGGCCAGAAAATAGGACTCTAGCCTTAAAATGGAGTAAGTAGATAGGTCTTCAATTTTTTCTATTGATCTTTAAAGCAGATTAAAAGCCTTAAAAATTTAATGGTTTCCCAAAAACTGTGAAAAATACAGATTTTTAATAGAGGAGTGGCTGGGCCAATAAATCATTAGCTAAAGCAACTACTATGCTTCTCGCTACAACTATACATTGTTTTCCAACTCACATTATTGTTCACAAATAAATGATATAATTTGATTGAAAGTAAATGAAGACATCTATATAGATATCATATATTTACATGAAATTGATCTCTGCCAGATAGCTGAATTTGTAAATAATCAATTAGCTTAGCTGAGTATGAATTAAAAAAAAATGCAACTTCTTGGACTGATTAAAAAAAGTCACATATAAAAGAAACAAAAAAAAGAAGAAAAAACAAATATGTCTATTAGTATTACAGTTAATTTATACAAATTGATACTCATATATTACCCATATTTAAAAACATTGGTTTTATTCTTATTCTGGGTCAAGTAGTATTATTTAAATTAAGTTGCTGAAACACTTGACAGTAGTGGTGCGAGCAACGAAAGTATAGATAAACTTAAATACAAATTATATGTATCTTATGTATTCTTGTTTGTTTTCCTTTTTGTATTAATCACTGAAAATCAGGTTCCATCTGGATGACGAAAATAGATCCGTCCCATTTTTTATATTTGGAGATTTTAACTTTAGATGTGACACTGCAGGTGTTGTAAAGGTATTAATTGATAAAAATTACTTTATTTTTAATAAAAAACTAATATTTTTTCTGTAAACAGGAATTAACTACAAATTTAACTGCTCATCGCGTCCAAAGTACTAAGAATGAGAGCACTAAAATGAATTATCGCAACTCGGATGGCAACAATATACTTACTGTAGGCAAGAAAGAATTTAGTCACGCGGATCATCAACTTAAATTTAAAGAACATTGGGTAATATTTTATTAAACATAAGCAAATATTTTTTAATAACTTTATTGCCTTGTAGTTAAAGGAATTTGACAGAGAATTGGAACCTCTTTCGGAAATTTTGATTGAATATCCCATAACTTTTATTCCATCATATCCCTTCGAAGAAGATCCAGAAATGCCCACCGACTATATGTCAACCAGATGTCCGTCATGGTGCGATCGTATTTTAATGGATCTGCAAGTCAAAGACATAATCGAAGGCGATGAATGGAAATATGATATGATTGGAGAATCTGTGTGCATGGGTGATCATAAGGTAAGAACTTTTTAATAGTTACATTACAAAATATATGACATCTAAAAAAGAAGTTTAAATTACAATCTTTAAAATAGAATACAATTTCGCAATATGGTGAGTCTACCTTTAAAACAATGGGAATTATTTAGGATTTATCGAATAATTTTGTATTTTAGAGTCGGAAGTGAACGTGTTCTTAAAAATTTGTATTGATTACCTAAATTTCTTGACTATCTTAACAATATCGATTTGTCCGAGTTTAGGTTGGTGTGCCAGAAAATCTTGTAATGGATCGAACATTACATAGACCTGAGTTAACATGCCGACATCTACATTTTAGCCGGGTTTATCAAGTTTTTTTTTTACGTTTTAAATAAATTTAAAAAAAAAAGTTTCCTGTTTCACGACTGGCAGTGATCTGTAATACTTAGCATTTGTATATTTATATTTATTTTGTAATAGAAGCAGTGAAATTAATGTCAATAGCGTTAATACACTAATGACAGATGGAAGGGTTGAGGGACATGGCTATATCCAATCTGCTAGTGATGCTTGATTAAGAATATACATCGGGTCGGAGAAGTTTCTATGCGTGGAAAACTTAAATTCATCAACACCCGAGCCACCTTAAAATTGGTACTTGTTAGAATTTTATGGATAGATATATGTGTTGTGACACTCGATACCAATACCAATACTAAATAGGAGATATGAATTATAAAACGAACACATAGAATATGTTTGTGAAATGCTTTTGTAAGTCATGTCATAATTTACTTGATGACTTTATTTATAGTTGAATCCAAGATGACTTACAAATTTTAAGTCAAACACTATCAGTTGTATCAATTCCTCATATTTTCATTCTTTAGAATTATATTATACTAAAATTTCAATGACGGATAAACAAATAGTTTCCATTTGGTAGTAAAATTAGTGATAGTGGAAATCGGATATTAGAATACAGTATGAGAGTAGTATTACATTCGACACAGTTCTACTTAAAATAATTTTTAATACAAAAAGTAAACAAAGAATTTCAAAAGGGTATAAACTTTTAGATGTGCCTACTTTATATAACTTACTATGTGCATATATAAATTCAGTTGATTTTCTAATATGTTTTCTTCTCTTCTTGTCATGTAGCCCATTTACTTAACTGTTCGTCTAAAGCCAAACAAAGGTACTTATAGATCATGTGACTGCAGCTGTAAAAATAGACATGCTAAAAAAAGCAACAATTTTATATCACCTGTTCATTATAAATCTTGTCCCTATTTAAACAAAATATATAAAACAATGCTTAAAGAAAAGCAAGACGCAATACCGAAAGACTGCCCCTTAGAATTTGTTGGAGGCAACTTAACTGAATATGGAAAAACCTCTACATTAGACTTTGAAGATGTCGACAATATAAAGAAATTTTCGTCAGATTACCCAAACATTAGCATCAATATAATTGACTCAGATAATGTGTATGTTTGCATGTGTAGCCCGATATGTAACCTTGAGTCCAGTGAAACAAAAAGTCCCATTTGCCCAGTGTGCCGTAATATAATGAAAAAGGAGCCTGTAGAGCATCGATACAGGATATTACCAAATAGGGTTATACTATCAGAAAATATATTCGTAAACCGAATCGATACACATCACCTTAGTACTTATATTGAAAACTCGCACGTGGACCCATATACCCCAGAAAGCAATGAGTCTCATTCACCATATCCTGAGCTTAGAAGCACATCCACAACTACCTCAAGCAATAGTCACAAAATCGAACTATGTATGGACAACATTAACGACGATCATAAGAAGCAACATTCTGAACAAAATGGAAGTGACGGCTTGCGTTCTTCGCAGTCGGTTCATGCAATCGCAGAGAAACAATCGAAAGCTACGGTTACTCCTCTACAGCTAAAGTCTCGATTAGAAGACCTTCAAAGAATATCAATGCATACCACAAAAGGGGATGTTATTACTGTTAGGAAGGGCGACACTAATAGTGTTGATGCTATGTGCTCCCCAAAAACGTTTTCAAACAGTCAAAATCGCAATCCTAGTATTTTTTCTATGTGTTGTAGTATTCAATAATTTAAGTTTATTATTCCTATTGTCAATGAGTATTTTAAAGTCTGCTTTTTTTACTAATATGTTACATATATCTTTAAATATTTATAATTTTTAAAGATTGTTGCTATAATTTTGTAATATTTTTTAAGTGAATCTATAATTGTGTTATTTATTTAGTGAAAAGAAAAAAATAATAACAACAAATCTTTTCTACACATTTATACTCAAAATAACATATACCATCATTAAGTTTATCTATGTACTAGTATTTCTTGCTAACAAATAGAACACTGAACCTAGAATCATTGCAGCAAATTTTTTCAAATATGAAGCTAAAAAATGTTTGTCCCTCTTATGCAGCCCACAAGAAGGAACCAACGGAGGCTTTATTAATACAATTTATAATATTTTATTATTTGAAAAACAATCAAAATAAGGAAAGATCAGCTATCTTTGGTATGTTAAAGATTATACAACCCTTGAAACCCGAATCTCTTGCTAAAGGTCTGTAAAGAATTCTTTAAAAACTTGAAAGTTTTACAAGGCAAAAAACGTATTTAATTGAAAAAAAAATATAACACTTTCTGCAATTATAAAAATGTCAACTTAATTTTACACCAAAGATAAATAAAACTGCAGCCATATTTGACTTAATCTACATGTATATATATATATGTATTTGTACTTGTGTATGTAAATATAAACATGTACATGCACATGTATACAAATAATATGGATATGTTGCAAAACAGTCAAGTCTGTTAAGATCTATTTATGAAAATATATCTACTTGTTGGTTGATATTAGAAAATGTTATAACTATAAATACCTGTACAGGAAATGCATATTATATTTGGGATGTAGACAAGTGATATTTTGTCAATGGTTTAACATAAATGTATCTCCAAAATGTCCATATAGAATAGCTTAGACAATTGTTAAAAACATAATTTCAATTTATTATATTAGGTGCTTCATGAAACAACTAAAGTTATTACATAAAAAACACATATTCCGTTAAATTTTTATTTGTATATTTTATTATTTATAATAATGATCATTGTTAATAATAAAAGTTAGTTTATTTTAACTTTTCTATTTATTTATTTATTTGTTTTAAAGCGCTTGAATAATACTTTTTGTTTCAGATTTCTTTTGTTTAACACTTTTATAAATAAGGTAGACTGAATATATATTTTATATTGTTATTATAGGATCGGATAACCCGTCCCACTTAGAAAAAACACTCAATTCATTAAAGAGTTTAATGAGTCAAACCTTGGTGAGCGAAAGTCTCTGGATGGAACAATCGAATGTAGATGCTCCTAGTTCGATTTCTAATTCTCATTATGTTGCGGTAAAATCAATATCTTCGACCAATAATGAGCCTGGCGAAGACAATTGTCTTGGTAAGCTAGATACAAATGGAACAGTGCTGCTAAAAGAGACAACCGTTTAGAAGATCCACTCAAAATTGTCTGAGAATAATACCAAATGGAATTTAGAATCCGTATCCCAAGTATTATACTTATTATATATCGTTAAAATAAATGTTAAATGAATATTAATTACTTCAAATGTGCATAAATACAACCACCGTTTTACCAATGTCCAGAGTTTAGGTAGTTGTTAAATTGCAAAAAATAAATATAGTTGGTTTTCATATATGATAAGCGAACCGTCAGTTAAAAGTATCTAATTGACTATCACATCAGTTGTATGTGCTTATACCAAATATATGTCTCGTGCGAAACAACTTAACAAAATTGTGGAAAAATCACCATCCCAGAACTTATTATGAAAACGTAGTTTTATTTATTTTTGATTTGGTACACTTTATTTCTAAAGGAATTGAGATGTACAGCTGTGAAGCTCAGGCTCTTTGAAACATATATAACAGCGCGTCGCCTTTGCATTGAACTATTCAATGAGTTTTTTTGCCTTAAAATATCTACGAAGGTATAGAACTTGCCAAGTTGCCAAACCAAGCAAGCAGCACATACTGAATATGCTAAAGAATAGTACTCTACTATTAGTTTTCTCTGTAATAGAACAAGAAAATAAAATATTATAAGAGAGCAAAATTTATGGTGTCCTTAAGTGATTACCATTAGTATCGCGCATTTCTTCCTCTCGTTTGCGCATTACAGCAAAATCGCGTACAATCGAATCGGAAAGATCTTCTAAGCGCTTAAGGTCCACTTCAAGCGGTTTGAGTTTAGAAGCCTCTCCAATCTATAGTTTACGGGTAGGTAGATTAAAAAGTTCATAAAATAAATAAATATTTGTTTACTGCTACAGATTAATGAACTTACGCCTTCGTAGTTCTTAGTTTCAACGCCCTTTTTAGTCACCAAAGAGACTTCTTGACTAATTCCCCGTTGATCTAAAGCAAAACTCATTTGACACATCACATTAAAAATTTACAATATTTTTACTTACGTGGTGGTACTTTTGAAATGAAACAAATTTCGTACGCGTCATAAACTTCGGATGTGAAGCTAAACTTTCCTTTAGTAATGTGTTCCTTCTGCGACAGGATGTGTCCTTTTGTATCGCGAGCCTAAAATATTTATTAATTGGAAATATAGGAAAGGAGCGGGATTACAATAAAAATTTTACTCACAATATAGTCTATTATTTGACCGGGAACGTCGGAGACCTCATATTCGCCCATTACTAATTGATTTGCCTGTATATCTTCCTTAAGACATTTTTGTGTGTTCGGTGTCAAGTGGAACATGACACCGTGAATGCAGCAAAGACATCCAAATATTAAAAGAACACCTAATAGCGATTTGAGCATTTTCTTTAATTTCCTGCTCACAAAATACCAATTTTGACAAACGAGGCAAAGATGAGTTGGCTAAGGGATGGGTTAAATATCGTATAAGCTTATCGATAGTATTTGCGTACAAGCACTGAGCACATAAAACATAGAGACTTAGTAAAGCCCGACTGCATGAAATATCTGATATCTGAAATATCTGATTTGGTCAATAACCATATAAAATGTTGAAATTTATTATAAATTAAGTATTTTAGTTGCTATCAGTAAAAAATTATCAATGTCAATTCTGACAGAACAGTATTTAGAATTTTGTCTAAACCCAGAATCACACAGAACTTTTTATAATGCCCCTTATAGTATCGCAGTGCTGGAACGGCATAAACATATGATTTATCTTAATCATTTTGTTGCACTAAGAAATCTTATATTTTCGTCCACGCTCTTAAATTTTGACATTCATTGTAAAAATATAACCTGGGTTTGAAGAAATAAAACAATATTTAGTTTGAATTGAGGAGGGATCATTAATTTCGGTCTTCTGCTTCACTTCGTGTTGGCTTTTGGTATTAATAAATCTGCGTAGTCCTCCTTAACTGTAAATTCTTTATTATTTGTGATCTGGATTAATTCCCTATCTGTATTTATTTATTTATATATTTTTTTTTTCCGCCCTCATGGTATAAACTCCTCATCCAATCTAATTATATAAATCGTCGATCTAATTAATTTAAAATACAAATTTTAAAATTGTTTCAAGAACTTTATCATCTTAAATTTGTGACAAAATTTACCAGCACTTTTTATTTATCCAAAACCACTGAATCAGACTTCGAATTGTCGATCAACTTTCTGGCAACGCTAATTTCCTCAAATTCGGCGGGCATATACTCAACACTTGCCCAAGGGGTTTGATTTAGTGCCGAACTTGGTATGGATGCACTATTCAAAATTGCTGAGGACGAAATTGCGTTTCAAGACATCTTGATGAATCTCTCGCATCTCTAAATTATAATTTATTCAAATCATAATTTATGACCTCTCTTTCACTAGGTGAAAATTCCCGATTTTAAATATGTCCCACTAAGGAATCGGAATACCGCTCCTCATGCTTTTATTTCTATGGCCGTCTGCGGCGAGTGGTGCATCTACTTCTAAAGTCCGTTCTAAGTCATATATGTATGTACATATGTATGCCATTTGGATGATAGTTTAGGTTCCAAGGCTTATTAAATAATAATTTAATATGATGAGTTCAACATATTCTTTACATGTGAGAATTGTTCTTACTGATGCAATACTTTATTTCTCATGTGCGTTTTTATTTTGTTGAAATAGAAAGACTTTAAACTGTATACATGAATGTGTCTTAAAGTCGGGAGGGACTACGAGAGTCACGCTGGTAAGTACATTTTTATACTATTATACCAAAATGGTATAATAGTATATTGGTTTTTTGCAATGTCCGTCATGCTGTCTGTCCGTCTGTATGAACGCGCGTTCCTCCGACACCCTTAGAGATAGAGACTTGAAACTTGGAACGTATACTGGAAAGTACCCTCAAAATATAAAGTGTCTTGGGTTTGGACCTACGTACACTAGGGAGCTAGAAAATCGATAAATTCGATTTTAGCAAATAGATAAGTCCCCATATCTCTTACAATTTAATGAATACAGACACCAATTTTGGTTGGTAGGTTGTTGGCGAGGTTCTTGAAAGATTGGCATGTGCCACGCCCACCTCCGACGCCCCAATCACCCCCGCCCCTAAAATTTTCAAATGGCTATATCTTCCGTAGTTTTTGAGTAGGGAACGTCAAATTTGGTAGGTATATTACTGGTAGTCGCCTTTAAGAACCGATAATTTGTGGTGCCACGCCCACACCTGCGCCTATAATCGACAATTCCGATTGTAAATCGATAATTCCGTATATCTCCGAACATTTTAAAGATAGAGTAACCAAACTTGGAAGGTAATTTGCTAGTAACCTCCTCCAAAGATTGGCATACAAATTTTGGGACCACGCCCACATCCGCCGCCCCCAGGAACTTCGTCCCTAGAAATTTAAAATGCGCGTATCTGCCGTAATTTGCAAGCTAGAGCCCCAAAGATCGATAAAAAAAATTGGATGGCCACG
The DNA here is from genome assembly GCA_035042185.1 of Drosophila kambysellisi. Lineage (NCBI taxonomy): Eukaryota > Metazoa > Arthropoda > Insecta > Diptera > Drosophilidae > Drosophila > Drosophila kambysellisi. The sequence continues at coordinate 328,606 of JAWNLS010001026.1, forward strand.
CCCACTCCACCTACCTAAACCGATATACCTGTTGGTGTAAATCGATAAACCCATATATCTCACGCAATTTTAAAACTTAAGTCACCAAATTTTAAAGGTATATTGCTAGTAACACCCTTCATAAATGTGGAAACAAAATTTTGGACCACGCCCACTCCCGCCCACAAAAAACGATAAACGCCTGTATCTCCCGCAATTTAAGAGCTACAGTTACCAAACTTAGACGGTATATTACTAAGATCGAACTCAAACATTTTTTGGGCCACGCCCACTCCCGCCCCCAAAACCGATAAACGCCCATATCCCCCGGAATTAAAGTATTTCTTAACTGTACACAAATAAAGGTATAATAGTATTTCCCTGTCGGTTACGTCCGACTGCAACGTTCTATCTTGTATAATCTGATTAACTCCTCCAGGGCCATCAACTGCCATTTCAAACGTTGGATATACAGTGAGCAAAAGCTCATTTCGCACAGTGCCTAGCACAAATTTTAATTGCTTGCCATAAAGTAATTATGTAATATTTTTCAAAAATTTCAAAGACCCATTGCAGGTACATTTATTAACCACCAAAATGAATATATGACCCTAAGAAACTGTGGTTTTTCCAGCTGCTAGTTAGGGTTATGTAAGAAAGTACCTCTATTTATGGCAAAGGGTTATTTCGCAGAGTTACATTATGGACACCTGGGTGCCATAAAACCCGGATTTTTTTTACCCAAAGTTGAATATTTTCGGTACAAATAGAATAATGCTCCGTAATCAGTTTAGTTATATTCTGCACCTCAAAAACTGACTCATTAGGTGCAGGATGAAATAAGGAAAAAGTGCAGTGTGGGAACTGTGCTCCAAGTTCTGCGCAACCATGACTTAAATGCCCGAGAACAACGGGCAATAAATTTGTAAAAACAAAAATATAGGGTCTAGGATGACGTTCGTCAAAATCCACTTGGACAAGGATTTGGAGTTCTAGAACAGTCATATTTGAATTGAGTACAAATTAAACATTTTTGGCTCGGACGGACGGACACTACAATACTGAGCTGAGTCCCAAAAACTTAAAGGCAACAGTCAAGCACTGCGGAGGAAGTGTCCTGGTATGGGCATCTATCTCGGCAGCCGGTGTCGGAAATTTTGTGATTATTGAAACAATAATGGACAGGAATGTGTACTTCGATATACTAAAGGAAAATTTTTGTCCAAAGTGCCGAGAAACAGGGAATCCCACGTACTTTCCGGTTCTACCAGGACAACGACTCCAAGCCTAAGGCCGGAATAGTACAGTCCTGGCTTATCTGAAACTTTCCCCACATGATAATTCCCCCGACCCAGTCTCCAGATTTAAATATTAATGCAAATTTGTGGGTTCTGCTGGAAAATAACATGGGGAATCACAACATATCCAGCAAATAGGATCTCAAAAATGATCTGCTGGAGGAGTGTAGCAAAATCAGCCCAGAAACTACCCGAAAGCTGGTATCTTCCATGAATAATAGGTTAAAGGAAGTTGTTAAGACTAAAGGATATCATAATAAGTATTAACATCCTTATTTAAGGTTTTATACGCCAAATATGTAAATTTTTTTAAGACTGCCCGAACTAAGCTTGGAAATGTATTTTGGACATGTTTTCAGTTTTTGACTAATTTTAATTAATTAATTAATGTTTTAATAAAACCTAAAGTTCCTTTTTCAAATGTGATATAACATTAAACAAATTGGCATTTAAACATTTTGCGTTTTTTTCCTTGTTTAAACTTTATAGTACTTTAAAATTTTTGCTAGACACTGCCCGAAATAAGCTTGGAATGACTGTATATATAAGAAGCATCTGTCTCTTAAATTGTGGAATTTATTGCTATCGGCAATCGAAAAGTATTGAAACTGAGGCAGTTATCGATAAAATAATGCAAACTTGATCTGCGCCTGGTAAACTAAAACTTACATTCCAAATTTGAAGTCTCTAGCTCTTATAGTCTCTGAGACCCGCGTGTTCATACAGACGGACAGGGATTCATCGACTCAGCAGTTGATCCTGATCAAGAATATATACTTTATGGGGTCGGAGATGCTTCCTTCTGCCTGTTACATACATTTGCACAAAACCATTATACCCTTTTTTTAATGGGTTAAGGGTATAAAAATGGCTTTCAATTATTAAATGGCTTACAAGATTGCAAGTTAAAGTAAATGTTCGCCCTCATTGCACAGCAACACCAAAAGGTAATGCGATAAAGTGGGTTTTTCTTTACTGTTTGTTTTTGCGACACAGTTTGACACACTGCTTATTGAATTTATTACTACTCCTGGTCTGAAATTCTTGGAGGAGGTTGAGCTGCTGGCGACAGGTGTGTAGCCTGTTGCGAAGAGGAAACGGCCTCTACTCGGTGAGTGAACGAGATTCATCTTCCGTAAGCAGCCCCGGACAAGCAGCGTGTACGATACTGAAAATTGGGTCTTCACAAGAATAGCCTCATACTCACCCAACCTGTCTTCAAATTACTATATATTCCTATCTTACTCCGAGCGTCAACTGGACTAGGGACTGAGCTCAGGCAAATTGCAAATGTCTCTTCTATTCAAGCTATAACCGGGTATTGCAGATCTCTGCCCGAATGGGCCATTTATTACTCCCAAACACGTTTATGAGGAAAAAGAAAATGTGCGAGAATGAATTATGCTCAGCGTCTCTAAATGAAAAATTATTTAATGACAATGATCAATATTTTAAGCTTGATCATGACAAGCTTGGTAGCGGATTCATACAATTTAAGAAAATTAAGTTAATTTAAGGCATTGGTGCTGAAAGAGTTACAAAAGCCGGACTCTGGTGCAAATAAATCAGCAAATAAATTCAGGTATTTTTCGAAGGAGAGAGCGAAGTAAATTTAAAACTGTAGGATATAGGGAGTGGCCTGATCGAACTAATATTTACTGTATTTTCAAGATTTTTATGGCGGAAACGTCCCCAGCCGTCGAAAATTGTACTTATATTTATTTAAACTATGTATGTACATTTGGGGAGCTTTAAAGTGTTATCGATGAACACATTGGACTCTGTAGAGCTACCATTTTTAAAATATAACAATTTTTGTATGGAAAAGCAGCAGTGATGCATCTGTTGTTCTATATATTATTTTTTCCTCAATGAAAACAAAATAAACAACCACTGCTTTCCGTTTTCTTTTTTTTTAATATATATTTTTTTTTTTTTTTAATATTAAGATCAGTGCGTAAGAAATATGCGGAATTCAGATAAGGCGATATTTTTTTGTAAGGTTTTGATGGGACGAAAATTCTGTATTATTCCGCATATCTAGTAAATGTTCTTAAATCATTTTTTTGCACTCAATATATTTTTTGTCTTTCGATACGTTATGTCCACCACTACGAATTTGATTTACATTACTATTTTGAAAGGAATGGAGAGGAAACAGTTACAGCATTAACGCAATAAAAAACTTTATAAAACAGACTTGCTTAGATTGGCGTACATATTTTGTGAAAACTTAATGCAAACTGTCATTATAATTCTAAAGCGAATGAATGCCTTACGATATGCTTGATTATTTCTGTTTCTTTTTCAATTGCATTTTCCAAGCTTTCCCGTGTCGAAAATTTTGCCTTATTCCACATTTCTAGAAAATGTTCTAAAATCATTTTGTTCCACTAAAAGTCAATAACTTTTTTTTTCGAAATTTTCGGTCTATCAAAAAAAGAACGACGGCAAAAATTTAGTCATGGCGAATGAAGCATTAACGAAACTATTTGCATTTATTATCAAAGTTATATTATTCTTTTGTTTATAGATTTATGCCTTATTAAAGTGCACTAATGACACGTAAATATCGGAATACGAATATATAAGATAAGATAAGAGGGACGAAGATGACATCAACAGTAATCTATGAAGTAAGCTCTAAGCTTGACCAACTCTGGGCATATAATAGGCTTACCCTGCGAATGGTCCCGGGACACAGTATCATAGCGGGGAATGTAGCAACTAATGAGCAAGCTAAAAGGGGGGCAGAGAGGACCTAGCAGGGCCAGAACCGTAATGTGGCATAGGAAGACTCACAATACGGCTGCAACTTAGAAAAGAAGAAAGACGCGACAAAGGAGCTGGGCAGGAACGCAAGGACTCCGTCAAGCCAAATGGCTAAAATCAAAAACGATTTAAGCAAGCAATATTCATGGGAAAGAACACGCTTAGGATAATTACCGGCCAATTGACAGGACTTCGTAGACTAAGAAGTCACCTATCCATTGCAGCGAACTTTGCTGGTTTTGTGAAAGCGTGGAGGAATCCTAAATACACATCCTAGCAGAATCTTTTCCTTAACCAATAAAAGATGCAGCATCCTAGGGAGAATGTGGCGATTTTTGACAGTCTTTATACTCTGAAGCCATTCAAAATGGGTAAAACTGGTATAATATTTTTGTGCACATAAACGTCTGTGCATTCTTTATAATATACATAAGTTATCGAATACCTCGCGCAGATAAAGTTAAACGATAACTCTTCCCGTTTCGCTAGTATCGATAAATTGCGATATTCGGAATTGACAAACTGGATCCAAGACGAACATTACCATCATTTAACCCCCTCTTATTATTGTGTCACGATATATTCGTATTCATTTAGAAAGTCGAGTATGTCTATAAAACTATTTCCTAATTATAAAACCAGTCGCCCATCTGTGTGAAGGCCATGACAACATCGAATTGTACTATTCGTGTTGATCAAGAATATGTAAATGAAATCGTAGAAGCTCTCTTCTGCCTTTTTCAATGATTTCCTTATTATTAAAATCTTGGAAGAGTATCATAATTTTGTAAACGCACCAACATTAATCTTATTGTTGGTTTATACGTAGATTAAATTATTTGTGTTTTGCAACATTTCAATATAGTTATTCTACGATAATAATATATACACTATCCTGATATTTTAAGAATTCCGCAGACCATAAATAGAATATTGGATTTTGAATACATTTGTTTCTGCAAACATGACAACCCTTAGCAATGTTGCGACGGCGCTTTACAAATTATCGGCTCCTGTGTCAGTTGTGTTTATTATTTTTTTGGTAAGACATATTCGAAAACACAAAAACAGTTTTAATTCAAATTTCTAATATTTGCGGCTATCAAAGTAAGCTGAATTCGGAAGCAAATGTCAGGCGCGGATCAGGTAATACAAATTTTGCATATGTATATCAATTCATATATGAATACATATGCATTTGTGTTCGTTCATTTTAACTTCTAAGATTTGGAAAATTTCCCGCATTTTTGTGCATCAGTGCAAATAAATTTTTGTACATACATGTATATTTATACGCACACATGTTTGTATATGTAGATACTTACATATATTCTTGTGCACGTACAGTGTCTCAAAGCTCAGTTCGCCCAGTGTCTAGCAAAAATTTGTATTGCCTTCCATAAACTAATTATGCATTATTTTTCAAAAATTCCAAAGACCGATGGCAGGTACACGTATTGACCACCGAAATAAATATATGACCCTAATAAACTGGGATTTCCCCACCCGTTAGGTCGGGTTATGTAAAAAAGTACAGCTATTTATGATCAGGGTTATTCCGCCCAGTTACATTATGGATAAAACCCGGATTTTTTTTTACCAAAAGTTGAATTTTTTCTGTATAAATAGATCAATCCTTCGTAGTCAGTTTAGTTTTTTCCTGCATTTCGGGTACAACAAGCCAACAAGGACTATGGGTAAACGGACCACCATTGATCCACGGAAAATCATCCTGGAACACTTAAAAATCGGATATTCATATCGTCAAATAGCTAAAATGGTCAACCTCAACTGTGTTCTACATCATTTGGAGTTTCGTCGACGAAAATTGGACAGAGGGCAAAGGCGGAATGGCACCAAACAAGATTTTTACCGAACAGGACGAGCGGAGGATCATCAGGAAATTAAGGGAATATCTTAAGCTATCGGCTCAAAAACTGACTATAGGTGCAGCATGAAATAAGGGAAAAGTTCAGTGGGGAAACTGTGCTTCAGGTTCTGCCCAACCATGACTTGAAGGCCCGACTACCACCGAAAAAGAAATTTATAAGATCATCAAATAGAGGGTCTAGGATGACGTTCGCCAAAATCCACTTGGACAAGGATTTTGAGTTCTGGAACACAGTCATATTTGAATATGAGTACAAATTCAACATTTTTTGCCCAGACGGACGGAATTGTGTGTAATGACAGTCCAATACTGAGCTGGATTCCAAAGACTTAAAGGCAACAGTCAAGCATGGCGGAGGAAGTGTCATTGTATAGGCATGTATCTTAGCAGCCGTTGTCGGAAATTTGGTGTTCATTAAAACAACAATGGGCAAGAATGTGTACCTCAGGATACTAAAAGAAAATGTACTCCAAAGAGCCGAGAAACTAGGAATCCGACATACTTTTCGATTCTACCAGGACAACGACTCCAAGCATAAGTCTGGAATAGTGCAGTCCTGGCTTATCTGGAACGGTCCCCACATCATAATTCCACCGGCTCAGTCTCCAGATTTAAATGTTATTGAAAATTTGTGGGCTCTGCTGGAAAATAACATCCGGAACCACAACATATCCAGCAAACAGGATCTCCAAATTGCTCTGCTGGAGGCGTGGAGGATCAGCCCAGAAAATACCCGGAAGCTGGTATCTTCCATGAATAATAGGTTAAGGGAAGGCTAAAGGATACTAAGTATTAACATACTTAGTTAAGCTTTTATACGCCAAATATGTAACTTTTTTTAAGACTGTTCAAAATCGGCTGGTACACGTTTTTGGATGTTTTCAGTTTTTGACTAATTTTAAATTAAATTAATTAATTAATTAATATTTTAATAAAAACTAAAGTTCCTTTTCAAATGTGATATAACATTAAACAAATTGGCATTTAAGCATTATGAATTTGTTTCCTTGTTTAAACTTTATAGCATTTTAAAATTTTAGCTGGGCGAACTGAACTTTGAGATACTGTATGTATGCGTGTGTTTTAGGATAACTTGATATCTAAAGCAGTTTCCTGGCCTCTCTGTAGACCCGATTATATAGGGTAGGCATGCCTCGCTATGGATTATCGCCACATCGGATTCGGGACTATTATTTTCTAGAGAGTTTTGACAAGATAATGCATCATTGCCGTGGTTTTTTTTTTTGTCTTCTAGTTCATATTAGTGCCGTCCAGCGTTTATTTTTTGCATTAAGGTTTCCACCAGAAGCAGAAAACGTTAGTGGCTGATGATCTGTGTAGATATTGATGTCTTTTGCCTTGTAAACGTAATTTCATCAGGGTCCAAACAGTAGATGCCAACTATTCTCTTTGGCTGCGTAGTTCAACTTACAGTCATTTAGTGTTCCGGAAATCATTACTATAAATTGACCTTCTTGGGAAAGGACTGCCCCGATAACATAGCCTGAGGCGACAGTAGACAAGTCAAAAAGTTTTTTTTTATAGTCAGGATACTTTAAAATCTTCTGTCGCCTGTATGTTCCTGAGCTTTTAAAACACGTTTCGTTGAACTTCATTGTTTGGGGATTTTCTTGACCTTGCTGTACAAAGCATCTGCAGTAGCTGGCCAGCCCTAAAAATTATCTGATCGCAAATAGGGATTTTGGCTCAACGTAGTCTTGAATGTATTTTGCTTTCTAAGAGTTCGATCTATACAATTAACCTGGTATAATCGACGCTTGTTCTAAAAACTTGGATTTTTCCAGTTCAATTCTTATATTGGTGCCGTGTAGGCTTTTAAGGACCCAGTTAACGTGCTTTACGTGTTCGTCCGTGTTTTTTTTTAATATGATGACGTCATCCACGTATTGCCGATTTGTTCACGTAAAACAATTGTCCTTTCAAAAATGCTTCCTGAATTCCTCGGGCTGAAAGAAAGTCGACAAATTAATTGCCTGACGCTTTTTCCTAAAATTTGTATACCCTTAACCCATTAAAAATGGATAAAAAAGGGTATAATGGTTTTGTGCAAATGTATGTAACAGGCAGAAGGAAGCGTCCGTCCGTCCGTCTGTATGAACACGCAGATTTCTATAAGAGCTAGCGACTTTAAATTTGAAATATAAGTTCTCGTGTACCAGGCGCAGATCAAGTTTTATTTATTTTATAGATAACTGCCTCAGTTTCTGAATTATCGATACATTTCGATTTCCGATAGCAATAAATACCACAATTTAAGAGGCAGAGGCTTCTAATTCATACATAACATACATATACATATTATTGATCAAATTTCATTAAGATCGGACAAGAAACACCAAAGTTATAGTCGAAAATATATTCTCATATTGATATTGATCTCATTTCTATCAGCAGCCGCAAGCATTTTCTGTATGCATATAAATAGGTGAGCGCATGTGTGAGAATGAGATGGCATGATAATCGACGCTAGCGTCAATATATTTGTGTGTATTCTGCAGAGCCCCGATAAGTACTGTTTCGTGTACGTGTGTATGTGTGTATTTACATATGTGTGTATCTGCTTGTGAGCAAAAAAACTCTGTAAGAAATGCACTTGCAGAACTGAACAGTTGAGTGCAAATCATTTTAAAAGGAAATTTGCCAATAAAACTAAAGTCGAGCCAACTCGACTACAGCATCTTACTTGTTTATTATGAAGTCTGTAAGTAAGCTGTTTACCTCGGCTACACCTATAGGGTACTGGTATAACGGCTCAAGGTCAGTTGTCCGAATTGTTGCAATAACGGCCGTGTTGTAAGGCAGCGACTCATTAGGGTGCGCAAATACCTTTAAACTGCTGTTTAGCTTCTTAAAAAATCTGCTCTTACGACGCGTCAATACCCATGGATTGGGAGTGATTAACGTGGACAGCAAGTGGAGTGCTGACTGCGATAATGCTCTTTATGGCCTGGGTTAGTGGCAAAATGGTCCACTCTCTGCCTTCCCAGCCCGATTCTGCGTTCTGAATTGCTCTTGTTACTTTGCTCGGAATCTGCGTTTAGACTGCCTGTGCCCGATTTTTGGGGATCGTTATTTAATATTAACTAATCAAATCACTTACATGTTTTTTTATCAGAATTTTCGTGCGTTTGTTTTTTACGTAGATTTGTTTTTTTTTTTTCTTACTGAACGAGGCTGGGCGCCAATTGTAGGCTTGACTTTAAATAATAGCTTAAAAATCTAAACAAATTTTCGTCTTGATTAATAGGACATCGATGGATCCACTTTTAAACGAAATACAGCGCATTGCCTGTGAACTGCGCTCGGATAAGGCGCCGGCACGCAACAAGGCAATTGAACAGCTGGACCAGAAACTGAACAGCTTTAAGAGTGCTTTAAACGCGGTACTAAGCCGCAACGAAGAGTTATCTTGGCAAAACCTTCTTGTGATCGTCAAAGAGGCGATCTTAAAACACGTGAATAACCTACGAGATGCGTCGTCGGATAAGGCCCGTAAGCAGCTGGCGGACAAGTGCTATTTGTACGGTAATGTTTTGGACCATATAATCGACTACAATTTGGAGATGGGCCGAGCGAGCAGCGGACATTTTCTGGCTAAGAGCACCATATTCGATGCCTTTGTGGACGGCTCTAAAAGTGCTATTGCTGTACGTTACTTTGGAGTTAATTTCCTTAATTTACTGGACAGAGGCATCTTCCTATCTTCTAGCTATATCTTGGAATTGAAAGTCAGCGAATATAGTAATATTCTCTCTATTTTGTTTGAGCTGAACGTTGATAACGATGAGTTCCTGCGCTCCAAGATATTGAAATGCATCATAAAAACCGTACAAATAGCCCAGGAGCGTACTCAACTGCATGACGATTTGGTGGAATATTTGCCAACCCTAATCAGCTACACTCAAACCGCCTGCAATGCCGAACGAATAAAGGATGTTGTTCGACTTTATTATCTATTCGTTGGCGAGTTATCAGTTAACTATCATCATACGCTGTGCATTGACATGCAGAATATTATACCGAAACTCTGTGACTTTTACAACGAGGACAAATTCTGCGATGATACAAAACAGTTATTCTTCAAATGCATTATCCTATCGCTGCAGGCTCTATATCCGAAATTAAATAGCAACGATTTCAGCACATTCCAGGTGCCCATCAAAGATGACTGGCCACAGAGCATGCAAAAGTTGCATACCATTATCAAAGTGGAGATTAGAAAGCATACTATGGGTCGCAGCAAACCATCCGTATTAAACACGGACAAGTTTCCACTGATATTCATTAAAATGGCCGCTCTTGTCACTTACATTGTGTTGTGGCATGTGGAACCTAATCAAAATAAAGATGCGGAAGTCAATTCAAGTAAACGTCTAAAGATCGACATCATGAAATCCATAATAAATCTGATTAATATGCAGGAAACTAGCTTCAGTGCTGTTTGGTTTGCCATATACGCCGAGCTGTTGCAGCTGAGTAGCTCGATAATAAGCGAGGACAATTATTATCAGGAGATGCGTGAGACGACGTTACATGTTCTTCAAATCTATGGTAATGCATATAATTTGCGGAATGTTCGCCTGTGCCTGGCGAGCATGCTGGCTAAGGAGCACGAGCAGAAGCTATCGAAATCGCATACGATAGTTGCCAACTTTTATACACAAGTTGCCACGCATCTCATCTCAGAAACACGTCCGGCTGCCGGTGAGATCATTGAGAAACAGATCATTCTGCAGTCGCTGATCAAATATCATAAACTGAGTCCCAAACTCTGCGCCACATTGCTCCAAAGCATCACAACGAATGAGATGCTGAGACGGAATGAGTGCATTGCCACCATTCGCGACATATTCACGCATGCCGAACAGTGTGGCATTGACAAGGCCACCGCCGTTGTGGAGCCCCTCATTAGGTGGGCCTATGATCACGAGAAGAGCATTGCAACGCAAATAATCAACAATATTGCTGCCATCGATCAGAAACTGTTGGCGGACACATTCGCCATTGGCATCATTAATTTCCTTGACGAAGACCAAGTACAGCAACTCGCCATCAGCAACAACAACAACTCGCCAAGAGCCACAGAGAGAGCAGAATATACCAAACTTCAGCTATTGCTGCACAAGTACAATAAGCAGCTTGTCTGCCTGGGTGATAATTTTCAGTTGCGCCTACGACGGCCTTTTAAGGCGCACAGTGAAACACCGGCGAGCATAAAGAGCTGCCTGTATGTGCACAATTATGAGCTGCTTATGCGAATGCTCGACCCGGCAATTACCAATGAGTCCAGCACCAGTTCCTTAATAAAGGATCTAAAGAATCTGCTTAAGTTAGTTTGCACCATGGAACGTTTGCTCCACTACAATGTCTTTGATGCGTCGAATTTTATGCAATGTCCGCTCATGAAGCGCATTGGGTTCTTTCTCAGCCACACTGAGATTCAGTACACGTCTATTCAGCCGGATATTAATCGTATAGACGACAGTGATTTTCATGAGATTCTAGATGAACAGATTGCCATACTCGAAGTATTCAATTCGAATGACATACTATTGATGTATCTGGAAAAACAACCGATGGAAATGTTGCTCGAGTTTATAGGCGTTCTGCTCAAGCATTGTTACGCACGCACTGATCACACGGAGAGCACAGATCGTACAGCATTGAACACAAAATGCGTCTGCATACTTGGCAGCATGTGTGCAATCAGCACGTATAGCGTCGATGCCATTTCTCATGTGGTCAAGAACCTCAAGGAGCGCAGTCCGCTAAATGATGTAATGATGATAATTAAGATGTTGTGTCGCTGCAAGGTCTTATCGGAGGAGTGCCTCGAATGGCTGGTCGGCAAGCTGAAGAACATATTTCAACATCACAATACAAATGTCGATATCATGTGCCAGGTGGTTGATCAACTACCTACTCTTACGCACTTTTTTAATGACATTGAGCATTTGCTTGACGTTATAATGATAGCGCTGATGTCGCTGATGAAGATAGCGTTAAAAAAATCATATCCAACCCAATTGGCAGTCCGAATTGTACGCTCCGTGGGCCACATAGCACAGAGTTGTCCCAATATTTGCTATTCGGAGAACTTTTTGGTTATTTGCAAATCGGTGGCTAATTTCTTAGCGATGCCAACTCTAGAGGTGCGCTATGCGACAACTGAAACGCTTACAACACTCCTAAATTCAAAACATTGCGTTTCCAACAGCGATTCGGATACAACTTGCAAGTATAAAAGACATTTGATGTTTTGTAATAAGCTGTACGGTGCCATTGCCTTTAAAGAGCTGTCGTCAACCGGCAAGGATACGTTGCTGAATAACCATTCGGTTACCATACAATCACTAATTGCATTTTTTGCCTTTAGTGCATTCCATCAGGAGCGTAGTTTGCACGATCTGATGTCGTATTGTGCGACCCACAAATTTAACGCAAACGATTTCAGTGCATTAAAAAGCCTCGCACATTGCCATAAGTTAACAGTGTGTGATCTTATGACGCCCTATTCGGATACCATGCTTCAAGAATGGATCTCACTGCAACGGTCCGCGTCTAAATTTCCTTATTTTCTGGGCTATGACACAAAGGAGGCATTTCTTAAAGCTAATTGTAAAAACATTATGGCTTATTCATTTATCTATCGCACACCGGAGGATATAAATCGTTTAAAGAAGGTTATAAGCGAGCAGGAGGCTGCCCCCATATTAATGGCCTATATAGTGTCAGATTGGAGCAATTGCATTGAATCGCAAAATGAGGACTTTCGGCAACATCTGGATAATCTCAAACATAATCTAACGCTCTTCGGGATGCATCGCTTGAGTGTTGCACTTAATGTGGAAACCCTTTATGAAACGATCAGACATTTGCACGATGGCGACGAATGGATCCGGTTGTTTGGCGACTCTGCGCCCTACAACAAACTACGACTGTGGTTTCATCTTAGCGCATCTTCGCTCTTCAAATCTTTGAACCAACACATGAGCGGCAAACAATGGTCAATGGATGAGCGTATTCAGGCCATGTCCATATTGATGTTTGAGCATAGGCTCCTTTTAATTGATTTGCTTGGCATATTGAAGACGGCTTGCTATCAGGCAATGCTCACCGATCAAGTATTGCACAACTTTTTTGCATACTGCACCATTGCTGATGCGATACTGGATGCGGCTAAGGATAGATCATCAAATATAAAGTCAGATGAGGATTTAATTCAAGTTAATTGCGCTTACTTTGTGAGCGACATTTGGCACTTCATATGCGGTTTTCTGATGCACAGTAAGTGTGAACAACTGCATCGAGTTGCTCTACTATATATTCAATTGAAGCTCAATACTTGCAGTTTTCAGACACACAACATCAACACAATCGATTTTGATGAAATAGGCAAACTTTTGATTGCCTCCATGCAACACGTTAAGACGGTAGAGCTGAAATTTTTGACTGCTGACATTTTGAAAAAATTCCTGAATATGTTCAAACTGCACCTCAATGAAGTTGTGGCTGACAGGGCGGCGAACCTGCAAACACTTTGTGATCTTTGCGAGTTAACTTTAAATGTACAGTCGCTGCTGGTGAATGAGGATAGCGAGGCGACTCAGCTGCAATCGCTGCGTGATCTTTGCGAGATGACGCTACCACGATTCGAGCAGCTCAGCGTTGTCGACTATATGCGCACTTTCCTCAAGTCCAATCGAATGGAACCCTTGCATGGCCTACGTGAATATATTGCCCAGCATAAGGAGGAACTGCAAAGCCATCAGCAATTGTTGTTTGAGCTAATCAATCGTCTGATTCACATGGTGCGCGAGTCTCCTAGCCAGAAAGGCAGCCTTGACGCCGTCAAATCTCTAGCCGAAATCGGACCACTCAAATTGAAGCGGAATACGTATTATTTTCAAACCGAATTTGATGACATTCAGCAGTTGCAGTCGTCGGAGCAACCGATTGTGCAGTTCCTGGGCGCCATTGTGGAAACGCTGGAAAAGCTTTTGTATAAATTCAATACGAGCACACAGAAAGCGCTTATCCAAGTGGCTGGCCATGTGGTCGACAGCAAAGATGGCAGCAGATTAGTCGCGGATCATCCATATTTGCGCGTATTTAAAACTAGCCCAAATAATTTGGGTTTCCTCACATCCGACAGCATTCCGGTAATCGATTGGCTGACCGTACTCAAATCTAGTGAAGAGTTGGACTATGAGCCATGGTTGTGCACATTTATGGGTGTTGCATTTGGCGAGTGCGGCTGGCAAGGTTTCGATGCATTTGCGGCCAAGTCCTTCACATTTGCCAAGGCTTGTCTGCAACCGTTTTTCAAACTTTTGCTTAGCAATAAGGATAAACATTTGGACAGCGTGGGTTCAATGCTCGAACACTTTTTTGAGAGCGTCGCAAGCGAGGCGAAAGGCGTCTACCAGGACAAGCGTGTCATCAAGCAATTCCTCTACATATGCGAATGCATTCGTCTTGTGAACAATTGGATCATTCCCATCAATCTTGGCAATGTGGTCAAGGCGAGCAATCATTGCCAGGCGTATTTCCTTAGCATTATGTATCTGGAGCTGTGGGCCTATTCCGCAAATGCAGCCCCTGATGAAAATATCTTGACAGATGAAAGCTTTCAAATGTCTGCAAAAGTGGCATATACATCGATTGGCTGTCTAGATGCCATTCCTGGCTTCCTGGATCCGTTGCGTTCGCGCTTTGATTATTACAGTTTGAACGATAACTTGTCGGGCATTCTGCTGGAATCAGATAATCTGGACGAACCGACAAGGCAAATGTGCATTGATATTATGAAGTCGAATGGAATGCTATCGCTAGCCGATCTTTATCAGCGTGTCGCCGTAGACCGGACAACGCAAGTGGACTATGAGGTATTGTGGCGTCTATGTGATTGGGACGCCGCGATTGATGGCCATCAAAAGGTGAATCGAGCGAACAGCATGGAGCTGGAGTTCCATAAGCATCACTATTTGGCACTCAAGAGCATCAGCAAACGGGAGGAGGAGACCACAGTAACAGCCATCAACAATGCCTATCAATGTGTCCAGGCTATATTGCGGAATATTAGCGTCGAGTGCTTACAGTCTGTCTACAAGTATATGACCTGGTTGTGCATGCTGCAACAGACCGAAGATTTTTGGCAGATTCAGTTTAGTCAACAATTGAGCCCAGCACAGAAGAACGTATTTAACAAGTGGCGAACGGAACTTAGTCTCACATATGGCAACTTTAGATGCAAGGAACAAATACTTGCCCATCAGATAACGCTGTTCAAAATGCCTGGCATGCGCGCCGATCGACGCATCAAACAGCACTATCTTCAAAATCCGGTGGACACCTATTTGCTCAAGTGCATCGGTGAATGCAAGGACGCGGGTAAACTGAATCTGGCCACCAAGTATATTGCCACACTGCGCGCTCTGCCGAACATCAAAAAGTCCACACAGATATCGGCGCTGCTAGAGGATGCGGATGTAAATGTGAAGACATGCAACTATCAGATCGCCAAGGCCATATTGCATCATGTGAATACAAATACCGATTTTAAGTTTTGTGTGGAACGTGTTCCGGCTTTGCGAATGCAGGGCGAATTTCAGCTGGACTGCAATGCTGATAGTTTTGCCAATACTTTGCGGCTTACATTTAATGCATCACTGCAGTTGCTGGATTATTTCAAGAAGCATAAGGCACAGCTTACGAAAATGGATTCCAATTTGATCGATTGGGATAAATTCGATCAGTTCGAGATTGAAAATCGTATGGCAGCGCATGCGGCCATTGCCAAATATGCGGATCGTGAATATCAACAGCTTTACGATTATCGCCAGTCGCAGGAATATAAAACGCTTGTCGACATCATCCAGCAGAATCGTCGCTTGGCCGGCACCGTGACGGCTAGCCGGCAGCGTGAGGATCGTGATCGTCAATTGGGCGCACTAAATATGAAACGATTCGCCAATCTGGACGAACAGGAACTGAATCGAATCGAGAACGATCTCACCGAGCATTTGTGCACAGCGATCACACATTTTATTGAATATTGTCAACTTGATAATGGATTCTCAAGTGCGGAAATTTATCGCATCATTGCGCTCTGGTTTACAAATGACCAAAACGAACAGATGCTGAATACCATCAAAGATGCAATACAATTGGTGCCCAGCTATAAGTTCATTTGCGTTGTCAGTCAACTGGCCGGGCGTCTGAACTCAAAAAATGCCGCTTTTCACAAGATTCTTGTCAATTTACTTGTACGATGCGGCCAGGATCATCCGCAGCAAACATTCTACAAGCTATATCCATTGGTTTATGCCTATCTCGATGGCGAATATGCCATTACACAACGCGCCGACATCGCCAAAAAGATTATAGCTCTCAGTTGTAAGGCGAATCCAGCTGCGCTCGAGGCCAGCAAACAATTCGAGCTTATGTTTCCAGCGCTTATTAAGTTTGCCAACAGCTATATTGGCCCAAATGGTAAGCCCAATAACGAAATGATGCCGGCAATGATAGTTGAACTAAATAAACTCAAACTAGACCGTGTGCAGTGTCCCACAATTGAGCTGGTCGTGCAGCCCAACAAGAAATACAATATAACCAGCATTGTGAAATGGACGGGCAAATATGAATTCTGTGGTGGTGTGAATGCACCAATTAAATTGATGTGCCTCTGTACGGACGGCGTGGTGCGTGCTCAGCTGATCAAGGGCAAGGATGATCTACGCCAGGATGCTGTCATGCAGCAGGTATTTGGCATTGTCAACGAGCTGTTCAACAGTGATTCGGAGTTCGCCGAGCGTAAATTGCAATTGCGTACCTACAAGGTAACGCCGCTCTCTATGCGCTGTGGCATCATCGAGTGGGTGAGCAACACAATACCGATCGGTACCTATCTGGCTGGTAATGGCACTGGCGGTGCTCACATGAAATATAGACCCACAGATTGGAACAACAATAAATGTCGCCAGATGGCATCTGCTGCACTAAAAAAGACACCCGATGTACGGCGAAGTGTCTACAAGAAGATTTGTGAGAAGGTGCAGCCAGTGTTTCATTATTTTCTGCTCGAGAAATTTCCAATACCGGGCGAGTGGTTCGAACGCCGGCTGGCCTACATCAATAGCGTGGCGACCACCTCCATGGTGGGTTATGTGCTTGGATTGGGCGATCGCCATACGCAGAACATTCTCATTGATGAACAGACCGCTGAAGTGGTGCATATTGACTTTGGTATTGCTTTTGAGCAGGGCAAGATTCAAAATACGCCAGAGACGGTGCCGTTTCGTTTGACACGCGATATGGTCGCTCCGATGGGTGTGTGCGGCACAAATGGTGTATTTACCAAGTCCTGCGAGGCCACCATGCATATTTTGAGGCGCTACAAGTCCGTATTGATCACCATACTGGAGGTCCTACTGTACGATCCCCTATTTATTTGGGGCGTACTCTCAACAGAGCAACAACAGAATCTGTCCAATGAAGAATCGAAGAACTTACTGGCGCAACGAGCTCTCTTGTTGGTCAAACATAAACTGGAAGGCGGGGTGCCTGGATTATTGGAGAACTCGGATGTAAAGACGCAGGTTCAGCGTTTGATCAACGAAGCAAAACTGCCCAGCAATTTAGCAATGCTATATCATGGCTGGGATCCATATATGTAATACATCTTCCTCCTAGACGCTCACGCATAACATCACAATTGTAGCACACACATTTACCCATTTAATTTATCTTTTAAATTATTTTCCGACCGAGACTTAAATTTTAAATTGTTACGGATTATTCGAAAACCAATTCGCAATTGGAATATTTTTTTTTAGCTAATGCTTAAGATAATTAAAAATATTTTAAAAATTAAAAATAAAATATAAGACAGTATTTCTGTCTGGAGTTGTTTTTTTAACTTATATTTTATATATTACATGGTTACAACTTTTGGCTTTTGAAATATGTTTTTGTAAGCGGCGCGAACGGCTTTGATTTTATTGTTTTTTTGTTTGAGTTCTGATCTTCGACTGACAGAAAATTTGAAGAGATTTAACCAATTTAAGATAGTTAACGACCAGCTTATTTGGAACAGTGTCTAGCAAAAATTTTAAGGTGCTATAAAGTTTAAACAAGGAAAAAAAAATGCGAAATGCTTAAATGCCAATTTGTTCAATGTTATATCACATTTGAAAAATAACCTTTAGTTTTTACTAAAATATTAATTTATTAATTAAAATTAGTCAAAAACTGAAAACATATCCAAAAAACGTGTTCCAAGTTATTTGAGACAGTCTTAAGAAAAGTTTAATATTTGGCGTATATAAGATTAAATAAGGATGTTAATACTTAGTATGATATCCTTTAGCCTTAACAACTTCGTTTAACCTTTTATTAATGGAAGATACCAGCTTCCGAGTAGTTTCTGGGCTGATCTTGCTCCACTTCTCCAGCAGAGCAGTTTTAAGATCTTGTTTGCTGGATATGTTGTGATTCCGGATGTTATTTTCCAACAGAGCCCACAAATTTTCAAAGAACTTTTAAATATGAAGACTGGGCGGGTGGAATTATGATGTGGGGACAGTTCCAGATAAGCCAGGACTGTACTATTCCGGACTTATGCTTGGCGTCTTTGTCCTGGTAGATCCGGAAACTACATTGGATTCTAGCTTCTCGGCACTTTGGAGTAAATTTTCCTTTAGTATATCAAAGTATACATATTTGTCCATTGTTGTTTCAATAATCACCAAATTTCCGACTGCGGCTGCCGAGATAGATGCCCATACCAGGACACTTTCTCCGCCATGCTTGACTCTTGCCTTTAAGTGTTTGGGATTAAGCTCAGTATTGGAGTGTCGCCACACACAATTCCGTCCGTCCGGGCCACAAATGTTGAATTTGTACTCGTATTCAAATATGACTGTGTTTCAGAACTCCAAATCCTTGCCCAAGTGGATTTTGACAAACGTCATCCTATACCCTCTATTTTTTGCTTATATAAATTTATTTTTCCGTGGTTCTCGGGCATTAAAGTCATGGTTGCGCAGAACTTGGAGCACAGTTCCCATACTGAACATTTTCCTTATTTCACCCTGCACCTATTGAGTCAGTTTTTGAGCCGATAGCTTAAGATTTCCCCTTATTTTCCTGATGATCCTTCGATCGGTGAAAATCGGGTTTGGTGCCATTCCGCCCTTGCCCTCCGTCCTATTTTCGTCGACGATACTCCCAATGACAACCAAATGACCATTTTAGCTATTTTTCAATATGAATATCCGATTTTTAAATGTTCCAGGGTGAGTTCCCTTTGCTCAATGGTAGTCAGTTTGCCCATGGTCCGTGTTGGCTTATTGCACCCGAAATGCAGGAAAAAACTTAGCCTATTTATACCGAAAATATTCAACCGGACGAAAAAAATTTGGGTTTATGGCACCCAGGTGTCTATAAAGTAACTGCTCCAAAAGGGCTTGAACAATAAACTTAGGTACTTTTTTACATAACCCGACTTAGCGGGTAGGGAAATCCCAGTTTATTAGGGTCATATATTTATTTCGGTGGTTAATAAATGTACCTGTCATCGGTTTTTGGAATTTTTAAAAAATAATGAATAATGAGTTTATGGCATGCTTCTAATTAGCTTGCAGCCGCTGTAGGTTAAACAGTTGTCGATCGCAGGTAGACCCACATAGGCCATAATTGGCCCATTGTGCTGCCGTATGGATAAAGATTCACACAGAGAGGTTAATAGAAGAAAAAGAGGCAGAACGGACAACTACTGGACTAGACAAACAACAAACAACCATGCCTGCAGCGGAATTCGAACCCGCGACTGATTTTTTATGTAAGCGATGTTAATGAGCTTAGCACACAAAATGCAACGACTCAACGCTTACGATCATCAAGACGGTTTCTCCTCGATGCAAACAGGTATTATATTTTGTAAGCGCATCTTTAATTTGATTCTGGAAAACCACTACTTACGTTTCCTTTAACTAATTAAACGTTAAGTTCAGTACGTTACAAATATGCGTAACTCACACAAGGCGACGCATTTTGCATATTTTTGAAGATGCTATGTAAGGTTGTAAAGTGCCGAAAATTCTGCATTATTCCACAAAACATTGTACATACAGTGGCATCAAGCTTATTATGGACGGTGTCTAGCAAAAATTTTAAGGTACTATAAAGTTTAAACTAGGAAAAAAACGCAAAATGTTTAAATGCCAATTTGTTTAATGGTATATCACATTTGAAAAAGGAACTTTTGTTTTTATAAAAACATTAATTAATTAATTAAAATTAGTCAAAAACTGAAAACATATCCAAAATACATTTCCAAGCTTAATTTGGACAGTCTTAAAAAAAGTTACATATTTGGCGTATAAAAACTTAAATAAGGATGTTAATACTTAGTATGATATCCTTTAGCCTTAACTTCGCTTAACCTATTTTTCATGGAAGATACCAGCTTCCGGGTAGTTTCTGGACTGATCCTGCTCCACTCCTCCAGCAAGGCATTTTTGAGATCTTGTTTGCTGGATATCTTGTAATTCCGGATGTTATTTTCCAGCAGAGCCCACAAATTTTCAATAACATTTAAGTCTGGAGGATGGGCCGGTTAAATTTATGATGTGGGGACAGTTCCAGATAAGCCAGGACTGTACTATTCCGGACTTATGCTTGGGGTCGTTGTCCTGGTCGATCCGGAAAGTACATCGGTTTCCAGCCTCTCGGCACTTTGGAGTAAATTTTCCATTTGTATATCGAAGTACACATTCCTGTCCATTGTTGTTTCAATTATCACCAAATTTCCGACACCGGCTGCCGAGATAGATGCCCATACCAAAACATTTCTTCCGCCGTGCTTGACTGTTGCCTTTAAGTTTTTGGGACTCAGCTCAGTATTGGAGTGTCGCCACATATAATTCCATCCGTCCTGGCAAAAAATTTGTACTCATATTTAAATATGACTGTGTTCCAGAACTCCAAATCCTTGTCCAAGTGGATTTTGATGAACGTCATCCTAGACCCTATATTTTTGCTTTTACAAATTTCTTTTTCCATTGTTCTCGGGCATTAAAGTCATGGTTGTGCAGAACTTGGAGCACAGTTTCCACACTGAACTTTTTTTCCTTATTTCATCCTGCACCTATTGAGTCAGTTTTTGAGCCGATAGCTTAAGATTTCCCCTTGAAATCTTGATGATCCCCGGCTCGTCCTGCTCGGTGAAAATCGGGTTTGGTGCCATTCCGCCCTTGTCATCTGTCCGATTTTCGTCGACGAAACTCCAAATGATGTAGAATACAGTTGAGGAGTTTAGATTGACCATTTTAGCTATTTGGCGATATGAATATCCAATTTTTAAGTGTTTGTTGCACCCGAGGTGCAGGATATAACTAATTTGACTACGAAGGATTGGTCTATTTATACCGAAAAAATTCAACTTAAGGTAGAAAAATCCGGGTTTTATGGCACCCAGGTGTCCATAATGTAACCGTCCAAAATAACCTTTCATCCTAACTAGCGGTCCTTTTTTACATAACCCGACCTAACGGGTGGGGAAATCTCAGCTTATTAGGGTCATATATTCATTTCGGTGGTCAATACATGTACCTGCCATGGGTCTTTGGAATTTTTGAAAAATAATGTATAATTATTTTATGGCAGGCAATAAAAATTTTTGCTAGACACCATCCAAAATAAGCTTGTCGTCACTGTACGTGTATGTAGTAAATATTCTAAAAATCATTTTGTTGCACTTAATATATTTTTTGTCTTTCGATATTTTAGGTCCACCACTAAGAATTTGACTTTCATTCATTTATTAGAGGGGGAGAAAAATAATTAACGAAACAAAAAATGGTTGCGACTTAAAGCCAAATGTCATTATATTTTTTAAGCATATAAAACGTATGAATGCCATAAGATATAATTTATTATCGTGTTTGTTTTCGAGTTTTTCCGCTCGGGAAACTTGGCATTTTTCCGCATCTCTAGCAAATGTTCCAAAACAATTTTATTCATCTCAATAGTATTTTTATACTATTATACCAAAATGGTATAATAGTATATTGGTTTTGTGCAATGTCCGTCATTCTGTCTGTCCGTCCGTATAAACGCGCGTTCCTCAGACACCCTTAGAGATAGAGACTTGAAACTTGGACGTATACTGGAAAGTACACTCAAATGTTAAAGTGTCTTGGGTTTGGACCTACGTCCACTAGGGAGCTAGAAAATCGATAAATTCGATTTTAGCAAATCGATAAATCCCCATATCTCTTACAATTTAATGAATATAGTCACCAATTTAGGTTGGTAGGGTGTTGGCGAGGTCCTTGAAAGATTGGCATGTGCCACGCCCCCATCACCCCAGCCCTAAAATTTTCAAATGGCTATATCTTCCGCAGTTTTTGAGTAGGGAACGTCAAATTTGGTAGGTATATTACTGGTAGTCGCCTTTAAGAAC
Organism: Drosophila kambysellisi; assembly: GCA_035042185.1. Lineage (NCBI taxonomy): Eukaryota > Metazoa > Arthropoda > Insecta > Diptera > Drosophilidae > Drosophila > Drosophila kambysellisi. The sequence goes on from JAWNLS010001026.1 coordinate 351,035, forward strand.
CGATAACAAATTTGTGGTGCCACGCCAACACCTGCGCCTATAATCGAAAATTCCGATTGTAAATCGATAACTCCGTATATCTCCGAACATTTTAAAGATAGAGTAACCAAACTTGGAAGGTAATTTGCTGGTAACCTCCTCCAAAGATTGGCATACCACGCCCACATCCGCCGCCCCCAAGCTAGAGTCGCAAAATTTTGCAGGTATGTTACTGGTAACTCCCCCAAAGATCGATAAATAAATTGGATGGCCACGCCCACTCCACCTACATAAACCGATACATCTGTTGGTATAAATCGATAAGCCCATATATCTCACGCAATTTGAAAACTTAAGTCACCAAATTTTAAAGGTATATTGCTAGTAACACCCTTCATAAATATGGAAAACAAATTTTGGACCACGCCCACCCCCGCCCACAAAAAACGATCAATGCATTTATCTCCCGCAATTTAAGAGCTACAGTTACCAAACTTAGAAGGTATATTACTAAGATCGAACTCCAACATTTTTTGGGCCACGCCCACTCCCGCCCCCAAATCCGATAAACGCCTATATCCCCCGCAATTCAAGTATTTCTTAACTGTATACAAATTAAGGTATAATAGTATTTCGCTGTCGGTTACGTCCGTCTGCAACGTTCTATCTTGTTTATTTTTCAATATTTACAAGTTTGACTTACATTAATAAAATGTAGGCTGGGTTTGAAGGCGAAAGAAGCATTAACGAAACTATTAGCATATATTATCAAATTCGTAATGTTTTATTTTCAAAATTATTACTTAACAATAAGTACTATATATTATGTCTTATTAACGAGCACTAAACAATGTTATACACATTGATTAAGATATTTAAGTTATAAAGTTAAAGGTACGAAATGTTTGATTTAAAATATTATCAGAATTTCCGCAGTCCTTATACTCTAAATCCATACGCAGAACATGGGTAAAAATTATATAATGCTTTTATGCACATAAACGTCTGCGCGCCTCTTAAATTCGAAAGAAAAGTTCTCGCAGATAACGCTTATCGATAACTCCTACTGTATCACTAATAATGATATATTTCGGTTTCCGATAGCATAAACTGACATGCTATTGATAAGCTGGTTTAATTTCGTCGAGCAAAAAGTTTAAAGTGCTAAAAAGTTTAAAAAAGGAAACAAATTCAAAATGTTTAAATGCCAATTTGTCATATTTGATGGATATGTTGTGATTCCGCATGTTATTTTTCCTGAATCTGGAGACTGGGCCGGTGGAATTATAAGCCAGATAAGCCAGGACTGTACTGTTCCGGGCTTAAGCTTGAGGTCGTTGTCCTGGTAGATCCGGAAAGTACGTCGGACTCCAGCTTCTCGGCACTGTAAAGTAAATTTTCCTTTAGTATATCAAAGTACACATATTTGTCCATTGTTGTTTCAATAATCACAAAATTTCCGACTGCGGCTGCCGAGATAGATGCCCATAACAGAACACTTTCTCCGCCATGCTTGAATGTTGTTTTTAAGTGTTTGGGGTTCAGCTCATTATTGGACTGTCACTACACACAATTCCGTCCGTATGGGCCAAAAATTTTGAATTTGAGCTCATATTCAAATATGACTGTATTCCAGAACTCCAAATCATTGCCCAAGTGTATTTTGGCGAACGTCATCCTATACCCTCTATTTTTTGCTTATATAAATTTATTTTTCCGTTGTTCTCGGGCATTAAAGTCATGGTTGCGCAGAACTTGGAGCACAGTTCCCATACTGAACATTTTCCTTATTTCATCCTGCACCTATTGAGTCAGTTTTTGAGCCGATAGCTTAAGATTTCCCCTTATTTTCCTGATGATCCTTCGATCGGTGAAAATCGGGTTTGGTGCCATTCCGCCCTTGCCCTCCATCCAATTTTCGTCGACGAAACTACAAATGATGACCAAATGACCATTTTAGCTATATTTCGATATGAATATCCGATTTTTAAGTATTTCAGGATGATTTTTGGTTGATCAATGGTAGTCCGTTTGCTCATAGTCCTTGTTGGCTTGTTGCACACGAAATGCAGAAAAAACTAAACTGACTATGAAGGATTGGTCTATTTATACCGAAAATATTCAACCTAACGAAAAAATCCGGGTTTATGTAACTGTTCCAAAAGGGCTGGAATCATAAAAAGAGGTACTTTTTTACATAACCCAACCTAGCGGGTGGGGAAATCCCAGTTTATTAGGGTCATATATTTATTTGGTTAGTTAATAAATGTACCTGTCATCGGTCTTTGGAATTTGTAAAAAATAATTAATAATGAGTTTATGGCAGGCAATTATATTTTTTGCTTGTCACTGCACCAATTAAGCTTTGAGACACTGTATTTGTGTGAAGGCCAGGACTAAATCTAATTGAGCTGTTCATATTGATAAAAAAATACGCAAATTGTTAAAATCTTTGAAGAGTATCGTAATACTTTAAATGCACAACTATTTTAATATTATTTTTGATATTTACGTAGAAGCACTACTCCGATATTTTAATAATTCGGCAGGCTACCAATTTTTATAAGAAAATATGAGTATGACAACCCTTATGGAATTTTGTAACGGCGGGGTATAAATAATCGGCTTCTGACGGTTGAATACCGTGCATGTATGCGAGTGCGTGTGTGCATGTGTGTGCGCGATTTACATGTACATGTGTAAATGAGTGGAGCTCTGTATGTGGAAAATACATACCATAAATTATTAAAGAGTTTTTGACTGCAAATTTGAAGTCCGTTGTGTTTATTTATTATTTTTTTGGTGAGACATATTCGAAATCATAAAAACAGTTTTAATTCAAATTTCTAATATTTTCAGCTATCAAAGAAAGCTGAATTCGGCAGCAAATGTCAGGCGTGGATCAGGTAATAGCAATTTTGTATATGTACATCAATACATACATACATACATAGGTGCGCATACCTTTGTGCATACACTTGTGAGTGTATGTGTGTGTTCATTATAACTTTTAAGGCTCCGAAATTTCGTGGAGTTTTATGCATCTACTGTATGCATGTACATGTAAATAAATATGCATACATAAATGCATTATTATTTGTATATGTAGATATTTACACACAACATATATACTTTTACACATACATGTATGTATGTATGTGTGTGTGCATGTGTGAAGCTTAATTTTGATGTTAGATTAAATAATTGTTTATTTCTTTCAGAATAAATCAGGAACTGCAGGTACTTTTATAATATAATCCGGATTTCTCCAAAATTAATTAATTTGTAAACATAATTTCAAAATACATACATATGTATGTACCTTACATACTAATATACGCATTCAGACTATTGCTTTAGTTCTACATTAAATATTTTTGAAACATGTATGTATGTGTGTCTATAAATGCGTATGTATGTTTTATATTTAATATGTATTTTGAATAAATTGGATTTTTGGACATACAAACATATATCAATACCATTCAAGACTTGTATGTTTGTGTTTATTTATTTTGCAATTTTTCGGTAAATCAAATCCAAAAATGTAATAGCTAAATCTGTTGAGGAGCGTAATATACCATGGAGCCAACAAGTCGATGAGGCCTCCTATGAAAACCTGTCTTCTCCAGCCATCGATGATAACTCGGGTAACATTAAATAAACTATATTTTAAACTAACACTACTATGTGCCTTTTTCTCCTCTTAAAAATAACAGGTACTCAAAGCTCAATGCAGTTCCAATTTCCGCCGTTTAATGTAAAAGAAAATAATAGTTTACCATTGAGTAACGTGGGCAAAGGACGTAAAACATCCCACAATCATGGTAAGTAATTTACAAACGAACTTTATACACTCTGAATTATGTGAATGTATAGATATTATTATTGGGATTGGATAAAGCGTACTAAAATGTTTTTAAGCAACACTTTTAAAAGCTATTAATAACTGTGGGAAACAAATATTTATTTTCTCCATAAATGTGTCCAGCGTCATTTGTAAAATAGATCAAGGTTCTATGATATTATCTTCCTCTTTTTCTATGTTGTATAGATGTAATACATTGGACGAGATGCTCTTCAAAGGTCTATTTAAGAAGTCACTTTCATTATTGGAAGGCATTAGATCGCATGCTATCAATCACGTGTGGTCCATAACATTCTTAGACTAGGGCCAACTTGCCTTTTGCATATAAAGCTCCGATCAATATAATAGTACTGTAAAAATTAACGAAAAAATATATTTAAAAACATATGGAACTATTTTCTTAACAAACATATCTACAAGAAATATGGGATAGCTATAATATTAAAAACAAAAGAGTTTTAAAATTAATCCTTAACAAGCCGACTAAAATAAAAGAAGTGGAAAAGTCAAAGCCTTCGTAACCTTCCCTTAAGCTTAATACTTCGATTCGTGTCCACAGCCACACAGCTGTGGTGCAAAGAGCTCAGGTCAAATTAAAAAAGGTGCATTCAAATATTTCCAAATATTTTTTGTTTTAAATTTAAAGCTAAAAAGTAAATTAAAAATATGTATAATTTATGTCAAATAAATTATGAGTCAAATGGAATATATGCATAGAAAAAATTAAAATATTCAGTTTAATTTAGAACTGTCGTCTATCTCGATAACGTATACGAAAACAGCGATCGGTAGTTTAGGTGAAACTTGTCCTCAAAGATGTTTTTTTTCTCCATAAATTTATGGATTTGCAGATTAAAAAAAAATTTCAATAAAGAAATTTTGAAATTTCTAAATTTATAAGGTGCATTTATTCAATTTAAAAAATTTTAATTTTTGAAACTTTTTCATTATTAATTTGCACTATACTTTACTCACTCTTATGCTTTTTTTTGTTTATTATTATAATTAATTTTTACCTTTTATGTTATATAGCAAACAAGAAATAATAATTTAATCTTTGGCAAAAATTACATGACATTTCAGTCCTTTTGAGAAAATTCATTAACTTAACTTTCAACTAATATTTCCTATTAGAAATATAGCCAATTTGACAACATAAAAGACATATATTACCCTTTATCTTTCGATATCTCTATTTATACATATTTTCGTTTTAATTCTTTATTTTTTATAAATTGGACGTTTCAATCACCGGCATATATGCAAATAGTGTGAATTTACATTTATAATTTAATACACACGCATTGATGCAGAGCTTAACGTAAATTTTGAATAAGAAAACTAAACTCTTACATTTTCAAAATTATTTAAATCAAAAATTGTAGATATTGAAATAAAAATTATTCATTTGGCGTTTTTCACAGAATTTCCAACAAAGAAAGTACACAAAATTGCTTGTTATCATAAAAGCTTGTTATGATAAAAAAAAAAACTGTTATCGTAGGCTCGCCGAGTAAACCGGAGATAATCTGATGACATCTGAATTAAAGTCAGCAATTCGAGATTCCGATTCGGTGGGCTTGGAACCAAGTTTTTTCAGGATTTAGCAAAATAGCTTTAAAACCGAGGGAGAATGGATGAAAAATATATTTAAATTTCCTTGGTTTGTTGTTGATCAAGAATATATATAAAAGAATAATTGAATGTTGTTCGATAAATTAAGAAGCTCGAAAAGTCAAGTTTTGTTACATATATTTTAGGACATACCAAAGTTAATAGTTCGGTTTTATTCGATACGGTTAGAAAAATTACTGCACACCAAAATCTGCAATTTAAACTGAAATAAGTAAATAGACTCAAATAATTATTTTGAAATTAACCTTAGCTTTTAATATGTCTTCTGTCCAGACCGCCTTTGAAATCTCTTGAATAGCATAGTTTAGAATTTCTTGGACTTTATCCACCTGCTTTTTGAATGTATATACTATTTCTGTGGTAGTTGCTATTGGCTGTTTAGCACACCAGCACTCTTTATTGGTCACGAAACTCAACGATGCGTACAGGATACCAGCCTCTTTAGCCAAAACTGCTTCTGGACATAGTGTCATGCTTATGACATCAGCTCCCCAATTGCGATATGCGTTATTTTCTGCAAAAGTTGAATAACGAGGCCCTTCTAACGTTATTACAGTTGCCTTAGGATGTCCAGGGAATTTTAGGTCTCTGGTTGCTCTTAAGAGATTTTCCCTTGTACGTTCGCAAAATGCCGGATACATGGGGATATGGCATACGCCAAATGGGCTGCCCACAACGCCATCATAAAATGTTTGAGCACGTTTTGATGTATTGTCAATTATATCGTGCGGGACAATAATGTCTCCAGCATAAATATTGTCACGCAGGGAACCGACGGAGTGCGTACCTATTATATGGGTGCATCCCAACTTGCGCATCGCCCAGATGTTAGCTCTATAGTTAATATTGGATGGCATTATATCATGAAGACGTCCATCGCGCGATAGAAGAGCACAGCTCACATTTTCAATAGATCCTTCAATAATAAGATCTGAAGGCTTTCCGAAGGGTGTGCATACAGCGCATTCCTTTCTATCCGTTAGTACTGTTGGTGTGTCGAGCCCAGATTCACCTATAATTCCAATTTTGACTTCATTTTTACTTTCGTCCATACTTCTGAGAAAATTTTAATGTTCTTCAAATATCTAACTTAATTTTGATTATAATTTCAATGTATACTCCCTCATCCTAAATTTAATAAAATGTTAGTTAGGTTGACTTCTCATGACTTATCATACCTGGTAAATGAAAAAGTGTTTTGTTTGCCAATTCATAATGGATCAGACCGCTTTTCCCGTAATCCCCCACAGAATGGGATAACCAATCTATATAGAAATGTATTTAAATAAATTGTGTGTGCTGACTGATATACCATTAACATATACCACAAAAAGCATGATCATTTGAAGAAGGTGAGAGAGTCATCTGACGATTCAATGACAGATTGGTTGAACATCTTGATTGCCTCTCTTAAGTAAGCTCTGATAGGAATGCAGTACTGAGAACGACTTCTACATCTTCTTTTCATCTGTGGCCTTGTTAACAAATCTTATATAAATTTCTTATTGAAAGCGATGATGCATTATTTAGAATTACGTTTTTTAGCATATAATTTACAAAGGCTCTCGTAACTGATGCGTCTATCTTCTTTATAATCGAATGTCATGAATACTGCACGTCTGCCGCTGATAATTTTAGGTAATTTTTCCATTTGCCATTATCCTTCTTCCTTTTACATCATTATTCTCTGGTCTTCTTATTGGCTTCTAAATCTTTAGGTTTAAGGCCCAATATGGACAATGTTTCTGATAACCGCTTCTGCAGAGTGTCTTGTAGGTCTCTAACTTATTTTTCCCAGTCCTTACTACATTTTCAGATAAAACTGAACTGAACTGAACTGCCTTTAGATATCTGCAGCAATCTATTCGAGCTTGGGTAAATTATTACTCCGATTTTTGCTTCCTTTAACCCATTAGATTGCCAAGTTGCAGGATAAAACTAGTGTTAAGAAGTTTTAAATGCAACAGGCAGAACGAAAAATACCACAAGTGGTATGAGTACTTATCTTCAAGACCAGCTCTGTCGACTAATCTCAAACCCGCGATTGATTGATGTAAGCGATGCAAAGACTCAACGCCTACGACCATTAAGCCTGCTACTTGCTTATACAGATAACCAATTATCTCTGCTTCTGATTCATTCCAAATACCTATCATTGTAGTAAAGGATTCGCTTTACGATCTTTTTAACTACGATTATAAAATTATAATTTTAATTGACTAGCTTTAATATAAACAAGATAGAACGTTGCAGACGGACGTAACCGACAGCGAAATACTATTATACCTTAATTTGTATACAGTTAGGAAATACTTGAATTGCGGGGGATATGGGCGTTTATCGGTTTTGGAGTTCGATCTTAGTAATATACCTTCTAAGTTTGGTAACTGTAGCTCTTAAATTGCGGGAGATAAATGCATTTATCGTTTTTTGTGGGCGAGAGTGGGCGTGGTCCAAAATTTTGTTTCCACATTTATGAAGGGTGTTACTAGCAATATACCTTTAACATTTGGTGACTTAAGTTTTCAAATTGCGTGAGATATATGGGTTTATCGATTTATACCAACAGGTGTAACGGTTTATGTAGGTGGAGTGCGCGTGGCCATCCAATTTTTTTATCGATCTTTGGGGGAGATATTGCCATTTGAAAATTTTAGGGGCGGGGGTGATGGGGGCGTCGGAGGTGGGCGTGGCACATGCCAATCTTTCAAGGACCTCGCCAACAACCTACCAACCAAAATTGGTGACTATATTCATTAAATTGTAAGAGATATGGGAATTTATCGATTTGCTAAAATCGAATTTATCGATTTTCTAGCTCCCTAGTGGACGTAGGTCCAAACCCAAGACACTTTAACTTTTGAGGGTACTTTCCAGTATACGTTCCAAGTTTCAAGTCTCTATCTCTAAGGGTGTCGGAGGAACGCGCGTTCATACGGACGGACAGACAGACGGACAGACAGAATGACGGACATTGCACAAAACCAATATACTATTATACCTTTTTGGTATAATAGTATAAAAATACATTAATAATTCAGTTCAAAACAGATAGTTGGGTGGGGAAAATGAGCACGGAAGAGATATTGTGTGTGGTAATAAATATCAAATACCTTTTTTGAGTTTCCAAGTTTATAAATTCCATCCCAAAAATAAGGCGATTATACCAACTGAAAGCCCATGTTCTTTGAAAGTTAAAATAAAATAAGAGTTTAATTTAGCAAATGCACTTATCCGCCTCATTATTGTTATAATAGACAAAGGTACGATGCAAATACTTCATGATAATCGAAAACTGCTCATTGGTTACACAATTTAGTAAATATCACTCTTATTTTAATTACGTGACGTGAGCTTAGGTGCATTTAAAGTGCTAAGCAGTGCAAATGTTTTTTAAAAATCTTTAATTATTTTTATAGATTCCTCGAAAAAATTTAGCCCTTTTCCGGAGAATATAAGAAAATTTATACACAGAAAAAATGTGAATTGGTATCTGTTAATCAATAATTAATAATATTCAAATTATTTTAACATATATAGGAACAAAAGAATACTTTGACAATTATAATTAAATGATTTAATTTCACACTTTTCAGATACAAAAAAAAAATATGGAAACCCAGGTTCTCACAATAATCCAAAACGTGACGATCAGCAATTAAATGCTTGGACCTCTAGACGACTTTTTACAGAAAGTTCTGCGACCTCCATTCGGGTATGCAGTGTTTATAATATTATTGTCATATTTTCATAGATAGTCAAATTAAAATTGTAAATATGTCCAAACGAAGTACAGTCAATTTAAATCTGGTCTATCAAAAGTATGTTAGCGACTCAGTTAAAACTAGGAACTTGGACTATGGCTTTGTAAAAAGACTTCCGCATCAGCGTATGATTCGGATTTTCCCAGATATGTGACAAAAACGAAAATACATTTTTTTTTTATGTATCTATAACTTTTAATTTTTTAGGTAAAGCCGTTTTCCATTTAATTGCATGAATGGACAATCAAAAATTAACGTTTCAAAAGCGTCGGTATTAAATCAAAAAATTACATTCGTCAGGGAACTTTTAAATATATCGTTATAGGGAAAAATAATCATAGTTAAATTTACAATAATACTTTAATGCATGTAGATGAATCAAAATGAGGATGGGCAGTCAACAAAATTGGACAATCGCACTTGTGAACCCTTGGATGAAATTAAGATTCCCGCAATTAACGTTGCACCAAAAAAGACAACATGGGCTTCAATCGCTTCGCAGCCAGCTAAAATAACTTCGAAAGTAAGTTCATAAGTGTTTTTTTTTTTTTTGTAAAGTGAATGTAAAAACTATTTTGTTGTAATTTTTGCACACACAGACAACCTTTACCGCTTCCAGCCATAAGAAGAAAGGTCCCGGCATGCCGCCACCCCCCATGGTACCCGGAAAGCATAATTTAGATGTTAATGTATGGGATATGCCAAACAGTAATCCACCGCTAGTACCATCCCCGCCTTTACCAATTGATTTGTCATATTCGGAAGTTAATTTTTCTGTAACGACTAGCGAAGAACCATCACCTGCCCCTCGATCTGAAAAAGATGAATGCCATAGGTTGGCTAATAACAGTAATTTTGCTTGCGCTAAATCTTCGCCGAATGGACAACCACGAAAAAACTGGGTTGCGCCGCCGCAATCTGTTCATCATCAAGAAATACGGCAAGCGAGCGGTACCACTGCTCAACCTGTCCGGCGAACTGTCCCTGTCGGCAATCAAATTCGGTTAAACGATCGTCGAGGCAATTTCGGTGGAATTCGCAACGACTATGACACAAACGTTAGGCATGAAAATAATCGTGATGAAAATAATCCACATGTTGCACCAAGTGCATCTAAACCTGAAGAGGCGACGGCTGATCCACAAATATTATTGGACGAATTGAAGGACAAGAACAACTATAATCCAACAGAAATCGATTTAAATAAAGCAACTTCCGCACGGTAAAAAGTCTCTGCCATCAATTTGGTAAAAAAAAGAATTAATTTGTTTTCTGATTTCTCGTAGGTTCTTTGTCATAAAATCTTATTCTGAAGATGACATTCATCGCAGTATAAAATATGAGATTTGGTGCTCAACAGATCATGGCAATAAGCGACTTGATGATGCTTTTAAGGAACGGCACAAAGAAGGCGGTAATGTTTTGCTTTTTTTTTCCGTAAATAGTTCAGGCCATTTTTGTGGCATGGCACAAATGATGACTTCAGTGGATTACAATTCAACATCCACCGTTTGGTCTCAGGACAAGTGGAAAGGGAAGTTTAAAGTTAAATGGATATATGTCAAAGATGTGCCTAATGGAAAGCTCCGACATATTCGACTCGAAAACAATGACAATAAATCAGTGACGAACTCAAGAGATACACAGGAGATACCAAACACAAAAGGCATAGAGGTGTTACAAATATTACACTCCTACAGGCATTCAACATCCATTTTCGATGATTTTTCCCATTACGAAAAGAAACAAGAGGAGGAGGTGTCGTCAAAACGACCCACTATCCATGTTACAGATGCCATTAGCCAAACTCAAGTACCAATCAACCGACATTATGTCCGTGAAAAAGATGATAGAGAACGGGAACGCGATGTGCGAGACAGCCGTAGCTTAACCATTAACATGTCACAAAAGAATTATTTTAGCGGTGGAAATAATTTTCGTGATCGAAATTCAGTCCATAAAAGTGGCGCCGGCAATTATCACAACAGCTATAGCGACTATCGGCGAGGCTTTGATTGTCAGCGACCACTTAGCGCGGCCTATGTAACGAAGGACAGAGAAACTGTGCAGAGTGATCGAGAAAATCATTTTGGATCACGTCATGGGTCTAACAACCGAAGGGACGAACATCCACACAGCCATTCAACTAAAGCAAGGTTAAATAACCGGGATTTCAATACTGAGCAAATGAAAAGTGATGTACGATTTAGAGCCGAAATTTCAACAACAAGGGATTTACCAAAAGTATGCATTAACCCTTGAATATCTGCATAGATTTGTATACCAATTTATATTACATGATAACCTTCCTTACGTTGCAGACTAATGAAAATGATAGAATGCGAAACAATGACTATTAATGTGACTGAGCTGCAGAAAAAATAATTAACTGATTGGACGTCTAAATGTACGCCACTTAGAATCCTCATGCCTGTGTGCACCCACGATTAGCTGATTTCATGATTTTCTAAAAAACATAATGTGTGTACAAGCAGTAAATTAGAATGATAAAATTAAGCTGAAAATAAAGCCAACAATCGGTAATTAGGTTTAACTACAATAATATGATAACATTTTTATGTAATTTATTATATTTATATAAATCGGTTGACTCTTTTTTTGAACAGTTCATTCAAATATTATTGAATCGATTTGTACACAATTTAAAGTCAAGGGTTTACTTGTTTCATTCCTTGTAGCTGCACTGCTAATATTAATAAAACTTATTTTCATCTATATAAAGTGTAAACTGAGTATGTGAAATAATTAAAGTTACCATTTTCATTATACCCATTGTTGCCTCAATCTCAACAGCACTGATATCAATTTATATATTAAAATGTACAAGAAAAATTTAAATATTCTGATAATAAAATATATCATAGCGCATTTGAAACTTGTGGAAGAATCCCGTCTATCAGTGTTGTTGATTAATCAATTAAATTGAGTTTGAAAATCAACTTATGGCGGTCGAGTTCTCAACCAGTGCGCCAAACTGGAATTGGAATCCGCATGTTTACCGATTGAAATTCTAAATTCGAGTCCAAACATCGATTCAAATTTATTTTTTTTAAATTAAAATGCAAGAATTAATTACATTTATTTCGAAAAGACCGTTTTGGAACCAAAACAATGTATCGGAAAAACGTAATGATCGAACCTGTTACTTGGGTAAGTGTATGATGAATAGATTGTTTATACAAACGCTCATGGCTAGATCGACTCGAATGTTGATACCTTAGTCGTAGATGCTTCTTCATATACAAATTTTCATTTGCTCCACTTTGTAATCATTTATTTTTAATACATTTTTAATGGGGTTTTCTGACTCTCTGACATCATTCATTATAAATTTGAAAAACACTGTATATAACGCGTCGGTGGCGTCTATGAGAGCGATTTAGCTCTGGAAAAAATCGTGGGCGACACAGTGTTATATTTGTTTTAATAAGCAACGAGTCAGTGAATTAAAATTAAATTGCGATTTTGTTTTGCTTTTTTATTGGCAATGCATATCGCCCTCATTTTACTCAAGATTTAAATTTGTCGAGCTTAGTTGTGACACACTGCTATTCAAAAATACATATATATATTCATATTTCAAAATGTTAAAGTTACAACTATAAATTTGGTTACTATTTTCGATTGTGAGCAAAATACCTGAAGTTATTTTTACTTAGCCTCAATGTTTTTCGGTCGAGTACGCTTCGTATATTTGGTTAAACTTTCACCAAGGAAATGATTTGATGTATCCATCGGGTTTTCCTTATCTTCTGAAGTTGTGATCTGAATTTTATAAGCACCATCTCAGTTTTCACCGCTGTGAAAATTGAAAAAGTATGTGTTGCCAATCGTACGTCAGTTAAAATACATCCAGGCCAAACTGTCATCATACCGTGAATGCTTTTAAATTCGAAAAAAATCATATGTTTAAGTCGTGCAAACAGGAAAAACGTAGCATTCACGATCACATTATGTGTATAAGTTCTTGGTTAGCATTGAAATATAATACTGAATGTAAGTTATAGGGTAACACACACATGAAGTTTACTACTATTGTTCGATAACTTCGTCCGTCTCTGTAATATCCGATAGAAAAACCCAATATAAATATATAATTTCCATTTTGTAAGGGGGTCCGGACTGCAATTTTTCTAAATTTTAATCTTTCGATCATGTGCGCCTATATAATGTTCGGATGTAGAGGCCAGCTTTCCCCTCCCTATTTTTGTACGATCTTTTTGGTAACTCTTATCAATTTGTACGCACATATATATACATCGATACACATGAATTCACTGAAAAAAATAGTACTATTATCAGTTCCGAGATTTAAATAAAACAGCTATCTTCGACTCGAAATATTTCATACCTTTGCAGAACAAAGTTAACTTGTCGAAATCTGAATTTCACTGTAAATTGTAAAAGTAAATAAGAATATCTTCGCAGCTATATGTTGCAGTGATCCGAGATGGCCGGATAAAACATTTATACTGCCTGCAGAGAAAAGACGGACATATTAAACTAACTTTATGAACAAAAATATTAGTTACTTTATGTTTGATTCGATTCTTTCACCAATATAAATACATGACACATGCTAGTGCTTATGTATATTCTTAAGCGCTGAGTGCTGAGCTTATTGAAAATAACGAATAAACTACAAAGACAGATTATTATTACGGTGCTATATTTTTTACCGCAGCTATGTATATATACATGTATGTCGAGCGTCATGAAATTAAGAGAAACTGTAAGCCGAAGCAAATTGTTTTCATCAGTTCGCTTTGACCTGCCTCCGCGTTTTGAGTTGTTCGCTGCTAGAATTTGACAAAGTAAAAATGGATGAGGAACTTATGTGGAAAGGCTTTTTTAATAAGCTGCAAGAAATTAAAATGAATCCACCCACAGAACACGAACACCAGTGAGTACACATTCATAGCAGATTATAATTATGTGTATATATTAATTAATGTACACCTGTGAGTCACAATTTTGAATTTATATGATGTGAACTGTATATAATATATTGCATAGACATTTATCTGTATATGTGTATGTATATATTACATGTGCATCTCTTTCATTATTTGAGAAATGAGATTCTGCTCAGATCAAACAATGACACATACATATGTACATAGTTAGAAATGAAGGTAGGCACATAGATCCGGTTTTGTTCGGCGTTATTATTGTTGCGTAAAAGCTGTGCGAACTGTTTACACAATTGGAGCGCGTAAGCTCTAAAATATCGATATTTTTTTTTAAAATGAAAAATGTTTTGTTTATCTATTTATCGAGAAAACATATTTATTTGATTTAGATATTTTAAAACATGTGGAGAATATGAATTAGATTAACATTCCTTCAACTTCCTCTGTAAAAATAAAAATCTAGCCCTTACTGACGTCATCAAATATAGCGTGTGTCATTATAAATTAAAATTACATTCGGAGTGACTCAGAAGTCTTTGGAGAATTAAGGGACGGTTGCACTTCAAATTTTAGCAAGTAAAGTACGGTTATCTTAGGCACGCCGAATATTATATACACTTGCAAACATCCGACTTATAAATTCAATTAAAAATGTACATTTTAATCCGAAGTTGAAGATAATATATTTATTGTGAAATAAGATTAAATGTTTAAAGAAGTGAGCCATATACATACATCTTCGAATACCTCGATGGCCCCACTTATAACTAATTTTTAGAGCGATTGATTATATGTGAGCTTTATGACATAGCAGTTCGATACAGTTGGCAACGGCTTTATTTAACTTGCAAAAAAAAAAAACAAGAGAGAACGTTGCAGTCGGACGTAACCAACAGCGAAATACTATGATACCATAATTTGAGTGCAACCAAGTTTGCCTTTCAGATTGAGGTAGATATAAGATAGTAACCCATCTTCGAAGTTTGGCTGTAGCTCTTAAATTACGGAAGAAATTAATTTTCGAGATTTTGGGGGTGGAAGTTGGCGTCGTTAAATAAAATTAAAGAGAATTTTCCTAATTATCTGACTTACAAGGGGGGAGGGCGCCGGTGGTGGGCGTGGTATATGCCGATCTTGGAAGGACATCGCCAACAACCAACCAACCAAAATTGTTGACTGTATCCATTAAATTGTGAGACATGTGACTTTATCGATTTGCGAAAATCGAATTTATCGATTTTCTAGCTCCCTAGTGGACGTAGGTCCAAACCCAAGACACTTTAACTTTTGAGGTTACTTTCCAGTATATGTTACAAGTTTCTAGTCTTTATCTCTAAGGGTGTCGGAGAAACGCGCGTTCATACAGATGGACGGGCAGCACGACGGACATTGCACAAACACCACCTTCGGTATCATAGTATAAAAATGGATATATTCTAAGTCACATCAAGAAGGACAAAGATATAGTGAGCATAATATTTAATTTCACTTAATATGTAAACAATTAATACATAACTTAATACTTAAAAATTCTCTTAAGCGCTAAAGCGATCTCGTGTTGTTTTTGCCTTTCCACTTCTGATAATCAAGTCAGTTGTTTTTTTTTTAGAATGTTCCTAAATCATTTTGTTCCACTCAAAATATTAGCAGTATTTTTCCGCTCACAACTAATAAAAATTTGCATTCACTATGTAAGTGTAAACAAACCCTGTGCAAAGATTTAAAATTACAATTAAAAAACGGCCGATAATTAAATAAATAAAAATGAAATTTGTTTTTTAAGATTATTATATTGTATTACATCTATTTTAAATTATTAGTATATAATCTAATGGTTAAAATCGTCTGAATATGCATTACAATTGTACACACTAACTTCATTGACAAACAGATCTTGCAAAATAGTGAGGAGTATTTAAAATAGTAAACACAACGCCTAATTTCACTTCAATATTCCATTGAAATCAATTGATATGCGCAACGATTCGTATAGCAACTAACAGCTGTGACTGATTCTGATGTTGCCTATGTGAACAGTGTTTCAAATTCTTGAAAAATTCAAATTTATCGTAGAAGATGTCACTGTGTGATCTGCTTATACGAATTTAAAACAAGTGAATACTATGCAGTCGAATACTTCCCACTCTGATATTAGGTTATAAAAAGTTTCTGCCGATTGAGAAGCAAGTTCGTTGTGAATTATCTTAAAATAAAATCGCTCTATTATTAAAGATGCTTAAATATATTTTTTATTTTTGAGAGTCCCTATCTCTCCTGTTCATAAGATATGCTTTCCCAGAAACATACTCACATTATGATATAATGTGTTTCGAGGATTCATCGAAGTTCCCCCATGTCAAGCTTGCTTCAGCCTACAGTGACCTGTCATCTTCGACTTGGACTTATGTGTCACTTATGCCTGTGGCTCTAATTGAAACTAATCTGCTTCCTTTTTTGCTTACTCAGCCTCATTTCCAGCTATATCTTTGTGCCTTGGGAGCAATCTCAGTGCATTTTTGGTGCCACACCGTGTTGGGCTAGTTTGGTTCTTGCCTCTTGAACCAGAAAATCTTCACTCTTCTTAAGGTCCCGTTAGACAACATCATGTCTTCTATGTCTCAAACTTTGGCTTCGAATTTGCCTAGCTATGGCTAAACTAAGGCCTACCGCTCGAAAACCTGTGAAGTAACAAAATACATACATACGTAGGTATAGGATAACGTTTAAGATGAAATTTCTACCATCCGACGTACCTTTCCTTTCTGGTTGTTCAAGTATGAACATGTGATGCTCTGGGAATCAGCCAGCGGACTCATGCTGCTCTCTCAAAGGTAGGTACTTGAGGCTGAGTCATGCTATTCTTAGAATTTCCGACTGCGTTAGATAAGAAACAAGTGTATTTAGTTTTCAGATTTTTTAATTAAGTAAGGTCTCGCTTGGACGGCCAAGTGAAGAGATAATATTATCTAAAGAGGATATCCTCGTGGTGGAATAAGAGATGCACGAAG
Source organism: Drosophila kambysellisi (assembly GCA_035042185.1). Lineage (NCBI taxonomy): Eukaryota > Metazoa > Arthropoda > Insecta > Diptera > Drosophilidae > Drosophila > Drosophila kambysellisi. The sequence continues at coordinate 368,223 of JAWNLS010001026.1, forward strand.
CCATTCTACGAGAGGAAATGGAAATCACCAAACTATTTTTGGCTAATCCAGCAAGAGAGGAGCTGTAAAGTTTGAAGTAAGCGCTGGACATTCGTGTGGGGACGATTCTGAGATTTATAACGACTTTGGAAATGAAAGACCAATCATGGAGATGTCCAAAAGACAATGATGAGCTTATATTCGAAGCCGTGATAATGATTGGTTTAATCGATATAAAATTGGAGAATCTGCAACATGACCACCTAGAGCCTAACTGATTGGCAGATGTATCAGATGTAACAGATGTATCCACTCAAGGAACTACGATTGATCAAATTCAGTGAGGAGAGCTTAAAAGCTTAAGGAGGTAAGCGGCAAAAGTTACAAGATGATCAAGGCGCTCGAGTGTCCGCTGGAAATGGAGCAGGAGAAGCACACACTCCTGAGCGAAAAATATGAATTGGACCGCAAACTCAGTTTCATGGAAGATCGTAATCATGTGGATCGTGATGCCGAAGAGGCACTGAACCAAAAGTTGAAGGATGCACCCACGCTGGCCATAAAGCCAGAGCCAGACCGTAGAGTCGGAGCTTGCCGAGGCGCACGCCATGCTCAAGAAGTCGCGTTGGGCTCGCAAAGATGCCGAAGAGCGCTCAAATGCGGAGCATCGCCATCGAATCGAACTGCAGGCCCAGCTCAAGGTGAACGAAGAGGAACTGATCAATTTAATGAAGAAGTACAGCGCCATCGTAGAGAAGGAGGCCGAACTGCAGCACAATCAGGGTAATGTAGAAAATGTTAGTGATCCCTCCATTGCTGTCATGTGCAATCGTTGGGAGATGCACACCAAGAAGCTGGAGTCGCTACTAGAACTGGAGCAAGCTACAAGTACAAAACAATTGATTTTTGGTTTTATTGTCGCATGTGAAAAAAAGCAAAAAAAATGTTGAGTGTAGATTGCAAGAAACGGCTAAACTGCTTTAGTTATATGAGCAAATGTTGCTCTTATAATGGCAGTTGTGGTATATTAATATTAATATATATAATATATATTATATATGTATATATTAATATATATTAATTTTATAGTTGATATAAGATAAGGATTTCGGTACAGTTCATACAAAAATGCGGAGCTGCTAAAGGTATATAACTAACATTACACAAATGTAAATGAAATTAACTGATTTTGCTATTGGCTTTTCAGTAAATAACTGGAAGTCCCTTTGACTGCTTTGCCTCGGGAACCAAATTTTCCGTCTGTATGAAACCGCGTTCCTACGACACCCTTAGAGATAGAGACTTGAAACTTGGAACGTATACTGGAAAGTACCCTCAAAAGTTAAAGTGTCTTGGGTTTGGACCAACGTTCACTAGGGAGCTAGAAAACCGTGAAAATCGAATTTAGCAAATCGATAAATCCACATATCTCTCACAATTTAATGGATACAGTCACCAATTTTGGTTGGTAGGTTGTTGGCAAGGTCCTTGAAAGATCGGCATGTGCCACGCCCACCTTCGACGCCCCCATCACCCCGCCCACCTTCGACGCCCCCATCACCCCGCCCCTAAAATTTTCAAAAGGCTATAACTTCCGCAGTTTTTGAGGAGGGAACGTCCAATTTTGTAGGTATATTACTGGTAGTCGCCTTTAAGATCCGATAACAAATTTGTGGAGCCACGCCCACACCTGCGCATTTAATCGACAATTCCGATTGTAAATCGGTAACTCTGAAAATTTTAAAGATAGAGTAACCAAACTTGGAAGGTAATTTGCTGGTAATCTCCTACAAGGATTGTCATATCAATTTATGGACCACGCCCACAATCGCCGCCCCCAGGAACTTCGTCCCTATTAATTTAAAATGCGCATATCTGCCGTAATTTGCAAGCTAGGGTCGCAAAATCTTGAAGGTATTTTACTGGTAACTCCCCCAAAGATCGATACAAAAATTGGATGGCCACGCCCACTCCACCTACCTAAACCGATACACTTGTTGGTCTAAATCGATAAGTCCATATATCTCACGCAATTGTAAAACTTAAGTCACCAAATTTTAAAGGTATATTGCTAGTAACACCCTTCATAAATGTGGAAAAAAAACATTTTGGACCACGCCCACGAAAAACGATAAATGCCTGTATTTCCTTAAGATTTCCCCTTGTTTTCCTGATGATCCTCGGCTCGTCCTGCTCGGAGAAAATCGGGTTTGGTGCCATTCTGCCCTTGTCCTCTGTCCGATTTCCGTCAACGAAACTCAAAATGAGGAAGAATACAGTTGAGGTGTTTAGATTGACCATTTTAAATAATAGTCAATAGAATATAGAATAGAAATAATAGAAAATAGTCAACTTTAGGTAAGAATCCGGGTTTTATGGAACCAAGGTGTCCATAATGTAACTGTTCGAAGCATGCTTGGACCATAAAAAGAGGTACTTTTTTGCATAACCCTACCTAGCAGGTGGAAAAACCACAGTTTATTAGGGTCATATATTCATTTTTGTGTTTATAAATGTACCTGCCATGGGTCTTTGGAATTTTTGAAAAATATTGAATAATGAGTTTATGGCAGGTAATTCAATTTATGCTAGGCACTGCTCGAATTATGCTTCGAGACACTGTACATACATACAGTTGGTCACGCATGTATTTAGATTTTTCTGTGTGGACGTTTATTTGAACTTGAGTGCACGTATTTATGTTAATTTTAGTTCGTTGCATGTTTTGTGCATACTCAGGTTTCACACTATGTTGTTGTTTTTAAGGGTTGCCAGCGAAGTCATGGAAGTTGGCTTTTCCGTCTGCATATATACATATACACATAACTAGTTGAGCTGGTTTACTTTATATTAACGTAACCACCCATACATATTTTGTTTTATGCTAGTATTTATATACAGTGTCTACCAGCCGGTTTGGAGCAGTGTCAGGCAAAAATGTCAATTGCCTGCCATAAACTCATTATTCATTATTTTTCAAAAATTCCAAAGACCGGTGGCAGGTACATACAGTGGCTCACATATTGTTTTGCCCAGTGCCTAGCACAAATTTTAAAGTGCTATAAAGTTTAAACAAGGAAACAAATTCAAAATGTTTAAATGCCAATTTGTTTAATGTTATATCACATTTGAAAAAGGAACTTTAGTTTTTATTAAAACATTAATTAATTAATTAAAATTAGTCAAAAACTGAAAACATATCCAAAATACATTTCCAATCTTAGTTCGGGCAGTCTTAAAAAAAGTTACATATTTGGCGTATAAAAACTTAAATAAGGATGTTAATACTTAGTACGATATCCTTTAGCCTTAACAACTTCGCTTAACCTATTTTTTTTTTAAGATACCAGCTTCCGGGTAGTTTCTGGACTGATCCTGCTCCACTCCTCCAGCAAGGCATTTTTGAGATACTGTTTGCAGAATATGTTGTGTTTCCGGATGTTATTTTCCAGCAGAGCCCACAAATTTTCAATAACATTTAAATCTGGAGACTGGGTCGGTGGAATTATCACGTGGGGGCAGTTCGATCTAAGCCAGGACTGTACTATTCCGGCCTTATGCTTGGGGTCGTTGTCCTGGTAGAACCGGAAAGTACGTGGGATCCCAGATTCTCGGCGCTTTGGAGTGAATTTTCTTTTAGTATGTCGAAATACACATTTCTGTCCATTGTTGTTTCAATGAACACCAAATTTCCGCCACCGGCTGCCGAGATACATGCCTATACCATTACACTTTCTCCGCAGTGCTTGACTTTTGCCTTTATGTTTTTGGGACTCAGCTCAGTATTGGAGTGTCGCATAATTCCGTCCGTCCGAGCCAAAAATGTTTATTTTGTACTCAAATTCAAATATGACTGTGTTCCAGAACTCCAAATCCTTGCCCAAGTGGATTTTGACGAACGTCATCCTAGACCCACTATTTTTTGCTCTTGTAAATTTCTTTCGGGCCTTCAAGTCATAGTTGCGCAGAACTTGGAGCACAGTTCCAACACTGAACTTTTTCCTTATTTCATCCAGCACATATTGTGTCAGTTTTTGAGCCGATAGCTTAAGATTTTGCCTTATTTTCTTGATGATCCTCGGCTCGTCCTGCTCGGTAAAAATCATGTTTGGTGTCATTCCGCCCTTGTCCTCTGTCCAATTTTCGTCCACGAATCTCCAAATGATGTAGAATACAGATGAGGTGCTTAGATTGATAATTTTAACTATTTGGCGATATGAATATCCGATTTTGAAGTGTTCCAGGATGAGTTTCCGTTGATCAATGGTAATCCTTTTGCCCATGGTCCTTGTTGGCTTATTGCACCCGAAACGCAGGAAAAAACTAAGCTGACTACGAAGGATTGGTCTATTTATACCGAAAAAATTCAACTTTAGGTCAAAAAATCCGGGTTTTATGGCACCCAGGTGTCCATAAAGTACCTGGGCAGAAAGTTTGTGACCATAAACTTAGGTACTTTTTTACATAACCCGAACTAGCGGGTGGGGAGGTCCAAGTTTTTTAGGGTCTTATATTAATTTTTGTGATTAATATATGTACCTGCTATGGGTCTTTGGAATTTTTGAAAAATATTACATAATTACTTAATGGCAGTCATTTAAAATTTGTGCTAGGCACTGGGCAAAACAATATGTGAGCCACTGTATATTAACCACCAAAATGAATATATGAGCCTAATAAATTGGGATTTCCCAATCAGCGAAAAAAAGTACCTAATCTTATGATAAATTTTATGAAAGGGCTGGCCTTTTGAAACATTTACATTATGGACACCTTGGTGCCATAAAATCCTGATTTTTTCGTCAGGTTGAATATTTTCGGTATAAATAGACCAATCCTCACCTTAGTAGTCAGTTTAATTTTTTCCTGCATTTCGGGTGCAACAAATCAACAAGGACTATGGGCAAAAGGACTACCACTGGTCAACTGAAAATCATCCTGGAACAGTTAAAAATTGGATATTCACATCGCCAAACAGCTAAGATGGTCAATCTAAACTCCTGAACTGTATTTTGCATCATTTGGAGTTTCGTCGACGAGAATTGGATGGAGCCCAGGATCATCAGCGAAATCTTAAGCTATCGGCTCAAAAACTGACTCAATAGATGCAGGATGAAATAAGGAAAAAGTTCAGTATGGGGACTGTGCTCCAAGTTCTGAGCAACCATGACTTTAAGGCCCGAGAACCACGGGAAAATAAATTTCCAAGCGCAAAAAATAGAGGGTATAGGATGACGTTCGCCAAAATCCCCTTGGGCAAGGATTTGGAGTTCTGGAATACAGTCATATTTGAATATGAGTACAAATTTAACATTTGAGCAACTGAGCTGAATCCCAAACACTTAAAGGCAACAGTCAAGCATGGCGGAGAAAGTGTCATGCGCATCTATCTCGGCAGCCAGTGTCGGAAATTTGGTGATTATTGAAACAACAATGGACAATTATATGTACTTTGATTTACTAAAGGAAAATTTACTTCAAAGTGCCGAGAAGCTGGAGTCCGACGTACTTTCCGGATCTACCAGTATAACGACCACAAGCTTAAGCCCAGAATAGTTCAGTCCTGACTTATTTGGAACTGTCCCCACGTGATAATTCCACCGGCCCAGTCTCCAGATTGAAATGTTCTTGAATATTTGTGGGCTCTGCTTGAAAATAACATCCGGAATCAAAACATATCCAGCAAACAAGATCTCTAAAATGCTCTGCTGGAGAAGTGGAGCAAGATCAGGCCAGAAACTACCAGGAAGAAGGTATCTTCCTTGAATAATAGGTTAAACGAAGTTGTTAAGGCAAAAGGATAACATACTAAGTATTAACATCGTTATTTAAACTTCTATAAGCCAAATATTAAACTTTTCTTAAGACTGTTTCAAATCGGCTTGTACAAGTTTTTGGATATGTTTTCAGTTTTTGACCAATTTAAATTAATTAATTTATATTTTAATAAAAACTAAAGATTGTTTTTCAAATGTGATATAACATTAAACAAATTGGCAGTTAAAAATTTTGATTTTGATTGCTTGTTTAAACTTTATAACACTTAAAATTTTTTGCTTGACACTGTTCCAAACCGGGTGGTAGACACTGTATATATGTATGGCTGCAGTCATGAACCGTGAAGTCAATATATATGTACATACGTATATACTTATGTATGTATGACGTTTTTGTGTTTTGACCGCTAACTTTGGGTGCGTAGGTTTGAACCTCTTACCATCCAAACAGTCTAAACGGAAATGTCAAGTTGAAAGTGGTTAGTTTTTGGTGTGCAGTTAGAAACTTCTGTTGTTTTCTGTGATAAACAAAAATTAATTTATGTGATTATGATATTTGCTATATATTGTGAAAAAGTGCAATTTAAAAACAAATGAAGTTTCGCGACAGACTAAAAAATATAAGACAACAGTGTGCTCAATCCATACAATCGTGTGGAGGAGATAGGTAATATGTGATTTACTGACGGAAGCCTGTATAAATCAATGAACTTAGCTTAATTTCCGATAAAGACAATGAATGTTATAGTTGAGTGAGTCAAAAAGTTGCAGAACAACTTGAACTATTGAATCAATTGGTGTTAACTGAAAAGGATGAGGGGCACACATGTATGAACATATTATGAAACATATTGATGGAATTTAATTTAAACTGCTGGAGTTAGAATTGCAATCCCGAAACAGTTCTCGCTCGACAGACTTGCAGTAATTGGAATTTATTTATTAAAGTGAACTTCAAATATTGTTTAATTATAATACAACATCTATATTAAACATATGAGCAAATTGTGTAAAAGTACATGAAGACAGAACAATTTGAATACGATCGAACAAAAGTCATAGAAACTTGGATACGTATTTTCAATTCAAAAGCTTGTATGAATTTTCACATACATAAGTAGATATTTTCAAATGATGAGCACCAATCTCCGATGCTCCGTGGAATACAGACACTTGCAGATAAACAAGTAATAGCAATGCAGTGGTGAGGGCCGGACTGGAAGATAGCCTGTATCCATGTATATGTATGCGAATGTTATATATTTATTTTTTTGTTGGCCTCATATTTGAAAAATCTCTTTATTATACTCTAACACCTGAGGTTTAAGAGTATGAATTCATAAGAATTGACTATCTACTATTTTGTATCTTTATTTTTACAATTTGAAATATTTGATATATAGTTTTACAGGTTGAGCAATGCTTTTTTGCACTTCAAAAATTTAAAAGACGCGGCTAAAGAGGTATTTTTGGTCTGGCAACTTATAAGCTGATCTTTCAAAGAACTTTACAGACAGTGTACAAAAAATTATTATCAGAAAAAAAGTAAAATACTAATTATTTAGTTTGCACGTTGATTGCCATCTACAGTGATCATTGTACCTGACTTTGTACTTAGCTAATAATTGCATAACTTGTAGTGAAATCTAATGCACGAGCATATCAGACTAGTTCACTGGTTACAAAAAGCCTTGCAGTGTTCACGCCCCAGTGCTTGTTTCAAGATTTGGTTTAATTTAGTATAAGGTGTTCAGACAAGAATTTTGGCACAATTCATTGTCTAAATTATATTCAATTTTGGCATTCTCCAAACGGTTTGGTCGTTGCGGATTTAATCTTCAAAAACAAGTCTACCATAAAGTTTTTTAATCTTTTCGTTTGCTTTCTTACAAAAAAATAAATAGGCGTTTAAGAATTTTAAATTGCTCAACAATTTAAGTTCAAGTAATAAAAAAATGTAAGCATTGAATATAAACAACTGATTTTGCAAAGTGCACAAAATTTTAGCCATCGTAAACACATTAAAATTGTCTTGTGTATGTCGAAATATATACATAATTTTTGAATGAATTTAGATGTGCGATATTTGATTCCTATTTTTATGGATGTTGGTTGAGATTTATTTGTCTTAAAATGTATTTGGTTGTGGACAATATGTTGCATTTCTAAGTTTATTAAATCTTTAAAATATAAAATTCAGAAAAAATGTTATAAACTGAAACTGTGTTTGCAGGCTCCAAGATGCTGATGGTGGTTTCTTTGAAAACTTCGGTTTTTTGTTGCGACAGAAATCGCAACTGGATGAAAATGTTTTTAAGACTTCACTGTCCCCATTTCAAGAAGAAGACGAGTTTGTCATTGTAGACGGATCTTGTTCCGACATCGGATTGGAATCAAAAAGTGACGAGAATGCATGTGTTGAATCGTCTATCGCGGGAAGCGTGAAAGATCTATTACCCGTTGACGATATAACAGAAACAGTTTTTGACACAGCAATTTGTATGAATGTAAGTATAAAATATTTTCTGGCTTCGCTCTCGGTTGCAAAATTATGCACTTGCCATCTAATCCACGCTTGCTAGAAAGTTTAAACAAGGAAAAAAAATACAAAATGTTTAAACGCCAATTTGTTTCATATTTATCACGTTTGAAAAAGAAACTATTTCTTATAAAAATATTAATTAATTAATTAAAATTGGTGAAAAACTGAAAACATATCCAAAATACAAACTTATTTCGACCAGTCTTAAAAAAAGTTACCTATTATAAATTCCCTATTATAAGCTTATAAAAGCTTAACTAAGGATGTTAATACTTAGTATAATACCATTCAGCATTAACAACTTCTCTTAACCTATTAGTCATGGAAGATACCAGCTTCCGGGTAGTTTCTGGGCTGATCTTGCTCCACTCATCCAGTAGAGCATTTTTGAGATTTTGAGATCACAAAATGCAGAGCCCACAAATTTTCAATAACATTTAAATCTGGAAACTGATCCGGTGGAATTATCATGTGGGTGCACTTCCATATAAGCCACGACTCTATAATTCACTCGGTGTCCCAGTTTCTCGGCACTTTGGAGTCAATTTTCCTTTAATATATCGAAGTACACATTCTTGTCCATTGTTGTTTATTATGAACACCAAATAACCGACGCCGGCTGCCGAGATACATGCCCATACCAAGTCACTTCCTAAGTTTAAGTTTTTGGGATTCAGCTCTGTATTTTGCTATCGCTATTCCGTCCGTCCGAGCCAAAACTGAAGAATTTAGACTCATCTGCAAATATGACTGTGTTCCAGAACTCTAAATCCTTGTCCTAGTGCCTTTAATTTTTGCGATTATAAACTAAAAGCTACTTCCATAGTTGTCGGGCATTAAAGTCATGGTTGCGTAGATTTTGGAGCACAGTTTCCACACTGCACTTTTTCCCCATTTCATCCTGCACCTGTTGAGTCGGTTTTGAAGCCAATAACTTAAGATTTCCCCATATTTTCCTGATGATCCTCTGCTTGTTCTATTCGGTGAAAATCTTGTTTGGTGCCATTTCGCCCTTGCCCTCCAACCAATTTTCCTCGACGAAACTCGGAATTATGTTGTACACAGTTGAGTTGCTTAGATTGATCACCTCAGCTATTTGGCAATGTGAATATCAGATTTTGAAGTCTTCCAGGATGAGTTTCCATTGCTCAATGGTAGTCCGTTTGCCCCTAGTCCTTGTTGGCTGGTAGCACCCGAGATGCAGGAAGTAATTAAACTGACTGCGGAGGATTGGTCTATTAAAACCAAAAATATTCTACCTGACGAAAAAAATCCGGGTTTAATGGCAGCCCGGTGTCCATAATGTAACTGGTCGAAATAACCTTTGACCATAAATTGAAGTACTTTTTTACATAACCCGACCTAGCAGGTGGGAAACCCCAGTTTATTAGGGCCATATATTGTATTATAATTTGGTGGTTAATATATGTACTTACCATCGGTCTTTGGAATTTTTGAAAATAATGTACAGTTAGTTTTTGGCAGGCAATTAAAAAAAATGGGAATAGATATTGGACACGAGGAAAACTCATAACCTTGTAGACTGAAATTCATCTGATTATATTTATACTTAATTGTAATTATAAACAACAACAAATTTTCGGCTTGCCGAATATTAATACCCTAGCAAAATACATAGCAGACCACTTGCTCTCATCTAAATTGCATTACACATTTATATTTCTTATCTAGAGATTAACTTTTAGCTTGTACAGGTGGTGGATCTCAACTAATTCTTACTAATTATTTTCTTACTAATTATTTTCTTACTAATTATTTTTGGTCTGATTGGGTTTTTCTGTGTTTTGCCCAATTCTTGCAACAAATGTTGGATCAGTTTGTTTTTTACCCCAGAAATCTTAGAAATCTAAAATAAAAAAAAAAAAAATTATTTTTTAATTTATTTAAAGTTTTAATTTTATTTTAAATTTAATTCAAATTTTTAATTTTTGTATTTTTGGTGTCGATTGAATTTAGTTGACAAATAAATAAATAAAATAAATAAATACCCGATCGTTTCTAAAGAAGCTACGGATTTATTTAAGTTTCATCAATATAGGCTTAAAACTATGGGATAAGAACGCATAGAAAGAGAGATGGACACATGCATATGGCTATATTAACTCGGCAGTTTAAGATGAGCAATATTTTATATGGTTCAAAGTCTGCGAACCTCCTTCAATTACACACTTCACGACAAAATTATAATAGCTTATGCAAGAGTATAATATTATGTAAATATATTTCGGTGTTGTCATGATTATTCATTTCTGATAACTATCTGCAGCAATATTTTTTATTTTAAAATAAATTTATGCATTTGTTTTGGTTGGTTTATCGTTCTTCCCACCTTTTATGACATATAAAGCTTAGATTGCAGAAGTTCTTCCATGGATAAATTTAAGAAACATGTTAAATATTATTATTAATGTATAGTTTTTTTTGTAGGTATAACATTTTTGTGTACTCATTTAAGTGATAGAAATTCTGTCTTATGAGCCATAATAAGTGCTATTATGTATGTATATTAAAAGAGATATTATCACGATTGTAATTTTCACTGCAGACATATTTGTTTTATGTAAGTTCAAAATTTATCTCTTCGAATTGTTTAATTAACCAAAATATCGAACTACAAACAATTGAACTCATTTCCAAAGACACAGCTAAATAGTCTACAAAGCTGTTTGCTTTAGCATCTACTTATCTACATAGTATGTTTATATGTACAAATATTTTGTATGTACATAAAAAGCATTTATTTAGTTTGTTCTGAACAGCTTTTTTTACATACTTGAGAATAAACATTTTTCATTATCATTGAGCTTTTTCTTAGTTCCAAAAATAAAACATTTACTCAAAGCACTACTACATAATGCTTTTCTCTTTATCTTGTGAGATACTTAGAAAACAAAATCGAAATTGAATTTTGCCATGCATACTCAAAGCAGCTCATGGCCAAAGTGATAAATTGTTCGATTTTCAGTTTTCGGCATTGGCATTGTTAACGGGTCTTCCATTTACTAGAGTTCGCGAAGTGTTACAACTAAAGTGACTTTAATGTGTTTATTGATACATATATATATATGCCAAAATTATTTGTACGATGACCAAGAATATATTCAAGAAAAATACCATAAAATAAAAAACATAAAATACTTTACTAGCTCAAGTGCAGAGTGTTTAAAGCATTATTTAATTACATTTGATCAATTAGTATATTTAAAATGAGTCATTTGTCCCTGCCCCGTGTTCTGCTTAATACAAGTTCGGAAAACTCGACGGATAGAAATTCAAAATTTCTAAGTTTAAATCGTACCGCTGGCCATGAGACACGACAGGTGAAAAAAGTGAGTTCCACGCTGTCATTAAATGATACGGCAGAACGGCGTAAGCGAATGCTTAACAGAAATGGAAGCATATCAAACCAGCATTTTCGTGGTGTTCACAAGCATTTACTCGAATCTCACGCTAAGGCAATTTGTCATTCAATGACTGTAAGTATTTTATAAATTCAATAATTTTGTGAAATGCTTACTTTAAAATGCATTAGTATACTTTTTGTTATGGATAACAGTGGTTTCAAAAAAATATGTTGCATACAATTTTATTTAGAGTTCACAGTTTTTTTTTTTAACTTTTCCGTATATATCCCAAAACTGAAACATCAATATTATTATTATAATGGCGTAATGGCGAGATGGTAAGATAAATGTCAAACATTTTTGTGCTCGGGACAAACTTATTTAGTTTTCTCAAAAAAAAGCAGATCTTTTGCACTTGCCTACAGAATTTTAATTTAGTCATACAGTGTATAACGCATTAAACGATACATCCACCCCACTTACTTTACTTATTTTATATGTTCTTTTTATAACCACGTCCGTCGATTCGATTCGACTCTCTCTCATTTTTAAGCTATCTTAATAAAAATAGTAATCTATCTTTTCCTTGTAGGCAGTGCATATGTCAGAATCAGCAGATCCGATCATTAATTTTTATCTGCCATAGGAACTCTCAGTTGAAATAAGATTTAACATTTAACCGAATTCAGTATATAATAATCTAATATACACAATACGCTTGATTTTATTTTAATTGTGTACCGCTAGATCAATATTTGTTAATCTTAATTAAATCTTAAATATATATTCTCATATTGATCAAAGTACTATCAGTACACACATGTGCATATGTGAGAACTGGAAATCATAATAATTGATGGGCGTGTATTTTTCAGCGTGCCCATATCTATGATGCGTGTTCGGATTTGTAAATAAAATATTCGCTGTCTGCGCCAGCCATAAAAATTAGAGTACTACATTTGAGTGTGCAAAACTTTTACTATAAAAATTTGCCAATAAAGCTAGAATATGTTTAAAAACTACGTTCAGCATATCGAGCTCTCTCGACTAAAGAATTCTTACATCTTAATTTATGATTAAGATATTTGATTATAATTTTATATATAAGCTTATTTGAGCGCCGATCTGCATGGTCATATTCCCAGTCATATAAGTGTAGAATATTGAGTTCGTAGCGAAATTGTCAAATATTTATTTTAAAGAGTTTCCTTTCCTCTGCTAACCGAACCTTTGGTGTCCTGGGCTTCATCAAGCGATGGTTAAAAGAATTTGATAATACCTATAATACTACAACACCATATATGGGATTTGTGCATGGTCACCCAATTACAGGGTTCATCAGGACAGAATAGAATCCGTAAAAACACAATTTATATTTTTGCTCTTAGAGGTCTTAATTGGAATACCAGAATTCGCTTACTTTCTTACCGTAATAGACTTTAATTTTTCTGAGCAATGCTTGATGTAGTCTTTTTACATTATATTATAAACGGTGAAATTGATACTTCTGAGTTAATCATCCAACTTAATTTTACAATTCCGATCAGAAATACAATGAATTTTCTGTCTAGCAATTTACGATCTTCTTAACCGCACGCAATGCAGCCCACCCCATGGTCGGCTGCTTGCCAGTGTCCGCGATTAGAAGTCCGTGCTTTGCTTTGGCTACTCGAATGTGTATTTGTGATGTTCCCATATATCAGGATTTGTAGACCTTTCCATTGCAATTAAGTTAGATTTGCTATACGACCGATGGTTTTGTAAATTGCTTAAGCCCCAGTTATAGCTGTCAGCTAACGATATATTGCTCGAAACACAAGTAAAAATACGGTAGGGTTAACATATATTTATTTAAGAATTAATCATAAACTAGTTCTAATTAAAAGAAAATATTTTTAGTCCGTTAGAAATTAATTGTATCTATCGCACTTTCAAAGAAGTCTAAAATATGATTAAAACAACTAAAAAAATGAAAACTTTGTAAAAGTCGATATTTTCAGAGTTGCAAACATAGCTTTTCTTGCTCAACTGAAACTTTTCTTGCTCTGCAATGGTCTCTTTCCTGATTTCTTTTCCGCGGAAGCCAAGTTTTTAGTATTTAATTGTTTTGTTTGTTTTGTTTTAACGTATTTATATAATAATAAATAATTTATATTTAATATAATATAATATAATAATAAATTAAACATTCTTCTGTTTTTTTTTTTGTTTTTCAGCTTGAAGACTTGTACGAAGAAATTTTATTTGAGATTTACAATAACATTGGTTGTGAGACCAACGATGTTTGTACAAGCAGCCTAATTGAGTTTGCTCAAGAAGTATTTAAAATTCCTAATTCAGAGCATTTGGAAATTTCTAAAGTTGCCAAGATGAAAGAACCACCCAAATTGAGATTAAATGTTGAAATCATAAAGGCAGAAAATTTACAGTCAAAAGATCCAAATGGGTTTTCTGATCCATTTGTCACATTATACTTGGAATCAAATAACTCGCACCGTTATAACTCATCTGTAAAACAGTGTACTCTAAACCCAATATGGGAGGAACATTTCTCTTTGTAAGTATTTTTGTAATATACAAGATAAAAATATATATGTAATTTTGATAAAAACTATTAGATTTCTATTACATATATGTATATTTATAATAAATATTTAATAAAATAAAATGTGTTCATACATAATAATTAAAGTTATATATATAAACAGAGCTCAATTAGAATCCTGTACTTAGTTCTTAAGTTTACTACTCAGAATCAAGAGCAATAAAAATATTGCTCTGCAACTACTATTGCTGCGAACTTTAGCAAAGACATAGAAATAATAGCAGAATACTGAATGATTGCAATAGAATTAGCAACATCAACAAATTCCATTGTGCTATAGTTGTAGCAATAGCAAATCAACAAGAGCAAAGCAAGTGATTTCGCTAGCTCTTTTACTCCTTTTATTAAAGCACCTACTACTAAGCATAACTGTTCCAGTACGTATTTCTTATGGCCTTTTTATAGTTGCTTTTGTTCGGGCTTGGAGTTTTAGTTTTTGCTACAAATTTAGAGTACTTGCATACTTGCTTACATTTAAGTGTGCAAATCTTATAAATAGAATAACTGATTGACGCAGGGTATTCGGGTTCTCTCCACAAGAACACTTTTTATTGTAACCTTCGATACATATTATTAATAGAATATTAAATTATTCTTACTTGTGTTGGCGGAATCGCTAAGCATTATATATCTAAGGTATAGAGTAATTATTTTTATGTTTATAAAGCTGTTGTAGCAAATCGATAATTACGATTTCTAATTTTATATACATTTTTGATTTAACATTTTTTCAATAGACCAATTACTGAAGGTCCTCGCGAGGAAGCTCTGATAATCGAAGTTTGGTAAGTCTTATATAATGTAATTTGTGGTATGCAAAAAAATTAATAGGGTGTCAGTTAGACAGCGGAATTATTTGTATTATAGCTGATGACACGTGACAAAAAAAATGTTATGTTGTTGTTGGCAGAAACACCAAAGTAGGTGTAATTAATAATAAATAGATTTATACTTGAAGTTGAAGTCCTGAGTGGCAAAATATAGGTATTCTATTGTTAGTCGGATTTACATTTACAAATTGTGTTAATTACAGTTTGAGCTGCAGCAGCCAGCATTAACAGCGCTTTTATTGTACATAGCGCTTTTTGTGCAGCGCTCTTTCTCGCTATCTCTACACAAGGCGCTCGCTGATCCGCCGGCTACTGCAGCTAATGAGTTTACACATAACTCTAATCAGTTGATTCGCATAACTCGAGCGTGTCAATAATTCTGTTGTTGTTGAAAGACTTAGCATTTGGCTTCTAGCCTTACTAAAATCAATTATAAATAATAACTTTGTGTATTTAATTAAAAAACAAATCTTTTAAAAAGATGATAGCGTCAACAGTTGTAGTTTAAAATTGTTAATTTGTCAACTCAAGCTCTAAAGTTGTGTAATATATATTAATCGACTTTTGTAGGCTGTATTAGGCGTGGGCGTGAAATAATTTCCCTCTTTTGTGTTTATAAACTTTTTGACCATAAATAGAGCTAAACAAAGAAAAGAGAAATGCTATTCCGATTTTGAGCGCTGAAGGGTCCGCATCCTCATGTCCGGTAAATATACTATGTCGACTTTCGATGGACGGTTTCAGCAAATACCTTTCAAGTTTGGACAACTGTTATTCCTTCAGTATCGGAGCAGTTATATTATATTTTCGTCGCTTACTTATATTTCTTTAATGGTGCTATGATTTTTTAAGTTACTAATTGAAATTATTATTCATAATCTTTTATTTAGGGACTTTGATGCTGCGGAGACTGTCAAAGATAAGGTTAACAAACTCTTAGATGTCAAAGGCGTAAAAGGCCTAAGTAAGCTTATGAAAGAAATTGCCGTTACTGCGTCTTCTGGAAAACATGATAACGAACTAATAGGCCGTGCAACGATTTCAATAAAGGTAAAGTATATTAGTTACAGTATTATATTATATTAGTAAATACTCTATTGTATATTTAATTACGGAAGTATATCCGAAAGAATTTATATAAATTGTGTTATTATAAAAAAGAATTAACGGATTTCTTAGATTCATCGAAGTCCGCTGTTAATCTGCAGTCACATACATTTTTAATCAGATTTTGAACATTTTTGTTTAATCTACAAATGTTGGAAGAATGGTCAAAAGAGATTAGATTATAGGTCAAGTACAATTTAATCTTCGGAAAACAGAAAAAACAGCGATCAGTGACATCTACCTCAAGAATGATATCTTCTTTGTATAGCGGATGACCATTTATCCAAAGCAATTCATATTTTGATATTTGATAACTATGATTCTTCTTCGATGACTTTTTATATTTTCAAAAGTGATCGTAAATTTTGAATGGCAGACTGAAATGGTACAATATAAAATAGGAAAGCTCTTTTGGGATGACGGAGTGAAATAAAAGATTAGGTTCCTTAAGAATATATTCTACATCTTCGAAAAATACTATATTTAAATATTAAAGCAGCTCAACGTGAATTTCCTATCACCAACCTTTTGTGCCAAAAGCAACCAACCTTTTTTTTTGCTTCTTAAATACAAAAACGTTGTGGTAAAATGTGAATGAGGCATATGCAGGTGGACTGCATTAGCTTGTTCCCGTCCTTATAGTTGAATATTACTTATCAATGTTTTGCAATCACCATTAAACTTTTTGCAGAGGTGTTGGTGAAGTGACCTTGGGTGGTTTGCCTTGACTATTAAAATAAACTGTCATTAGTTTGCATTTTACATTTGGTGACACCAGCTTTCAATCTGAGAGAGGTATAGATGAAAAGCAGAGGGCGTAGGCGGACATTTTGTTAAAAAATCTTGTGAGTTGAATTTTAAAATATATATTGGAAATTTTTTCGGAGCACTTTGCGATGATGCTAGCCAGCTGCGATTTAAGAATGTTATCACTTTTACCTTCTATTGAGCTTCAAAGAAGCAAATGTGTTCCGCAGAATAGCAACTTTTTTACTCTTTCTAAGCGCTTCTTATGGGTATTAAGCAGCTATTAAATAGCTTCACAAAAGAGCTAGTTAGTCTTTGTGCAGTCCGTTCAACCGTGTTATTGTCAATTCTGTGTTATAACGGTCGATGTTAAACACATTGTGGAACTTTAATATAGTTAAATAATTAAAACAAAGCGTTCTTTGGTACAATAACAAACGGCAGCTTAAATCAAGCTTAGGTTTTTATACTATTATACCAAAAAGGTATAATAGTATATTGGTTTTGTGCAATGTCCTTCATGCTGTCTGTCCGTCTGTCCGTCTGTCCGTCCGTCCGTCTGTCCGTCTGTATGAACGCGCTTTCCTCCGACACCCTTAGAGATAGAGACTTGAAACTTGGAACGTATACTGGAAAGTACCCTCAAAAGTTAAAGTGTCTTGGGTTTGGACCTACGTCCACTAGGGAGCTAGAAAATCGCAAAAATCGATTTTAGCAAATCGATAAATCCACATATCTCTTACAATTTAATGGATACAGTCACAAATTTTGGTTGGTAGGTTGTTGGCGAGGTCCTTAAAAGATTGGAATGTGCCACGCCCACCTCCGACGCCCCCATCACCCCCGCCCCTAAAATTTTCAAATGGCTATATCTTCCGCAGTTTTTGAGTAGGGAACGTCAATTTGGTAGGTATATTACTGGTAGTCGCCTTTAAGAATCGATAACAAATTTGTGGTGCCACGCCCACACCTGCGCCTATAATCGACAATTCCGATTGTAAATCGATAACTCCGTATATCTCCGAAAGTTTTGAAAATAGAGTAACCAAACTTGGAATAAAATTTGCTGGTTGGCATACCAATTTTTGGACCACGCCCACATCCGCCGCCCCCAGGAACTTCGTCCCTAGAAATTTAAAATGCGCATATCTGCCGTAATTTGCAAGCTAGAGTCGCAAAATTTTGCAGGTATGTTACTGGTAACTCCCACAAAGATCGATAAAAAAATTGGATGGCCACGCCCACTCCACCTACCTGAACCGATACACCTGTTTGTGTAAATCGATAAACCCATATATCTCACGCAATTTGAAAACTTAAATCACCAAATTTTAAAGGTATATTGCTAGTAACACCCTTTATAAATGTGGAAAAAAAATGTTGGACCACGCCCACTCCCGCCCACAAAAAACGATAAATGCCTGTATCTCCCACAATTTAAGAGCTACAGTTACCAAATTTAGAAGGTATATTACTAAGATCGAACTCCAAAATTTGTTGGGCCACGCCCACTCCCGCCCCCAAAACCGATAAACGCCCATATCTCCCGGAATTCAAGTATTTCTTAACTGTACACAAATAAAGGTATAATAGTATTTCGCTGTCGGTTACGTCCGACTGCAACGTTCTATCTTGTTTTATTTGCAATAAGACGTCTGAAATGGAATACTAATTTTAGCTTACCTTCTTACCTTAGTAGACTTCTATTAATAAATTTTCCTTCACTTTCTGATCGTAGAACAATGCTTGGTGCAATCTTTTTACACAAGCTCATAAACGGTGAGATTGATTCTTCCGAGTTAATCAGCCAAATTAATTTTACAGTTCCGATCAGAAATACAATTAAACTTGTAGTTCGAATTATGATATCCATAATCCATTTAGAATTTTATGTACAAATTATAACATGCTTTTCCCATTAATTAATTCTAATTGTTCTATTGATTCTATCAAAACTGTTTTGTTAAGTCATCTTCTTATTCGCGATCTTCGTAACCGTATCTTATGCCGCTCGCTCCTCGGTCGGTTGTATGGGAGGGGGCCTGCTTTTGCCTGGTCAGTGCGTCAACAAACTCGTGCTTGGTAACGTTTGGCCACTTGAATGTGCTGCTCGGTATTACTTCAACGTCCAAAAATAGGATAAAGCGTATATGATTCTAAATTTTTTTTTTTTCCTGTCTCTCTTTTCCATCTGTTTTCAGTTGATATTATTCTGGTTTCAGTGTATATCGTCGGTTACGTACAAAAGCAATATTCTTTTTCTTTTATCGATTTGCTGATTATTATAATAGATTCTTATAGTCTATTCCAGCATCTGGACTCACAGTTTGGTATAATCTGGAAAAAGGGAGCAAAACGAAAAGCCGTGGATCTGTCTTGGTCAACATTACCCTGAGTGCTGAAAAAAACAAAAATGTAGCCTGTCAAGAGCATAAGCATCTCTTGAAATTGTTACTCATGAATGAGCTGGACACGTCTAAAGTGACTAACTATTGGTGGGGCGGAAAATTTAGCTCCATGGCTGAAGCTATCAGGACTCAACACGCAGTTCAAAGTGGACTCTCCTCCTTTGACTGTGCACTTAGTCAATGGCACGCATATAGTACCGTTCATGAGACCCACAAACTTACTTTTGCACTATTTAATTCTATACTCGATATTTTGGTTCCGGTCATAAGCTGTTTACAGAATGATTGTGAAGATGTAAAAACCTTTTGGGACGGAGCGAAGCGATTACTGCCATCTTGCTTTTCGGTGCTAAGAAAGCTACGATCTAAAAATGTCAGTGACAGCAAAATACTCAAAGCCCTCAGTGAAGTATTAGATATTCTGTCGAAGCTAAAAACTTTTGACATACCGAGCACAATTGATATATTTCCCCAAACTGTCTACGGCTGGATAGAAAAGGGAGACTCTGGGTCATACAATATTGACAATGCTATCGTTGATGCTATAAATAGCGGTGCGAAAGAATGGATGGAACATATTATAGAAGGCAGTAAAAAAACAAAAGACAATGAGTCTGATGAAGATAAATTGCAGTACGTTATACAAATAATACAAATGATTCGCTCAGATCTCCAGCGAGCAATGGAATATTTTGATAAATTGTTCTACCAGTAAGTATTTTATATTTTTTATATTAAACAATAATTTAAAATAATCTACCATTATTCTTCTTATTCATTTTAAATCTTTCAATTGTAATAAAGTTCGCCTTTCCACTGAAAATTTAAAGTTTCGATTAGAGCACTGCAGTTATTTTCTATTGTGTACAATGCCGTCCGTTGGTTCATATGAAACCGAGTTCTCTGACGTCCTTTAAATTACAGACTTGAAACTTCGAGTATATGTTAAATTAAATACTATTATGCTTCTCACAATTTATAAAACTAGAAGAAATAAATTCGGAGAGTAGTTTGCAATTAGCCACATTTTTTTATATTTTGCTTTCAGCGAAAAGTTGCATTTATACCTATGAAGATAGCTTTAAAACTGATGAAGTTTAACTTGTTTTTAAAAAAGTCTAAATATTAAAGGCAGACTTAAAAACGAAAAGACGTTTTTGCGGATATGGTTATATCATGAAGCTAATGATTCTGAATTGGAATGTATACATTTTGGGTCAGACACATCAATAAAAAACAAAAATCATTGCCGGTTATCTAATTTTTTTATTTTCTTATAAAAAGTCAAAGTCCGAGCGCATATTCGAATTTCGTTAAAGACTAACTGTCCTTGTAAATAGTGAGTTCCAGTTTCAATCATATTTTTGATCAAAAAATTATTTGAATAAATCCGAATTTTTAAGATACAAATCTAGAAAGTATTTTCGTCTTATTTTGTCGGTTCTGTTAATTTTTGTAAAACATATTATTAAAGATTTGTCTTTTTTACTGTCTATAGATTCCATTAAAAAAAGTATGAATTAATGCTTCTTTTTGTTTACTTTTATTTCCCCCCCTTGAATAGATTGCATATGAGTTTCTTAGTATAACTTAAAAGAATAATTTTTGTACAAGCAAATTGTAAATATACAGAAAATGAGTGCAGATAAAGTGTTTTTATTTTGGAAGATATTCCTTATTAGCCAATCATAACTAAATACGTCTAAATCATAGACGTTACTTACATTTTTAAAAAAGTTCGACATCGGATAATTATTTCAATAAGTCCTCTTGGAATATAATGTCGAAACTTGAGATTTGGAGTATTGAATACATTTTGTTGGCTTCAAGATATGCGGTACAAATTAATCGACACTAGTATTGTTTTTAGCTCCTAACAATTTATTATTATTGGATTGCTATATCATCAGCTCCTATAGGAATCGGCATTGGTAATAATAAAACGCATTTCGGTATACCGAATATAGTTTTTATTTCAGTTAATTATTAATTACTAATGGAATTATTCATCCACATTTTTATTTTTTTTTTTGTTTTCAGTAAAATTCGAGTTAGTTATTCCACTACACTGTTTCTGTATTATGATTTAAAACTGATGGAGATATCTGAACCGATCATAAAAAATGTATGCTCTAACATTAAAATGTTAGATGTTCCTGACGATCAGTTTAAAGATATACCGAACATTGAAAATGTGAATATGGGAACAACATTATTTGAAGTTTATTTGGTTCTCAAGCGATACAATACATTAGGTAAAAATATTAAACAAAATATATTATTTACTTAATTTAAATAATTTCATTTTTTTTAAATTTTGTTTTTAAGGACGATCACTCTGCCCCAATTATAAATTACAGATGGCTGATTTTTATCAATGGTTTGAAAGAGGTGTAACCCATTGGCTAGATATTTCAATTATAAAAGCCTTAAACCGCATACAAAAAGCTATAGATTTGGACCAACTCCACGCTGTCGATGAAACTGTTAAATATAGTTCGTCTGCTGTGGATACTTTAGCTATATTTTATCAAATTAAAATATTTTGGCAACAATTGGACTGGCCAGAAATTGAAGGGTCGTACACATTTGTAGCAAAAATTATCAATGTAAGTAACAATCCCTTAATTTATTTGGAGACAATAGTTTACTCACTTCCGATTTTACCATCGTCTAACAGGATATATGCCGATGTTGCGTTTTCTATGCACAGCGCATGTCACGTCGAGTGGAAAGCATTTCCAATGTGGGAGAGGATGGAGAAATGTTCAGTAAGTAAATACGAGCTTTATATTTTATATCAGACTCTTAACGTAATGTTTTTATTTTAGTTTTATCGGAAGAATGGTGCTTAGCCATTAACAATATGGACTACATTCGACAGAGCTTACCATCATTTATAAAGGTATAATTTACATGTAAAGTAAGCAAAAAGTAGCACTGTTATATAGAGGATATGTGGTATATAGAGTTTTCACTATTTTATTTATAATTTTCGCAAATAACTCATGCACTATTATGAGTAATACTTTTTTAAATTTGCACCCGTTTTCACATGTGCTTAGCAGATTTATACTCAAAGCAAGGCAACATTTTGGATGAGTTGTCAATAATCTCTCTATATTTTCCAGTCCAGCGGTAAACTAGAATTCCTCTTTGTATGCTTTCCGAGCTCTGGTAGTTCTGTTTCTGTTTTTTCTTTAAATTTCAACTAGCTGAAGATTCCTGCCCTACCGCATATATTCTTGATCACTAACCGATTCGATATATCCGTATCCGTTTGTCCGAATATTGCAGTCTTATATACATACGTTGAACTCGCTCAGCTTAAAAGCAATCTAGATGAAACTAATAATATATCCGACTTATTGATGGAGACAGTACATAGGCCGGAGATGAGTCTATCCAGACCTCAAATGAAATCATAAGAAAAGTATGTGTGAAACGAAAAATATTTGTTTAAAATAAAAATATGTTTAGTAAAAAGAAATTAAACCAAAAGGTCGTCAAAGCCATGTATGGCTAAGATATATTTAATTTTGGATATCAACGCTACTTGTTAATTTTAGAAATTGTAGAGATAATGTTATACCAATATTTTTAATTATTTTTAAGGAACTCGGATCTGATGACGTAATAAAACGTATCGGTGAATTTAGATCGAATTTGGAGGCTGAACGCTGCGCTGATACTATAAGGGCTGTTGTTGACAACGCCATTGATACACAACGCAATCAAATCGTTGAATTAATAGAGCATGTTGTCCATAAAATGTCTCCACCGATTCGTAGATTCTTAACTGAAGGAGCGGAAATCCTCCATAAGGATTCAAATTCTATGGAAAGGCTGATGATGTATTTAGAACGGTCACTAGCGACCCTATATGATACTCTTAATGAAGTAAACTTTGGAAGAATATTAGATGGAATTTGGGGAGAGTTAGCAGTTATAATATATGATCTGGTTCAGTCTAATCTTGATGTAAGTATGCGAAAATTACAGCTCTAAATATTTGCTAAAGTAAAAAAAAAAATTTTCTTTAGAAACGCCGTCCTCCCGCTTTCTTTCAAAACTTAAGGGAAACTCTTCGCACTATGATATCTTGCTTTAAAATTGGTGAAGCGTTAGCGGGTGATTCTACAATTTTATCGGAGATTGAAAAAACTCTAGATCTTCATGCATCCGAAACTTCTGATCTTATCCATCAATATTACCTCGACCGGTTTAGAGTTCAAAAACAACAATCAACATCGCAATTTGGACAACTTACAATTAGGGCCCAGTTTTCCGAAACTGGACTATCTGTGAGTATGTTATAATAAAAACAGCACCGAATTATATGTTTTTTATTTCAGTTGGAAATACTAAATGCTCGTAATTTGATTTCCATGGATAAAAATGGATTGTGTGATTCCTTTGTAAAAGTGTACATGTTTCCTACTGGTCGATTTAATGGCATTGCAGCAGTAAAAACTGCCGTTCACAATAAAAATTGTTTTCCTCTTTATGACGAAACATTTCGGTTGTAAGTAAATCAGTTTAGAGCAATATTTATAATGTTTTAATTATTTTTTTAAAATATGATTCAGTAATTTGAATGCAGAACAACGCGAAATGAAAGATAGCCTGATTTTTTTTACCATTAAGGATAAAGATTTATTTGGAATGACAAGTCAATATATAGCGGAATGCTATATAACGTTTGCAGATATTACAGCATCTGAGGGCGAGCAAATTGCCATGTGTCTTTGTAGACCAGAGTATTCAGGTAAACATTTGATTTAAATAAAAATTGATAAATTATTTATAAAATATTTTCTTTTAAGATTCTTTGGCACTCCGAGCACTGGAGTATAGACAAGGTGATAAGCAAGCTAAGGATTTCTTGAAAAAGTTAAAGAACAAATCATATACTTAATCCATGATGTCGGCTAATGTCTAGTGCACGGTTTGTATTTCCAAAAGTGATGATGGTATTATTTATATATTTTTACATACTTGATACTACAATCAAAATCAGCTAGACTACTCATTTAGAAATGTTATCGTGAAATTTTTTAATAAAGATAAATATTAATAACAACTTGTCTGTCCTAGTATAGCCCAATTTGATCGTCGATGTTTTCAGATCAACTTGGTAAGTAGACAGTGGTTAGTAATGCGGATACTTAATGCAGCATGGATGTAATAATTCATATTTATATTTGTTGGGCTGAGATAAAATAGCTTGGAGCATATTATACAGAATTATTATTACTTTGTTTGAATTAACGTTCCATATTGCATCGAAAAATGTGTACACATTATGTTTAATATTCAAAGATATAGTTTAGAATATTTGATTAACAAAGATTTGTACTACTAACCGATGGAAAGACTTAGTCTCATAAGATGAAAAAAGTATAAGAAAGATATATTAAGAGCAGTTGCACAATATGTATACTCTGATATGGAAGGTAAAGTGATTGTATCTTCTGCAATTTTTGAGTTAGTCACAAAATTTGGGAGGTAGATTACCTTTGACGAACTGCTAGGCACTTTACGATAAGCTTGACATTTCTCAGTATTTTTGCTTTGAGAAAATTATCAATGGCTTTCGTAAATTCGATTATTTATTCCTATCCAGTTCTTTTTAAAAGTGTATGTTGGCACCAGCAAAGAAGTTTCAGTTGATAATGATAACATTAGTTTACATACTTGAATTAAGAGCCCTGGGTGGTTCAATATAAATAGTCTATTTTACATATCAACATTAGGTTAATTGCAGTTTAAGCTGCAGCAGCAAGCGTTAACAGCGCTCTTATTGCATCGCTCTTATTGCAGCGCTCTCGTTGTGGGGATGTTTAGCAATTGGCTTCAAACCTTCAAATAAACAAACAATTGTTGTAAACAAAAGACTAAACGTTTGCTTTATAAAACATTTTCATAACACATTTTACACATTTACATTATGGACCCCTTGTATGCCATAAAACCCGGATTTTTTTCGTCAGTTTAGTTATATTCTGCATCTCGGGTGCAACCTGCCAACAAGGACTATGGGCAAATGGACTACCATTGAGCAACGTAAGCTCATCCTGGAACACATCAAAATCAGATATTCACATCGCCAAAACAAGATTTTTATCGAGTAGGACGAGCGGAGGATTATCAGGAAAATAAGGGGATATCTTAAGCTATCGGCTCAAAAACTGTCTCAACAGGTTGTGGATGAAATGGGGAAAAAGTGCAGTGTGGTAACTGTGCTACAAAGTGCCAAGAAGCTAGGAATCCGACGTACTTTCCGGATCTACCAGAACAACAACCGCAAGCGTAAGTTTGGAATAGTACAGTACAGCTCATCTTGAACTGCCCCCACATTATAATTCCACCGGCACAGTCCTCAGATTTAAATGTTATTGAAAATTTGTGGGCTCTGCTGAAAAATAACATCCGGAATCACAACATATGCAGCAAACAAGATCTCAAAAATTATCTGCTGGAGGAGTGGAGCAAGATCAGCCTAGAAACTATCCGGGAGCTGGTATTTTCCATGAATCATAGGTTTAGGGAAGTTGTTAAGACTAAAGGATATCATACTAAGTATTAACATCCTTATTTAAGCTTTTATACGCCAAGTATGTAACTTTTTTTAAGCCTGGTCGAAATATGATTTGACATGTATTTTGGGTATATTTTCAGTTTTTGACTAATTTTAATTAATCTTTAATTAATTTTCAAACGTGATAAAACATTACACAAATTGGCATTTAAACATTTTGAATTTGTTTCCTTGTTTAAACTTTATAGCACTTTAAATTTTTAGCTTGACCCGGCTCCAAATAAGCTTGAAGACACTGTATGTGTATATATTTTTGACCTCCTCATGGGTTTAGGTCTCTTAAAATATAATATGATATAAAATGTAAGACTTTTATCTGATTCAACAATAACAAGAGAGAACGTTGCAGTCGGACGTAACAGACAGCGAAATACAATGATACCATAAGTTGTGTGCAAGAAGTACTGTCCAAGATGGCCTTAATATTGAGGTAGCTATAAGATATTAACCATTCTTCGAAGTTTGGTAACTGTAGCTCTTAAATTAGGAAAGACATGAGCTTTTCGAGATTTTAAGGAGGTGTGGTTGCAAAAAAAAACTATAGAGAAGCTTCCTAATAATCTTTCTTCCAAAATTTGGTAACTATAGCTATTAAATTGCGTTATACATAGGCATTTTCCGGTTTTTGGGGGGCGTGGTACACAATTTTGTTCTCAGATTTTTGAAGGCTGTTACTAGTAATATACCTTAAAATTTTGGTGACTTACGCTTTAAAATTCCGTTAGATATATGGTCTTATTGATTTACACCAACAGGTGTATAGGTTTAGGTAGGCCGAGTGGTCGTGTCCATCCAATTATGTATCGATTTCTTATGGGAGTCACCAGTAACATACTTTAAAAATTTGGTGACTAGCTCAGAAATTTTTGAAGATATGCGAATTTCAGATTTCTAGGGCCGAAGTTCCTGGGGGCGGCGGTTGTCGGCTTGGCCAAAAAATTATATGCCAATCCTTGGAGGAGGTTACCAGCAATTTACCTTTGAAGTTTGGTCACTCTATCTTTAAAATTATGGGAGATTTAAGGGTTTGTCTATTTACACTTTCCGAAATATCGGCATTGTCGATTATGGGCGCTGGTGTGGGCGTGGCAACACAAATTTGTTATTGGTTCTTTAAGGCCAGTAACATACCTACCAAATTTGACGTTCCCAACTCAAAAATTGCGAAACATATAGCCATTTAAAAGTTTTATGGGCGGGGGGGCTTGGAGCGTTGGAGGTGGGCGTGGCAAGGTCAAGGTCATCGCCAACAACCTACCAACCAAAATTGGTGGCTGTAGCCATAAAATTGTGGGAGATATGTGCCTTTATTGGTTTTCTAGCTCCCTAGTGGACGTAGGACTCCAATCTTAACACTTTATCTATTCGGGGAACTTTCAAGTATATGTTCCAAGTTTCAAGTCTCTATCTCTAAGAGTGTCGAGAAAAATTGCGTTCATCCAGACGGACAGGCAGCATTGCACAAAACCAATATACTATTATATTTCGATAAGCCAAAGATAATCTTCTTTCTTTCTTAAAATAAAAAAATATGGTACAGGTTGAATTCCCGATCGGGGCAAGCTTTTGTATATTGTATAATAACGATTATATATGTATATGTAAATTATTAAAAGAGCATAATGATGCCATTGACGCTGTTAAAATAAATAAATTGCAACTTTGTTATTATCATTGTTTGCTAATTTTAGTTTTATTTTGAAAAATACATATCGAAAAAAATTTACTGATAGCTCAATGGGTTAGATTTGTGGTAAAATTATTTTGTATACCCTTGCAGAGGTAATATTTTTGTGATATAGTTCATTCAAGAGACATATTCGACTCAATTCCAGCCGAGTCGTTATTTCCATTTTCTTAATGCAATTTTTTTTTCATTTTTGAATCGACCATATCGGACTATAATTCTTGCATAATATTGTTTATTTGTTTGCTTACTCAGAAACTGTAATCAAATATATATTTTTTGTCTATCTATTTAAATAAATTTCTTTCATTTTCTTCTTTCAACTCCAATATGTACAATGGGTTCGAGGATAATGCTTGTATGAAAAATTGGGTGTAGTGTGATTTAGATATGAGCAGGTGGACTCTGCAAGGGGATTTAAACTTCGAACGAAGATAGGCGGTCATGTTTTGATTCTAATATTTTTCAATAGGCCTGTATTTTATTACATTCTTTAGTATTCATCACCTTCGTCGACATCGGCGGTTGAATCTATTCCTACCTCTTCATAATCCTTTTCAAGTGCGGCTAAATCCTCACGGGCTTCAGAGAACTCGCCTTCCTCCATACCCTCTCCAACGTACCAGTGTACAAAAGCACGTTTGGCATACATTAGATCAAACTTATGATCCAAGCGGGCCCAGGCTTCAGCTATGGCCGTGGTATTAGATAACATGCATACCGCACGTTGAACTTTGGCCAAATCGCCTCCTGGCACTACGGTGGGTGGTTGGTAATTGATACCCACCTTAAAGCCAGTCGGACACCAGTCGACGAATTGAATTGAGCGCTTCGTTTTGATTGTGGCAATTGCTGCATTGACATCTTTGGGCACCACATCACCGCGATAGAGCATACAGCATGCCATATATTTTCCGTGCCTTGGATCACACTTGACCATCTGGTTTGCGGGTTCAAAGCATGCATTAGTTATTTCGGCGACGGTTAATTGTTCATGATAAGCTTTCTCAACGGAAATTACTGGAGCATATGTGGCCAGAGGAAAGTGAATGCGTGGGTAGGGAACCAAATTGGTTTGAAACTCAGTTAAGTCAACATTTAGCGCTCCGTCGAAGCGCAACGATGCTGTTATTGAGGAAACTATTTGACCAATTAAGCGATTTAGGTTCAGATAGGTGGGTCGCTCGATATCTAAATTGCGACGGCAAATGTCATATATGGCCTCATTGTCAACCATAAACGCACAATCAGAATGTTCCAGAGTGGTGTGGGTAGTCAAAATGGAATTGTATGGTTCGACAACGGCAGTTGAAACCTTTAAAAGCGAAAGTTAATGGTGTATTTAAGATGTATATATTTATGTTTTTTTTTTTGTTTGTTTTCCTTAATTCCGGAAAAATCTTTTCTTTTGGTCTTATATGCATATGTTTGTATTTATATAATCAATTTCTTCCGGAAATTGAGAAAACGTTTCAAAAAATGTATTACGTACTTGTGGAGCTGGGTAAATCGAAAACTCTAGCTTTGATTTTTTTCCGTAATCAACTGATAGACGTTCCATAAGCAGCGAGGTAAATCCAGAGCCAGTTCCTCCGCCAAATGAATGAAATACTAAAAATCCTTGAAGACCGGTGCATTGATCTGCCAGCTTGCGGATACGATCTAGTACTATATCCACAATTTCCTTGCCAATTGTGTAGTGGCCACGAGCATAGTTATTTGCTGCATCTTCTTTACCAGTAATTAATTGCTCAGGATGAAACAGCTGTCGATAGGTACCAGTACGCACTTCATCAACAACAGTTGGCTCCAAGTCAACAAAAACGGCTCGTGGCACATGCTTGCCGGCACTAGTTTCACTAAAGAAGGTATTGAAAGAGTCATCGCCTCCACCAATTGTTTTGTCAGAGGGCATATGCCCGTCAGGCTGAATACCATGCTCCAGGCAGTACAACTCCCAGCAAGCGTTACCAATCTGAACGCCTGCTTGCCCTATGTGAACTGAAATGCACTCCCTCTGAAATAAAATACAATAGTATAATATTGTCAAATTATATTATGCTAATTTGGTTGATCTTAATATTAATATAAGTATATATGTCTGTATAATACGTATAATATATATTCATGTAGAAATTAATGTTCAGTAGACCGCGCAAAGAAACTGCAATTTCATACATGTATGCGTATATTTCGCCTACGTACTGTATTAAATCTACATATGTACATATTTAGGCACTCATGTGCATGGGATTTTAGTTGATAAATGTATTTTTCTTATTAACTAATACTCTTACTAATTGTCCGAATCATTTTTTAACTTGCGTAAAGATGGTGCATATGTTACATATGTATGTATGTATATACAAATCATCTAATTCCAATTCCTGTTAGTTTTTTTAAATAAATTTAGATACGGCATTGTCTGGACTAATGTGTATTTTTATATGAATATCAAAACCCTTACAGCTTTAAAAAACTTTTTTTTTACAATCGAACACATTTCTACAATTTACAATCTATGTCAAATTTTCGGCCTAGTGGGCGAAATTTACTAGTTAAATTTTCCGAAGTTAAGCTGAATTTTTCCTCCATGTATTTATTGACGCATCTATCAGTTTTTAATACTTGTAATATTTTGACAACATATTTACAACATATTTACAAACTTTATATTTGCTTTACGACATTACTATATCGTACAATGCATACACCATATGTTCGCCAATATCCTATTTTTTACAAAATTAATTTCTTTTTGTATGTCAAAATATATATTTAATATTGGTGAAAATAGTTATAGGTTGCTTGGATAAGTTTGAAGTCACATTATTGCATAATATTGTATTCTCAGAATCAATTTTTGTAATGAAACTTTGCCATTTAATCAGAGCAAAACAATTGAAGCTTAAGGAATTGATTTCATTTGACTTACCATATTCGATATAACAGATTCTGTTGACAAGCCTTTTGTAAAGTGGTCCTTGTATAAGCTAGGAACAATAAACGTTTAGAATAAGGAAAATGTTTAATAGCTGAATCTCCAAACTTTTGCCTGTAATGAAACACAGCTGGAAATATACTAGCCGAAGCTTCGCTCATTCAAGTGATTTTATAGGCGATACAGTTCTTAAAGAGCAAGTTTTCAGAGCGAGGGAAGCTCGAAGAGTTTCTGCAAATTAAATTAGAAGTTTTGATGTATATTTTAAAATACTTTTAATAATTAAGTTGTCGGCGCTAAGAAACTAATAATTATGTAACAAGTTTCATTTCATCCAAGTTTGGAATTTGCCAAATTTGAAATGGGACAACAACTAACTAAATCAGTGTTTTCTGGGTATTTTGAGCTCTCCTGACAGAAGCATTGTATTTTTGTGCAGTTGTTTTTTATATTTTATTTAATTGTTTTGATTTAAATACCCAATCATTTATATTCGCTTAACCCATTAAAAATGGTTAAAAAGTGTATAATGGTTTTGTGCAAATGTATGTAACAGGCAGAAGGAAGCATCTCAGACCCCATAAAGTATATACATATATTCTTGATGAGGATCAACAGCCAAGTCCACATAGCCATGTTCGTCCGCCCGTCTGTATTAACACGCGGATCTCAGAGACTATAAGAGCTAGAGATTTCAAATTTGAAATATAAGTTTTCTTGTACAAGGCGCAGATCAAGCTTGCATTATCTTATCGATAATTGCACCAGTTTCTCGATTATCGATACATTTCGATTTTCAATAGCAATGAATTTAAGACACAGAGGCATCTAATTTTTACATAATATGCATATGCCAAAATTTCGTTAAATTCGCTTAAGAAATAACTAAAGTATAACCGAAAATATATTTTCATATTGATCTAATTGCTGTCAGCAGCTGCAAGCAGTTTATGTATACATATGTACATATATGCGAGCGCATGTGTGAGAAAGAGATGGCATGATAATCGACGCTAGCGTCAGTATATTTGTATATATTCTGCAGAGCCCCGATAACTACCATTACGTGTACGTACATATGTATGTATTTATGTATTATTATTAGGTTGGGGGTGTGTGCCCTGCAACCTGGTAGATGTATTGTGCCCCCTTCTGGGCTTTAGAGCTCCTCCATCAACCCAAGCTCTTGCACAAATGCTAGAATTTTCATTGGGTTGAGGGCCACTATGTCACTGCTCATCATGACATGCATCCCCAAGATGTTGCTTCTTTTCCTTACTAGGGCTACACACTCTGCTAGGATGTGCATTGAGGATTCCTCCTCGCTTTCACAGAACCTGCAGAGTCCGCTACTGATTATACCCAGCTTGGCTAGGTGACTTCTTAGTCTACAGTGTCCCGTCAGTAGACCGGTGAGTATTCTAAGATTGTTTTTGCTCATGGCTATAATCTGCTTAAATCGCTTTTGATTATAGCCACCCATAAGACATTTGGCTTGTCGGAGTCCTGGTGCCTCTGCCCAGCTCCATTGCCTCCTCTGTCCTTCTTCTTTCCTAAGCGCCTGCCGTATCGTGTGCCTTCCGATGCCACAATACGGTTCAGGTCCCACTAGGGGTCTCTCCGCCCCCAATCTTGCTTGCCTGTCGGCCAGTTCATTCCCAGCTATGTCCGTGTGGCCCGGGACCCATCTTAGGGTGAGCCTATTGGTTGCCCCGAGTCGGTCAAGTCTGGATCGTGCTTCTAGGACCACTTTAGAAGTGATTTTCGTCCCACTAATAGCGTTTAACGCTGCTTGACTATCGGATAGGATGGATATATCCGTATTCCGGTAGTTACGCACCAGGTTAAAATCCGCACACCTTCCTATCGCACACACTTCAGCTTGGAAAATGCTGGTTTGCGTTCCTAGGGATTCGTGATACGATATCCGAGGGCCCACCACTCCTAGGCCTGTGCCCTGGCTGGTGAGTGATCCGTCGGTGTACCATTTTATGGTGTGCGGTTTCATGGGATGGATGTCATCCAGTGACGTCCATTCCTTTTTGCTGCTCATCTGAACTTTGAAATTACGCTCGAATATGTATTCGGCTGCCATTTCATCCCTAGGTTGAACCAGCAGGGGAAGTTCATCTGAAAGTCGTTGGGCATCTTTTTGGCTAAGGATGTGATAGCCTCCAACTCCTTCCGCTGACATCCTTAAGAGCGTAGCTTTCTGTTGGAGCCTTATTGTGTGATGGAGTGGTGTTATCTCCATTAAGGCTTCCAAGGCCATTGTTGGACAGGTGCGCATTGCCCCTGTCATGCATACGCAGGCCAGTCTCTGCAGTTTCTGCAGCTCTCTTTTCACGGTGATAAGCCGTATTTATGTATGTACATACAGTGTCTTCCAGCCAATTTTCAGCGGTGCCCAGAAAAAATTTCAATTGCCTGCCATAAACTCATTATTGAATATTTTTCAAAAATTCCAAAGACCCATGAAAGGTACATATATTAACCACAAAAATGAATATATGACCCTAATAAACAGCGATTTCCCCATCCGCTAGGTCGGGTTATGTAACAAAGTACCGCTATTTATGGTTCCAGTCTTTTTTGAGCAGGTACTTTACGGACACCTGGGTGCCATAAAATTGGATATTTTTACGAAAAGGCAAATCTTAAGCTATCGGCTCAAGAACTGATTCAATAAGTGCAGGATGAAATAAGGAAAAAGTTAAGTATGGGTACTGTGCTCCAAGTTCTGCGCCACCATGACTTAAATGCCCGAGAACAACGGAAAATTAAATTTGTAAAAGTAAAAATATAGGGTATAGGAGGACGTTCGCCAAAATCCACATGGACAAGGATTTGGAGTTCTGGAACACAGTCATATTTTAATATGAGTACAAATTCAACATTTTTTGCCAGGATGGACGAAATTATGTGTGGTGACACTCCAATACTGATCTGAGTCCCGAAAACATAAAGGCAACATTCAAGCACTGCTGAGGAAGTATCCTGGGATGGCCATCTATCTCGGCAGCCCGCGACTGAAATTTTGTGATTATTGAAACAATATTGGACAAGAATGTATACTTCGACATACTAAAGGAAAATGTACTCCAAACTGCCGAGAAGCTGGAATCCCACGTACTTTCCGGTTCTACCAGGACAACGACCCAAAGCATAAGGCCGGAATAGTACAGTCCTGGCTTAGATCGAACTGCCCCCACACGATAATTCCACTGGCCCAGTCTCCAGATTTAAATGTTATTGAAAATTTGTCGACTCTGCTGGAAAATAACATCCGGAAACACAACATATCCTGCAAATAGGGTCTCACAATGCGCTGCTGGAGGAGTGTAGCAGGATCAGTCCAGAAACTACTTGGAAGCTGGTATCTTCTATGAATAATAGGTTAAGGGAAGTTGTTAAGGCTAAAGGATATCATACTAAGTATTAACATCCTTATTTAAGCTTTTATACGCCAAATATGTAACTTTTTTTAAGACTGCTCAAAATAGAATGGGACACGTTTTTGGTTATGTTTCCAGACTTTGACTAATTTTAATTAATTACTTAATATTTTAGTAAAAACGAAAGGTTATTTTTCAAATGTGATATAACATTAAACAAACTGGCATTTAAACATTTTGAATTTGTTTCCTTGTTTAAACTTTATAGAACTTTAAATTTGTTGCTAGACACTGCTGAAAATTGGCTGGAAGACACTGTATATGCACGTGTTTGTAACTGAGCATTTGCAATTTTGCAAGTGCCAAGCTGACCCAAAGGCCGATTTCGTATGTTGCTGGTTGTGTGATAACGTGGTACACGTAAAATGTGCTGGTTTCACACAACGGGTGAAAGATATAATCGGCAATAAATCTGGTTTAAAATGGTGTTGTGAGCGATGCCGCGAGACGGAGGCCGATATCCAGGGTTTTATGAGGCAAACTAGACGGGGCTTCCATGATCTTCGTCTAGTTTTTAATAGGCTCAGTGCTGATTTTGATGCAATGGAGAATCAGTTCAATAGTGTGAAACTGTTGATTGAGTCTCCAAAGCTGAAACGATCTGTTGAGCCGGCTTTGCCTCGTGAATTAAACTTATCGGCCCCGGCTTTGTCATTGCCCCCTGCACCGCTAACACCTACTGTTGATAATGGTCAGCAGTTGATGCAGTTCATTTCTCCTGCACCACCACCTGCAATCAACAGTAGTGCCTCTATTGCTGGTCAGTCCATACTGTCCGTTTCGCCTCCACCAGCTCTTTCTAGCCGTGCTCCAAAGCCTCTAATAGCGGTGGCACCGAGAAAATAAATTTTCCTTTCGCGTCTAGCCCCTGATATATCAGTGGATGATATTAAAGCCTATATACAGGCCAAGGTGACATCAACTGGTATATTAGTGGAAAAATTTAAATTTAACAATGAAAGAGAAATTTCCTCTTTTAAAATAAGTGTTTCGGCAGAGGTGTTTGGCACAATTTGCTGTGCTGATTTCTGGCCGAAGGGCTTAGTAATAAAAGAGTTTACAACTAAAATACGTATTTGGCCTTCTATTACATTACCTCCGAATCCCTCTGGTGCATCATCAACTTCTAATGTTGCACCAAAAAACTAACACCAAAATCCTCTCTCTCTCTAGCATATCAAAATGTTAGAGGTCTTAAAACTAAACTTTCTAAACATATGTTGACAGTCTTTCTTTTGAATTTGATTATCCTATATTTACCGAAACTTGGTTAAAGCCAGATATTTCCGATCATTCAGTATATTCTAATAAATACACCCCATATAGATGTGATCGAGTATCACGTGTAGGTGGCGGTTGCCTAATTGCTGTCGAATTTGATCTTGTGTCAGATTATATCCTACCTCCATTTGATTTAGTCATCGAATTTATAAGTATTAAAATTGCGCTTAATACTTTTTTGTTGGTTATTACTTGTTCCTATATCCCACCTCAATCAGATGTCTCAGTCTATCTTAATCATCTATCTGCTGTTCAACACATTTCCTCAATGCTTTCTGATAGAGACTATCTGATTGTATGTGGTGATTTTAATATTCCAGATATTATATGGTCCGTTCCACCAAATGTATTGGTGCCACTTTGTACAAATGAATTTATTGATGGGCTCCATGAGTTGTCACTGTCACAAGTTAACCCTATACGAAATTGTAACGACCGTTTGCTTGATTTAATTTTTGTATCTGATCCTACTTGTATTATTCTTTCTCGCTGTGAACCACTTGTCTATCCTGAAGACCCCTATCATCCAACGCTCGATTTGATTATAGAGCTGCCAACTCTTGTGCCTTTTGTAGCAACGGATTCTACACGTAAGAATCGTTGCTTCCGTAAAGCAGATTTCGTTAAACTTAATCAATTAATAATTGACACAGATTGGTCAGTACTTTATGCCTGCACCAATTTGGATAATGCTTTGTCAATATTTTATGAGACCATTGACTCACATTTTGATGCTTGCGTTCCCCGTATGAATCCTGTGAAGGCTAGCAGGCCTTCCTGGCTCTCCCGGGAATTAGCTAGGTTGAAAAATGTGAAATCAAGGTTTTATAAGAAGTTTAAGAGATCGAGTAATCATTTGGATTACTCTCGATATATGGTTGCTAGAGCAACTTTTATTTCTCATAATTCGCGTTGCTACAATAATTACCCTCTCCGCTGTAGGCTGCAATTTGCACAGGATCCTAAGCAGTTCTATAACTTTGTGAACATGAAACGCAAATCGTCTTCATTACCTAGCTCCGTTTTTTATGAAAATACGAAAGCAAAAGATGATCAGGAATCTGCCGATTTATTTGCTAAGTATTTTCAATCTACTTATTCTTCCTTTATCTTCTCCCCAAACGTATCTTATCCTTATCCTGTCCAAAGAGCCAATTGCATTTTTGGACCTGTGATCACTTTAGAGTCGCTTCTTGCAGACCTATATTCTATCAAGCCTGGGTTTTCTCCACGTCCGGATGGAGTCCCTGGATGTGTACTTAAGTACTGTTCGGAGTCTATTTGCAAACCTTTACTTAAATTATTTACCTTGTCTGTCGATAGTTGTTGTTTTCCCGCTATTTGGAAGGAATCCTTTATTATTCCTCTCCATAAAAATGGCTCAAAATCCGATGTAAAAAACTACAGGGTTATTTCCAAATTGTCCGCTATACCGAAAGCATTTGAGAAAATAGTAACAACTCAACTGCAACACCTATGTAGATCTATTATTTCACCATTCCAGCATGGTTTTGTGAAATGTAGGTCTACTGCCACTAACATTCTTGAATTTACTTCACTTGTGATCAAAGGATTTCAGAATAAAATGCAAACTGATGTCGTCTATACAGACTTCAGTAAGGCCTTCGACTCTGTTAACCATTGTCTCCTTCTTTACAAACTAAACCTTATAGGTTTTCCTACTAACTTTCTTACATGGATTTCGGAGTATCTGAGTAACAGAACTCAAAAAATTGTATTTAAATCTGTACTTTCTAATCCTATCCTAGTCACATCTGGGGTACCCCAGGGTAGTCACCTGGGCCCAGTGCTTTTTAACCTATTTATTAATGACCTTCCTTCTGTAATAATGAATTCTAACGTACTAATGTATGCTGATGACGTCAAGTTGTGCTTGACGTATAATGATATGACCTCACAATGCTTATTACAGGCGGATTTATTTTCCTTTTTGTCGTGGTGTAAAATAAATCTGCTCAATTTGAACTGCTCTAAGTGTAAAGTCATGTCATTTTACCGTACCAATCCTAACACTGTCAGTTACACGATCGATGGGAAGCAACTTGATAGACTGAATGAAGTAAACGATTTAGGTTTACTTCTTGATCACAAGCTTAAATTTGATAAGCATATCAAATTCACTGTCAACAAAGCTTTTCAAGTTCTTGGTTTTATTAAGCGTTGGTCAAAGGAATTTGATGACCCTTATACGACCAAGTTACTTTTTACTTCTCTTGTACGTCCAATTCTGGAATACGGATCTTGTGTGTGGTCTCCGCAATATCATATTCACCAAAGTAGATTGGAATCGGTGCAAAAGAGCTTTCTACTTTTTGCGCTTCGTCGGTTTGACTGGGGTGTACTGCCTCCATACTCTGATAGGCTTCTTCTTCTTAACCTTCCTTCCTTAACTAATCGTCGTGTTATGTTAGGAGTTATGTTTGTGGTAAAATTACTTAAGGGCGAAATCGACTCAACTGCGTTGATGAGCCAAATAAATTTTTCTGTACCCTCTAGACAGCCTCGTTATTACCTCCCACTTTCTCTTAATCGTTGTACTACTAACTATTCCTTGCATGAACCGTTTCGAGTACTCTGTAATGATTATAATAAACTATATCATGTAATCAATTCAGAGTCCTCCATTTCACTAATTAAAAACTCAATTCTAAATGTCTTATCTAGAGATTAACTTTTTTGCATGTACAGGTGGTGGATCTCAACTAATTCTTACTAATTATTTTTGGTCTGACTGGGTTTTTCTGGGTTTTCCCCAATTCTTGCAACAAATGTTGGACCATTTTGTTTTTTACCCCAGAAATCTTAGAAATAAAAAAAAAAAAATTTTTTAATTTATTTAAAGTTTTAATTTTATTTTTAATTTTAATTTAATTAAAATTTTTAATTTTTGGTGTCGACTGAATTTAGTTGACTAATAAATAAATACATAAATAAAAGTAGAATATATACAATTGGATTAAGGGTATATCGTAATCGCAGTCACTCAACTACAGCATTCTTACTTGTTGATTGAGCGGCTGCGTAATATACATACATATGTACATACTCATACTGTAAAAACCATTTGTGCCTTCAAAAACATCCATAAAAAGTTCAACAAAATTTCAAAATGAATATCACTTTAATTACAAGTTCTGGTATGAGTTTTGTACGATGCTGCCGCAGCAGCTCTCTTAGTAGATTCTTGCTCTTTATCGATCTGCCACTACTACAACTACAGACTGGATACGCCAATTGCTTTTGCAAATGAGAGAGCAGAGCAGAGCGAAATTCATTTTAGTTTCCTGATATTGGCTCTGTTAATGTTCGTAGCAGTAGCAATACTATTTATTGAAGATATCTACGAAAGGGGGCATCTGGGCATCAACCAGAGCAATTCCGAATAATGAAATAATCGATGTATGAGCTAGGCTCTAATGTAAATATGGTTCAAGATTGCATGTAGACAACATATATTTTTATTCAACAACCATAATATATTTAATGAAATTAAAAAAAAAAGTTTTGTAGCACTTCGCTCAGTGTTAATTCGCAGATAAAAAGCTTTCAAGCCAAGCTTGAATAACTGGAAGGTTCTCTTCACTCCACATTGCTTCTTCTTTTATGTTGCGAAGCGACTTTTCAATAATATGTTGTGCACTCCCAAACTCTCCAGTACGCTTTTCGTATAGCTGCTGGACCATATCATAGCCCTTTTGAGTTAAAAAATATCCAGTCGCTGAACTTATCAAATGGTCCCATAAATTCGTTTTATTTTGAAGTCTGAAAAGCAAAAATGAATATTTTAATGAACGGAAAAAATCATATTTTCTTATACTACGTGTATGCGAACGTCTTATTTGTAAATAAAATTGTTGCATTGTGGTAAAAGCAAATAGTTTTGTAAATAGTTTTAGTACTTGATTTTGGAAGTTATCCGATTAAAATTTAAAAAAAGTGTGCCTGTGTACTAATTTGCAGTCATATAGAAAAATCTAATATATTATATAGATATAAATAAAAGTAATTTGTAATTACAAAAATCAATAACTTATATTGAATATATTCTGAAGCTTTGTAATCATATTAATCAATAGTATAATCGTTAGATTAACTTATGTATGAACCACTAAAATATACCCAATAAAATCAACGAGTTTTAAGATGGATGGTAAATGAAATTTAAATTGTTTCTTGGTTGGAAAACTTGTTTATTTATGAAGGCATCCGTCAAAACTCAGTTAATGGTGGTATTTTGCTCATTTGGATAACAAATTTGAAACAATTTTTATTCATACGCCTTCATCTATACCTTTTTATTCAGTCCAGCCACCTTAGAAAACTGTGACAAATTTTGATGTTTTCCCATTGCTATCGCTTTTTCTTTGTTGAGACGTTACTTTGTTGAGATATTATATTATGAGTTATGTGGCTTTATCGATTTGTGATTAAGGATTTTTATCAATTTCCTACTTTTCTAGTAATACCTAGCCTAATACCCCAATATTGACACCGAAAGTGACAGAGTACTCAGAATAGCTTTGAGCCATCACGGTCACAGCTGCCAGTGGCCCCGGAGTACCATGGATCCATTTCTACCTTGGGGGAAGTATGTACTGACGGGTGTTTCTAGTTGTACTTTTTGAATGGATATTTGTATTCCGTTTTAAAATAGATGCGTGGGCAATCCAAACTAAGGATCTCAGTATTCAGTAACTCAGTCTTTAAAATTGCGTGAGACATAGGCTTTTGTGATGTTTGGGGTCTGGAATAGGCGTGGCCAGAAACTGCTATAAGCTTTAACATCGCAGAATCAATAGCACAGTACTGAAATGTTCTTTCATTCAGCTCTGCTCTGTCATCCCAAAATAACTTCATTGTGCCACATATGGCAATAGCAGAAAGAGCAGAGCAAAACGAGAGCAAATCAGCCGAATCAGCTATATCAATACTATATTTGATTTACTCTTTTGCCACACCAGAGCAGCTACATATGCTAAACTTTCTACTACGGTAGGTAATTTTGTATTGTTTGTTTCTTTTTGAAAGAACGCGCTATTTATAATTATAGTAAATCCGAAAATATATTACATAATTTGAATAATATATTATATAATCAGAAAAAAAGTTTTGACTTATAAAATTGTGATTTCGGCTGAGCAACTGTAGAAATGCATTTAAGTTCAAATTTACAATAATCAAATAAACTCTCAGTTCGAGAATGAAAAGTAAAGATGCATAGCATAATATAACATAATTGTACTTACTTTTTTTGAATCGATGTCCAGTTCTCAGATAAGAAATTAAATAAAGCATAATAACCACTGGAACCCGATGTTAATGAGGTAAAAATTAGGAATTGATCGTTTTCGGTGAAATTCGAGTGATCTTCTAGAATAGATATTTTTAGCAGTCGGTTGATCTTTTCAGCGTTTGTTGCACAGCCTGCCAGTTGTTTTAATAAATAAGTTCTTTCACTTTGCTTTCGTGACTTTGGGAAATCAATGACACGCTCTAATCCAAATTGCCACTCATCAATGGAACCCCACCTAAAGATGGGACACATATAATGATTTGGCACCCTACAATGCATAACAAATATAAATGTAAGAAAATTACTGTGTTACGATATACAAACGGTATTTCGAAGTCCCGTTCGGCAGCTTGTTGCCAGGCGCTGTACGCATATTTTGCCTCTTCGATACAAGGTTGAGAGCCTGCGCGGCACAAAAATCGTTTAGTCAAGGATCGAAGATCTGTTTTCCAGCTATCTTCGGTTTCACTCTCAGCACCTAATTCTTCGTATAAGGGCGATAGCATAATTAAAACATATGCCTGGCAATGGGAAGTAGACATTATTTTAGTAAAATGAATTTAGCTTTGTGCATTTTACTTGCCTCAAATTTTTTGTGGACTTCTGCCATATCAATATGCCGACCAATGTGATCAATGAAAGTGAACACCGGATTCCACACAATATGGTTGCGCTCATATTTCATGAATAAAGTCATATTCAAGGCAGTAGCAAAACTTAAATCACCAGCGTAAGCAAGATTCCAAGCATCATGAAGTAATTTAGCTCTGGAAATGTTATAAGAGAGCGTATTTTTTGTAAACAAGAAAGATTGTCTTCATTTATCATTGAAAAATTGTGAATGAAAATTGTGTTATAAAATAAACTTAAATTATAGATTCTAGTTACATTACGAAAATTCTCTTCCTTTACTGAAGAGCGTATAAAACAAGAGAGATCGTTGCAGTCGGACGTAACCGACAGTAAAATACTATGATAAAGTAAGTTGTGTGTAGACCAGAATTACAGTCCAAGTTTGCCTTTCAGATTGAGGTAGATATAAGATAGTAACCTTTCTTCGAAGTTTGGCAACTGTATCTCATAAATTACGAAAGATATGAGCTTTTTGAGATTTTGGGGGCTGGAGTGGGCATGGTTGATAAATTGTAAAGAGAAGGTTCCGTATAATCTTTCTTCCAAGTTTGGTAACTGTAGCTCTTAAATTGCGGGAGATATGGGCATTTATCGGTTTTTGGGGGCGGGAGTGGGCGTGGTCCACAATTTTTTTTACAGATTTTTTAAGGGTGTTACTAGCATATATGTATATACTACCATGGGATGGTCTATTTATACCGAAAAAATTCAACTGTAGGTAAAAAAAATCCGGGTTTTATGGCACCCTGGTGTCCATAATGTAACAGTGCGAAATAACCCTTTGCCATAAATAGAGGTACTTTCTTACATAACCGAACCTAGCGGGTGAGGAAATCCCAGTTGATAAGGGACATATATGGATTCTTGTGGTCAATACATGTACCTGCCATGAGTCTTTGGAATTTTTGAAAAATATTACATAATTACTTTATGGCAGGGAATTAAAATTTTTGCTAGGCACTGTGCGAAATGAGCTTTTGCTCACTGTATACATATGTGACTTAAGCTTTCAAACTACGTGGTCTTTTCGACATACACCAACAGCTGTATCGGTTTAGGTAGGCGGAGTGGGTGTGGCCTTCTAATTTTGTATCGATCTCTTAGGCGAGTTACCAGTAACATACTTTTAAAATTTGGTGAATCTAGCTTACAAATTATGGAAGATATTTGCTGATGCTCCTTGGGGTGGTCCAAAAAATCATATGCCGATCCTTGGAGGAAGTTACCAGCAATTTGTCTTGCCAGTTTGGTCACTCTATCCTGAAAATTTTTGGATATACGGATTTATCGATTTACACTTTCCGAAATGTCGGCATTGTCGATTATGGGTGCTGGTGTGGGCATGGCAACACAAATTTGTTATCGGTTCTTAAACTACCAGTAATATACCTACTAAATTTGACGTTACCAATTCAAAAACTGTCGAAGATATAGAGGACGTGGCATATGCCGATCTTTAAAGAACATCACCAACAACCTACCAACCAAAATTGGTGACTGTACCATAAAATTGTGAGAGATATGTGCGATTTTTATCGATTTTCTAGCTCCCTAGTGGACGTAGGACTTAAACCTTGACACTTTAACTTTTGAGCTAGTATAGTTCCAAGTTCAAGTATATGTCCCAAGTTTTAAGTCTAAGGATGTCGAAGAAACACGCGTTCTTACAGCCGGATAGACGGACAGACAGCATGACGGACATTGCAGAAACCCAATATTCTATATACCTGTGGTATAAAAAGTATAGCAACGAATAGCTTGTAAGCAAAAGTTTGTGGTTCAAGTCACAACCAAGTCGTAGGATTCTTTTTCTAAACATTTTTGTTGTTATGAAACTCACCTTGTATATGTTGGAACTAAAGTTCGTCCAATATCAGTTTGCAAGAAAGTCGAAAGCATTTTCCAATTTTCTTCATCGTAATTTACAGGAAATGGGGCTATTTCTTCTTGATTTATAATAATAAATTTATCCTTTCCTGGCATGTTTTGGATTTTAATCTGTTGATTCTTTTCCATCCACACATATGGACTGCAATTTGAAAAGTTAATTGCATCTTCTCGATTAAGAATAATGGGAATCCACCAAAGCATTTTGTCCTGCTCTGGCACATCATGAGGCCGTTCCCTAAGATACACTTTCTGTTGTAACGTCGCAGAATTTTTTTCATAATCCCTTGTAACGCGAACTGTGGGTAGACGGTGATTTGTAAGCCATGGACCAACAATTTCCGCCACTTTGTATTGGCTTTGAAGACGACCATCCTTAATCGCCTGTAAGGTAAGCGCATCCCAAAAATCATCGGCGACAAATGTCTGATATTCATGATCTTCAATACAATTTTTTAGCGCCTTTTTAAATGATTCTTTTCCCAAGGTGAAATTTAGCATGCGTAAAACAAGCTCTGTTTTGTGAGAAATAGTTTCTTGTTTCATTCCAGTAATCCGTGAATGCGGATATCTTTTACTAAATTCGTAGTATACTGAATAAAGCGTGGTCATTGGATACTTTCCATTAAACTCGATTCCTCCATCTATCTGTAAGTTTACTTGATTAATTTTAAATATTTTTTTAAAGCTTATAGCATACCTGTATTACGATTTCCGATGCTAAAAAACTTGCCAGTGCTTTGTTAAGATGTGCATCAGTCCACCACTCAG
Organism: Drosophila kambysellisi; assembly: GCA_035042185.1. NCBI lineage: Eukaryota > Metazoa > Arthropoda > Insecta > Diptera > Drosophilidae > Drosophila > Drosophila kambysellisi. The sequence goes on from JAWNLS010001026.1 coordinate 412,153, forward strand.
GAGTCACCCACGAACCAATCCATTGGTATATTAATTCCTGTGCTATGTAATAATAATGGTTTTGCAAAAGATCGCTCTCTCTAAACAAAAATCAAAATTTCATTGTTGTGCTTTTGCAGATTGGCATCAAGTCATACTTAAATAGCAACAGACCCCAATTATCTGCTGGTCGTACTATTGGTAGGTCAGGTATTGCAACCACATCAATTTTAGATAGAGGGATAGGTATTTCAAAATATTCCTGAATTAATTTGTAAATTAATGTGATTTTTTTGTAAGTGACCTAGAGTAAAAAAATGTATAAAATTAACAAAACACAATTCACGATTTTTAAAAATAAATATTTAAAATTAAAGTTACAAATTAAATTATATTAAGCTATAGGCGAGAAATTAAATTAATTTAATGTTAATTTAATATGAGAAAAAAATAAAAAGAAAAATATAATAAATCTGCTTGTATTAAAATGTAAAATGCAAAGGATGATTGTGATCCCCGTTAAAGACAAGCATACAAAATATAAGGAATAGCTTCTGAACGTAGTCAAACATATAAATCAGAAAATCGTGGCTAACAGAGTCGAAAGCTTTCTGAAGTCAGTATTCGTGACATCCGTTTTCGCTTTTAGATGGTATTTATCATCTAAGAATTCAAACAAATAGTATGTTTAGCAGAGAAAGTAAGGATTTTTAAAATACCTTTGGAAAAGCTAATAACTTTGAACTTTAAAACATTTAGGTTTATTGCGAAAATGCAAAATGCAATTGATACTAGACCAGTTGAAATTCAAATGTACGCCTTCTCTTGCGTCCAATATAATAACAGTATTTGATGATCATAGCATAATTTTGATTGGCTTGTGAGTATCCAAACAATCAGTTTTTGCATGAATATATTTATTTTTGGTTCCCAATGTCACCAACTATTCACATGGTTTTAGTTCATGGTCTGTTGCCCATGAAGTTGCATCATTCATGTTTGAGTTTTAGAAGAAATTGACTCAGAGTATAAAAAACAGAAATTATAGTTTATGGCCTGAGTTTTTATACTACTATACCAAAATGGTATAATAGTATATTGGTTTTGTGCAATGTCCGTCATGCTGTCTGTCCGTCCGTATGAACGCGCGTTCCTCCGACACCCTTAGAGATAGAGACTTGATACTTGGAACGTATACTGGAAAGTACCCTCAAAAGTTAAAGTGTCTTGGGTTTGGTCCTACGTCCACTAGGGAGCTAGAAAACCGCGAAAATCGATTTTAGCAAAACGATAAATCCCCATATCTCTTACAATTTAATGGATACAGTCACCAATTTTGGTTGGTAGGTTGGCGAGGTACTTGAAAGATTGGCATGTGTCACGCCCACCTCCGATGCCCCCATCACCTCCGCCCCTAAAATTTTCAAATGGCTATATCTTCCGCAGTTTTTGAGTGGGAACGTCAAATTTGGTAGGTATATTACTGGTAGTCGCTTTTAAGAACCGATAACAAATTTGTGGTGCCACGCCCACACCTGCGCCTATAATCGACAATTCCGATTGTAAATCGATAACTCCGTATATCTCCGAACATTTTAAAGATAGAGTAACCAAACTTGGAAGGTAATTTGCTGGTAACCTCCTCCAAAGATTGGCATACCAATTTTTGGACCACGCCACATCCGCCGCCCCCAGGAACTTCGTCCCTAGAAATTTAAAATGCGCAAATCTGCCGTAATTTGCAAGCTAGAGTCGCAAAATTTTGCAGGTATGTTACTGGTAACTTCCCCAAAGATCGATAAAAAAATTGGATGGCCAAGCCCACTCCACCTACCTGAACCGATACACCTGTTGGTGTAAATCGATAACCCCATATATCTCACGAAATTTGAAAACTTAAGTCACCAAATTTTAAAGGTATATTGCTAGTAATACCCTTCATAAATGTGGAAAAAAAATTTTGGACTACGCCCACTCCCGCCCACAAAAAACGATAAATGCCTGTATCTCCCGCAATTTAAGAGCTACAGTTACCAAATTTAGAAGGTATATTACTAAGATCGAACTCAAAAATTTTTTGGGCCACGCCCACTCCCGCCCCAAAACCGATAAACGCCTATATCCCCCGCAATTCAAGTATTTCTTAACTGTTTACAAAAAAAAGTCAAGAGTGGCTTTGAATACTTCTTTAAGGATAACCTATAATAAAAATCAATATCATACCTGTAATTCATTTGCATTCTCCGAAACACTCCAAATATTAATAACAGGTGCTGACAACGATGTTGAATTCTTTGCCAATTTGATATCCAATTTTTTCAGTTGCGATGTCACAAAGCCAAATGAAAATGAAGACATTGGTGGAGTTTTTTCAAAATAGTCTATTACATGGTCCTCTAAAGTTAAGCTGTTAAAAAATGTATCGGACTGTAATCAATATTGCAAGTTAAAGGTGTCACAGTTATAGCAAGTGCTAACAAAAAACATACTAAAAAAAAATGAATTGAAGACATGACAAAATTGTATTTGCTTGGTCAGACAAGGGTAGATTGAAGCAGCTCTTTCAAGAACCCCGTCGCCGAAAGCTTATAACGAATGCGATCCCGGAGAAACGGCCTAGTTCTGGTTGTTAATCCGCTTTTTTTTAACAATTTGAAATTTTTATTTGTTATCACAAATGATACATAATAATTATAAAAGATTGAGTCTGAGCATATCGTACATATAACATTACGCGCACTGAGGACTTGAAATGCGATTATCACTTAAGGTGTATGATATTTGAATGAGGATAGAAGGGATCTGCTAATCTGTTGCACATTATTAAAATATTTTTTACATATTTTAAACAAGAACTACTTACTGTTTATCAGATCGAGTTAGTGCTGTATTAAAGACCGTAACAAAATTCTTAGGTCTTGTAATGGAGACTGTAAATGGAACCTGTAGTAAATAAAATTATTATTGCTTTAAGATTACAATATCTGTGATTTTTCTCAATATGAAAGTTAGCTTACTTTGAATCCTGGCTCATCAAAGCAGGGAAACAAGCGTCGAGCATTGTTTGGCCTTAAGTAAGTGGCCAAATAGGTCAAATTTGCATAAGATCCTTTAAAAAGTCCGATTGCACTCTCCCAAATATTTCCGTCAAAAGGAATCTCTATAATACACTCTGTACCTTGTTTTATTGTTTCCTTAAGATATATTATATAAATTGTTTTCCTTGGAAAGCGACTGCCTCGCAGAACCGTAATTTTCTGCGGGTCACTAAAAAGTGTTTGATCAAAATGTAAAATTACTATACAATAATATTATTTATAAATATGTTATCGTAATACCTGCTATTTGTGTTAGATTTTCGTAAAACAATTTTCCTGTCGTTAATATTTAAATCGTAATGAGCATGAAGTGAAATTTTCTTTGAATCTGCATTCCAACTCAAATTCATTTTTATAAGCCCACTAAATGTACTTTCTTCATAGTTAGGTTCCATGTGAAGTTCATAACTTTGCGGTATGACATCTTTCGGTAACCGATCATCTGTTATCATTGCAAAGGAAGCCGATGTATCTATGCTGCGCTTTACGGCCCCCTGAAAAAAAAGGTTGTTACTGCATAAAGATACATTACTGAAGCAAATTAGAATGCTGTGGTATAACAACTTCGTCGAGAAAATAACGTGAATCGAAGTCTTTATAAGTCGAACAAGTCTTGAATATTTAAACCAAAACGACAAAAAATTTGCATGCACCCATTGTATATGTGTACACGTGTACATTGTGAAAGTTTTTGAGCTTTGGAAAATATGAACAGGTTTTGGTCACCTATATAAAAAATTGTAATTTTCTCTACACAGTTTTACAACGAGCCAATTTTGGCCTATGTGTGTCGGTCCTATATTCGATGTCCCTTTCACGTAAATTAGATTATCAAAGTTCCACAATATCAGTCAATCAAGTCATTTCGAATTAACGGTTCTAAGAGCCGCATTTGGAGCACCTGAGATACTCGTCTTTGATATCGGACTTAAAAGTGAACCATTCAAAGTGTTTTCGAAGAAGGTCACCAGCAATCTACTTCACAATTTTGGTAACTCTAGGTTTATAATTGTGGAATATGTGTATCTTTTATCAATACATCTGGTTTCTCGATTTCAGGTGGTTACCAATAAAACACCTTATAAACTGTTCGTGCAAGTAAAAGATTAAGTTTAGGTGTCACATATTGATATGAGGGAACGGTGAGTGCTTCAACATCGAACTTACACACCTTCTAAGCTGTAAGAATATTTATTCACATTTTCTTATTTATGAACAAATATTTAAAGCCTCCTGAAATCAATCAATCATATGTTATATTACTTACATAACTTGCGTGGTGCCATGAAAAGTTCAGAAGCAATAGCAACACACCAGATGATTGCAACTTGAGTATGCTCATTATACCTGAAAGAAAAAAAAGTATGTTAATCAAAAAATATGTTTTTCCATATTAGTTGCCAAGTTCACAAAATTTATCACGATAATGAATTTGCAATTGTTTAAGAGCTACTGCTAGAGCTACATATAGGAAACTTTTGGCTATTCATTTACTGACCCTCCCGGAGGATGCGATATTGTCGTAGCATACTCGATCGTAAAGGATCCTTTTATTGCACTGTATCGTAAATAATCAATTATTAACTTCAGTCTAGTGGGTGCCCACGCTGCCTTGGGTACAGCTTGCAGCTTGTGTCGTTGTATTTATTGTATTAGTAAGTACATCTAAATAATTAAATTAAATTATAAATTTAAATTTAAATGATTCGGAGCACCCATCTCTTATTCGCATGAGGTGCTGAATCGAAATATTGGACGTGTTTCATTTTGCAAATTTGGAAAAACTTTGCGTTTGGGAATATGGAAAAGAAAGCTAATGAGCTACCGTTTTCAAATATGAATTGCAGTTATCATTTGAAAAAGCAAAGACATTTATTTTCAATATTTTTTAATTTGTTCTGTGTGGTTTTATAATTAGTTTGTCTATCTTCTAACTCTAAGCTATCTTATAAATATATATTAAACAAGGGAGAGCTTTGCAGTCGTTGCATAGTTTGTGTGCAGGCAAGAAATACTGTCCAAGTTTGCCTTTCAGATTGAGGTAGATATAAGATAGTAACCCTTCTTCGAAGCTTGGCTGTAACTCTTGAATTACGGAAGATATAAAATTTTTGAGATTTTGGGGGCGGAAGTAGGCATGAAAAAAAAAAATAATGAGAATGTTCCTAATAATCTTCCTTCCAAGTTTGGTAACTGTAGCTATTAAATTGCGGGAGATATGGCCACTTATCGGTTTTGGGGGCGGGAGTGGGCGCGGCACAAAAAATTTTTGGAGTTCGCTCTTAGTAATATACCTTTCAAGTTTGGTAGCTCTCAAATTGCGGGAGATATGGGCACTTATCGGTTTTTGGGGTCGGGAGTGGGCGTGGTACAAATTTTTTTTCCTACATTTTTGTAGGGTGTTACTGCCAATATACCTTTAAAATTTGGTGACACCAACAGGTGTATCGGTTTAGGTAGGTGGAGTCGGCGTGGCCATTCAAAATTTTTATCAATCTCTTGGTAAGTTACAAGTAACATACTATCAAAATTTTGTGACTCTAGCTTACAAATTATGGAAGATATGCGCATTTTAAATTAATAGGGACGAAGTTCCTGGTAGCGGCGGTTGTAGGCGTGGTCCAAAAAATGATATGCCAATCCTTGGAGGAGGTTACCAGCAAGTTACCTTCCGGACAGACAGCATGACGGACATTGCACAAACCCAATATACTATTATAACTTCGGTATCATTGTATAATAAATATTTTGTGATTATACTGCAATTTTGTTAAATGCTAGATTCACAAAGATCAACATCGAACATCAATCATAAGATTTGAGCAGGAGCAGAAGGTTTTTGGCTTCTGTAAGGAATGTTCCTAAGTCATTTTGTTCCACTCAAAATACTGCCAGTATTTTTCGGTCCATCACTAAAAATATGTTGTATTCATTGGGAAAATATAAGCAAACCTAGTGCGAAGAATTCAAATTACAATTTAAAATTGACCGACAATCAAGATTGAAAAAATAAGAACTTATTTTCAAGTTTACTATATTTTATCACATGTTATGCTAATTAGCATCCATCCCTTCCGTATATTGACAAAGATATATATGTATAAATAGAAACTGCAACATCTATTTTCGTATCAATATTCAATTTACATTAATTTCTGTGCGCTATTATTAGTATATCAAATAACAGCTGTGACTTTACTGAGACCAATGCTGCCTGCCTGCCTGTCTGAACAGTTATTCTCATATTTGAAAATGTTCCATTTGTCCTGCGAGAAGTGATTCGCCTATAACATTCGTTAGTAAAACGATTTAATACGCTTTTACTGCAATATCTCGATTAGCTCTATCGTGGTACGCTGAGGAAGAATAATTATGCTTAGAATACTTTTAACTGCTTTTGTCTTCTTGTTACATGGCAAATCAAATTTATTTTGATGAATAATATTTCATAGATATTTAAAAATAACTCAACGCTCAACGTTGAATTGAATATTTCAATTACTTTGATGTAAGCAAAGTATACAAAATATTTGAAGCCATTTACAGCACCAAATGGAGAAGTATTTGGGTTAGCATTTTTAACGCACTAGTGTAGCTTATATAATAGGTTTTCTTCTTTTTAACTCAAAGAGACAAAATAAATTTACCTCCACAGTTAAAACAGCTGTTGTTGTAATGAGCTCGCCTATAAACGGTGGTATTGAAACTCACATCCCTTACAAATTACTCGTAAATTATTAGCGTTTTATTATTGATTTCTTGCAAATAGTGTACGTCGAATAGTGTTTTAGAATTGAAAGTTTTTGAAGGCACCAATCTGCTGGTATTTACTAAGAATTAGCCAATTAACTTTTCGAAATACGATCGGACTACCTTCATACATACCAGCAAAAAACCAAAAAACTTGAATCAGTTTTAATAGATAATGGTCGTTTTAGAATAAAGAAACCGTTTGGTTTGTTTTTATTTTAATAATAATGTTACTTTGGCACAAATATATCTTATTATGTTATCTACTTTTTTCATTTGCAGAAAATAAAAGACCCAGTTGCCCATTTTACATATACGGGGTATTATACACAAAATTCGTAGCAGATAACAAAATTGAGATAAAGAAAAAAAGATAACTCAACTACGCTTTAATTTTTAGATTTTTGAGATAAAGAACTTAGTACTGTGGTAATCTTAAAAGCATCTTCAGCGAATATAATATAAATGTTCTTCTCTTCAGTAAAATGACTAAACGAGCCATAATATTTCTTGTAATGTGCTTAAATCTACCATGCAGATTGACGAAAAAGGTTAGAATATTTCTAACCATTCATTGAATTTGCACAAATGTTTTATTTTCAATACCTATAGTTTGAAAAGTGTGACGATAATACAACCGAAACATCTGGTGGCACAGCATATTGGAAATTTCGGGGAGAACGTTACACAACTTCTGAAGACTTTGTTTGCTGGAAAGATGATTGGGAACTATTTTTGCGCGAATGCGACACAACAACTGGTCAGTGGGAGCCAGAAAGTGTTGTATGCCGAGTGAACGAACACCAAAATAAATATTGCCCAGAGGAATTAGTGGAAATTGATAATGAACGTGAAGATCCCATGTGTCTTAAAATGTCTGTTGAACCAAAAAAGTATGACGAAAATTTTTGCCATGGTTCAAGCATAATTTTGCCTTTTGATTATTCGAATCATGAAATTTCAAATTTTATACAGTTCATGAATGATCAAGGCATTTTAGAATTTTGGTTACCGTTTAGACGCGAAAATAGTTCTATGCCATACAAGGTACAGTTGCCTGGTGAGCGGTGGGGGGACGTAGTTGATGACAAAATAGACGTCTCAGATTTTAGATCGAATAAAAATTGTATGTCTGGACGCTTACAAAGTCATAATATAAAAAAAGAAGAGTTGATCGTCATGGCTACCGATTGTGATGACTTATTGCACACAATTTGTGTCTTTGATGGCAATCTTATATCAAGCACAGGTTGCCCCGATGGATTAGCAGCTCTTAGCTATATGCCTAACGAATGCTATGGAATCAAATGGCAAAAAAAATTATCTGACGAACAAAAAGAGGTGCGACTCAAAGAATATTTTCGGAATCGCAATACTTTAAGACTAGTACTAGAAAACGTCATACCAAAACAGGAAAAAAAAGAATTTTTTCAAGTAGACCACTTCGTCGACCAATCTGGAGACAAGTTTCTAATTCTAATGAACAAGTATGAAATCATGCGAGTTGTTGATGACGATAAAAAAACACATCCAATTTTGTACAAAAAAACTATAACAGAACAAGTTAATTCGACACAACTTATATTGAAATTTGACGTAACATTACAAGAATTAGTTCTGATAGTTTATAATAGTGATTATCTTTGGCGTATCAATAGAAATGACAATGGCATACAATGTTTCACAAATGCAGATTTTGATATTCAGCGAAGCTCTAAAATTGATCTTGTTTGGGAAAATAAAAATAAAACAAAGTCAATTTTTAAATTGAAGCTAGTTAATGACAACCCTGGCGAGTATTGGTGTGAAGGACATACTATTTTAAATTTTCAGTTAGTAACCAGCAATAGAATAGTGGCTGCCAAAAAAATTCGGGGCCATGCTTTCGCTGCTAGAATAAATGTAACATGTATAATTGAAAATAAGAACATGTGTAAAAATCCGTTTAAATACACCAAAAAGCTTGGAAAACATATTCAAGACACGCTACGAAAAAGAAGCAAAGTTATTTCTCGAGACCTTGTTATATATGATACTCGTATCATGAGTATTGAACAGATATCTAATAAATATGTGAATTGTTGGATTCATTTGACAGCTTCTCGTAAGAATTCTGCAGTTGACAATAGCGAGGAGAAAAGTAGCGAAGAATCTGATAGCTTAGAAAACGATGATAATATAAGACATGATACTTCTATACGCATGGAAGTCTGGGCTTTTTTGCAAGAAGTTATTTCAATTTATAGCCCCAACGGCTTGACTGTGGTACGTAGCACAGAGTATTGTTTCCCAAACAGATTTCAATTGGATAACGGCAATATATACCATTGGCAGCAGACAGTTAGAGGACAATTGGGAACATTATCTGGTCTGTGTTTTCGAAGTAATGGCATGCCATATACACGTCGCTGCCAGGGTAACTTTTTACACGGTGCTTATTGGGAGTTAATTTACGAGAACATAACGTGCCAACTTCAGCAAAATAATTTAAAAGTAACAGAAACTCTTTACAGTTTAGAAAAGTCAAAATTAATCAAAGTTTCACCGGAAAGAGCAGTTAAAGAGATTAAACACATTTTGCAAGAATCTGCAAAAATGTTTTTACCTGTTGATCTGTATTTTGCAGCAAACATTGTGCAAGCTTCGGTTAAAAATGTTGATAGGAATATTTTGAATTTGCCTCCACCTCAAAATTTTTTGATAGAAACTACCTTGGATCTTATAGCTATTTACAATTATTTGATAGAAGTGAGAGAGACTACGATTCGGATGTCAGCTAAATTAAACTCCACTAACAAACTTCTGGAGGCATTTGAAAATGCAATGAATACATTATCACTGCAAACAGTTTTTGATGATAACAGCTTAAGCAACCCCGTGGACAATTCTAACGATTTAGAGAATAGCAGTGATGTTGAATTGCTGGATTATGTGGATATTGGAGTTTCTGTAAAAATATCACCCAATCTACTCTATTTTATAATAAATCCGACTGTTGCCAATATTTCTGGAATTGCAATATTTCAAAATAATAATGACTCTGATATACCGATTACTTTGAAAGGAGCATTTAAAAATGAGCACTTCCGATTTCTGGAGTCCGATCATGAAATTGAGGACTTAATTTCCGAGCCGAATTTGCAATTTGCTACTTATGTACCAGATAATCTTTTGAGTCAGCTAGACACAATTTCAAATGCACCGAATGCCACAAAAAACACAAAAACTCTTGTGGTTATTAAAGTGTACTCAAACGATAAACTTTTTCAGCTGCCAGACAATCATACACCACTATCTGCATTCGGGCGTGTCGTATCAATATCATTACCCGGGCATAGTCCGCATTTACCTGAAGATTTGCCGCTCGCTTTTCGAGTTTATAATAGTTCATATAAGCACAATGATACTACTGAAATGTGTAGTTATTGGAATTATGAAAATTGGGCCTCTGATGGCATTCAGGTCTCAAATCTGTTAAACACTAACGGAGATATCGTTTTATGTCAAGTTAGTCATCTAACACCATTTGCATACCTAGTAGGCGTTAATTTCACAGTGGAGGAAGACATTGAAGTCAATATTCAGTACGCAGATCATGTTCAGGCTCTTGATATAATAACTGTAACAGGCTGTTCTTTATCTCTTCTTGGCATTTGTGGCATATTCATCACTGCTGCAGTATTTAACTCATGGCGACAAAAACCGTCTTCAAAAGTACTACTACAACTATCGGCAGCAATAGCTTTGCAAATGATAATTATTTGCTTTGTCAATACAAAAGAATACTCACTACATTTAATTATAAATGAGATTGTACCTAGATGTGTAGCCATTGGCGCCTTACTCCACTACTCTGTGCTAGTACAATTCTTCTGGATGATGGTAATTGCATACTTACAATTTCAGAGGTATGTTCGGGTATTTGCTGGAACTAGACCGCACAGATTTTTTATGAAGTCCGCCGCATTCTGTTGGGGCGTGCCAATCATACCTGTAGTTTTAGTGATCATACTGGATTATGATTCCTTTAGTAAAGGCGCAATATGCTACCCATCAGGATACGCTCTTTATTTCGGCATAATTTTTCCCATTTCGATAATTATCATAGCTAACTTTGTTATATTTTGTCTTATTATATATAACATATTGGTTAGGTCAAGCTTACCAATTCGGCACACTGAAAAACCTATTTTAATATATCAGATACGGCTATCAGTACTTTTATTTTTCTTAATGGGATTCACATGGTGCTTTGGCTTTTTATCAACAATGAGGGCTGGTATTGTTTTTTCATATTTGTTTTGTATCACAGCAACTCTGCAAGGGTTCGTTATCTTTGTATATTTCATCATCTTAGATCCAGTGACGCGACGCATGTGGGGTGAATTTTTTTGCAAGCTTTGTTCAATTGACAAAAGTTTTCTTCAAAGTACAGGCAGTGTTAAAGACACAACAGAAACATATTAATTAATATTTAATGTATTGTCTTGTGGTATTGTTTGTTTATTTATCCAACATGAAATGTATAATATTATTAACAAACATTTAGTTTTAATTTAATTTTTATTTGTATTCAAATAAAAATAGTTTACTCTTATACATGTATAATAAAAAGTATAATTGAATTTTGTTTATTTCATTACATTTAATAGGCAAATACTACTTCTTGTCTCTAGCATCTATTTATATTATAACAAGTAAGATGCTGTAGTCGAGTTGGCTCGACTACGATATACCCTTAACCCAGTTGTTAAATATATTTTAGTTTTATTGGCAAATTTCCCTTTAAAATTATTTGCACTCAAATGTTCAGTTCTGCAAGTGCATTTCTTACGGAGTATTTTTGCTCACAAGCAGATACACACATATGTAAATACACACATACACGTACACGAAACAGTACTTATCGGGGCTCTGCAGAATACATACAAATATATTGACGCTAGCGTCGATTATCATGCCATCTCTTTCTCACACATGCGCTCACCTATTTATATGCATACAGAAAATGCTTGCGGCTGCTGATAGAAATGAGATCAATATGAGAATATATTTTCGACTATAACTTTGGTGTTTCTTGCCCGATCTTAATGAAATTTCGGCAACTGATCAATAATATGTATATGTATAAATTAGAAGCCTCTTAAATTGAAATTGATTGCTATCGGAAATCGAAATGTATCGAAGTTTTAGCGTGGCTCAAACTACAAAAAAGGTTATCAGAATGATTGGAATCTACCTTAAAAAATAATAACTCTTTACAGAAAGTTATCAATAATATACTCGTTAAATTTTGTACATTTTGTGGAGGAGATATAAGCTTTCTTGATTCATGGCGGCGGTGCGGCTTAGGTCGTGGCAATTGTTTAAAGTATTAGTATTACTAGTAATCTACATTACAAATTTGGGCAATTCCAGCTCAAAAATGTGATTTTTGCTTAGGAAATGTATTTCCAATCTTCTGTGGGAAAAGAATATTGTTGATCTGTCGGATTTATAAGCGAGCCAGGGATAGTTAGGTAGGTTATTCGGCTATCGACCGAAGGTCGACACACATAGGCCATAATTGGACCGTTGTGATGCCCGTGTGGATAGAGATTTAGACAGAAAGGTTAAAATACGAACGAAAATGGGGCAGAACGCACTACTACTGGACTAGACAAACAACAACATTTCAGCGGGATTCGAACCCGCAAGTGATTGATGTAAGCGGTATGAGCTTTAGCACGCACAATACAACGACTCAACGATTACGACCATCAAACCGGCGTGCCAGAATGAAGCATAACTGGAATATTTTTATACACATTTTGAAGTGCATTACCAGTTATCCATTTTCCAAATTTGGTAGATCTTCCCTGGCCCACAAACACATCCAAACACCGAATAACGGAATATACTTATTATTTTCAATTATTATTTTGCTGCAATTTGAATTTTCATTCTATAAAAAAATACACAAAATCCTATGGCTAAAGATTCTTATATTTAATTTCGATTTAAAAAAAATGTTTAAGAAATGTAACTATTTTATTTTATTCTCAGAACTATAAAATCTTTATCAATATTACAGCTGAATTTTAGTATGCAAAAATTTTGAAAGGTAAATTTAGCAATAATAAAAAAACAACATTAATTCACTCATTTTTTTAAAACTAAATTTTAAATTTCTTGTGAAAAAATAGTTGTGTTCACTTGTACAAATAAGTTATCGCAGACCTATGTATTTTATTATCTTTGATAAATACCTGACTTTAGTCTTAGCACAACAGAGGTATATACCCACGCATTGGGGAGGAAAACTTTGACTAAAAGTTGACTTCAAACCAAGTTTGTTTTGCCTCACTGGCATCTTTGTGTAAAATCTCATTGTTAATATATAAATAGATTTTTTCTGCCTACTTTGTATGTTAGCACAATAGTCCAATTTAATGATCACACATTTTGTCAATTGGATTAAATTATCTTGACCTTTGAGCAATAAGATATTTAAATTATAATTAAAGTTTTGCGAACCTATGTATGTTAACCCGAAATCTTTAAAAATAAAATTCTACTTCTGTACAAATTACGGCATAACTTTCTTAACTGTTTATCAAAACGAGTTCATTCTTTGAACAAACGTGTATAATAGATAGTTTTATGTTATTTTTAAAAGAGTACCTAAATAAGAGTCGATAACCTCGGCTAGTTAAGTTTTCTCAGTGTTTGGTACTCCACCCCTGCCCATAGACCGTAAGGACTCTAAAACAAAACTCGACCTTCACAAAATAAACAGTTGGAATGGCTGGTGTCTATGGCCTGGTGCAATGGGCCTATGTGGTTTTTGGCTTATCGCCCTTCAATTGGAGTTGATCAATCTATGCTCCCGGCGAGCATAGAACTTACTCATAATTCATAATATTTATTTATAATTTATTCACAGCGTAAAAGATACGAACAAAATCAAATTATCACCTTTACGAGCCAAAAGTCATTAATATCTACACTGATCGCCAAACACTCACGTTAGCTGTTTCTGGTGGATATCACAATGTAAGGATTAAACGTTAGAATGCGCTCATTGAAGAGAAGGCGGGCAAAGAAAATCTATTAAAATCGACATGGCTAAAAATGTTTGACCTATATAATTCCTGCCTTGTGATTGTGGTTGTATTTTTGCTATGCTAAGTCCATTTTGTGATGTTAATTTAACCTCGTATATTCAATTTTATGAATGCAATAACTCTTGAATTTGCCGTGGGTTTTGTTCGTGTTAATAGTTTTGTGAATGTCTTGCTCAGTTTGGTTTCTGTCACTAATTTTTATACTATGAACCGAAGGTCTCACCTTGCCTGTCCTTCTGTATGAACTTACCTTTTTTCGATACCCTTAAAGATAGAGACTTGAAACTTGGCACATTTACTTGTCTGAGCTTCGAATAGATAAAGTGTTAAAATGTGAGTCCTACTTTCACTACGGAGCTAGGAAATCGGTAAAATCGATATTCGCAAATCGATAAAGCCAAAAATCTCTCCAAATTCTATGGCTACAGTCACCAAATTTGGTTTGTAGGTTGTTGGCGATGTCGTTCAAAGATCGTCATACGCCCACGTCCGACGCCCCGGGTCACAGAATCATTGCTTCCGCAAAGCAGATTTTTTCAAATTTAATCAATTATTATTTGACACTGATTGGTCAGAATTTTATACCTGAGCCAACATAGATAATGCATTTTCAATATTTGATAAGACCATAAACGCACATTTGTAAGCTTGTGTTTCCCGTCCGAATCTAGTAAAGGCTAACAGGCCTCCATGGTTTTCCCGGGCATTAGCTAGGTTGAAAAATGTTAAGTCCAGGTATTATAATAATTTTAAGAGATTAAGTAATCCTTTTGAGTACTCTCCTTATTTGTCTGCTAGAGCAAATTTTAGTAATCATGACTCGCGTTGTTATAATAATTACCTTCATCGCTTTAGGCTGCAATTTTTACAGGATCCTAAGTAGTTGTATAACTTTGTGAATATGAACAAGATAAAACGTTACAGTCGGACGTAACCGACAGCGAAATTTATATTATTATACCATAAATTGTCTGCAGTCAAGAAATACTGTCCAAGTTTGCCTTTTTGAATATGAACACATTCTGTTAATTCTCTACTAATAAATATGTATATGATTTGCATATAAGTGAGCGTGGCTTTTAAAGGCGGTGAGCAGAATTACACGGGAATTAAATTCCGGAAATACGGGCTTTTCGAGATTTTAGGGGCGGGAGTGGGCGTGGCCCAAAAAATGTTGGAGTTTGATCTAAGTAATATACCTTCTAAGTTTGGTAACTGTAGCCCTTAAATTGCGGGAGATACAGGCATTTATCGTTTTTTGTGGGAGGGAGTGGGCGTGGTCCAAAATTTTTCCACATTTATGAAGGGTGTTACTAGCAATATACCTTTAAAATTTGGTGACTTAAGTTTTCGAATTGCGTGAGATATATGGGGTTATCGATTTACACCAACAGGTGTATCGGTTTAGGTAGGTGGAGTGAGCGTGGCCATCCAATTTTTGAATCGATCTTTGGGGGAGTTACCAATAGCATACCTGCACAATTTTGCGACTCTAGCTTCCTATCAGCTTCTTTGAACGCTATCAGCAGCAACAGCAACTGCAACAGCAGCAGCAGCAGCAGCAACAACATCAGCAACCGTCGAATCGTTACAGTTTTGGTGGCTTGGGCGAGCAAATCTCCCGCTCAAAGAGTCTGCATCATGTGGTGCAGGGTGTACAGAGTGATCCGAATGGTTGTGTCGAGAATGCCACTGGCGGTGGCAGCAGCAACAACGGCAGCTCAGCTGCCAGCAACTCCGCCTCGTATTTGCTTGCACGGAGCAGCACAAATCTGATGCTCAACAAAGCGATGCTGACAATGAATGAGGAGCACAGCTACGAGAGCATTGCACAAGCGGGCAGCTACAATGCCTTCAAGGACTTTACCTGGCGACGCTCACCCAAAAAGATCGGCGGCTGAAGCGGCGCGCACCATACGCAGTCTTCTGCACACATCGGAACAGCAGCCGGATCTCACCCAACCTCGCCACTCGATGGACGGCGGTGTTTGTCATCGTCTTGGCAAGAATCAGCTGACCTACAGCTCTATGCTGACAATCCACACCCCACCGCTGCACAATTCGACAAGCATAGATGCTAATCCCGGCAAGAACGACAACAATAACAACAGCAACAACAACAACAGCAGCAATAGCAGTGCACCCAGCAGCGCTGAGATGCTCTTTTTACGCTCGAATACAATGCGATATTTGCGTCTGTCGCTACGTAGCTCCACCGATAGCTCTGTCCATTCCACCATCTCCTCGACGGCTTTATCCTCATCCAAAATAGAAACCGATGAGGAGATCACAGCCAACAACAACAGCAGCAACATCAACAACAACAACAATAACAAGCTAATTAAACCAGCTGGCAATGGTTCCGGCACAGAGGATGAGAGTGGATTTAGCTCCATTACCTCCTTTCATGATGTCGGTCTGCCGCTCAGTCCGACATTAATTGGCGGCCGTCTGTTGCTCTCCACGGAGAGTTGCAACTCGACGCTGAAGTCGGCACTGAATGTGGTGGGTGTGCCGCTGCAACCACTGCAACCACTACAACTGCAGCAGCCAATGCAGACACAGCACTCGCCACCGCAGTAGCCATCGCAGTCTCCTGCAAAGACCTATTGCAATGCCTATCGTTATCAGCGCTTCTCCACGCTCTCCAACGAGGACGCTGCTGCTGTGATTTGGGTCTAGATGAAGCAATCATTTTCGAATTGTACACCGTACAACACCACCACCACCACCACCACCAGCCCCCTTCCTACCAGTGGAACTCTCCGTTTGAGTTAAGTTTTAGTTATTTGTGCCTTTCGTTAAGCTCTTTTAGCTTTCGGTTAAGCTAAATTGGAAATCTTATCGAATATGTACGATATGTTTTTGAAAACGCCTTTATTTTAGAATTTTATAATTATGTATTTTAGTTTTCAGTTTCTTATCGAATACGCCGCATTTTTACATTTAACATTTTTGTAAAGTTTTAAACTTAAGTTTTGCAGTATTTATAAAATTTTGCAGCTCTCTGAAAATAAAAGTAGATTAAAAAAAAAAAATAACGGCAGATATGCGCATTTAAAATTAATAGGGACGAAGTTCCTGGGGGCGGCGGATGTGGGCGTGGTCCAAAAACTGGTATGACAATCCTTGGAGGTTACCAGCAAATTACCTTCCAAGTTTGGTTACTCTATCTTTAAAATTTGTGGAGATATACGGAGTTCTCGATTTACAATCGGAATTGTCGATTATAGGCGCAGGGGTGGGCGCGGCACCACAAATTTGTTATGGTTCTTAAAGGCGACTACCAGTAATATACCTACCAAATTTGACGTTCCCTACTCAAAAACTGCGGAGGATATAGCTATTTGAAAATTTTAGGGGCGGGGGTGGTGGGGGCGTCGGAGGTGGGCGTGGCACATGCCGATCTTTCAAGGACCTCGCCAACAACCTACCAACCAAAATTGGTGATTGTATTCATTAAATTGTAAGAGATATGGAGATTTACCGATTTTCTAGATCCCTAGTGGACGTAGGACCAAACCCAAGACACTTTAACTTTTGAGGGTACTTTTCAGTATACGCTCCAAGTTTCAAGTCTCTATCTCTAAGGGTGTCGGAGGAACGCGCGTTCATCCAGACGGACGGACAGCATGACGGACATTGCACAAAACCAATATACTGTTATACCTTTTTGGTATAATAGTATAAAAGCATGGAAGATCAATCTAACTATTCCTCTACTAAATTTTCCCAAAATGTACGACCTACGCTTAATCAAGCCTGGATATTTTTCAGGCCCAGATGGAGTTCCGGGATGTGTATTTGAATACTGTTCCGAGTCACTTTGCAAACCTTTATTTAAATTATTTACTTTGTCAGTTGATACTTGTTCCTTCGCGCTATTTGGAAAGAGTCCTTTATTATTGTTATCCATAAAAATGGGTCAAAGTCTGATGTAAAAACTACAGGGGTATTTCCAAATGGTCAGCAATACCTACAGCACTTGAGAAAGTAGTTACAATTCAAACTTATATTGCATTGTCTATTATTTTACCTTCCCAGCATGGTTTGTGAAGTGTAGGTCTACTACCACTAACATTCATGAATTTACTTCCCTTGTAATCACAGGATTTCAGATTAAGATGCAAACTGATGTCTTTTATACTGACTACAATAAGGTCTTTGATTCTCTTAACCAGTGTTCTTATAGGATTTCCTACTAACCTTCTTATCTGAATTTCTGAGTAACAGAACTCAAAAAGTTGTATTGAAATCAGTACTTTCTAAACCTATTGTAGTCTGGGGTACAGCATTCGGTTGTTTAATTTGGGTAAACGTAGTAGGACTTTTTTAATTAATTAATTTCCTTTCACTGTCGAACCCTCTAAATAAATGCCAGTAATAAGTTAATTTATTTATTTGAAACGTGCAGTGCATTATGAAATTATATTTAAGCCTAAAGAAGTCACTCGGCCGCTAAGCGCTTCTGCCGCTGTTGTGTGCGCTTCAGGCACTTATGTTCTTAAATTGTTGCGGCATTTCTCAAGTATATCCTTACGAATGATGATATAGTCCGGGTGTAATTTTAGAACTTGTTGACAAACATTAACAGCGCTCGCATAATTCTTTTTCTTCATATTGCTCAATGCTAGTTTGTAACCAATATGTGGTCTAGAACGGCCACAGCTTTCCCAGGCCTTTTGATATTGTTCAGTGGCATCGCTGTAGGACTGTAACTTTTCTGCAATATATCCAGCCAGTTCGTAAGCTTTAGTGCTTGATTTATTATATTCCAAAACACGTTCAACAAATGTCTCGGCAGCATCCAACTTATTGGCATGAATATAAATATCTGCAAGTAGCAACCAGCTTCGCTCTAAATACTCAGCTTCCTCATAATTCCAATTGAGTCGGGCTATACGTTTGAGTTGATTTTTTGCTCGCTGAATTTGTTTAAGCTGAACTAAAGCCAAGGCTATAGCATACACAACAGTAATCGTTAATGGACTTCCTTCATTTTGCATAAGCTCAGTTAGATCCTTTAGTGCAGATTCAACTTGGAGCTTTTGTTTCGAGGCCATTTGTAGAAAATTCCAAAGAACTCGGCGATTTAATGCAGTTTCATAGATTTCTCCAGATCGAGGACGCATTTCCTTAAGCAAACGATCGGCTGTTCGCAGAGCAATTATACGGGATTCACTAAGCTCTCCGATGTCTCCAGCTTCAAAAAGATCATTTGCGCTCGGTATTTCATCATCTGGATTAATGCATATCTCAATCATATTGAGTTTAGCTTGCTGACCCCACACATGATCTCTGCGAGATAGGTTAAAGTATCGCAAAGCGCAGTTAAGATTTCCGTTATACCATTCGAATAAACCCTTGCAGTAATTGAATCCTGGGGAATTCTTTGACTTTATAGACGACTGTTCAGCGCGTTGTAAAAAGGGTAAACTCTCAGACAAAGTACCGGAACGCCTCATTACTTCAATTAGGCGAGCCAAAGCTGTCCAATTGCAAGGCTGAGATAATATGAGCTGTGAAAAATGGTACGCTGCATTTTTAAATTCCATCTAAAAATAAAATAAAGATAAAATTAATTAATTTACATATATATAATGTATATATATATATACAGTGTCTTCCAGCCAATTTTCAGCAGTGTCTAGCAACAAATTTAAAGTGCTATAAATTTAAACAAGGAAACAAATTCAAAATGTTTAAATGCCAGTTTGTTTAATTTTATATCACATTTGAAAAATAACCTTTCGTTTTTACTAAAATATTAAGTAATTAATTAAAATTAGTCAAAATCTGGAAACATAACCAAAAACGTGTTTTAGTCTATTTTGAGCAGTCTTAAAAAAAGTTACATATTTGGCGTATAAAAACTTAAATAAGGATGTTAATACTTAGTATGATATCCTTTAGCCTTAACAACTTCCCTTAACCTATTAGTCATAGAAGATACCAGCTTGTGGGTAGTTTCTGGACTGATCTTGTTCCACTCCTCGAGCAGAGCAGTCTTGAGATCCTGTTTGCAGGATATGTTGTGTTTCCGGATGTTATTTTCCAGCAGAGCACACAAATTTTCAATAACGTTTAAGTCTGGAGACTGGGCCGGTGGAATTATCATGTGGGGGCAGTTCGATCTAAGCCAGGGCTGTACTATTCCGGCCTTATGCTTGGGGTCGTTGTCCTGATAGAACCGGAAAGTACGTCCGATTCCTAGCTTCCGGGCACTTTGGAGTAAATTTTCCTTTAGTATATCGAAATACACATTTCTGTCCATTATTGTTTCAATAATCACAAAATTTTCGACTACGGCTGCCGAGATAGATGCCCATACCACGACACTTCCTCCGCCATGCTTGACTGTTTCCTGTTTGAGATTCAGCTCAGTATTGGACTGTCGCCACTCAAGTTTCCGTCCATCCGGGCCAAAAATATTGAATTTGTACTCAATTCAAATATAACTGTGTTCCAAAACTACAAATCCTTGCCCAAGTGGATTTTGACGAACGTCATCCTAAACCCTATATGTTTGCTTTTACAAATTCCGTTGTTCTCGGGCATTTAAGTCATGGTTGCGCAGTACTTGAATCACAGTTCCCACACTGAACTTTTTCCTTATTTCATGCTGCACCTATTGAGTCAGTTTTTGAGCCGATAGCTTAAGATTTGCCCCTTGAAATCTTGATGATCATCGGCTCGTCCTGGTCGGTGAAAATCAGGTTTGGTGCCATTCCGCCCTCGTACTCCATCCAATTTTCATCCACGAAACTCCAAATGATGTAGAATACAGTTGAGGTGTTTAGATTGGCCATTTTAGCTATTTGGCGATATGAATATCCGATTTTTAAGTGTTCCAGGATGAGTTTCCGTTGATCAATGGTAGTCATTTTGCCCATAGTCCTTGTTGGCTTATTGCACCCGAGATGCAGATTATAACTAAACTGACTACGGAGGATTGGTCTATTTATACAGAAAATATTCAACCTGACGAAAAGATCCTGGTTTTATGGCACCCAGGTGTCCATAACGTAACTGTCCCAAATAACCTGCTGCCACCTATCAGGTGGAAAAACTACAGTTTGTAAGGGACATAAATTAATTTTGGTGGTTAATGAATGTACCTGCCATGGGTCTTTGGAATTTTTAAAAAAATTGAATAATGAGTTTATGGCAGGCAATTAAATTTTTTGCTAGACACCGTCCAAAATAAGCTACCAGACACTGTATATAAGTTAACAACAAAGTATTCGGCTCGCCTCGGATGCTTTTCGCTGATGCAGCACACTCGCCACGGCGTACCCAGCACATTTGCTGACCAGCAACACTTGGCCCATATCCACCAAATATGCTGACGGCGAGCTTGTCGATCAACAACACTGCAACATACGATCGGCGTCTTGAGTGCTGCCTGAAATGCTTACACTGCAATCGGCACTTTATGGCACAATGTATGTCAGTAGTGGAGAACCGCCTGAAATGCTGATGAGGCATTCTTCGGGACGATCACCCCCAGCGACAACGAAGCGGCTCCCTTAGGTTAACATTATTAAATTTCATTTTCATAGGTCAGTTCTAAATTGATTGCTGAAGAGCCGAGATGCCCTTCAGAGAATAAAGATTCAATATAACTCATTTTGTGCCTATTAAATCACAATCTTAAATTCTATAACATAACTCGCGATCATCCGATGACGCGTGTACGAAGTAATAATCATATTACCCGATCAGATAACCGAACATAAGATAACAAGAATTATGTCTTCGGAATAATTTGCCTATTAAATCACAATCTTAAATTCTATAATATAACTCGCGATCATCCAATGACTCGTGTACGAAGTAATAATCATATTACCATATCAGATAACCGAACTTAAGATAACAAGAATTATGTCTTCGGAATAATTTATATATAATAACATTAACTCTATATATTATTTAATATATAAATTAACTAATTGTTTTGTCTCTATAATTGGAGTCACATGTTTTAATAGTGAATATGAACAAGCACTTTATTTGTAAATCGATCAAAACATATTTCACACAATTTTAAAACTACAGTCACCATATTGGTTGCTAGATTGTTGGCGATGTTCTTCGAGGGTCGGCATCAATCACGGAAATTTAACTCTTTAACTGGGGCGTGGATGAACAAAAATTAGAGAGAAGGTTCCAAGCAATCTTCCTTCCAAGTTTGGTAATTGTAGCTATTAAATGGCGAGAGATATGAGCTTTTATCGGTTTCGGGAGAGGGAGTGTGTGTGGCCAAATTTTATTTCCGGGATTTTTAAGGGAAATTCTAAGGTTCTAGCAATACACCTTTCAAATTTGGTGACTCTAATTTTCAGATTCTGTGAGATATACGGTCTTATGGAATTACACTAACAGGTGTATGTGTTTAGGGATGCAGAGTTCGCCTGGTCATCCAACTTTTAATCGATCTCTAAGGGGAGTTAACAGTAGCATACTTTCAAAATTTGGTGACTCTAGATTACATATTATGAAAGATATGCGCATTTCAGATTTCTGGGGCGGCGGTAGTAGGCGCCTCCCAAGTTTGGTCACTCTATTTTTATACCCTTAACCCATTAAAAATGGGTAGAAAGCGTTTTGTGCAAATGTATGTAACAGGCAGAAGGAAGGATCTCCGACCCCATAAAGTATTGATATTCTTGGTCAGGATTAACAGCCGAGTCGATATAGCCCTGTCCATCCGACCGTCTGTCCGTCTGTATGAACGCGCGGATCTCAGAGACTATAAGATCTACCGACTTCAAATTTGGAAAATAAGTTCTCGTGTACCAGGCGCAGATAAAGTTTGCTTATCGCTTTATTTTATCGATAACTGTCTCAGTTTTTCATTTATCGATACTCGATATTCGATTTCCGATAGCAGCAAAATACATAATATTGATCAATCAATTTATTAATATCGGTTTAGAAACACAAAAGTTATAGTCGAAAATATATTTTCATATTGATCTCATTTCTATCAGCAGCCGCAAGCATTTTCTGTATACATATAAATAGGCGAGCGCATGTGTGAGAAAGAGATGGCATGATAATCGACGCTAGCGTCAATATATTTGTGTGTGTTCTGCAGAGCCCCGATAACTACGATGTCTGTATGTATGTATGTATATGCAAGTATTTGTAGCCAGCCAGTTCGGATCAGTTCGGGCTTGTAAGTAAAAATACTCTGTAAGAAATGCACTTGCAGAACTAAACATTTGAGTTTGAAAACTAGAATATATTTAACAACTTGGTTCAGGGTATATCGTAGTCGAGCCAAGTCGACTACAGCATCTTACTTGTTAAAACTGTGGCAGATACAATGTCTAACCGCTTATTTCGAACAGCGTCTAGCGAAAAATTTAAAGTGGTATAAAGTTTAAACAAGGAAAAAAACGATAAATGTTTAAATTCCAATTTGTTTCATATTATATCACGTTTGTAAAAGAATCTTTAGTTTTCATTAAAATATTAATTAATTAATTAAAATGAGTCAAAACCTGCCTACATAATCTAAAATACGTGTTACAAATTATTTTGAACAGCCTTAAAAAAGTAACATATTTGGCTTATAAAAGCTTAAATAAGGATGTTAATTCTTAGTATGATATTGTTTAGCCTTAACAACTTCAATCAACATATTATGCATGGAAGATACCACCTTCCGGTTAAATTCTGGGCTGATCTTGCTCCACTTATCCAGCAGAGCATTTTTGACATCCTGTTTGCTGGATATGATGTGATTACGTATTTTATTTTCCAGCAGAGCTCATAAATTTTCAATAACATTTAAATCTGGTTTCTGGGTCGGTGGAATTATCATGTGGGGGCAGTTCCAGATAAGCCAGGATTGTACTATTCCGGACTTATGCTTGGGGTCGTTCGTATAACCCAAAAGTACGTTGTATTCCTGGCTTTTCGGCACTTTGGAGTAAATTATCCTTTAATATATCGAGGTACACATACATGTCCATTGTTGTTTCAATGAACACCAAATTTCCGACGCCGGTTTCCGAGATACATGCCCAAACCTGGACACTTCCTCCGCTGTGCTTGACTGTTGCCTTTAAGTGTTTTACAATTAGTTCAGTATTGTACTGTCGTCACACATAATTCCGTTCGGGCCAAACATTTTTAATTTGGACTCATCTTTAAATATGACTGTGTTCCAGGGCATTCAAGTCATAGTTGCGCAGAACCTGGCGCACAATTTCCACACTGCACTCATTCCTCATTTTAGCCATTTGGCAATGTGAATATTAGATTTTGAAGTGTTCCAGAATGATTTTCCGTTGTTCAATGGTAGTATGTTTGCCCATAGTCCGTGTTGGCTTGTTGCACCAAAGATGCAGGATGTAATTAAACTGACTACGAAGGATTGGTCTATTTATACCGAAAATATTTAACCTGGCGAAAATAAATTCGGGTTTCATGGCACCCAGGTGCCCAAATCGTAACTTTTCCAAATAATCCTTGACCATAAATTGAAGTACTTTTTTACATAACCCGACCTAGCAGGTGGGGAAACCCCAGTATATAAGGGTCATATATTCATTTTAGTGGTTTATATATACCCATCGGTTTTTGGAATTTTTTGTAAAATAATGAATTTTTTCTAGATACTACTTGAAATAAACGGAGAGACACTGTATATAAATCGGTCCTTAAAGGTGGCTACCAGTAACATATCTACCAAATTTTACGTATTCAACTCAAAAAAAAATTTTAGGTGCGGGACCTGAGGTGGGCGTGGCATATGAAGATCTTTAAAGAATATTATTACCAACCAAATTTGGCGACTGTAGCCTTAAAATCGTGGGAGATATGTGGCTTTACATTGATTTTATCGATTTCCTAGCTCCAGCATGACGGACATTGCACAAACTCAATATACAATGAAAAGTATAAAAACGGGTGTAAATCGATAAAACCATACATCACATACTTTAGAGTAAGTCATAAAAAAGTGTGACACCCTTACCATGAACCTTCTTCCCTGTTCTGTGTCTTCTTTTTATTTGTTATAGATTTAAATTGGTGTAATACTAAAACCAACCATGCACAAGCTTTCCTTTCAGTAAAAGATGAAACACGCTCTGACTGGCAGATTTTTGTGTATAGTTTACATATAGATACATACATATACATATGTATATAAGTATAGCTGTGAACTCAATTTTATATAGGAGTGAAATTATCTTTCAATGCACCGATATCAGCTCCGACGTATTTAGTGTACTCAGCAAAACTGTGAATATATTTCAAGTTTCATAAATAGATTTTCAACGGAGGGATTTGCGTGTACACAGTACACAGATAGCGCCGACGGACACTCAGAGAGATGGACATAGCTACATTGGCGACGTCTCCTTCAGCAAAATTAAATAGCTTTAAAATAAAATCGCTTCAGCCTAATTTCCTGAAATCCAAATTTGAAAGGCGGCCTCTTTTTCATCTATTCAGGTATTCAGGTATCAGAGTAACGCAGCCGGTTTTCCGTCTAGAACGTTTTTACTTTGTTTTTTTTTACATACCTTAAATATGTTCATATTTCAAATATAATTATATACAAACCTTTCTAAAAGACAAGTCTGCCATCAACACTAAGGCTGCATCATTACTGCTATCAACTTGAAGAACCTGTAAACAGGTATTACGACACATATCCATTTCCTTCGACTGCATTTGAAGTTGAGCCACAGAGACCAATATCTCAATATCATTTGGAGTATATTTAATACATTCTTTAAAATGTTCAAATGCTAGTTCGGTGTTTTTCATTTTAACTGCCTGTTGTGCGATTAGAATACATATTCTGCGAAAAGAATGTTAGGTAATTGCGATTAGTTAACTGCAAGAAAATATATTTGTGTGTTTATTTTTAATTAATGTGGTCTAGTCGATAATTGTCGCCGAATTAATATCAAATTCACCACTGCAAGATGTTGACTAAGACCAGGCTGTCCAAGAGCAATTCGACAACGTACGAGGACCACGGAGGAACAAGAACACCGATCAAGTTGAAAGCAAAATGGATTCCAAAGTAATTATTTTGTGTAGCAGAGACTACATACTATGTAGCTTGCAAGCAACCCAAGAAATTGTTAACAAGGTACTTGTTATATTCCAGCAACAAGCATCACTTTATTGAATGGCGGTTGATAAACAACTCCAACTCGCTTGATTGAGTGTTACACTTGCGGCGCAGAGGCATATAAAGAGACTATGTGAAAAGAAAAGTGTCAAATCAAAGACTAGTAGCTGATCTCCTAGCTAAGGCGGGTGCAAAAAATTATGTGCAAAATGCATCCCAGAGACACCTGGACCAGTGGAAAATGCAAATGAAGCGTGGACGAGTCATTCATGTAAGAAAAAAACAAGTAAGAAGCTGTAGCCGAGTTGGCTCGACTACGTATACCCTTAACCCAGTTATTAAATATATTCTAGTTTTATCGGCAAATTTCCCTTTAAGATGATTTGCACTCAACTGCCCGAAATGAATGGCTACAAACATACATACATGTATATACAGACATACATACGTACACGAAACAGTAGTTATCGGGGCTCTGCAGAATACACAAATATATTGACGCAAACGTCGATTATCATGCCTTCTCTTTCTCACACATGCGCTCGACTATTTATATGTATACAGAAAATGCTTGCGGCTGCTGACAGCAAGATCATTATAAAAATGTATTTTCGACTATAACTTTGGTGTTTCTTGCCCGATCTTAATGAAATTTCGGCAATTAATCAATAGTATGTATATGTATATTATGTATTAATTAGAAGCCTCTTAAATTGTGGAATTTATTGCTATTGGAAATCGAAATGTATCGATAATTCAAAAACTGAGGCAGTTATCGATAAAACAAAGCAAACTTGATCTGCGCCTGGTACACGAGAACTTATATTCCAAATTTGAATTCGCTGGCTCTTATAATCTCTGAGATCCGCGTGTTCACACAGATGGACAGACGGATGGACGGACGGACGGACGGACAGACAGACCGACAGGGCTATATCGACTCAGCTGTTGATCCTGATCAAGAATATATATACTTTACGGGGTCGGAGATGCTTCCTTCTGCCTGTTACATACAGTGTCTAGAAGCGAATTAGAAGCAGCGTCAAGCAAAACATGTAATTGCCTGCCATAAACTCATTATTCATTATTTTTCAAAAATTCCAAACACCCATGGCAGGTACCTCAAGCCCATTTAAAACAGTTACATTATGGACACCTGGGTGCCATAAAACCAGGATTTTTTCGTCAGGTTGAATATTTTCTGTATAAATAGATTCGATTGCAACAAGCCAACAAGGACTACGGGCAACCGGAATACCATTGATCAACGGAAAATCATCCTGGAACACTTCAAATGTCTTCACTGTCAAATGGCTGAAAAGGTCAATCTAAACACCTCAACTGTATTCTACATCATTTGCAGTTTCGTCGACTAAAATTGGATGGAGGGCGAGGGCGGAACGGCACCAAACCAGATTTTCACCGAACAGGACGACCCGGGGATCATCAAGAAAATAAGGAGAAATCTTAAGCTATCTACTCAAAAACTGACTCAATAGGTGCAGTATGAAATAAGGAAAAAGTACAGTATGGAAACTGTGCTCCAGGTTTTGCGCAACTATGACTTGAAGGCCCGAGTACCACAGAAAAAGCAACAAAGATTTGGAGTTCTAGAACACAGTCATATTTGAATATGAGTACAAATTCAACATTTTTGACCCGGACGGATGAAATTATGTGTGACGACAACCCAATACTGAGCTGAATTCCAATCACTTAAAGGCGACAGTCAAGCACGCCGAGGAAAACTCCTGGTATGGGCATCTTTCTCAGCAGCCGGTGTCGGAAATTTGGTGATTATTGAAACAACAATGGACAAATATGTGTGCTTTGATATACTAAAGGAAAATTTACTCTAAAGTTCCTAAAAGCTGGAACCCGACGTACTTGGCGGATCTACCAGGACAACGACACCAAGTATAGGTCCGGAAGAGTACAGTCCTGGCTTATCTGGAACTGTCCCCACATCATAATTTCACCGGCCCAGCCTCCACATTTAAATGCTCTTGAAAATTTGTGGACTCTAGTGGGAAATACCATCCGGAATCACAAGATATCCAGCAAACAAGATCTCAAAAATGCTGTTCTGGAGGAGTGGAGTAAGATCAGCCCAGAAAATACCCGGAAGCTGATATCTTCCATGAATAATAGGTTAAGCGAAGTTGTTAAGGCTAAATAATATCACACTAAGTATTAACATCCTTATTTAAGCTTTTATATGCCAAATATTTAACTTTTTTCAAGACTGCTTTCGGATGACGGCTTTCACATGTTTTTGGATATGTTTTCAGTTTTTGACTAATTTTAATTCATTTATTAATATTTTAATAAAAACTTAAAATGTGATATAACATTAAACAAATTGGCATTTAAACATTTTGAATTTGTTTCCTTGTTTTAACATTATAGCACCCTGTGTCTAAGAAATTGTGGGATGGTTCGGACGGTGCTGAGCTGAGGCCACCAGGCGGGTCGCGGGTTGCGGATAGCGAACGGCCTCCCACTGGGAGGTTAACTGTGAATAACACGAGAATTCTCGTAAATAAGCAGTCCCGGACAAACAGCGGGTACGACACCGAATGCGTATCGACAAGGCGTTTGTGTTGCCGCCTCTTAAAAGTATAGCCTCACACACCCCCAACCTCCTCACACACTTACCTACCTATCCTATCCCCCTAAATCTCACACCGGGCCGGGCTAAGGTGTCAATCGTACCGTGCCGATAGTCAGCCTGGCTGGGGGCCCGGTTTAAACAAATAGCCCATTCACTAACGGTGTGCTCAGGCAAATGGCGACCGCCTGTTCTAATCTGCA
This sequence comes from Drosophila kambysellisi, assembly GCA_035042185.1. Lineage (NCBI taxonomy): Eukaryota > Metazoa > Arthropoda > Insecta > Diptera > Drosophilidae > Drosophila > Drosophila kambysellisi. The sequence continues at coordinate 441,006 of JAWNLS010001026.1, forward strand.
CTGGTGGACACTTACTTCTGATAGTGGTTCAGGCCACCGGTGACACTGCCTCTATTGTTGTTGTGTCTGCATACTTCGCAGGAGATGGAGCCGGACCACCACCAGAAATTGAGAGACTGGTGGAGTACTGCACGACGGAAAAGATGCCGATGATCATCGGATGCGATGCCAATGCGCACCACCCGATATGGGGCAGCAGCGACATAAATAAGAGAGGTGAGTACCTCGCTGATTTTATTGTAAACCATAATCTAGAATTAGGTAATGTCGGATCTACACCGACATTTGTAACAAGAGTTAGAGAGGAGGTTCTAGACATCACCCTGGTCAGTCTGTCCCTAAAACCTCACCTTAGGGACTGGCATGTCTCACCAGAGGAATCCATGTCAGACCATAAAATTATCCTATTTAAGCTACAGCTAAATACGGATAGCAGCACCCACAGAAAGACAGACTAGGAAAAGTTCAAGTTTACCCCAGAGCTCAACCTCTCCAACGGGACATCTGGTATACCCAGAAACCCACTTGAGCTAGAGAGAGCTGTAGGAAATTTAAATAAAAGCATAACAGATGCTTTTATAGATAAATGCCCATTAGGGAAAAGCGCATGGTCAAAGATGCTCCCTGGTGGAACGAGAGCCTGGAAAGGCTTGGTTTAATCACACGTCGCCTCTTCAACAGAGCAAAGAGAGACGGAGAATGGGAGAGGTACCGTGAAAGTCTGACCTCCTATAACAAGGAGATTAGGAAGGCCAAAAGGCAGAATTATAGGAACTTCTGCGAAAGCATAGTTAGTACAAGCGAAAGCGTCAGGCTCCACAGAGCAATGTCCAAGCGATCGCCTGATGCTAACTTAGCATTGAAACGTAGAGACAACTCCTTTACGAGCTGCAATATGCAAAGACTAGAGCTCCTCTTCGAAACGCATTTCCCAGGTAGCATACCCTATCGGGAAGAAGATATCGTGAGAGGGAGCAGATATAGACCGTCGACTGATGACTGGGCATGTGCCAAGCTGACAGTCATAGCCGAAAGATTGAAATGGGCAATTGGCTCTTTCCAGCCCTGCAAATCTCCAGGCTTAGACGGGATATCGCCAGTATTCTTACAGATCGGTAAGGACTTACTCCTCGCCCGCATCAAGAAGATACTGCTAGGTAGCCTTGCCATCGTATTTATACCGAGCGCTTGGAGAAGTGCTAGGCTGGTCTTCATCCCCAAGGCTGGGAAGAAAGACATCACCAACCCAAAGTCCTTCAGACCCATTAGCTTGACATCGTTTTTACTGAAAACATTGGAAAAGCTGGTGGACTACAACATTAGAAGCATTCTGCTGAAGCAGAGTCCGCTGCATACAACGCAGCATGCTTATAGAGCGGGCAGGTCTATGGACACGGCACTTTATCAGCTGAAGAGCATGTTAAGCTCAACAGTTGAAAATAAGGAGATAGCACTGTGCGCCTTCTTGGACATAGAAGGCGCCTTTGACAACATGTCACACGATGCTATTAAAGCCACCCTTGCAAGAAGGGGCCTGGACTCCACTACCAGTAGGTGGATACTACTGGGGTGCAGACAAGCCACCGCATCAACGCATGATAGCAAGGTAACAGTCTTAACCACCAAAGGCTGCCCCCAAGGGGGTGTACTGTCTCCGCTACTCTGGAGTCTGTTAGTAGACGAACTGCTCAACAGACTTACCACCAGAGGTATTTAATGTCAAGGCAATGCCGATGATATTGTCATAATAGCGCGAGGCAAATTCGAGGAGACACTCTGCGATATAGTCCAGGCAGGATTAAAAAGAACGAGTGATTGGTATATGGAAGTTGGACTCAGCCTAAACCCTACAATAACAGTCATCGTCACCTTTACTAGACGGTATAAGCTGCAGAGGATGAAGCAAATACGGCTCTCAGGGTGCCTATTAGAAACAAGTAGGGAAGTTAAGTACCTAGGGGTCACATTTGACAGCAAGCTAAACTTTGGCACCCATGTACAAAACACGGTATCGAAGTGCTCAAGAGCGCTTTATACGTGTCGGAGTATAGCCGGAAAGTCATCGGGTACATCACCAAAGATTATGCGATGGCTATACACTATGGTAGTAAGACCCATGCTGACTTATGGAGTAACAGCATGGGGTGATAGAGCGCGGCTTATCACCGTGAAATGAGAGCTGCAGAAACTGCAGAGATTGGCCTGCGTATGCATGACAGGTGCAGTGCGCACCTGTCCAACAATGGCCTTGGAAGCCTTAATGGAGACCACTCCACCACACAATAAGGCTCCACCAGAAAGCTACACTTTTAAGGATGTCCGCGGAAGGAGTTCCATCCATAGCCAAAAAGACGCCCAACGACTTTCAGATGAACTTCCCCTACTGGTTCAACCTAGGGACGAAATTGCAGCCGAATACATCTTCGAGCGTAATTTTAAAGTTCATATGAGTAGCAAAGAGGAATGGACGTCACTGGATGACATCCATCCTATGAAACCGAACAAAATGGTACACCGACGGATCACCCACCAACCAGGGTACGGGCCTTGGAGTGGTGGGCCCTCGGATATCTTATCATGAATCCCTATTTCAAGCTAAAGTGTCCGATAGGAAGGTGTGCGGATCTCAACCTGGTGCGCAACTATCGCAATACGGATATATCCATCCTTTCCGACATCCAAGCAGCGATAAACGCTATTAGTGGGAAGAAAATCACTTCTAAAGTGGTCCTAGACGCACGATCCAGACTTGACCGACTCGGGCAACCAATAGGCTCACCCTAAGATGGGTCCCGGGCCAAACGGACATAGTAGGGAACGAACTGGCCGACAGGCAAGCAAGATTGGGGGCGGACAGACCATTAGTAGGAACTGAACCGTATTGTGCATTGGAAGGCACACGATGCGCCAGGAGCTTAGAAACGAAGAAAGACAGATGAGGCAGCGGAGCTGGGCAGAGGCACCAGGACTCCGACAAGCCAAATGTCTTCTGGGTGGCTATAATTAGAAGCTATTTAAGCAGATTATAGCCATGAGCAAAAACAATCTTAGAATGCTCACCGGTCTACTGACGGGACAATGTAGACTAAGAAGTCACCTAGCCAAGCTGCGTATAATTAGTAGCGGACTCTGCAGGTTCTGTGACGGCGAGGAGGAATCTTCAATGCACTTCCTAGCAGAGTGTGCCGCCTTAGCAAGGAAGAGAAGCAACATCCTAGGGACGCATGTCATGATGAGCAATGACATAGTAGCCCTCAACCCAATAAAAATTCTAGCATTCGTGCAAGAGCTTGGGTTGATGGGGGAGCTTCAAGCCCAGAAGGAGGCACAGTAGACAGTCGCAGTGCACACACACCCTAACCTAATAATAATAATAATAACATTATAGCACTTTAAATTTTTTGCTTCACGCTGCTTCAAATTCGCTTGTCCACTGTACATTTGCACAAAACCATTATACCCATTTTACCCATTGACAGACGATCTCAATGCTCCCATTGACTTCTAAATAGCAGATCATGAGGTAACGCAATGGCTACAAGTGCAAGTTCATTCATAGAAGTCAACAAAATGCATCCAATGCATTGTTGAGTTACTGGAGAAAAATTACCTGCGAGAGATCATCAGTGTTCAGTGTTCAGTAAGTTTAAGATTTTTTTCGAAATCCCAATTAAGAAAATATAGATTAAGAAAGAAAGAGACGAAAAAAAAATAGACTAGGAAAAACGAAGAGTGCTTCAATTGAATCCACTTGGTAATGATGTAGGCCTTAAACATCCAGAGAACAATGTCATATTCCTGGTGAATGTAAAATAGCCATAGAAGCTCAGTGACTCAAGGCTTATTTGGAGAAGTGTCAAGCATAACATTGAAAAAATGTATAGTGAACAGAATTTATAAACAATGACAAAATCCCATTCATTCCAGTTGATGACGCTATGTGTGATGAACTCTACAGTTTAATTTTTCAAAGATTTGAATTACTGTTCACGTGGGCAATATCAAGCCGGCTTGATGGTCGTAAGCATTGAGTCTTTTCATCGTTTACATCAATCAGTCGCGGATTCGAATCCCGTTGCAGGCATGGTTGTTTGTTGTTTGTCTAGTCCAGTAGTAGTCCGTTCTGCCTCCTTTTCTTTCTTCTATTAACGTTTCTATCTAAGATCCTATCCACACGGCCGGCGGCACCACAACGGTCCAAAAATGGCCCCCGTATACCCTTCCTACCTACCTAAACAACATCAACATCCGCATCAGTCATATTTAGTTGATATACAAGATGAGCATATAAATTAATTTAATGTAAATATTAAGTAGAAATAAGATGTAGTATTCCACTTTTTTTTAATACTCTACACTATTGTACACGATTTGATTGCTAAAGATATAAAATATAGCAAAAAGATAAGAAGTCTAAATATGAAGCTGTTGGCAATATTTTGCGCAAAGCAAGGCAGACAGCCTTGTTCGCTAGTTATCATTTTTCTGATGTTTTTTTTACGATCTTTTTTTGTCTACATTCCGGACATTTGTAATAATATAATTTGAATTCTTTGGACTGATTGTTTTCATTTTCGCAATTAATGCCAATTATTAGTAGTTGTGAACCGAAAAATATCGAGAGTATTGTGAGTGGACCAAAATGATTTAGGAACATCCCCAATTGATGCAATAATAACCAATAGAAAATAATTTTACTTAAAAGGATGCGTTTATAATGAAAAAAATATATATATATTTTCATGCTATTATTAGTTAAACAATCATCAAAATATTTGTCATTTGGGATTTTTATCAAAATAAAGAAAATTATATTATAATTTATTAACAGCAATAATCCATCCCAAATAAGATTTAGCCGTTTTCTAACTAATGTAGCGAACTATAATTAAGAAAGCCAAAATGGCAGTACTGTAAAAAATATGTGAATTTTAGCTGATAGTTAATCGATAGTGCAACAAAAATAATTTATTTTTGACAAAGCAAAAACTATCGATATTGCTTTCGATTGTTCTCCAGCTCAACTATTCAATGAACGCTTTGTAGAATAGCGTTCCTAAAACTAAAAATAAGTTAATTTTATTCAAGCCAAATACTTGCTGCAATGGCAGACGAATTACAAAACTACAAATGCCAATTACAGCAAGTGAGTATTAATAAGAGCGCGCGCAGTAGATTTCTCCATCGACACAAATTCCATTGTTTTGCTTAATTTTTGGTGAATATGTATACATATATGTATGTATGTGTGTATGTTATTATTCTGCCTACCATTATTGTGGATTTGTGTGTAATTACATGCTATATGTGCATTGCATATGATTACAGGAGAATGGATAAATTATATTTTTAATGGGAATGGATAAATTATATTTTTTCCATAGAGTGATAAATAAAGAGTTGCAAAGATATTTTTTATACAATTTTGAGTTGTTGACTGGCAACAACAGACAATTTCTTATAAACGGCCGTTTGGTGGAAAGTAACAGGTTTTCTTATATAACGCAAAGCTATTTTCAAATTAACAGTATTAGGCACACTTTTGAGATTTTTATGATTTGAAAAATATTTGATGGATACCTTAATGTGTGCTCTTTACTCATTTGTTTCGTCGTTTTTGTGCAGGTGGAAGCCGCTTTACAAACAGACCCAATCAATGAAGAACTTCTAAAACTGAAAGGCGATCTAGAAGAGGTCATTAAGCTCACAAGAGATTTAATAAAGACACAATTGGAAGAACAGCGCAAATCCTCGTACGTAGAGCCATCTTCCTCGAAAACAGCTTCATCCAATTACTTTGACGAAATTGAAGCTGCTCTTTTAGAAGCTGAAAAGCTAGTGACATCCGCTAAGGTTTGGAAGATCGGTGACAAATGCCAAGCGAAATGGACAGAGGATGGACAGTACTATGATGCAACCATCGAGGGCATAACTGGTAAAGGTGAAGTGAGCGTTATCTTCGATGCTTACCAGAACCGTTCTACGACTATACTTGGTGAATTGCGTGAGCGCACAACTCGCAATGAAGTGTTCCCATCTAATAAGTATGATAATACTCTTTTTCTTTTGAATTTAAGTTCATTTTTTAATGGTATATCATTTCAGGCGTCATCGACCGAATCAAAAAGAATATTTAAAAAAACGAAAACAGAAAAAACAACAGCGCTTCAAAGACTTGGAAGAAGAGCGGGAGTCGGACAAAAATAAATGGCTGAATTTTACTACTAAAAATCAAAAGAAACCTGGCATGAAAGTCAATAGTATATTTGCTTCGCCAGACAATGTAAGTGGGAGAGTCGGCATTGGTACGTGTGGAACGGCCGGCAAAGGCATGACTGATTTTACTGTCGGAGAAAAATATCGTAAGGGTCTGTAAATTAATAAAACTTTGGACGGTCTCAAAAAAAAAAATAATTGAATTTTATTGTTGGATTCATCCATACTGTCTTGTTGTGCCCGATCTATTTAAAATGATTTGATATTGACTTGAACAATAAAACACTTGAAGATGGAAAACAAACTGTTTTATAAAAATATTTTATTTTCCATTTAAACAGTTTCGAGACTATTTTCAAAGTTATTCATTTTCCATTCATAATTCATTAACAAATAGCTGACAATTTTTTTGGGCAAAATGCTAAATGGGCTAAGTATGCGTCTTAGACCCGCACACAGAGAGTATAGCCAATACATGCAGACATGAAGCGCAATGAGTCTGAATTGCTCACCACAGCCGTCAAACAAACTTGGCCATATAACACATTATGTACGCTTGACACCTTGATTTTAACTAACAAGATAATATTCTCAAAAAGTTGTCAGATTCTAATTTAAGAGATATGGAGATCAAATTATTAGAGCATATGGTGCTGTTAACGACTATTGGAAAATGTTGCCGAAACAAGTAGTAACTTAATAATTGAAAATCTTAGTTGTCTTCCCAACATGTAACAAAAAATCATCTTTTTTTATTAAATTGTTAAAGTAGATTAAGCTAAAAATTTTAATTCTACCATTTTTTAGAAAACAAGTTTTTACAAGGTAAGCGAATTAAATTATTGAATACTGCAGCCCACAGTTTTCAAATCACAAAAGCTACAGATATGTTCCATTTATTGTTTGAGAGATTTGAAGTTATATGTTAACGGCTTAAGAACATCATATTACTGGAATAACACAAGGAAAATTGAATACCAGTGCGCTTAAAAATAATGTTTGGTTCGAGTCCCACTGTCCGTTACAAGTTAGTCGTAAAAGCAAATTGTCAGTAAGCCAATTTCATTTCAACAAGATTTTCGAACCAAATATCGATCAGAAATCAAATAATCAATTGGCATCATTGTGCCCTGTAATTAACTGTTAAGATGTTCACAAATATTGTGTAAAAAATGCAAATCATTAAACATTACTTAACGTTTAAGAAATTGTAAATAAAATTATTAGAATAGTGTACCTTCGGTATAAAAGTATAAAAAACCAGTTATACCTATGTTGGCGTCAGCAGCAAATTAGTTAGTCGTTACAATACATTTGTGAATAAACATTATAACGTTAAGAAATCACTTAGTGTATTTATTTGGAACTAAAGCTATCAAAAAGCTGATAGCGCAAACAACCTATTTGATATTCCAATGAACGAGACCTCGTACTATTTTGATTCCGAGGGTATCACAGTTGGTTGGTTTTGTGCAACGTCCGTCATGTTGTCGGTCCGTCTGTATAAAGGCAATTTATTTCGACACCCCAAGTATATAGACACTTGAGCCTTGGAACATGTATTGGTTTGTGCAAATTTGGAGTACAACGTCCCAAATCGATAAAGCCACATATCTACCTCAATTTTAAAGCTAAAATCGCAAACCTCCAAAACATAAACACACGGATTCTAAAACTCTAAAAATAATCCTATTCTTCTGCAGTTTGTGGTTTGTAGTTGTATCACAATTATCACAAATTATATGACCCATACTTACTTTGATAACATTTTAGTCTGTTCGTAAGGGCTTTCTGATTGTTCCATAGTACAAAGTTTCTGAACTCGATATTGATTATCCCGAGCGTCTTGCAATGTTGTTAATGATTCAATAATGTTTCCAGATTTCTCATGAACACGAGCCAGCAATAGCAGTTGCTTTGTTCGTAGTTGCAGATCAGTAAAGCTTAAATCGTTACTGGAAAAAACAATAATTGTCTATTATACATTAAAGCAAAGGTCAATATATTTACGTTTTATCCTTATGACCATCAGTCAATATTTTGACAGCATTCTGAAATTGCTTTAGTTGCAAAAATAATTCGGCCAAATCCAATTTTAATGCACTGCACTCAGGATTTCGTATCACTTCATGGTAGTATTTTAAAGCCTTTGCATAGTGATGACTTTTAACGTAAGCTCTTCCAAGTTTTCTGATTAAGAGTGTATTTGAAGGAGAAATATTGCATGCTTTTCGATATGCATCAATAGCCAAGTCTGTCTCTATAAAACCAACCGAAATAAGGCGCTATGTATTATAAAAATCCATTTAGTGCTCACCTTGTATTGAAAGATACGCTTCTCCTAACATCAAAAAGCTTTTAGATTCCGGTCGAGCTTCAACTAATTCCTTAAAGCACTTAGAGAATGCGGAACGGTCCTTTTGGTGTTGTAGGTAAATGTTTGCCAAATGTGTCTTGGCCTTAAATTAAAGTCAGTAATAATGATTAATTACAATTCTGTTAGCTTGAAATTATAATTTATTAACGGTTATTTTTAGTGCACACTGGACGCGACATACTTTTTGATTAATGGAAAACACTTAACAGGAGTTTGGTTGGGTAATTCGTACCACAGCGCTTTCAGTGACTTGGGTGCTTAAGGTAACGAAGAATTTAAATAAAACAAAATCTACAGCTAAAGCTGAAGATATCATATACCCTACATGTCCAAGAAATCAAAAATGTTTAACCTGAAATAACTTGCTCACGTGTAAATTCCATTATTAATCTTAAAGTCGACTAATTGTGAGGACCATATATATACATCTATGCAACAATAGTTTTCTTGGCAATATGAAACGGACATCATCATCAAAATCAAATATTTGTACGAAATATCAAAATCCGAAGGATTGTTTTATTGGGTGTACAGAATGTGACTGCGATGTCTACCAGGCCAACCATTTATGAAATAAAAAAAAGTGATCTTAATAATTTTTCTTCTAAGAATGTAGAAAATACAATTAAAACTTGAAACGTTGGACGGCAAAAAATTTAAACAGAAATCGAGAATATATACGAAATATGTTATATACTACTAAAACCAAATAAAAGTATTCAGGGACAATAAAAGATTTGAATCAAATGTGACACGAAACTGAACACCGCTACTGATATTAATAAAGAATGTATGGCTCAACCTCCAAACTCAAGTTAATGCATACATTATCCGCTCTTATTATTAAACTATGCGAAATTGCAGTTAATAAAAAGCAGTAGCTTCGTGAATAGCTGTCCCTTCTCGAATATAGTAAAAAGTCAGATTTTCAAAATTTAATTATTAGTTATGAATCATTTTATTTTATTTATATATATAATATATATGGTATATATATATGTATATATATATATAATATTTATGGTTTTATTTATATATTTATATAGTCGATTAGTTGCTTCCAAAAACTCACCTGAATAAAGTATGGTTGGTCTGGCTTAATTGTGGAGAGCAGACTTATTGCTTCGCTAATATTGCACTTCTCAAGCATTAGCTGCGAATGTGCGATAACTAAACGACCAATCTCCGAGGTATCACTAAATTCCTCTGCAGCATACTGTAAAATTCGTTCGCTTTCGAAAATTCCTTGTGTATCACCCATATCGCGAAGAACATAGATTAGCTCAATGTATAATGTCATTTTATCGGAACTGGATAATGTGTTATCAGTTTGCGCAATAAAATCATGGAGCTGGAGACTTGTAGACATCCCTCCAACTAATTGCAATGCGTAAAGAAAGCACTGATGTGCCTCTGATAATTTATTTTGATGCTTTAGTATGATACCCTTTAGAAGATGGTACATGGGCCGTTCACGGACTGTAAAGGTTTGTGCCAGAGACAGTTCTAGATACTCTAATGCCTTGGGATATTGCTTTGTTTCTACTAGTATTTGAGCCAAGAGTAGATGTGCTTCAGTGAAAGTATCTCCAAACAATTTAAGGATGTGTTGTAGACGACTTATGGCCTTTGAATATTCGCCACATAGAAAATCAACCTTCGCTCGCAAAAAGAGGGCCTGTACGAAAATGTAGTATTACTGTTAAAATAATATATATTTTATTCAAAATTATATACCCCTTGATGTCCGGGACATATATTTAATATAATTTCCAGTATGTTGAGACTGTGTTTGAGGGTAATATGTAATGATTCATGGCCCAGGTCCAGTTCATGGTGAGATTCCCTTATTGGAGCAGGAGTGTATCGAATGAGTTCCCCACAGAGCATAAGCATAAAATCCGGATTCATGGTACATACATATTCAACACCAAAAGGAAACACACTAAATTTTTTCAAATGCAGATCAGCTGCTTTAACCAACAACTGCACTGACGAAGATTGCGACTCCTTCTGTTCGGTCAACAAAGCCGACATATACAAAATGATAGGTTCAGGCTTATTATCAGTAAGTTGTTTGAGATATGCTAATTGCTGTCTTATCTGTGGAATGCTCTCAACATCTCCAAATGTTTTCAGTTTGCACAAGGTCAAGCCACAGAGAGCTTCAAAGTTGCTGCTATCAATGTTACAAGCAGAACGAAATGCTACCTCAGCGTCGCCAACATTATTTAGCAGTAATTTTTGATGACCCAATTCGGTTAGGAGGCTCACATTGCCAGCATTCAGTTCAATCACTTTTTCGACGCATCGCAGAGTCATTTGGAGCAATTCCAAATTTCTTGAGCAAATACGAGAAAATAATTGACATATTTCGATGAGAAGTATATGATTGCCGGGCTCAATGCGCTCTATAGAAATAAGTAGTTGTTGAAGGGTAGCTGTTCCAGCTTTTAAATTGCTTTCCCTTACAATATGCAACAATCCCTTAGTGCGCAGCGCTGCCACGTTAAAGGGCTCCATATTGATTACGCGAATGGCAGTATCCAGCGAGTAATCCCAGTCCAGAGCAGCCATCTGGGTTTCCATTTTCTCAATGAGGGGTATGCTTATGTCGGGAAACCGTATGCTCAGCTTATTGATTAGCAGCAGCGACGCTTCGAATTGCCGACGTTTTTGAAAGAAACGCACAAGTGCTAGCGTGGCGTCAATATTCTTTCCGTTGCTGCGAGCAATGCACCCTTCGAGCATGTTTTGCAATTTTCCATTGGCAGACCGATCCGAACTCGAAGATAGTTCGGTCCAAGCTTTTAAGACCAACGCCGCATCGAAATTTGGATCTATTTTCATAGCCCTACCTATATAATCGAAAGTCAAGTCGAAATCGCCAATTAAAAAGAGGAAAACAGATATATAGTAGCATGAAGAGGAGCTGATTGTGTTGTTTCCATCCTCTATTCGATGCTCAAGTGCTTGCAATGCATCGATATCTTTTAGACGGCAATGTTTGTGAGCGTATATAAGTGTCATTGTAGCCGCCAAACCCAATTCCGAATCATTTTTCAATGGGTTTAATTCTCGAATGCACTCCTGCATTCGATTTCCCAAGGCAAGTGCAATGCCATTAAACAATCTAAATTCCGATTGTATTGGAAATTTGGCTAATCCGTCTAATGCAATTTTCTGCATTGAATTATAAAAACGTAGTCTTCCATAGTAAAGTACTAAGCTCTTATAGTCTGTAGAGTCCATATTTATATTCCTTAGGTTTATTAATCAATTACGCAGTTATTACAAGATATATTTCAGATAACGTGGTTCATGTTCGTTGATGTAATATCCAACGAATTCACAAGATATTTTTAAGCGCAGGTCATGTTGCAATGCAAAATGCAATGCTTCCTGAAAAGAGATTGGTATTGATATTTATATTGTTTTATAAATGTAAATATAAAATTATCGCGCATACAAAATTAACTTTCACTTAAGCGTACAAACTTAATTAAGGACACGAACTATTTTACGGCTGACGTGCAAGAACCATATACTTATGCACTTAGTTATGAAAATATTTTAGTACTGAGCTTCGAATATTATGCATGTACGTATTAGTTGTTTGTTGGCTAGCAACCAGAATGCATGGCAACTGATTTAACATTTTGGATGAATTTTTACGCATTTTGTATTTGTCACAAGCAAATACCTTAGCCAATAGCTTTCCCAGACCATGTCCTCCCAATTTTTTAGGAACTTCTGTATGTATCATTTCCATAACTCCATCAACAACGTCGTATTTTAACTCAGCAACTGTTCCGTCCATCTCAATGAAAAATTTGTTATTATCATGTTTTATTACGATTGATGTTCCCATGCCCCTATAATGGGTAAGCAGTTTTGAGCTTTGAAATGTCGCTGGTTTTTTTAAAATATTAAAACACTGTGTTGTAATTTGTATATGAGAGAATTCAACACAATTTGCTTTTGGTACAAAATGTTCCGCTACACATTTTATGCTGCTCCGCAAAATCGTTGACATGGAAAACATATTGTGCATCTATATATATTAATTAATAAATCAAAATATAAGTGTTTATTTTAAACAATACATTTCTAAACAAAAAATAGACAATATTAATTAATGCCGAAATATAATTAAAATCTTTTGAAACCTTTACATATTTTGGAGAAATCTATCGATAGTAAAAATAGCGATGGAATATTTCTCTACATCTCGGCTTATTTTCACAGCACGTGTTTCATTTAGCAATTGAACGATTATATCGTACACATTCTACTAAATGAGCAAGTCAAACACATAAAAATAAATAAAGTGTAATTTATTTAAAGGAAGGCTAAAATATGTAGATATTTATATGGATTTAATAACTGTCTCCCTAAAAAAAATATTTTTTGTACATGTATTATTGCATTACATTTGCATCTCAAATGATGTTATTAAATGTTCCTAAATCATTTTGTTGCATTTAATAAACTGAAAATTTGTATTTCGATAATTTCGTTACACCATTCAAAATATTTAACATTCACTTCGAAAATGTAAGCAAATTCAGGGCAAAGAATTAAAATTTAAATTTTAAAATTATCAACACAAATGATATGTATCAATAAAATATTATTTTCATGATTGTTATAATATATGATGACATGAATTTTAAATTAAGATTACTTTTGTCTACAGGGAGTCTTTGATTTGACTCTAAATTTCCAAACACTTAAAAAATAATTGCATCTAACAAGGTTGATTTTAGTGATCAATAATTATCGATTTTAATTTTGAACTTTGCTTTAAATTTCTTTCGTAATTAAATTATATTCCACAACAATTTGAATGAATATAATTCAATGCTGATTTTGCCAATGAGAGCAGTTTCACATTTTTAAAAAAATTGCAATGCTTCCCATCTGAGTAATTAGCCTATAACTAACAACTGTAACTGATGTTGATGGTGCTGTGACAATCAAATCATTGGAAAAATCTTTGCATTACGATTGATTGTGATCTTTTTAATGAGTTTATTATTAACTTTTATTTTGGATTCACACAGAGATTTCCTAAATTATTTTGCGGCACTTATACTTTTAGAATTTTTCCCATAGTTTCAAAGTATTTGACATTCACTGTGGAAATGCAAGCATGCCTCCTATTCGTCAATGAACGATTTCGGCTAGTGAAGTCAGACACCGATGTACTTTATATGTATAGTGTCTACAAGCATATTTGGAGCAGCGTCAAACAAAAATGTAATTGCTTGCCATAAACTCGTTATTCATTATTTTTCAAAAATTCCAAAGACCGATAGCAGGTACATATCTCAATCGCCAAAATGAATATATCAACCTAATAAAATGAGATTTTCCTACCTGCTGGTCATGTTATGTAAAAAAGTACCTCTATTTATGGTCAAAGGTTATTTTGAACAGTTACATTATAAAAACCTGGGTGACATACACCCTTTATTTTACGTCAGGTTGAATATTTTCGGTGTAAATTGACCAATCCTTCGTAGTCAGTTTAATTACATGCTGCATCTCGGGTGCACAAGCCAACACGGACTATGGTCAAACGGGCTACCATTGAACAACGGAAAATCATTCTGGAACACTTCAAAATCGGATATTCACATTGCCAAATGGCTGAAATGGTCAATCTAAGCAACTCAACTGTGTACAACATCATCGCCGACGAAAATCTTATGAAGGGCAAGGGCGGAGTGGCACCAAACAAGATTTTCACAGAACAGGACGAGTGGAGGATCATAAAAAAAATAATGGGAAATCTTGAGTTATCGACTCCAAAACTGACTCAACAGGCGCAGGATGAAATGGGGAAAGAGTGCAGTGTTGAAACTGTGCGCAAGATTCTGCGCAACTATGACTTGAATGCCCTGGAACACAGTCATTTTTGAAGATGAGTCCAAATTCAAAATTTTTAGCCCGGGCGGACGGAATTATGTGAGGCGACAGTCCAATACTTAACTGAATCCCAAACACTTAAAGGCAACAGTTAAGCACGGTGGAAGAAGTGTCCTGGTTTTGGCATGTATCTCGGCACCCGGAAATTTATTGAAACAACAATGGACATGTATGTGTACCCCGATGTATTAAAGGAAAATTGACTCCAAAGTGTCGAGAAGCTAGCTATCCAACATACTTTCGGGTTCTACCTACGGCCCCAAGCATAAGTACGGAATAGTACAGTCCTAGCTTATGTGGAACTGCCCCCACATGATAATTCCATCGGCCCAGTCTCCAGATTTAAATGTTATTGAAAATTTATGGGCTCTGCTGGAAAATAACATCCGGAATCACAACATATCCAGCAATCAGGATGTCAAAAATGCTCCGCTGGATGAGTGGATAAAGATCAGCCCAGAAACTACCCTTCCATGAATAATAGGTTAATTGAACTAGTTAAGGCTAAAGAATATCATACTAAGTATTAACATCTTTATTTAAGCTTTTATACGCTAAATATGTTACTTTTTTAAGACTTAAAAATAATTTGTGACATTTATTTTGGATATGTTTTTAATCATTTTAATTAATTAATTATTATATTTTCGTTTTTCGTTTTTTTCCTTGCTTAAACTTAATACCACTTAAAATTTTTTGTTAGACAACATTCAAAATAAACTAAGACTACATACAGTGTATTTAAGATTTCAAAACAAACAGTAATGTAACTTTTAATACAAAAAAAGACTTAAATATGATTAAAAATTAATGAATGAAAAATAGTCTAATGATCTAATGCATTTTCCACAACTCACACACAGTTAGGTTCAGCTGTACATTTACTCTGCCTCTATAAAAAAAAATAAAAAAAAACATGTCTTCAACTTAACTCGTTTAGAACGGGCAACGCCCAGGGAGTCACTGCAGTGATGTTGACCCTACTAAACTTGTATAGTTGTTCGAATTGTTTCATCGATTGGCAAGTCTAGATCATATGCGAGGTTTGGGAGGTCATCAGCTATTTCCATTTCCTATTTGTTGGTGACATGGAGAGGTGTAAGGGAAGATTCCGATGGAACTATTTAATCGATTCCCCTTAAGACTTGTCTTTAAGTGTTCAATAAATCGGAAAGACCAAAGTCTTGTGGCTTCCGCATACACGCATCCCATACATAAATGGTTTTCGTTTTCCTATAAGCTCGATGAAACATGTGTGTAGGTTAGGTTAGGTATGACGGCTGTGACCTGAAAAGGTCAGCACACATAGACCAATTTAATGATCCCTGGTGGTGCCGTGGATCTACGTCCTGCTCCGGGAAAACCCATGGAAAAAAATTTGGATCAGTTAAACCAGCCGGTCGCATTTATGTATTTTGCGATCTTGGCTGGTCTAATGTGCGCCAGCTGCGTTAAGCCGGATAGGAAGTGACTTCCTAGGAAGGTGGACCGTCTTTTTGCTAGAGCTGGGCAGAGACAGAGGAAGTGCTCCGGAGATTCCACTTCCTCCTCGTCTCTGCAGCTTCTGCAGAAATCATTAGAAGGGATATTGAGCCTACAGGCGTGAGAGCCCGCTAGCCAGTGACCTGTAATTGCCCGGATCACGGCGGAACAATCACTGCGGTTTAGAAGGCACAGTTCCTTACTGCGCTTGCTATTGTAATTTGGCCATGTTTGGCGAGCAATTCGACTACCGTTGGCGTTGCGCCATTTGTCATTTGACTTGTGTCTATTGGATTCCTTTATCCTGAGCTTGCAGGTAGCTAGGGGCATGCTTACACCTTCCTTTCCAGGAAGGAGGGGTAGCAGAGTACCTTTCCTAGCTAATTCATCAGCTATGCAATTTCCTTCAATGTTGCTGTGCCCTGGCACCCATATTAGGCTGATAGCTGCTTTGCCATCTTTTGAAGAGAACATGTGTGTAATAAGGTACCTAATTTTTCCTGTTATTCCATGTGTTAAGTTTTCTAAGTTTAACAAGACATTAACTTTTATCAAGAGCAGGCTACAAGACAGATATTTGATGTAGAGGAAATTATGGATTGTTACCATCGTTCTATATATGTATATGGAGAATGTTCGTAAAAGGAAATTAAATGAGATATTTTATCTGAGGTGGAGACTCAATAGTCGTTTGATGGAAAGAAGGAAGTCTTATTGATAAAAAATCCTTAAGGAAGTTATATGAAAGTATTGCCTTCTTAGGAATGGGTATAACATTTCTTGAAGCCATGTTTCGGGCATGAGATCTGACTTCGGAGTCCACATCGAGCTCCCTCAAAGAAGCATACGGGGAGTGATTCATAGCTGAACCTTAAATAGCCAGACATCATTTTTGTGTGTTCAATTCTCAAATACACTTGATACATTTGATTTTCGCAAGGCAATACCTTCAATCAATCTAAATTCCAAGTATATTTGTTTAATTCAACTAATGAAATTTTCTACATTGAATTATAAAACCGTAATATTCCATATTAAAGTTCTTAGCTCTTATAGTCATTAGAATCCTTATTCATATTGCTTTTGCTTGTTTATTAATTACACAGTTAATACAAGACATATTTTAGATAACGGGGTTCATATTCGTTGATGTAATATCGAACGAATTTACATGATATTTTAAGAAGCAGGTCATGTTGTACGGCAAAGTGCAATGCTTCCTGAAACGAGATTAATTTGTACATTATAACTACATTTATATATATAAATGTAAAAATTTTAATTGCGTGCGTGTACGACATTAACTAGAGCATGGCAACTGTTTTAACATTTTGTATGAATGTGTTAGAATTTTGTATTTGTAATGAACAAATACCTTAGCCAATAGCTTTCCCAGACCATGTCCGCTCAATTGTTTAGGAACTCTTGTGCTTGTTATTTCCATAACTCCATCGACAATGTTGTATTTTAAATTCGCAACATTTCCGTTAATTTCAATGTAGAATTTGGTACTATCCAGTCTTATTACGATTAATGTCCCCATGCCCCTATAATGGGTAAGTAGTGTTGGGCTTTGAAATGACGCTGGTTGCTTTACAATATTAAATCGCGGGGCTTTAAGCTGTAAAATGGAAAAATCATCACGATATGCTTTTGGTAAGTAATATATTCCAAGAATATATTTAATGCTGCTGCGCCATACTCTTGACACGGAAAACATATTGTGTATCTATATTGAGGAAAATATTAAAATAAATGTGTATATTTTAATCAAAACATTTTAGTTTGAAACAATACTTACTAATGCCGAAATATAATTAAAAGCTTTTGAAATATTCACATTTTTGGAGAAATTTATCGATAGTAACTATGGCGATGAAATAAGAATTTTCAAAGTTTGAATATTACTACCGAACGCATTTCGTTTAGAAATTCTACTAAAACAAATAACTCAAAAAGGAAAGTTTTTCATGAATGACAAAGAAAATAAAAATAAAAATGTTATGTCGTACCTCTCTTGTGCTCCTAGATATGTAGATTTTTTCTTAGCTATGGTCTGTCCAATCTAATAGGTTTTAGTGTTAATAAATTCTGTCCACTATTAAAATAATTTGACATTCATTCCGAAGATGTAACTAAGCCCAAAAATAAAATTTCAAAATGGCGGTCAAACAAGATAAATAAAACTAAATCTAATTTCAAGAAAATTGTATTTAAATACATGTTAACTTAACTTTAACTTGAATTTAAAAATAGTCCAATGATATAATGCATATTCCACAACTTCCACACAGTTAGCTACAGCTGTATAATTACTCTGCGAATCTTCTTGATCCTCCCACTATTTTTAAATAAATAAATGTATAAGCAGCCCTTGGATAAAATGCTAAGCCACCTCAAAATAAAAGTCAGCAAGTTTTGAGGCTTACGCATCGTTGAATATCAGAGTGTTGCAATATGTGTAAAAAGAAGGAGGCCATTTTTTGTCTTATCGAGAGCTGGATAAAGGCAAAAATAGTGATTTTTCACTTCAACTTCAACAGTAGTTGCAATGACGAATGCGTAACATGATATCAGCGTCCAGTGATATCTGGAATACTGCAGTGCAATATCTGCAATACTAATTTTGTATAGTTGTTCGAATTGTTTTTTTGATCCTGACAGAGGATCAGGTCTGGACTATGGTGTAAGGTAATCCGTGCCGATAGTCAGCCTTTATAGGCTTCCAATTAAATAGTCTAGTCACTCACGGAGCAGATCGGTTACCTGTCGACCACCGGTATTATTTAGCATTACCTGCACATCGCGGATCTCTGTGCAGGTGGACCACCTTTCTCCGCAACTCGTGAGCCCAAAATCTCTCCAAATAGGCAAAAAAAAAAAAAAGAAATAACGAGTCTGGCACTTGCCCAAAACCGGAAGGAAAGAATCCCAAACAATAAGAGGAGGCAATGGCTGTAAAAGCTGGACAAAGCGGAACTCACGCACTAGTGGGCCGGTAAAGACTGTCACACCCGCCTTCTTGAAAGTGAAGCCCAGCTGATGATCCGGCAGGAGTGAGTGTGAACGGCGAATTACCATCCTTCAGTGATCAGGCCTTAGTGGGCGTGGGTGGGGTCCCGCAGGTTAAGCTGGTCACTGTGGACAGTAGCGAAATCTCGAATAGACCAGGTGCTCACAATGTTACAATAACCTATCACTAGCTAGCGAGCTAGACGAGGATGAGTTTTCGCTTTCGGACAATCGCAATATAAAAGTAATGTGGGTAAGATTTTCAGATGTCAATGTGAATTCTGAAGATAAACCTCCATCACTGTAAAGCAGCATCTGCTGTCCTTAAGCTCTGCATTGCTGTCGGCGGAGTTGACGTAGCACTATTTCAAGAAGCTTGGGTAGTTGGGTAGACAGCACTGGATCACCACCAGAGGAGATCACAAGATCTTTCGTTTTGGAATGCGAGAAGCACATGACTGGCCGCATCATAGGCTGTGACTCTATAAGTGATTAGTTAATAGGTTTTGGTGTCTCTGAAGACCACTCCTTCTCTACGAACAGGAAAATGGAGTTTGAGCTGTCAATAAGCCACACGGAACCAGTTCACTTTTTAAATAAGAAGAAAGCGATCTGGGAAAACTAAACCGAACCCTTTTAGAACACCCGATAGGCTCAGATAATCTCGCTAATCTCTGTAATTTCACAGACGCAAAACAGTGATATACAATGTCCGGTCTGGCGGAATTCAAAAAAGCCATAAATATTGAAGGGATTTCTGCACAGATATAGATTCAACTAGCGAAACCGCGAGGCTTTGAAAAGAAAAAACTTAAGAAGGGCAAAAAACCATAAAGTAAGCCCGGCCCAATTACAAAAGGTGAGCACAATAGCCGTAAACTGGCTACACGAAATTTCCGAGGAAATTCCAAAGACTAAGCGGATTCCACCGACGTGGTTCCAGTCATTAATCACATTTATACTCATAACTGGGAAACCTTCACATAACAGCGCCAGAAATGGCAGATGTATAGATAGAGCCCTCCATTCCGTAGTCAGCATTATAGAAAAATCTCTGCTCTGTTAAGTGTATATCTTAATAGCTGGACATTGAAGGTGCTTTTAATAATATCACTTCCGGGTCGATAACCGAAGCTGTGCTGGACCTGGACCCCTTTTAAAACAGACTATTGTGAGCCAGTAGCTCAGCTTAACAACCAATTCCATACGTACTTCCCCCAACGGGAGGAATGGACCATCGGTATTTCCGAACCACCGGCAGCCGTAGACTTTTTCACAGAAGGCTCAAAGCTAGACAACAGCTAATGTACAGCTTTCTTTCCGCCTTCTCAATCAGTGTTTTTAATGCGGAAGTAATACCAACAAAAAAAGCACTAAGCTGCCAAATCAATTTTAATATATGTATGTATGTATGTATAGACAGCCAAGCGACTATCAAATGCATTAGTGAGACATCTGCAAGCAGCATGTTATAAGCCAAAATACTGAAGGCAATTGATTGGCTGATAAGCTATAAGAAGGACACATTATTATTTCTCCTCACTGACATACAAATATATGCCTCTGGCTACCTGTAAACTTAAAATCAAAGATGAAAATATACGCAGGTCTAACGGCACATGGTGAAATGCAAACTGCGGTCGAATAGTCCACCAAACGTGGCCAAACAGAAATGCAAAAAACATAGTAGAGTACTGTATAATCTCAGTCGCACGAAGTGCTCTGCAGTAATCCGCGCTTATCATGACACTGGCTGGTTGGTCCAGTGACTTACATATATAGCGATTTCTGCAGAATCTGTAAAGAGGAGGACGTGGAAGAATCTTCTAAGCATTTCTTCTTCTGGAAATGTTAGGCAGCCATTTCCTACCTATGTGTGTCAGCCTTATAGACTGAAAGTTGTCTTACCTTACCTTACCTTCTTCGATCGTCAAGGCCAGATTCTATGCGAGGCTTGGGAGGCACAAGAAGAAAAGCACAAGCTTACTACCTACTGAAAGATACTTTTTACACCCTTAACCTATTAAAAATGGGTAAAAAGGGTATAATGGTTTTGTGCAAATGTATGTAACAGGCAGAAGGAAGCATCTCCGACCCCATAAAGTATATATGTACATATATTCTTGATCAGGATCAACAGTCGAGTCGATATAGCGTTGTCCGTCTGTATGAACACGCGGATCTCAGAGACTATAAGAGCTAGCGACTTCATATTTGGAATTTAGGCGGCAGAGGCTTCTAATTTATACATAATATGCATATACATATTATTGATCAATTGCCGAAATTTCATTAAGATCGGATAAGGAACACCAAAGTTATAGTCAAAAATATATTCTCATATTGATCTCATTTCTATTAGCAGCCGCAAGCATTTTCTGTATACATATGTACATATAAATAGGCGAGCGCATATGTGAGAAAGAAATGGCATTATCAATATATTTGTGTGTGTTCTGCAGAGCCCCGATAACTACTATTTCGTGTATGTGTGCATGTGTGGATGTGTGTATGTGTGCATGTGTGTATGAATGTACGTATACATATGCACTTGTTTGTAGCCATTCTGCTGAGTGCAAATCATCTTAAAGGGAAATTTGCCAAGAAAACTAGAATATATATTTTACAACTTGGTTAAGGGTATAGCGTAGTCGAGTAAACTCGACTACAGCATCTTACTTGTTTTGAGCTAGTCATGTACCGAAAAAAAGTTTGGCCACCCCCAAATCTGTTCGCCAAAACCGCAATAAGTGATGACTTGCAGAGTCACCAAGTATGAAAGGTTTATTATTAATATTAAACTGTGGGAATTGCCTACCGTCATACCTAAGCCGTCCGCAAGTCTTGTAATTTTTTAGATAGACTTACGTTTAATTAATTTAAGTAATCATAGCAATGATTTATTAAGCTGCACGGACTTGATTCGGTTTATTTAACTTTTTATATTGAAGCTTTAACATATACAATATAATATATATACATATATATGTACATATGTATATTCATATACATAATTATTTGTACATAGTATCATATTATAGATCTAAATAAATTATTTTTGTTGCAGATAGCGCTGCACAGAAACTTAAAAAGCTTGCTGTGCTTATTACTGCTGTAGTGGTTCCAGAAACTTTTACGATCACGCCCATGCATAATGATAGAATAAATTGAGCTAAGAAAACCATACTGCTTACAATGGCTACATCTGTACCCAAGCCTCGCACTCCAGATTCCAGTTTTGCGCATCCACTAACGTCCACTTCGAACTAAAATAGATTTAAGAGATTTAAATTAGAATATATCAAAACTAACAGTTTTTATATTGGTTTTGTGCAATGTCCGTCATGCTGTCTGTCCTTCTGTCCGTCTGTCCGTCCGTCCGTCTATCCGTCTGTCCGTCGGTATGAACGCGCGTTCCTCCGACACCCTTAGAGATAGAGACTTGAAACTTGGAACGTATACTGGAAAGTACCCTCAAAAGATAAAGAAAACCGCGAAAATCGATTTTAGCAAATCGATAAGTCCACATATCTCTCATAATTTAATGGATACAGTCACCAACTTTGGTTGGTAGGCTGTTGGCGAGGTCCTTCAAAGATCGGCATGTGCCACGACCACCTCAGACGCCCCCAACCCCCCCGTTTTTGAGTAGGGAACGTCAAATTTGGTAAGTATATTACTGGTAGTCGCCTTTCCGATAAGAAATTTGTGTTGCCATGCCTACACCTGCGCCTATAATCGACAATTCCGTTATTGCGGAAATTGTAAATCGATAACTCCGTACATCTCCGAAAATTTTGAAGATAGAGTAACCAAACTTGGAAGGTAATTTGCTGGTAACCTCTTCTTTTGAAGGTATTTTACTGGTAACTCTCCCAAAGATCGATAAAAAAATTGGATGGCCACGCCTACTCCACCTACCTAAACCGATACACCTGTTGATGTAAATCTATAAGCCCATATATCTCACGCAATTTGAAAACTTAAAGTCACCAAATTTTAAAGGTATATTGCTAGTAACTCCCTTCATAAATGTGGAAAACAAATTTTGGACCACGCCCACTCCCGCCCACAAAAAACGATAAATGCCTATATCTCCCGCAATTTAAGAGCTACAGTTACCAAACTTAGAAGGTATATAATTAAAATCGAACTCCCCGTGTTATTCTGCTCACCGGTTTTAAAAGCCACGCTCACTTATTTGCAAATTATATACATATTTATTAGTAGAGAATTAACAGACTGTGTTCCCATTCAAAAAGGCGAACTTGGACAGTATTTCTTGACAGCACACATCTTATGGTATAATAGTATTACGCTGTCGGTTACGTCAGACTGCAACGTTCTATCTTGTTTTTTATTGATCCAGTAACATTACCACTAACATTCTTTAAAAATTTGGTGACTCTAGCTTTCAGATTTCTAGTGCCGAAATTCCTGGGCGCGGTGTATGAGGGCATTGTCCAAAAAATTAAATGGATGGATGGATGGACGGACCAGACAGCATGACGGACATTGCACAAAACCAATATACTATTATACCTTCTGTAACGAAACAAATGAATTAACCCAGTTAATAACTATGGCTGGATTTGAATTACCTAAATGGAATTTTGACAAATCATGATCAGGTTCAAAAAAATAATTCGACAGCTTTCCATCATGAAGATTGGCTGGGATCAATGACGGATTAATTAAACTCATCTTGGAAGCGAGTAGTAGCAGACTTACAGACAGACCTAAACTTCGTGTTGCATTCCTCACACTGAACTGCTGTGTCGAAAACCGAAAAACCTTAGAGTTAC
Source organism: Drosophila kambysellisi (assembly GCA_035042185.1). NCBI lineage: Eukaryota > Metazoa > Arthropoda > Insecta > Diptera > Drosophilidae > Drosophila > Drosophila kambysellisi. Next base: position 464,832 of record JAWNLS010001026.1, read on the forward strand.
AAGGTGTCCAGTATAACATAATCCGGTTGACATAATGTTGCAGTCATACACGACCAAACATTCCTGTGTGTACTTTCGGCTTAAGATACTTTCATTAAAATTCAGTGCAGTGGTAGCTAGCCACAATTTTTGAGTTATTATCGAAGGAACATTTTCATTCAACGGTTACTGTCGGACGATTGACATATGAACCTCTAAGGTATAATACAATACATTGTATTGACTGTTTAGTGGTATGACCCAGGATTCCCAACGCTCTTGGCAAATCATCATCAAATTTACACAGGAAATAAAATAACTCGTGCTTCACGTGCATGTGAGTTGATTATCCAACGCTAAAAATCTTTTCGAATCGCCTTACTTCCCTTATTATACCCTTAACCATCAAAAATGGGTAAAAATGGTATATTGTTTTGTGAAAATGTATGTAACAGGCAGAAGGATTCATAATCAGGATCATCAGACGAGTCGATATAGCTATGTCCGCCTGTCTGTCCGTCTGTATGAACACGCGGATCTCAGAGTCTATAAGAGCTAGCGGCTAGCGACATTGTCTGATGTAAATCTTAAAAAAGTATCGTTGTCTCGACATGCAAAATATTTGGTTCGAACAGCCGTCTACCTACTGTGACATGATCCCCGGGGGCCACCAACCCCTAACTGTTTGGAGTTTAAATTGGGAGTACGCTGGTACGAGGCCTGACCGGAGGCTATCCTCCGGTACCACGGGTAATCAGGAGCCCGCAGAACAAAGTTCTGTCCTGGTTTTTGGTTGCGGCCCTTCGGGGAGTATCGTGGTGGTTGTGACTTAACACCCAAATGCGGGTAGAGTTTTTAACTCGGCGTGTTGTTGCGCTATACAACAAGGGTGCCGAGACCCATAGATCGGAAGTCGTTTAGATAGGCGGCGCTCCTAACCAAGGTGGAAGTTCACGACCAAACAGAAGTGACTTTAATTGGTACCTGAGGAATATAAGTTCCAATGGGGCGGTAATTAACGCATAATTTAATTCTTGTGCTTGGCACCGTGAGATTAAGCTTAACGGCAGGTGCTCACGTAAAACCCATTGACATTTCTGTGACATGATCCCGTTGAATCGTAAATATGCATGTATGCGTATATGTGTGGCAATTATACCCTGTTTTAGATGTTCACCATATATTTTATGGGCTGTGGTTACAAAATTGATCATCAGTTAAATCTCCCCTTTTTACGAAAGATTACACATCAGGCCCAAAAACTAGAAAATTGAAAATCGATTACTAGCTTTCACACAAAAAAACAAGGATAGAGTGGTGCTGCTGTTTTCGAACTCATTCAAGGGTCTTCGAAATCTAGTAGCAATATACCTGTTTCAGTCTTACACATTCAAAACCCTTCGCACCTTCGCATGCATGCTAATAAAAGGCTGGGATTTTATCTAACCGAAATGTTGTAGCAGCGTAATGAATTTAAATAATAATCTGCGTTCGCTGCTCGACACGCGAACCCTTGCAAAATTGGCGACGCGTCGCTGCCTGTGCCCAGCTTGGTATTTTCTGGGCTGATATTGCTCCACTCCTCCAGCAGAGCATTTTTGAGATCTTGTTTGCTGGATGTCTTGTGATTCTTGATTTTAATTTCCAGAGGAGTCCACAAATTTTCAAGAGAATTTAAATCTGGAGGCTGGGTCGGTGATATTATGATGTGGGGACAGTTCCAGATAAGCCAGGACTGTAAAGGGTCGTTGTCCTGGTAGATCCGGAAAGTACTTCGGATTCCAGCTTTTCGGAACTTTGGAGTAAATTTTCCTTTAGTATATCAAAGTACACTTATTTGTACATTGTTGTTTCAATAATCACCAAATTTCCGACACCGGCTGCCGGGATAAATGCCCATGACACTTTCTCCGCCATGCTTGACTGCTGCAATTAAGTGTTTGGGATTCAGCTAAGAATTGGACTATCGCCACATAATTCTGGCCGTCCGGGCCAAAAATTTTGAATTTCTACACATATTCAAATATGACTGCGTTCCAGGACTCCAAAAATAATTGTCCAAGTGGATTTTGTGCGAATATCATCCTAGGCCCTTTATTTTTTGCGCTTGTAAATTGATTTTCCGTGGTTCTCGGGCCTTTAAGTCATAGTTGCGCAAAACCTGGAGTACAGTTCCCACACTGAACTTTTTCCTTATATCACCCCGCATATGTTGAGTCAGTTTTTGAACCGATAGCTTAAGATATCCCCTTATTTTCCTGATGATCCTCCTCTCGTCCTGCTCGGTGAAATTCTTGTTTGGTGCCATTCCGCCCTCGCCCTCCATCCAATTTTCGTCGACGAAACTCCAAATGATGTAGAATACAGTTGAGGTGCTTAGATTGACCATTTCAGCTATTTGGCGATATGAATATTAGATTTTGAAGTGTTCCAGGATGATTTTCCGTTGATCAATGGTATTCCGTTTGCCCATAGTCCTCGTTGGCTTATTGCACACGAATTGCAGAAAAAAGTAAACTGACTATGGAGGATTGGTCTATTAAAACCGAAAATATTCATTTTGCCGAAAAAAAATACGGGTTGTATGGCACCCAGGTGTCCATAATCTAAATGTTCCAAAACGGCTGAAACATATTCTTAAGTACTTTTTTACTGGGAAATCCCAGTTTGGTTGTTAATAATTGTACCTGTTATCGGTCTTTGGAATTTTTGAAAAATAATGAATAATGAGTTTATGACAGTCAACTAAAATTTTTGCTTGACACTGCTCCAAGCCGGATGGTAGAGACTGTATATTCAAGAGTTTGTAGCCAGCCAGTTCGGGTCAGTTCGGGCTTGTGAGTATCGTGGAATATTGGCTGTGTGCAATGTCCGTTATGCTGTCTGTCTATCTGGATGAAAGAGACTTGAAACTTGGAGCTTATAAATACATACATATGTATGTATGTACATGCTTGGAAATGCTCCGAATGGATATAGTGTTAAGATTAAAGATCTACGTCCACTAGGGAAAATCGATAAAATCAATATTCGCAAATTGATATAGCCATATACATATGTCCCACAATTTTATGGCTATAGTCACCAATTTTGGTAGGTGATGTCCCCAGCCCACGCACCAAAAATTTTTAAATTTCTATATCTTCCCCAGTTTTTCAGTGGGGACCGTCAAATTTGATAGTTATGTTACTGATAACAAATTTGTGTGGCCACGCCTACAACTGCGCCCATTATCGCCAATGCCTATATTTTGGATAGTATAAGTCGACAAATTCGTACATCTCCCACAATTTTAAAGATAGAGTGACCAAACTTGGGAGGTATCTTGCTGGTAACCTTCTCCAAGGATCGGCAAATACTTTTTTGGACGACGCCTTTCAACAGTCACCCCAGGAACTTCGGCCCTACAAATCAGAAATGCGCATATATTCCAAAATTTACAAGATAGAGTCATACAATTTTGAAAGTATGTTACTGGTAACTTCCATAAGATATTGATAAAAACCAATACCTGTTAGCGTACATCGGTAAGACCATATATCTTACACAATTTAAAAGTTGAAGTCACCAAATTTGAAAGGTATATTGCTAGTAACACCCTTGAAAAATGTGGGAAAAAAATATTGGACCACGTCCACTCACGCCCCATAAACTGATAAATGCCCACATCTCCCGCAATTTAGGGAACTTGGAAGGAAGATTATTAGGAACATTCTCTTTAATTTTTTTCAACCACGCCCACTTCTGCCCCCAAAATCTCGAAAATCTCATATCTTCCGTAATTTTAGAAATACAGCCAAACCTTGCACAAACTCTGCACACAAATTATGGTATCATAGTATTTCGCTGTCGGTTACGTCCGACTGCAACGTTCTCTCTTGTTTTTCATTGACATGATGCTTAGAACATTTGTGGTACTAGAAACACATGTTTATACCCGATTTATGAAACATTAAAACATTAAAACAGCAGGTACGGTTTTTCCAACAAGGTCCTAAAGGCTTATGAATGTGTGCGAGTGTGTGTGAAGATAGTTGCTCCAAAATGGAATTTCCTTTTTGAGCCTGGCTGAGTAAGATGACTTCACTTTTGTTACATTTGGGGACTACAAACCTCAAAATGTATAGTGCAACGCCATTATTTATTATAAATTTAGTGGTTTAACGTAAAACTGTTTTTTTTTCTTCTTTAATATATATTCTGTTTGTAAATTAAAGTTTTGTACTTACTGTGCCCATGGAATGATAATGTGCCACTAATAAGTAAGGCATGGTGAAGAGGGTGGAGTACATGACGCCTGCAGTCCAACTAAAAACTATAACACTTAATTTACTGCGAGTAAGTGCCATTAATGTCATGCCAGTACAGTAGAAAAGAAGTCCTCCAACATAAACAGATTTTGCCCTTAAAAAATATATAATTGTCTTAAGTAAGTTTAATAGCATAATTATTTTAAAAGTAAATATGAATATATCAAGTGCATCGTTTTTGATTTAACACACAAGGTAGAAATAGCAGAACAGAGGCTTTTTAGCCAAATATGTACAAAACAAAATAACTTTTAAATCGCCAAGCTTGGCCCACGATATACAGAAAGCAAGGCAGAGAACTATGCTATCTCGTTATCACAGTTATGTTAATGTATTTATTCGATAATTTAATGTCCATACAAAACATGGAATGAAATCGAAAATCGAAAAATATTTTAACGCATTGGTTTGAATATTTTAGAAGTGCACGACTTATAATAACAAAACATTAAGGGTCAGAAGAGTAGTTAAGTATTTTAGGTTTCATCGCGTCCTAATTTTCATCAAAACGCACGCAACTTTTATCGACACGTTTGTTCCATACAAATTTATTTGTTCAAGATTTTAGCATAGAGAGTTGGTAATCTCATTTAAAAATTGTCCAATAAATTTTCTGACCAGTCCAGTCATGCAATCATAAATATAGATTGTTGACTACATTTTTTATGGTCAAAATCAAATCAAATGGTTTTAAATTAGATGTAATAACTCTGTACTACAATATGTACTACAATTTGAACTGCAATCATTGGTGTGACGACATTAGTTATTATTTCTTAAAATACATTTCTATAATATAATATAATATTAAAATTTCTCGAGATTTAAGCAAGCTTAAGACAATTTTGTTTACCTGAATCGTTGAATAAGCTTATCAATAACCAGTGAGTAACAGGCACAGGAAAGTGAGTACATGGCCATACCCCAGCATCCAAAGCGAACACCCTCTTCATATTTTCGTTGTGATATTGATCCTTCCATAGCTCTTGGATCTCCATTAAATACAGCTTCCCCGACAAAGTCGGTAAAATAAAGAGAGTAGCATACATGCGCCATCCAGCAAAAGAGATTCGTTAGACAAACTATGCGCAAGGAATATGGCATGTACACAATTGAAAGCAAATAATGCGATAGCGATTGAATTTCCACATTGCCTTCAGGTTCATTTGCAGCATTCATAGGCTCTTGGTTTTCGGTGAACGAAGTCTCATCAAAGTCCTTCTTCTCAGCGCTTAAATTTTCCGATGCCACAACGGGTATCATCTTCATAAAAATAACGAAGTTAATAGAGATTTGAAATAAGTAATAAGTTCTCAAGGTGTGGAAGAATTGAAGAAAATGCAAAGTGCACTAAGTGGAACATACCTGCAGTCCTCGTCTTCTAAAACAGTTTTTTTCAAAGAGATGTGAGTCTTGACTGACATTATTTGGTTTCAGATTAAGTAAAGCTGTTTACCATAGGCCTAACATGCATAGGCACAATATGCACATGTAAGTTTGATATACAATATGACAGGCTGACCAATATACGCAGTGGTAAATACTTTAAACACAAAGCATAGCTTTGCTAAAACATCTTACATTGCTCTGACAACGCACACCAATGATTAAGCCTCATCTGTTGTATTTTATCGCTTACATTTAAACATTTTTATAAGCTCATTAGGGCACAGGAATTAGCGTTGCTAAGTCACAGAAAAATACGTTGCAGAGATTTGATTATATGTTTTCTCAATTTAAAATAAGCATTTACCTTTTTTAGTTTTAAAACGGAACCTAATATTTTTTTCTTCTATTAATTAACATTTATTAGTGCACCTAACATTATCAATGCACTTAACTTAAATATAGAAAAATTAGCTCACCTCATCATAATTTTCATGATTTTTAATGTCATCTTCGCTATGAATAGAACCGTAATTTATAGAACCGCTTTCTAACGGACGTTTTTCCTTGGATCGTGAGGGGGAAGAGAGTGCCCAAAGCGGAATTTCAGTGAAGCTGGTTATTGTAAATGTCACGCAGGCAATGAAAATGAATGTAATTATGGTGAATACAGCTTTGACATGTCCTCCCAAACGCCTTCCTGCATGTACAAATGTAAGTAAGTGTCGAATGTTTTTAAGTATACAATACTTACCAATTTCAGTTTCATCCCAGTTTAAGCCACCCATTGAGTAACCAAAAAAACCTCCAAGGCCAGCCATTATTGTGAATGTTGAAAGACCTTTGACATGATCTTCTGGAATACACACATCCAAAAGGTATGCTCTGGATGGACTTTGACAGGCATCTGCATCGAAGTCAAGTAGTACAGTTCCTAGCACAGTGAAAAATATTCCCCAAGGATGCGAAATTTTTGTGTAATTTTTAATCTCCGACGTCGTTGCGGTCGCTCTGTGTTGTACTAAATTTAAATAGTTATACGTTGTGTTATACGTCGTATTCATTGCAGCGGCCTGTAAATGTGGGTCCACATCACCAAACCAATATCCCAAGTTTTCTCCATTCGGAACCAATATCAACCCTACACAAGCATCAAAAATTAATAATAATATTTTAAAGAACAACATTAAAATTTTATATTTACCAAAAAAAACTCCAATAGATAATAGGATTATGAACGGTCGTCGTCGACCTATATTTAATTTGCAACGATCTGAAAAAGACCCCAAAATGGGGCAGAGAAAAAATCCAACTAAAGGTGAAAGAGCCCAAACCAGTGTCATATGCTGATGTTCCACACCAATTTTAAGTAAAGTTGGTGACACGAAAGCTGTTTCCGCAGCGTATGAAAACTCAATGCCCATCACCGCAGCGGATACACGTATCAACTCAGCACGTGTTTTGTATCTGTAAAAAAATTCATACAATGAGCGTGTAGTCTAAGAGTATTAAATTTACCCTACCGTATATTTCAAAGATTTTAAAATAGCTTGAATAGAATTATTGAAGTGTTAGCAGCTTAAGTTAAGAACTTAGGCCGAAACTTCGCTGAGAGAGCACTTGCTTAATGCTTCTTTCAACCTATCAAATAATTTTAATTTTTTAGTTTTATAACGAGCCGTTAAGTGCCGTGATCGATATTTGGGACAATCTGTAGTCTAGGCTCAATTTGCCTGCTTTGTTTTGTCCTATTAACATTTGCCTATTGTGCTCCCTCTACACTCTTGCAAATGTATACCCTCATCACCAAAAAAAAGAATGTAAGTAGCAGTCAAATATATCCGACACTTAAAGACTATATATTTAATTATTTAATATAACAACCGATGACTCCCTATCTTCGCGAAATTCGATAACTATTTGACACATCATTGATAAACAACAAATATTTCATGAAGATAGGATAAGACACACTCAAGTAACAACCGTTTGGAACCTTATCTTCCGCAGTTTTTGAGTAGAGAACGTCAAATTTGCCCTTTAAGATATTTCGGAAAGTGTAAATCGATAATTTCGTGTATCTCCCACAATTTTAATGATACAGTAACCAAACTTGGAAGGTAATTTGCTGGTAAACTCCTCCAAGGATTGGCATATCATATTTTGGACGACGCCTACAACCGCTGCCCCCAGGAACTTCGTCCCTAGAAATTTACAATGTGCATATCTTCCATAGTTTGTAAGCTAGTCACCAAATTTTGAAGATATGATACTGGTAACACCCTTAAGAGATCGATTAAAAATTGGATGGCCACACCCACTCCGCCTACCTAAAACCGATACACCTGTTGGTGAAAATCGATGAAACCGTATATCTCACGCAATTTGAAAGTCACCAAAATTTTAAAGGTATATTGCTAGTAACACCCTTCACAAATCTGGAAACAACATTTTGGACCACGTCCACTCCTGCTCCAAAATCCGATAAACGCCCATATCTCCCGTAATTTAAGAGCTATAGCTACAAAACTTGAAAGGTATATTTTAAAGAGCGAACTACAACAATTTTTTGGGTCTCGCCCATTCCCGCTCCCAAAACCGATCTCCCGAAACTTAAAGGCCGCAGTTACAAAACTTGGAAGGAAGATTATTAGGAATATTCTCTTTAATTTTTTTCAAACACGCCCACTTCCCCACCCAAACTCTCGAGAAATTTCATATCTTCTGTAATTTAAGATCTACAGTCAAACTTCGAAGAAGGGTTACTATCTTATATCTGCCTCAATCAGAAAGGCAAACTTGGACAGTATTTCTTGGCTGCACACAAACTATGGTATCATAGTATTTTGCTGTCGGTTACGTCCGACTGCAACGTTCACTCTTGTTTCTATTTTTTTGGACGTTGAAGTACTAACGAGCAGCACATTCAAGTGGCCCAACGATACGGTTACGAAGATCGCGAATTGGAAGCTTTATCAAGTCGAACAAGTAAGAATGCTGTAGTCGAGAGAGCTCGACTACGATATACCCTTAGCTCAGTTGTGAAATATATTATATTTAAATTGGCAAATTTCCTTTTAAGATGATTTGCACCCAAATGTTCAGTTCTGCAAGTGCACTCTTTTCTTTCAAATCAATGAGAATATATTTTCGAACATAACTTGGCAGTTATCCATAAAAGAACAAGATAGAACGTTGCAGTCGGACGTAACCGACAGCGGAATACTATTATACCTTAATTTGTGTACAGTTAAGAAATACCTGAATTGCGGGGGATATGGGCGTTTATCGGTTTTGGGGGCTGGAGTGGGCGTGGCCCAAAAAATTTTGGAGTTCGATCTTAGTAATATACCTTCTAAGTTTGGTAACTGTAGCTCTTAAATTGCGGGAGATATAGGCATTTATCGTTTTTTGTGGGCGGGAGTGGGCGTGGTCCAAAATTTTTTTTCCACATTTATGAAGGGTGTTACTAGCAATATACCTCTAAAATTTGGTGACTTAAGTTTTCAAATTGCGTAAGATATATGGGGTTATCGACTTACACCAACAGGTGTATCGGTTTAGGTAGGTGGAGTGGGCGTTGCCATCCAATTTGGGGGAGTTATCACTAACATACTTGCAAAAATACTCTAGCTTGCAAATTACGGCAGATATGCGCATTTTAAATTTCTAGGGACGAAGTTCCTGGGGGCAGCGGATGTGGGCGCGGTCCAAAAATTGGTATGCCAATCTTCGGAGGAGGTTACCAGCAAATTACCTTCCAAGTTTGGTTACTCTATCTTTAAAATGTTCGGAGATATACGGAGTTATCGATTTACAATCGGAATTGTCGATTATAGGCGCAGGTGTGGGCGTGGTACCACAAATTTATTATCGGTTCTTAAGGCGACTACAATTAATATACCTACAAAATTTGACGTTCCCTACTCAAAAACTGCGGAAGATATAGCCATTTGAACATTTTAGTGGCGGAGGTGATGGGGGCGTCGGAGGTGGGCGTGGCACATGCCGATCTTTCAAGGACCTCGCCAACAACCTACCAACCAAAATTGGTGACTGTATTCATTAAATTGTAAGAGATATGGGGACTTATCGATTTGCTAAAATCGATTTTCGCGGTTTTCTAGCTCCCTAGTGTACGTAGGTCCAAACCCAAGACACTTTAATATTTGAGGGTACTTTCCAGAATACGTTCCAAGTTTCAAGTCTCTATCTCTAAGGGTGTCGGAGGAACGCGCGTTCATACAGACGGACAGACGGACGGACAGCATGACGGACATTGCACAAAACCAATATACTATTATACCTTTTTGGTATAATAGTATAAAAACGAACTTAATCTGTGCCTGGTATACGAGAACTTATATTCCAAATTTGAAATCGCTAGCTCTTATAGTCTCTGAGATCTGCATGTTCATACAGACGGACGAACAGACGGACAGACAGACGGACATGGTTATATCGACTCTGCTGTTGATCCTGATCAAGAATATATATACTTTATGGGGTCGAGGATGATTCCTTCTGCCTGTTACATACATTTCCACAAAACCATTATACCCTTTTTACCCATTTTTAATGGGTTAAGGGTATAAACCCATTAACCCTTAACCCATTAAAAATGGGTAAAAAGGGTATAAAAACAAGATTTTAAGGCCACGTATTCGAAAATAATAATAAGCGGCCAAATATCGTCAATATAGATTCGATTTTGGTGCATTAAAAGTCTTTTGTGTGACCTGATGCTTGAAACCTTTACTATTTGCAGATTTTGTACCAGAATTGTAACTGCCTTTTTTAGCGAAATTTTACTAATTTTTACAGGGTGACCTGAAATTCCTTGTTGAAAAAGTTATGATTGCTGTGTAATGATAAATGGCATATAGCCTATATTTTATCTAATACCTTTGACATTGATTTAATTCAACAGGTCCATATGTGTATGGCTTGTCGGTTTTAAGTATGGACGTGGCCGTACATTTTTTTCGATATGGTAATAGACATCCCAAATTTGGTGTCTGTAGCGCCAAAATTGTTTCATTCGGAAATAATTACTATCTAAGCCGAATCTTCTTACGTATCATAAAGTTAATGGATTTTAAAGCTTTATAGGAAACCATGTTTTAAATTCTATTTTTTCTCAAATAGACGCGCGAACGATTCTTGGATTTTATATAATTTTGACCTTACCTATAAATGTGTGAATAGTCCACGTTAGCACTTGCGTTACCTTTAAGTTGGTCAAGAGCACTACTTTTGGCCTTTTCTACGAAGTTTGTCGGATTTACTTCACTATATTTTTCTTTAATGTTATCCCTCCATTGGTGGAGACGACCTGTTAGCCCTTGATATTCATTTAATTTTTCCATATTGGTATATTGATTAATTTTTTTTAAATTTAACTTTGTTACGAAATGTAATTTAAGCCGTTTTGTTTAATATTGCCAAGCCAAAAATTTATATGGCTTCGCAACTTGCAGATCCAAATAGTAAAACAAGACTCAACATTCGCCAAACTTTGCATTCAAAGCATAAATAAATTTAGATTTTGCAAACAAGCTAGCGAATACCCAATTGGAACGAAAACCATTTCATATCGGGTACAAACAATTCCATTGAAATTCATCGAGCATGCGTTGGCATTTTCTATTTATTTTAGTTTTCCAGCAAAGCTTTCAGAACGAACAAGTGTAATGACATGAACTCGACTATGTTATATCCTCTAGGTCATATGTTTATAATATGCTAATACTAATACAGTATTGACTTATAAATATATGTGATCTACAACTACATTTGAACTGGAGTTGTAAATATTTACGTTCACCTGAAATTAAATATGAGTATGAATATATGTACGTGCACATTTGTGTACAAAGCAGCGTAAGTTCAAAGCTATACCCGTAAAGAGGTGGAATAAGTGTAATTGGAAAAGGGTTAACTTGTTCTCTGTATTGGAATGCAGCATTATTTTTATGAGCGCAGCCTAGCTACAAAGCCTATGAGATAAGTCGGCATAGCCTTGCCTATGTGTATGTGTCTTAGACAATAGACAAAGAAAGTGAGCTCGAACAAATTGGCATGTGCAGAAGCTCGAGACTCTTACTTCATTTTCCAAAATATACTCAGCTGTTACCAAATAATACACTTGAAGAGTATTACTATCCGAGTTTATATTTCCGTGTCTGTTTGTCTCTCAGTCCGTCTACTATATGACTGTAGGTACACTAAACAGGCCATATCTTTGTAAAAGCGGGTCGTCTTAGATCTATCTTATATATAGTCATTCGAAATTATAATGGTTTCGATTAAATTTTATTTGAATGGTGTTTTCTAATAATTTACCAGAACGTGCAAGCAACAGCTTTAATTTGTTGAACTGTATTTACTGCTGAGTACTGTGGAGAATAAACTATTAAATATGAATTGACAATAGATTTGAACAATAGATTGAACATATCTATATCTTTGGTAGATTAGAAATTACGGACGCGTAAATTTAAGTATATTTTAGCCTTTCTCGCTAAACTAGCCGTTTTGCTTAATTATCATAATCATAGAGATGATTGACTCAGGCGAACAGACTGTTCTTATACTTTGACAATTGTATTGCTACAGCCAAAACTTGTTGGTAGGTAGATGGCGATGTCGGCATATGCCACGCCCACCTCTGACGGCACCAGCCGCCCCGCTCTTAAAACTATTCAATGGCTATATCTTCCGCAGTTTTTGAGTTGGAGCCTTTAAGAACCGATAACAAATTTGTGTGGCCTACACCTGCTCCCTTAATCGCCAATGCCGATATTTCGGAAAGTGTAAGTCGTGAATTCGTATATATCCCACAATTTTAAAGATAGAGTGACCAAACTGGGAAGGTAAAATGCGTGGTATAAATAATTTGGATTATCCCTAAGAATTTATAATTTAATCACCTCAAGATATTTAATAATTTTGCAACGTATCTGACAACGGAGTTAAAAACAACTTTCAGTTTATGTTATGTTATGGACGTTTGTGCAATTAATAGTTTATTTTTTAAGAAGGGAAGCTAATTTGTGATTTATTCATAAGAATACTAGTCTCGGGAAATATTAAAATAGTGATGAATAGTTGATGAGTAATATTCTACTTTTGTGTATTTATATCATATTAATAAATAATAATAAAAATAGTATGGGTTGAAGAATTAGTTTTATCGTTTTCACGAGCATTACTTACTTTTTTTTTTTTTAATATATAACTTTCAAATAACAACCTTAACTTAACTGATTTATATCATTTTTTACTGACGGTTAACTGTTTAGTATTTTTAATGTTTTATTTATTTTTGCTATGCACAATCTTTTGAGCATTATAAATTAATATAATAATCTTTCTTTATAAATTAAGTAATTTGTTTTTGTGCAATGCTACATTGCCAAAATAACATTCTGCATCGAAAGCCAATTAACAATATAATTCATAAATGAATTGCTGCGTCTGTTTTTATATCTTTATTTGCATATATAATTTTAAGCTGCTCACTTTACACAAGAGTTGCTTGTGTAAAACTCTAAGAGATCTATTTCACTGTTTGCTTACCCTTTACTTACGTATACTCAGAAGTTTGTTGTTTGGCTGACTCCAGTTGTCAATATTTGATGCTACAATAAAGCTTTTAAGCTAAACTAGGATTCTCCAATTTGTTTATTGTTGACTGCATGCTTAATGGAGATGTATAGTTATGTAAGGAGTCAATTTTGAAAACTGCAAATATGGATAAGCATCTCGCATGTTATTTTAACACGTGCAGCGAGTTGCTGAGGACGCATTTCCGACCCCATAAAGTGTAAAATTGATTGATCAGGATTAGCAGATGATTATCGTCCGTCTGTATGATATCAAATATACATTGGCATATTAATGATCGTAAACGTCATAAGATATACAGTGTCTGGCAGCTTATTTGGAACAATGTCTAGCAACAATTTTAAAGTTTAAACAAGGAAAAAAAACGCGAAATGCGTAAATGCCAATTTGTTTAATGTTATATCAAATTTAAAAAAAAACTTTAGTTTTTACTAAAATATTAATTAAGTAATTAAAATTAGTCAAAAACTGAAAACATATCCAAAATACATAAAGCAGCTTAGTTGAAACAGTCTTAAAAAAAGGTACATATTTGGCGTGTAAAAGCTTAGATAAGGATGTTAATACTTAGTATGATATCCTTTAGCCTTAACAACTTCCCTTAACCTATTATTCATGGAAGATATCAGCTTCCGGGTAGTTTCTGGGCTGATCTTGCTCCACTCCTGCAGCAGAGCATTTTTGAGATCCTGTTTGCTGGATATGTTGTAATTCCGGATGTTATTTTCCAGCAGAACCCACAAATTTTCAATAACATTTACATCTGGAGACTGGGTCGGTGGAATTATCACGTGGGGGCAGTTACAGATAAGCAAGGACTGTACTATTCCGGACTTATGCTTGGGGTCGTTGTCCTGATAGAAGCGAAAAGTACGTCGGATCTAGCTTCTCGGCACTTTGGAGTAAATTTTCCTTTAGTATATCAAAGTACACATACTTGTCCATTGTTGATTCAATAATCACCAAATTTTTAAGTGTTCCAGGATGAATTTCCCTTGTTCAAAGGTAGGCCGTTTGCCCATATTCCTTGTTGGCTTGTTGCACCCGAAATGCAGGAAAAAACTAAACTGACTACAGATGATTGGTCTACTTATACCGAAAATATTCAACCTGATGAAAAAATCCGGGTCTTATGGCACCAAGGTGTCCATAATGTAAATATTACAAAAGGGCTGGAAAAATAAACTTAGGTACTTTTGTTCACAACCCAAAATAGCTGGTGAGGAAATCCCGGTTTATTAGGGTCATATATTCATTTTGGGGGTTGATAAATGTTCTACCAGGACCCCTAGCATAAGGCCGGAATAGTACAGTCCTGGCTTAGATCGAATTGCCCCCACATGATAATTCCACCGGCCCAGTCTCCAGATTTAAATTTTATTGCAAATTTGTGGGCTCTGCTGGAAAATAACATCCGGAAACACAACATATCCTGCAAACAGGATCTCAGAAATGCTCTGCTGGAGGAGTGGAGCAAGATCAGCCCAGAAACTACACTGGAGCTGGTAGCTCTTATAGTCTCTGAGATCTGCGTGTTCATACAGACGGACGGACAGACGGGCGCACGGACAAGGCTATATCGACTCGGCTGTTGATCCTGATCAAGAATATATATACTTTATGAGTTCGGAGATGCTTCCTTCTGCCTGTTTTATTTATTTGCAAAAACCATTATACCCTTTTTACCCATTTTTAATGGGTTAAGGGTATAATTATGGCAATACCACGCAAAATGCTTAAAGTTATTTTTTTCGGTTTCGTTCAGATCGGCTTGCTTTTTATTAAGAAAAATGGTTCAGTTTCATTCAGATAAAGAAAATATTTCTGTGATTCAAACGAACTGCGTTGATTTATTACGGTGTACGTAGATATGCGCACGAACACAAGCTGCTCAATAAGTCTTTACCACAAATTGAGACGCTAAGATGTTCGTAGCTGTGCATTGGGTGCGGTCTTTTGTTTAAATTTGTTTAATACATTTGCATGCTTATGTAATGAAATAAATGCTTTAATATTTGTATACCCTGTAACCAATACTGAAAATGGTATAGTAAGGTTGTCAAAATATATGTAAAATGTAAGAGCAGATACATCGATCCCAAATAAAATATATATTCAAAAGTTAAAGCCATGTCGGTCATTCTATCGGTATCAGCTCGTTGATATCAGATACCTTACGTTGCCTAATACAATATCTGTAAATCAATGCTTTTATTTTGCTTTTATTTATTTTGATAATAAAATTTATATTTTACTGTAGGAAAATATAAGTAAACAGATGACATTGGAAATTTAGTCGAGCAATACCGACTAGGATTCTCTTTTCATAAGTATTATGTTGAATTTTCACACCTAATTGACAAAATACACAAAAAATAAGTATGAAATTGGGCGGCAGTCATCATGCTAACTGTTAATTGAATTGGTAATATGTTAATCTGTTTTTTCTCAAATACTTTGATACTCTTACATACTTACTTACTTACTTACGTAAATGAAGTGGCACGTCTAAACTGGTTAAATAGTAGAAAATCATTAACACTTCTTAAATAAACAAACAAACAGTCTGAATGTTAACGATATCAAATGCGTACCATTTATCCCGTACATGCTATATATGCTTGCATATACATTTATACATATAGGTCTAAATTCGAGCCAAAACAATTCTTCAAGACATGAATGGAAACGTCTTGGCCCATGATTGGTCACTTTCAGATAGCGATCGAGATTGTCGTTCTCACTACACCGATGCATTGGCTTTGAAGTCAATGTGCTAATATATGGGCGGAGTCAGAAACGATGCTGTGGACAATTCACACCTGTGCTCAAATAATTTTATGGAAAGGAAAATTTATACAAATTTTAAGACTTTAGTCATGGACAAATCATATGAAGCTGAGAGCGGTTAAGATGTATCGGCAGTACATAAATTCTAGATCTTACCGAACAACTCATAATGAAAATGCAAAGAGAAATAAATGTAATTTCGAATCAAGTGAAATATTGTGCAATACTTCAAATAAAGCTAATAACGGATTAGTCTCCAAGGAGATTTCTAATAAGCATAAAAATAACGTTTCTTTTAGTATTGAAAATATCTTGTGTACCAATAATGACTTACAATTAGATGGCAGAAGACAATATAACACCCATCCAAAAAATTTAACACAAACAGTGAACACTTCTGACACCACTTTTTTGAAAGGTAAGGTACCCTAAACCAACGCGGATTTCAGAATTTGGAATATAAGTTCTCGAATATTACGCTCAGCTCAAGTATATTTTAATTTATCGATACTGCCAGTATATCGCGAACATCGACACTTTAATTTCAAAAAGAAGAAAAGGTTCCAAAGGATGGGACTTCCAAATGAAGGTACTTCCCTTAAAGTATTTTTGATTGTACAAGTTTCATAAGGTTTGGACAAGAAATAGACAAGTTATAGTTGTATATTTGCATTCTATATGTGACAAACTGAAAAAAAAATATAATAATAATGCGACTATTATTATATATTTGGCCCCGGTTACACTCATAAGCACATATGCATTTGATTTTCTAGTAACGCGTTTGCTGCATTATTCATTCTTTTTATACCATTAACCCATTAAAAATGGGTAAAAAGGGTAAAATGGTTTTGTGCAAACGTATGCAACAGACAGAATGAAGCATCTCCGACCCCATTAAGAATATATATTCTTGATCAGGATCAATAGCCGAGTCGAAAGACTTAAAATTTGCTGCAAGCATTTTCTGAGATGGCGATGGTAGCGTCAATATATTTGTGTGTATTCTGCAGAGCCCCGATAACTACTATTTCGTGTACGTGTGTATGTGTGTATGCATGTATGTACGTGCATACAATGTATATGCACGTGTTTGTAGCCATTCAGTTTGGGCATTTGAGTGCAAATCGTCTTAAACGGAAAGTTTCCAAGAAAACTAGAATATATTTAACAACTGGGTTAAGGGTATTTCGTAGTCGAGTTAACTCGACTACAGCATCTTACTTGTTTTATGTTGTCGTTATTGTGAATAGAGGAATATGTAATTACTTCAAATACATAATTCTAATAATAGTGAGCAGAGTGTAAAAATAGTTTTGGATAAGATTTTACTCAGCTTCGCTTTTGAGGTAGACTCAATATCAAAGACATTTTTTTTTAATGATTTCCTTTTAGTGTTCCTGGTGGCTTGTGGTGTGCTCGTGAGAGAGCAGAGTTTTCCGATGAAGTCTGAAATTTTGAAATATTTGTGTTTGTTTAAGAACCTAGCTTTTCCATTGGTGCTTGGATAAAGATCAAATTCAAAATACTATTGATGATAAATGATATCATTCCCTATTGTACATCATAAAATTTGTGTTAAATATGATGTTGTGACACCCCTCGTCAACGTTCTTCGTCGTACTTCTTGCACTCCCTCGTGGAATCTCTTGTAAAATTGTGTGCAGGTGGGCCGATGTTGTCACGGACCATGTTGGTTGACAACCCACGGGAGCTACAGGCCAACTGTTTTTGTTGCTAAAATTCATGTTTTGTATCTCCCTCCGAGTTAGATTTTAAGAACTTGTAACTTTCAGTACATGGCCCGTAAAACAGCTGAGCCACCATAGGTGGAGCATAAGGGCAGTATTATCTGCAGAGGCGTGAGAGACATCTACAGACTTCATCCCGACCTCCTATTACTATCCACCTATTCGGACAACGAGAAATCCTCCTCATTGAACTTTTAAACGTAACTGCCGAATTTGCCATTTCTATAAATTTGTTGGGAAAGTTCTCCAGGCCTTCTTTGTAGTATTTTTTGTATATGATTGAATTTAAATTTGTACACCGCAGCTTATCTTGCATTCCCGTTTGTAGTCTTGATCTGTTGTTGTAAGTTCCTTATGATCAATACCTTCTTCGATGTTCTGTTTCAATTACTTGCATGTAGTTCGAAGCAGTCGCTTTTGGTCGCTTGAAGCGCATTGTATAAGACGTGTGATGCTGACGTCTTTAATATCAAAGCACTGAATAAAATATAAGCCACAAGTTAATTTAATAAAATTCCTACGAATAGCGGGAAAAGAAACTTTTACCCATGCTTAATAGTGGAAAACTGATTAACACTTTTAAATTGAAATGTTTTTTTTTTTTTTTTTTGAAATTTTGATTGTATAAAATAAATATAAATTTATTTCAGTTGATATGTAAGTGGGATCGAGAAGCTTTTAATCTGTTGTATCTGGAAATCTTAGAGATTTCTGAAGTTAAAGAGGCAACTAGGAATATTGTGAAACAATTGATGAGTAACTCGCAATCCTTGTATTTTTTTTACATTTGCAGGTGAAATCGGAGATTGCTGGTCTAATGGAAGCAGTGTTCTTACACATTCGATTCCATATATGCAAAGCCTGGATTTCATTACAGCAGATATTTTGCAGAGACCTTTCACAACATCATTTCAAAATTCATCGCCAAATATGCAATATTTGACCAAATTAACGACGCCTCCTTATTTGCACCACTTAATTAGTGTTCAAGGTAAATACCTATCAGATGACATTAGGCAACAAGCCTATTTATTTTAATTATTCTGTTTCTAAATTCTGAATATTTTATTAATGAAATTAAAAAATTTAAATGATTGACTTTGGAAAAGAGAAAGAAAATCGTTTTTGCAGAAATAATTTTTGTTATCTGCATATTTGCAAATTAATTTAATTAGTTTCATAGTTTTATAAAAGTAATTGGATACCTTCCACAAGATACATAAAATCCAATTAAGAATGGATAGAAAATATCATTTCATAAAGTTGTCCATTGTTACTAAATTTAGTCATGTTAAAATTATTAATCCGAAATGGCAAATTTTAAAGTAAAACAGACACCCAAACAGTTTTTAAAACTTTTTTATGTTGGGTAAACCAAACATCCATGAAAGGGCGTTGATATTTATTTGGCCTGCTGTAATTAACTTGTTAACATAAATGTATACTGATTTTATTTAAGGAAAACGTTTTAGAAAACAAGGTACTGAAAGAAAGCCCCGACAGGCATATAGCGCAACACAGCTGGAACGATTAGAAAATGAGTTTAAGGTAGACAAATACCTAAGCGTCAACAAGCGTACGGAACTCTCAAAATCTTTGTCTCTGACAGAAGTGCAAATCAAAACTTGGTTCCAAAATCGTCGAACAAAGTGGAAGAAGCAACTGACTTCAAGACGTAAAATAGCTCAACGGCATGGCTTATATAAATTTGACATGTACTTTTCAACGGTTTCATCCACTGCATCCAAAGCATCTACTTATTCAAATCTTTATCCCACCTTTTATTCTGATCCCCAATTGTGCTTCCTACAACCCTTTCAATCGTAATAAGAATAGCAATAATAAATAATGTAAGAAACAAGCTAAAATAAAATAAAATAAAATAAACACTTTTTTTTAGTTTCTAATGCGCATGGAACATCAAATCAATAAAAAAATAAAATTTAAAAATTATTTTTTTAGCTAATTTAAGAATATTTTTAAATATAAATCCAAGTAAGCTAACTGTATTCGAAGGGTTGATTTCTGGCAACTCCTTTCAAACGGCGCTTCCGTCCATTCAGGATGATTCCATTTTAACTGCATTCGGCTGGTATTACTGGTATTACAGAATGTAAAGCTATAGCCAGAACATTTTTCCATAGGAGACATCATGCTTAACATTAAACATTCGTAAATAATGTTGTGATATTGAAAGTCTTTCGTGTTTTTTGTGATAGCTTAACACATCGTTTATCGATGTTATGAAAAGTATTGAAATGTCAATGTCACAACCAGTTGATATTTTAAAAAAGGTAAGCGCTGAAAAAAATGTGATTTTTTATTATAATTTTACAACTAATTATATAATAATAATAAATTGGAAATTAAATCAATTCTGAATCAAATTAAAACAAGATAGAACGTTGCAGTCGGACGTAACCGACAGCGGAATACTATTATACCTTAATTTGTGTGCAGTTAAGAAACACTTGAATTGCGGGGGATATGGGCGTTAATCGGTTTTGGGGGCGGGAGTGGGCGTATCCCAAAAAAATTTTGGAGTTCGGTCTCAGTAATATACCTTCTAAGTTTGGTAACTGTAGCTCTTGCGGGAGATACAGGCGTTTATCGTTTTTTGTGGGCGGGAGTGGGCGTGGTCCAAAATTGTTTTCCACATTTATGAAGGGTGTTACTAGCAATATACCTTTAAAATTTGGTGACTTAAGTTTTCAAATTGCGTGAGATATATGGGGTTATCGATTTACACCAACAGGTGCATCGGTTTAGGTAGGTGGAGTGGGCGTGGCCATCCAATTTTTTTTATTGATCTTTGGGGTAGTTACCAGTAACATACCTGCAAAATTTTGCGACTCTAGCTTGCAAATTACGGCAGATATGCGCATTTTAAATTTCTAGGGACGAAGTTCTCTATCTTTAAAATTTTAGAAGATATACGGAGTTATCGATTTACAATCGGAATTGTCGATTATATGCGCAGGTGTGGGCGTGGCACCACAAATTTGTTATCGGTTCTTATAGGCGACTACCAGTAATATACCTACCATATTTGACGTTCCCTACTCAAAAACTGCGGAAGATATAGCCATTTGAAAATTTTAGTGGCGGAGGTGATGGGGGCATCGGAGGTGGGCGTGGCACATGCCAATCTTTCAAGTACCTCGCCAACAACCTACCAACCAAAATTGGTGACTGTATCCATTAAATTGTAAGAGATATGGGGATTTATCGTTTTGCTAAAATCGATTTTCGCGGTTTTCTAGCTCCCTAGTGGACGTAGGACCAAACCCAAGACACTTTAACTTTTGAGGGTACTTTCCAGTATACGTTCCAAGTTTCAAGTCTCTATCTCTAAGGGTGTCGGAGGAACGCGCGTTCATACAGACGGACAGACGGACAGACACCATGACGGACATTGCACAAAACCAATATACTATTATACCTTTTTGGTATAATAGTATAATAAGCCGATCGGCTGTTTGATTTAAATCAAGTGGAATCGCGAAATAATGGGCATAGTAGAATCAGGCACCAAGATCAGCATTAGGATGCGTATCGCTAAAGCTAAGAACGTTAAACTGCCGGGGTTCCATTGACGAATGCTGAGCACACCAAATAAAATCGATGCCAGAGTAACATTAAGTTTATTTATTTTGAGTGCCTAGCCGTTCCTTTTAAGATCCCTGTTTTGAGGGATAAAAAATGGATAATGACACCAAATAGCTCGTGCAGCAATCGCAACTAACAATATTTTAACTTTTTGTGCAGCATACAGGCTACTCTTAACTAGAAAATATATATACATATATAAAACTAAATATGTCCGGTTTATTAATAAAATATAATTGTGTTCATTAGAATCGACTGATATCTGAGTATTGTTATAGATTTTATTTCCAAGACGCACCGACGATTTTTCAACTTTTCGACACTAGGAACTTTGACGGCTTTCCACGACCTTAACGCTTTACTTCCAAAACTCGGCATTTTTGCTTTTCTTCAACTCTACTTTTATACTAAGATACCGAAGATACCAAAGTTATATAGTATATTGAGTTTATGCAATGTCCGTCATGTCTGTCTGTCTGACCATCTGTTTGAACGCGCGTTCCTCCAACACCCTTAGAGATAGAGACTAGAAACTTGGAATATATACTGGAAGGTACCCTCAAAAGTTAACGTGCCAAGGTTTTGGTCTTACGTCCACTAGGGAGCTAGAAAATCGCTAAATCCGTTCTTCGCAAATCGACAAAGCCACATATCTCTCACAATTTAACGGATATAGTCACCAATTTTGGTTTGTAGGTTGTTGGCGATGTTCCTCAAGGATCGGCATATGCCACTTTTAGTTGGGAATGCCATATTATTGGTAGTCGCCTTTAAGACCCGATAACAAATTTGTGTTGCCACGCCCACACCTGCGTCCATTATCGATAATGCCGATATTTCGGAAAGAGTATATCGATAACTCCCACAACTTTAAAGATAGAGTAACCAAACTTGGAAGGTAATTTGCTGGTAACCTCCTCCAAGGATTGGCATATAATTTTCTGGACGATGCCCACAACCGCCGCCCCCAGGAACTTAGTCCCTAGAAATTTAAAATGCGTATATCTTTCATAATTTGTAAGTTAGAGTCAAACAATGTTGATAAACAGGTAAGATGCCGTAGTCGAGTTAGCTCGACTACGATAGACCCTTAACCAAGTTGTTAAATGTATTCTAGTTTTATTAGCAAATTTTCCTTTAAGATGATTTGCACTGAAATATTCAGTTCTGCAAGTGTATTTCTTATAGAGTGTTTTTACTTACAAGCCCGAATTGACTCGAACTAGCTGGCTACAAACTTTACATACAATATTTACATACTGACATACATACGTACACGGAACAGTAGTTATAAAGCCTCTGTAGAATACACACAAGTATATTGACGCTAGCGACGATTATCATGCCATCTCTTTCTCACATATGCGCTCGTATATTTGTGCATACAGAAAATGCGTGCGGCTGCTGACAGCAAGAAGATTAATATGAAATTATATTTTTGACTATAACTTTGGTGTTTCTTATCCGATCTTAATGTAATTTTGGCAATTGTGGATTTATTGCTATCGGCAATCGAAATGCATCGATAATTGAGAAACTGAGGCAGTAATCGATAAGATAAATCAAACTTGATCTTCGCCTGGTACACTAGAACTTATATTTCCAATTTAAAGTCGCTAGCTCTTATAATCTCTGAGATCCGCGTGTTCATACAGACGGACAGACGGACGGACGGATAGACAAACGGACATGGCTATATTGACTCGGCTGTTCATCCTGATCAAGAATATATATACTTTATGGGGTCTGAGATGCTTCCTTCTGCCTGTTACATACATTTGCACAAAACCATTATACCCTTATTACCCATTTTTAATGGATTAAGGCTATGGATGGCCACGCCCACTCTGCCTACCTAAACCGATACACCTGTTGGTGTAAATCGATAAGACCATATATCTCACGCAATTTAAAAGCTTAAGCCACCAGATTTGAAAGGTATGTTGCTAACACCCTTAAAAAATCCGGAGTAAAAATTTTGGACCACGCCCACTCCAGCCCCAAAAAACCGATAAATGCCCATATCTCCCAATAGTACTTTCAAAAGACTATATCTTCCGTAGTTTTTGAGTTGGAAACGTCAATTTTGGTAGAAATGCTACTGTTAGTCGTCTTTAAGATGCGATAATACATTTATGTGCGCCCATAACCGCAAAAACCGATAATTCGGAAAGTGTAATTCGACAAATCAGTATATCTCCCACAATGGTAAGAATAAAGTGACCAAACCTGGAAGGTACCTTTCTGGTAACCTCTTCCAAGGATCTGCATATTTTTTTTTGGACTACGCACAAAACCACCGCCCTTAAGAACTTCGGCCCCAAAAATGTAAAATGCGCATATCTTCCATAACTTGTAAGCTAGAGTTACTGAAGAAACATTTTTGGACCATGGCCACTTCCGCCCCCAAAAACTGATAAATGCCCATAGCTCCCGCAATTTAAGAGCTATAGTTACAAAACTTGAAAAGTATATTACTATGATCGTACTTGATAAATTTGTATCTTGGCTACTCCCACTACCGCCTCCCAAATTCCGTGAAGCAATTTAATAGCTTCAGTTACCAAACTTGGAAGCAAGATTATTAGGAACCTTCTCTACAATTTTTTTTAAACAACGCCCACTCCCCCCCCCCCCCCAAAAAAAAAAAAATTCCGATCATCTCATATCTTGTAACTTCGAAAAAAGGTTGCTATTTTATATCTACAGCAATCAGAAAAGCAAACTTGGACAGTAATTCTTGGCTGCACACAACTTAAGGTATCAAAGTATTTCGCTGTCGGTTACGTCCGACTGCAACGTTCTCTCTTCTTTTGTTTAAAATTCTTCAAGTTTGGAACCGCAGCTCGTACTGTCAGTATATTGATTTTCTAGAACTAATAGCCTTTATCTGCTGACTAGCTTGTTGCACTCGTTTGAGAGTATTTGTTGGGAAGCACTCTGCCACCATACACATCTACCAACCACACTCTCGCTTTATAGTGATCTCTCCTCCTTTCTCTCTCTCTATTGGTTCTTACTCTATTAACATGGTGCTGCCACATCTCCAACTATTAAGGACTAACTCTGCTGCATCACAAAAAGTTATTAAAAAAGGTTGCAGAGCTTTATAGTGTATTGTCGCCCAAACAAATTGCAGTCCATCTCACTTTGTCGCCACTTCTAATGTACGACCCAATTGAGTACAATTTGTGAATTTAAAAAAAAAGTTACAAAAAAACCATTAAAAGGAAATTGAAATATTATTACAGTTAATTAAAACTGTTTTATATTTATTGCAATACAAAAGATAGGATCCAATAAACAACATTATTAACATAATATTTTATATATTTCGCATAATAATACTTTTAACTTCAGAATTATGTTACTATCACATTCATATCTTTATAAATGATGACAGCACTAAGTACATACTTCCAAGACTTGAGAGATGTGTTTAATTGTTGAAAAATAGTCGTCGGACACACGTGATGCAAGCCAACTTGATCCCAAACTGTGTGAAGAAAAGAGATTGCAAATATTATAAATCGAAAGTATACTTAAAATCTGTTCGTACTTAATAAGTAAAGGTGGATCCATATTTCAGACATAAATATTTACTGCTCCGACCGTCTGCATACACCACCCCTGTCTGTAACGGCCACCGAGGATTACAATTGCTGCATTAAACAAGAACAAAAAATCGGACAGACGGACATGGCTATACCAATGCTTCTAATAATGCTGATCATAATATATACTTCTAATGCGGAATGTTTCTGACAGCAATGCGTTAAGCTGAGTACTCTATCGATGAAAAGTAGCTCGAAGGTTAAAATTGCGGGGTGTGTATCAAATTGCGGGCGGTAGGAAATCACTAAAAAAAAACCGTCAACTTTTTTAACGGAGCAGCCAAAATGACAATTCTCCACCATTTGAAAAAAAAATAAATGCCTTATTAGGCAGCCTGGCCAAACTACACTTTGGCTTCCAAGCACATGGATACACATTTCGGGAAAAAAAAACCAAGTAAGATGCTGTAGTCGAGTTGGCTCGACTACGATACACCGTTAACCAAGTTTTTCTTAATGAAATTTTGACCATTGATATGCATATTATGCATTATGCCACTGCCTCTTAAATTGTGGAATTTATTGCTATCGGAAATCGAATAGTATCGATAATTCAGAAACTGAGGTAGTTATCGATAAAATAAAGCAAACTTGATCTGCGCCTGGTAAACGAAATCTTATATTCCAAATTTGAAGTCTCTAGCTCTTATAGTCTCTGAGATCCGCGTGTTTATACAGACGGTTGGACAGACGGACAGGGCTATATAGACTCGGCTGTTGATCATGACCAAGAATATATGTACTTTATTGGGTCGGAGATGCTTCCCTGTTACATACATTTGCACAAAACCATTATACCCATTTTACCATTTTACCCATTTTTAATGGGTTAATGGTATAAAAACAAAAAGAAAAGAAAATCAATTATAATATGTTTTTGACTTTTGTCACGTTATTGACCTTACAATGCATATTACTTCTCAATAGGTGTATAGGTCCGTTGTCTCTCTTTTTGTTTCTTAAAATAAATTTTAAATAATATTAAATACTTTATTCATTTATAGAAAATTTATTTTAGGAAATCTGATTTTTAGATCGAAAGACATAAGGCGCAAAGTTCTCTATACTATAGAACGTATAGCTGCTTTTTATGCCAGCTGCTATAAATTGCAAGGCTGCAAAATGTATATTGAAAATATTGTTCTAAACCAATTTCTTAAAATTATTATACTAACCGATAGATGCTTATTATTGTATAGCTTAGTCTAGAATACGAACCTATAAAGCGTTGTCCATAATTTTTGGTTATACGTTGCTTCAGTGTTAGATGAGGCATATCCGCAGAAAAGTTTGAAATAATATTTCATATTCGTACTTTTATTTTCATATAAATAAAATTTATCTATTACCATTAGGAGATTTTGAGTCAGCTGATTTATCTGCAAATGCGAAAAATATTTTTAAGTCAATTAAAAACAAGATAGAACGTTGCAGTCGGACGTAACCGACAGCGAAATACTATTATACCATAAATTGTGTGCAGTCAAGAAATACTGTCCAAGTTTGCTTTTTTAAATGGTAACACTTTCTTGCATATAAGTGAGCGTGGCTTTTAAAGACAGTGAGCAGAATTACACGGGGAGAGCAGACACAAAAAATTGTATAACCTACTTTCACTCTTAAATTCCGGAGATATGGGCTTTTCGAGACTTTAGGGGCGGGATTAGGCGTTGCCCAAAAAAATTAGAGAGAAGTTTCCTAATAATCTTCCTACCCAGCTTGGTAACTAACTAACTTGAATTGCGGGGGATATGGGCGTTTATCGGTTTTGGGGCTGGAGTGGGCGTGGCCCAAAATATTTTGGAGCTCGATCTTAATAATATACCTTCTAAGTTTAGTAACTGTAGCTCTTAAATTGCGGGAAATACAGGCATTTATCGTTTTTTGTGTGCGGAAGTGGGCGTGGTCCAAAATTTTTTTTTCCACATTTATGAAGGGTGTTACTAGCAATATACCTTTAAAATTTGTTGACTTAAGTTTTCAAATTGCGTGAGATATATGGGCTTATCGATTTACACCAACAGGTGTATCGGTTTAGGTAGGTTGAGTGGGCGTGGCCATATAATTTTTCTATTGATCTTTGGGGGAGTTGCCAGAAACATACCTGCAAAATTTTGCGACTCTAGCTTGCAAATAACGGCAAATATGCGCATTTTAAATTAATAGGTACGGAGTTCCTGGGGGCGGCGGATGTGGACGTGGTCCAAAAATTGATATGACAATCCTTGGAGGAGGTTACCAGCAAATTACCTTCCAAGTTTGGTTACTCTATCTTTAAAATTTTCGGAGATATAAGGAGTTATCGATTTACAATCGGAATTGTCGATTATATGCGCAGGTGTGGGCGTGGCACCACAAATTTGTTATCGGTTCTACCAGTAATATACCTACCAAATTTGGCGTTGCCTACTCAAAAACTGCGGAAGATATAACCATTTGATGGTGATGAGGGCGTCGGAGGTGGGCGTGGCACATGCCAATCTTTCAAGGATCTCGCCAACAACCTACCAGCCAAAATTGGTGACTGTATCCATTAAATTGTTAGAGATATGGGGACTTATCGATTTGCTAAAATCTAATTTATCGATTTTCTAGCTCCCTAGTGTACGTAGGTCCAAACCCAAGACACTTTAATATTTGAGGGTACTTTCCAGAATACGTTCCAAGTTTCAAGTCTCTATATCTAAGGGTGTCGGAGGAACGCGCGTTCATACGGACGGACAGCATGACGGACTTTGCACAATACCAATATACTATTATACCTTTTTGGTATAATAGTATAATAAATAAATACTAAGTAACAACCGGGAATGACCGTCTAAAACAAAGTCTTCTTCTCGGTAACAATTTTCGCTTTTTCAATTTCTGTCGTAATTAGTCTCGTACTTCAGGTGATCCAGCTCTATTTGGACTTTTGATATTTCTCGCATCACCAATCTCTCTTATTAAAAATATATTCTGCTTCAGAGCAGTTTAAATTTTGTCGCCAATCTTGTGCATCCTCACTTCTCGGGATGATCCCAGAACCTACAACAGAATAATGTTTTTGGAAAGATCACATCTCCCTCATCTATTCTGTGTTAACGAAAGCGCAGATAAGTTTATCAACTTAGACGACTAAGTGAGTAATATTTTATATGTTGCATATTTTAGAGGTCTTGTCCATTTAAAAATGCTCATTAAGCACCAAATTGACTGACATTTCGAGCCCAAACAAATAATTATTTTATTTAAAATGTATTTTGTAAATAATTTAATCTTAATTTCGAGACATATAATTTAAAGATCGAAGTAAGATATTAACTAAAAATTAACTTACAAGCTCAACATAATTTACAAAAAAAAAAACAAGACTAATATTTTACGAATGACTTCAACATATTTGTCTATATATTTATGTCGTTTGCAATCGTGTGAGAGCTCATCTGCCCTGCCAGCAATGAATTCTTGAGGCGGCTATTAACGTTTTCGTTGCTTTGTCGAAATACACAGGGAGTGTGTCGAGTGTAACCGAGTGAAATATCCTGTTAGAATGGCAAGTAGTACAGTAAAATTAGTCTGAACGGAGAGCACAATACTTTGATCCCTATATAACAAATGTTGAGTACAACTGGCAAAACAGCTCTAAAATTTCGAGGCAGATATGCTCTTCTGATTTTTTTGGAATGGGAAGGGCGGTTTAACCATTCTTAGGAAGAGGTTCCAAATTAGCTATTTTCCAAGAATGGTAGTTTTAGCTCAAGGGCTAAAGATTTACGTACTTGCAAGGTGCTGCTAATAACATACATTTTGAACTTGGTAACTCAAGCTTTCAAATTGTAGGAAGAATGTGATTGTGTCGATTTCCGATTATCAATTTTCTAACTGTCTATTGGGCGTAGCACCCAAGATTTTAAAAACTGGTCTGACGTGGGCATATGTACCAAGTATCAAAGCTCTACCTTGAAAGGTGTCGACAAAAGACGGACGGAGAATCAGAGTACAGAATTCTACAAAATAAGAATTCCTTAATTAGAGTGATCGAATATGAAAATATGTGTAATATAAATTTTTAAATATAAATAAAGTGGCTGTTCTAAATTCTTTTGCAGTTGTAATTAATATGTCATGCATGCTTTCGCAATCTTATTATAACTGTACACACCCCAAGTAACATAGCAGGATTTTGTTGGATAGACCGTTTTCTTCGGCGTATTTCTTCAGTGCCATCATTTGTGTCAACTTGTTCCGTTGCTTCCATAGGTAGCATCATTAAACTGTTTCCTTCATCTTTACTCTTAAAAACAAAAAAGGTATGCGTTAAACAAATAACAAGACATAACGTTGCAGTCGGGCGTAACCGACAGCGGAATACTATTATACCTTAATTTGTGTACAGTTAAGAAATACTTGAATTGCGGAGGATATGGGCGTTTATCGGTTTTGGGGGCGGGAGTGGGCGTCACAAAAAAATTTTTGAGTTCGATCTCAGTAATATACCTTCTAAGTTTGGTAACTGTAGCTCTTAAATTGCGGGAGATACAGGCATTTATCGTTTTTTGTGGGCGGGAGTGGTAGCAATATACCTTTAAAATTTGGTGACTTAAGTTTTCAAATTGCGTGAGATATATGGGCTTATCGATTTACACCAACAGGTGTATCGGTTTAGGTAGGTGGAGTGGGCGTGGCCATCCAATTTTTTTATCGATCTTTGGGGGAGTTACCAGTAACATACCTGCAAAATTTTGCGACTCTAGCTTGCAAATAACGGCAGATATGCGCATTTTAAATTTCTAGGGACGAAGTTCCTGGGGGCGGCGGATGTGGGCGTGGTCCAAAAATTGGTATGCCAATCTTTGGAGGAGGTTACCAGCAAATTACCTTCCAAGTTTGGTTACTCTATCTTTACAATTTTAGAAGATATACGGAGTTATCGATTTACTATCGGAATTGTCGATTATAGGCGCAGATGTGGGCGTGGCACTACAAATTTGTTATCGGTTCTTAAAGGCGACTACCTGTAATATACCTACCAAATTTGACGTTCCCTACTCAAAAACTGCGGAAGATATAGCCATTTGAACATTTTTGGGGCGGGGGTGATGTGGGCGTCGGAGGTGGGCGTGGCACATGCCGATCTTTCAAGGACCTCGCCAACAACCTACCAACCAAAATTGGTGACTATATCCATTAAATTGTAAGAGATATGGGGACTTATCGTTTTGCTAAAATCGATTTTCGCGGTTTTCTAGCTCCGTAGGACGTAGGACCAAACCCAAGAAACTTTAACTTTTGAGGGTACTTTCCAATATACGTTCCAAGTTTCAAGTCTCTATCTCTAAGGGTGTCGGAGGAACGCGCGTTCATACAGACGGACAGACGGACGGACAGCATGACGGACATTGCACAAAACCAATATACTGGGCTGGGTGCGGCGCTAGTGGGCTTGCCAGATGTCGTTCTCTTAAGGACGTCTCTTCTTTCAGTGTCATGCACAATTTATATAAATATATTACCAGGACAATTTGGTGAGCACTCTCCAGGAATTTAATTTAATTTGCCTAGTGCCACAAAGTAAAGCACAAATAATTAATCGTAAAAAACGGTTGTCGAAAGAAGGGTGGTAAATCACAAAGAATCATGCTAGCCGTTGGGGATATACAATTTACAAAGTAAGTTCTCAATGAAACAAACTTATTATCCTGATAAATGGTCCCTTTTTACCCATTTTTAATGGGTTAAGGGTATAATGATCATACACTGTTGTGTAAAAAAAATATATAAAAAATGGAAAAATTGTGGATATCTTGGGATGTGAAATATAAAGTACTATTGAATACTTAATGGGAACATTAGAACATTTAATATTTAGAGTTTTTATCTCTCATACCCTTCAACCTAGATAACAATATTCTAATTTTAAATGGATTTTTATCGATTTTGTTTAAAATATGGCTAGCTATCGGTCCAATTTAACTTACAACATTGGAAATTTTTGGAAGGAAGGAAAGACAAGAGATCGATTCGTCTATTGGTGCTGATCAAGAATTAGTTTGTTATATACCCAACTTGGTTATAGCTTTTTACTTATCCTTATGGGTAATTAAAAAAATAATACTTACCATAGTTATGCACATAAGAACTTGTAAAACAAACATTCCAAATGATAAAAATGCTAGTGTAGTCAAGGCAATATCTGTTATATCTTTAATGTTAATTTCTTTAATTTGCTTTGGTGGGTGTGCCTCAACACTTGAGTGCTCTGGTTGGTTTTCATGGATCCCATAGTCATCAATGGAATTTTCATAACCTGAAATGTGACGCGTTAAGTAAGTAAATATATCATATCCTCAATTATTGAAAGGAATCTTACCATTTTTGTTAATTTGTCTCATTTTAACACCAAAATTTTGATTCCTTAAGGAAAACCGTGGCATCTGTGTAACTTTATGTGGAAAAATCTATAAAAATAAATTAAATTTTTATAGTGGTACATAACCATAATTTCTATTTTAAATATTGTCTTATAAGTTACAGTGCATAAATTTATTAAATACAATTAGTCTAAGAATAATCCAGCCCGCTTCAGCGTACGTAATAATACAAGTGAGTGCAACACAATGTTTGACATGATAACACATGTGTTGCCTCGTATGGTTAAGCGCTTAGAAGTCAACCAATGTCAAACTCGAGGTCGTCGTCTGCTAAGTGCTGGAATAGTTGAGAGGGTGCAAAAGGCCACTGTTCCACTCTACTCTTTCAGGAATTCTATTAGAATAAAATAAGGGATGTCTCCATATAGTGATAAACGATCATCATCCTTTTATATAAGGTATCAGTCTAGAGAACTGCCTTTGAGAAACGCAGGAATTAAAAAACAAATTGCTGAGTTTTGCATTACAGTTAGTCTGCAAACTCCCTTCAATGCCTTATATACCATCCTGTATATTGTACCCATTCATCTGATGGGAAAGTAGCATTCCCTGTAGCACCTATAAAGTGTGAAAAACATTCAACTCTGCTCACCCCAAGATCTTATTGAATTGCCCACAAGTTACAACTGGAACCTATCATAAAGATTCGTCACACTCAAGTCCTTTTCTTGTCTTAGTTTACACCCGGGACAAAGCAAATCTTTAAAAAAAAGTCAAGCCACAATAAAATCACTTGGCTCGATTTTAAGCAGTTCAATTATTGTAAGCGGAACCTCAGTGCTAGAAGAATGCTAGAGCCAAGCAAACTGGGAGTGGAAATCACTTACTACCTCTAATACTTCTCGTATGATCTGGACATGCCGATCAACAATGCAAGCTCATAGATTAAAATGCACTTCACTGATCCGAGCTGGCACTGGTGTGGCAGTCAGAGATAGACAAAAGGCAAATAGTGCAATTTCGCCACAAGTGGCTTTGTTGGTGGGGGTCGTTCTTCCCACTGTTGACAAGCACCCTATCCTTAGCTGAACAATCCTTTTTACCCATTTGATAATATTTTATACTCGAATTAAAAAGGACTAAGAGCTTGCTCAACAAGTCCAAAATTTTGTATCTCTTCACTGATGGTTTGGGCCGCATTTAGTTATCATAATAGTAAACACCCCTGGACAAAATTTTGATTAAAATTATGAAGCTTTGTTGATAGTTCTGGGGATAGGATTTGTACATACGGTGTGAGCTCTGTGTTGACACACTTTTCATTTAAAAATTATGCTGATGGCAGTCCCAAAACTAATCTTATGAAAAAAAAAATTCGACAAGGCATTGTAAGACTTACAAATAATATGAACAACATTGTGCGAAGTTTAGGAGGAGAGTTGGGGATGAGAGTCGACATTACGACATTTATTAACCTTTGCAGGAGAACAACATTGAGCATTTTAATACTATTATACCAAAATGTTATAATAGTATATTGGTTTTGTGCAATGTCCGTCATGCTGTCTGTCCGTCTGAATGAACGCGCGTTCCTCCGACACCCTTAGAGATAGAGACTTGAAACTTGGAAAGTATATTGGAAAGTACCCTCAAAAGTTAAAGTGTCTTGGGTTTGGTCCTACGTCCACTAGGGATCTAGAAAATCGCGAAAATCGATTTTAGCAAATCGATAAATCCCCATATCTCTTACAATTTAATGGATATAGTCACCAATTTTGGTTGGTAGGTTGTTGGCGAGGTTCTTGAAAGATTGGCATGTGCCACGCCCACCTCCGATGCCCCCATCACCCCCGCCCCTAAAATTTTCAAATGGCAATATCTTCCGCAGTTTTTGAGTAGGGAACGTCAAATTTGGTAGGTATATTACTGGTAGTCGCCTTTAAGAACCGATAACAAATTTGTGGTGCCACGCCCACTCTCGCGCCTATAATCGACAATTCCGATTGTAAATCGATAACTCCGTATATCTCCGAAAATTTTAAAGATAGAGTAACCAAACTTGGAAGGTAATTTGCTGGTAACCTCCTCCAAGGATTGTCATATCAATACATCCGCCGCCCCCAGGAACTCCGTACCTTTTAATTTAAAATGCGCATATTTGCCGTTATTTGCAAGCTAGAGTCGCAAAATTTTGTAGGTATGTTTCTGGCAACTCCCCCAAAGATCGATAAAAAAAATTGGATCGTGTAAATCGATAAGCCCATATATCTCACGCAATTTGAAAACTTAAGTCACCAAATTTTAAAGGTATATTGCTAGTAACACCCTTCATAAATGTGGAAAAATAATTTTGGACCACGCCCTCTCCCGCCCACAAAAAACGATAAATGCCTGTATCTCCCGCAAGAGCTACAGTTACCAAACTTAGAATATATTACTAAGATCGAACTCCAAAATTTTTTGGGCCACGCCCACTCCCGCCTCCAAAACCGATAAACGCCCATATCCCCCGGAATTCAAGTATTTCTTAATTGTACACAAATAAAGGTATAATAGTATTTCGCTGTCGGTTACGTCCGACTGCAACGTTCTATCTTGTTAAATATGTGAGAGTAATATAAGTGACTGTCTGCCAAAAATTCCTCAACTGAACCGTCCACGAGGGTGTCTTACAGTGGTCTGTAAGGTACCGATGCTAGCTGAGACTCACGCCCAAAATCTTGGACATGGTCTGCTTCCGTTGTCATGTTTCTGGTAACTCGGTCATTTACATGGTTTCGACGTAACTTGGCGGACTAAGTTGCAAGGCGACCAGTGACGATAGTTAGCCTGGCTGGGGGCTTATAAATAGCCCAGTCTTCTACAGAGAATATCGGATATCTGTTGACCTCCGATGTTATCTAGCCTTACCTGAACATCGCGGATTTCTGTGCAGGCTGAATTATATTTCTCCGCAGCTCGTGGGTTCCGAAATGTATTCCGTATACAAAAACAAGTAAGATGCTGAAGTCGAGTTAACTCGACTACTATATACCCTTAACCCAGTTGTTAAAGATATTCGAGTTTTTCGCAAATTTCCCTTTACTCAAATGCCCGAACTGAAGGGCTACACGTGTATATACATACATAAATATACACATACACACGTACACGAAAGAGTAGTTATCGGGGCTCTGCAGAATACACACAAATATTTTGACGCTAGCGTCGATTATCATGCCATCTCTTTCTCACACATGCGCTCGCCTAATTATATGCATACAGAAAATGCTTGAGGCTGCTGATAGAAATGAGATCAATATGATCATATATTTCCGACTATAACTTTGGTGTTTCTTTTCCGATATTAATGAAATTTTGCCAATTGGTTAATAATATGTATATGCATATTATGTATAAATTATAAGCTTCTACATATTAAATTGTGGAATTTATTGCTATCGGAAATTGAAATGTATCGATAATTCAGAAACTGAGGCAGTTATCGATAAAATAATGCAAACTTGATCTGCGCCTGGTATTCCAAATTTGAAGTCTCTAGCTTTTATAGTCTCTGAGATCCGCGTGTACAAACAGACGGACAGACGGACGGACAGACGGACAGACGGACAGGGCTATATCGACTCGGCTGTTGATCCTGATCAAGAATATATATACTTTATAGGGTCGGAGATGCTTCCTTCTGCCTGTTACATACATTTGCACAAAACCATTATACCCTTTTTACCCATTTTTAATCGGTTAAGGGTATCATAATACCAAGAAACAGTCCTATACTCTACCAAAACTAGAGGGAGCAATCACAAGCATATAGCTGAGGGATTGGCTTCAAAATATGGCCAAAGCGAAACCCAAGCAAAAGTGGCTCGAAGCCTGTTTGCACAACCATTGGAACTGGCGCAGTTGGCAATAAACCTGCCACACCTGCATCTCTGGAAGTGAAGCCGAGCACTCGTGCAGCCAATCTTCCGTTAGGAAGGGGTAAGAAAGACGAATTGAGAATTACAAGTGCTATTGCACGCAAGCTAGATCGAACCCATTCGGAATACCCACCAAAGGGCCCGGCCAATTTTGCTCATCTCTGTAATCTCACATGTATTCATGCAATAAGGCCGTCCAGGCAGCTTGCCCCATTGGTAGGCCGACGCCAAAGAATAAACCTCCCTGGTGCTTACCTCAAAAAAATGTCTTTCGGTAAAGTTTTAGCCGAGAGGCTCAGTAAAGTTCTATCGAAAACCACCCCCAATCGAATTTTTGAAGACAAATTATGGTCGGTCTCCAGTGAAGAGTAACTAGACATCCTTCTTAAGCCACACATCCCAGGCTGCTCCAAGCTGCCTCAGATGTGCACAAATATAACTCGCTAAGATGTTATATCTACCTTACAAACACGTAACCTCCAAGCTTATCTCTGAGTCTCAACATGCCTACAGGAAGGGTAAATCTACAGATACAGCCCTCCATTCGGTAGTCAATATAGTAGAAAAATGTTGACTCTACAAAGAGTAGACATTGAAGGTACCTTCAATAACGTCACTCCAGAGGCGATAACTGGAGCTCTGCTGGACCTGGGGATTGACGCCAATCTAGTGGGATTGATCAATCAATTGCTCACCTGCAGGATTGTGAAATCTACATTTGGATTGTTAACGCTCTCCAGGTATGTCAGAAGAGGTACGTCCCAAGGGGGCGTCCTAATACCCCTTCTATGGTACTTAGCGATAAATTCATTGCTAAGGATAATGGAGGGTGGCGGCTACCAAATTTTTGCATTTGCGGATGACGTTGTGGTAATCTTCAAAGGAAAGTTCCCTCAACCTCTATATGACTAGTATACTAAAAATACTGTCATCTTGGGCACATAAGTGTAGTTTAGGTGTGAGCCCAAATAAAACGGAACTTGTCTTGACGCAACACTTCCTTCCCTTCAATAACAGAGCCAACTTCCTAGGGTTAACACTGGATAGGAAACTAGACTGGAACCTTAATCTAAGTACCTACGTACGAATGAAAAAAGCAAATCCATTGTGCTCAAATGGGGAATGTCCACAAATACTGTCCGATGGTTTTAAACACAAGTGAGGCACTAGACCCTATCCTGAACATTCCATGTCACGGCCATAAGACTGAGAGAATCCTTAGTATAGATTGCATAGAAAAAAGCCAATGTCCAAAAAGAGAATGTCCTAATAATCTTCCTTCCAAGTTTGGTAACTATAGCTATTAAATTACGGGGGATATGGCCATTTATCGGTTTTGGGTGGGCGGGAGTGGGTGTGAAACAAAAAACTTTTTCAAGTTCGCTTTTAGTAATATAGCTTTAAAATTTGGTAGCTATATATATAATTTGGTAGATATGGACATTTATCGTTTTTTGGGGGCGATTTTTGTAGGTTGCTACTAGCAATATACCTTTCAAATTTGATGACTTAAGCTTTCAAATTGCGTGAGATATACGGTGCTATCGATTTTCACCAGCATGTGCCTCGGTTTATGTAGGTGGAGTGGGCGTGGCCATCCAATTTTTTTTTATCGATCTTTGGGGGACTTACCATCAACATACCTTCAAAATTTTGTGACTCTGGCTTACAAATTACGGAAGACATGCGCATTTTAAATTTCTAGGTTGCGGGCGTGGTCCAAAATATATTATATATGTCAATCCCTGTAGCAGGTTAACTGCAAATTACCTTCCAAGTTTGGTCACTCTATCTTTAAAATTGTGAGAGATATACGGACTTATCGACTTATACTTTCCGAAGTATTGGTGTTGGCGATTCTGGGCGCAGCTGTAAGCGTGGCAACATAATTTTTATCGGTTAAAGGCGACTACCAGTAATATACCTACCAAATTTGACATTCCCAACTCAAAAACTGAGTAAGATATAGCCATTTAAAAATTTTAGGGGCGGGGGATGGGGGCGTCGGAGATGGGCGTGGCACATGCCAATCTTTGAAGGACCTCGCCAACAACCTACCAACCAAAATTGGTGACTGTATCTATTAAATTGTGAAAAATATGTGGATTTATCGAATTGCTAAAATCGATTTTCGCGGTTTTCTAGCTCCCTAGTGGACATAGGACCAAAACCTTGACACTTTAACTTTTGAGGGTACTTTCCAGTATTTGTTCCAAGTTTCAAGTCTCTATCTCTAAGGGTGTCGGCGTTCATACTGTAGGACAGACGGACGGACATTCATCATGGTATAAAAACTGCGTTTGCTTAGCACGCCATACATGTCCCAATATTAATACAAAACAGAGTACGGAACTATGTAATCTCAGTCGAACGAACTGCTCTGTACTAATCCGTGCTATAACAGGACACTGGTTAGTCGGCATTCATGCCAATAGACTTCATATGACATTTGCAGAAGCTGCAAATAAGAGAAAGAAGTAGAATCACCGGAACAATTCTTCTGCTTCTGCCCAGCACTGGCCAGGTAGTG
Organism: Drosophila kambysellisi; assembly: GCA_035042185.1. Taxonomy (NCBI): domain Eukaryota; kingdom Metazoa; phylum Arthropoda; class Insecta; order Diptera; family Drosophilidae; genus Drosophila; species Drosophila kambysellisi. The sequence continues at coordinate 502,703 of JAWNLS010001026.1, forward strand.
GTTTACAACCTTGGGAGTCCAGTTTCTACCTCTACCTCTTACTAATAGCGGAAAGAAGACCAGCCATGATTGCGAAATTTGTAAACGCAATCGAGAGGTCAAAGCTTTGAATATTGATATTTGTGGTTATTTATTTATTTTTACACGAGTATTGGAGAAATCCCAGATTGAAACACACAGTATCATAGCGGGCCAAACATGGCCTATGTGTGTCAACCTCCGGGTCGACAACAGTTTAACCGAGCCTAATATAAGTGATTCCCATTGCATTTGTATTGATTTATTCTGATGATTTGATTATATAATTATTACTTACATTAAGGTAATTGCTGTCATTGTGTGAGCCGTCATATGCATATCCAGTAATATCGCCATAATCAATTTCTTCTCCTCCATAGTAGTCCATCATAGTTGAATTTGCAGCTGGGGTCGACATTTGTCTTCGATTGGGAGTCTGGTTATTTTTTAAATGCTTCACAGCATTATTCAGCTGATGTTGAATATCGTCTAGTGTTGTTGTTCTATAAAATTGTAATTGTATTTTAGTGTCAGTAATTGTAGATCCATTGCCAGCTAAATCAATCCTCGTACATTAACCAATCATATGTGTCAATGCTTATTTCTGGCAAAGGCAAAATAATAATATTACTCTATGATATCGACATTAATTAATTAAAATTTATATATACGCCACTCACTTATATGGGTGCAACTCCCAATTGGATAACGTTCAAGACAGGTTTCAGTTTCTAGAGCCTGATGGTAGGCAAACAAGTTATTTTTTCGTCCATTTAATATAGTAGTACGATCCGTCCATCTCTGACATACATATACTGTCGCAAAATATAGAAGTAAATTCAGCCCCTACCATGCATTTCTAAACGCCTTTGGGGAACATGGACACAACTGTGATTTAACTGAAAATCCCGTTTGAAATATAGCCTTTCTGAAACATGGGAAAGCTTGAAAACAAACACTAGTAATTCTTTTAAAAGCAGAGTTTTGGTGGCATTACGAGTATATTTGTCTGATTTAATAGACCGTATTGTATGGTGTTGGTACCTGGTCTGAAGAACTTGTAAGATGATCTGAAGCCAATAAGCGGCTGGCGGATTGCCGATAGCAAATGGCCTCGGTTCGCTGGGTCCCGGACAAACGGCAAGTACGATTACGGTAATTGTTCAGACAAGGCGCCTGTGATGCCGCGTTTAAAATTACACGTATCCAATATCCGTAATGACCATCCGTCCATCGCAAATTATCACGCTCCTGCACGGACTAAGATACTACTCGAACCGTGCCGACAGTCAACTCGGCTGGAAAACCTGACTTTAAACTAACTCTGTCGTCAACGGTCAGGTAAATGGCGACCGTCTTTTCTAATTAGCCTTATTTGGGGAATGCAGAATGCGGGTGGACCGGTAAGTCAAATAATAAGAATATCAAACTGCTGCAGGGTCTCCCTGCACCTTATGTCACTAAACAATTGAGAAACGATTCCTGGACTGCCTAACGCTACCCAGGCAAAGCAAGCTCATACCATATCGTGTGTAATTTAGTTGTCGAGTGGATGTGGCCGACGTCGGGCATTTCATTATGATGACAACCAAGCGAACGGATTGTTGCATTTGTGTACATATCGATATGGGGTGGTCGCCTAGCACCACCAAAAATTACAAATTAAAGGGCCACATCGCCGAAATAGGTTGGCAGGGTTTACGAGCTGACAATATAATGTAACCAAATTCCACAAGTGGCGTTATGGGTTAGGAAGAGTTTGGAAGATGAAAAAAAAAGAATAGAATTGAGACAGGTCGTGTATATACAATTGTACTAATTTTGTGTAGTATTCTGGTGGCTGTCTGCAGATAACGACGAGCATATTTTTTTTTTATACCCTGAACCCATTAAAAATGGGTAAAAAGTGTATAATGGTTTTGTGCAAATGTATGTAACAGGCAGAAGGAAGCATCTCCGACCCCATAAAGTATATATATTCTAGATCAGGATCAATAGCCGAGACTTCAAATTTGAAATATAAGATCTCGTATACCAGGCGCAGATCAATTTTGCGTTATTTTAATTGATAACTGCCTCAGTTTCTGAATTATCGATACATTTAGATTTCCGATAGCAATAAATTCCACATATCTCTCACTATTTAATGGATACAGTCACCAATTTTGGTTGGTAGGTTGTTGGCGAGGTCCTTGAAAGATCGGCATGTGCCACGCCCACCTCCGACGACCCCATCACCCCCGCCCCTAAAATTTTTAAATGGCAATATCTTCCGCAGTTTTTGAGTAGGGAACGTCAAATTTGGTAGGTATATTACTGGTAGTCGCCTTTAAGAACCGATAACAAATTTGTGGTGCCACGCCATCACCTGCGTTTATAATCGACAATTCCGATAGTAAATCGATAACTCCGTATATCTCCGAACATTTTAAAGAGAGTGAAACCAAACTTGGAAGGTAATTTGCTGGTAACCTCCTCCACAGATTGACATACCAATTTTTGGACCATGCCCACATCCGCCGCCCCCAGGAACTTCGTCCCTAGAAATTTAAAATGCGCATATCTGCCGCAATTGCAAGCTAGAGTCGCAAAATTTTGCAGGTATGTTACTGGTAACTCCCTCAAAGATCGATAAAAAAAATTGGATGGCCACGCCCACTCCACCTACCTAAACCGATTCACTTGTTGACAATTTTGAACGGTGTCTAGCTAAAAATTTCAAGTGCTATAAAGTTTAAACAAGAAAACAAATTCAAAATATTTAAATGCCAATTTGTTTAATGTTATACTTTACACTTTGGAGTAAATTTTTCTTTCGTATATCGAAGTACACATTCCTGTCCATTGTTCTTTCAATGAACACAAAATTTTCGTGGTGGGCTGACGAGATAGATGCCCATACCATGACACTTCCTCCGCCATGCTTGAGTGTTGCCTTTATGTGTTTGGGATCCAGGTCGGTATTGAGTTGTCGCCACACATAATTCCGTCTTTCCGGGTATGACTGTGTTTCAAAACTCAAATCCTTGCCTAAGTGGATTTTGACGAACGTCATCCCAGACCCTATATTTTTTGCTTTTAAAAATTTATTTTTCCGTGGTTCTCGGGCATTAAAGTCATGGTTGCGCAGACCTTGGAGCACAGTTCCCATACTGAACTTTTTCCTTATATCATCCTGCACCTATTGAGCCTTAAGATATCCCCTTGAGTTCTTGATGATCCTCGGCTCGTCCTGCTTGGTTAAAATCTTGTTTGGTGCCATTCCGCCCTCGCCCTCCATCCAATTTTCGTCGACGAAACTCCAAATGATGTAGAATACAGTTGAGCTGTTTAGATTGACCTTTTCAGCCATTTGACAGTGAAGACATTTGAAGTGTTCCAGGATGATTTTCCGTTGATCAATGGTATTCCGTTTGCCCATAGTCCTCGTTGGCTTGTTGCAGCCGAAATGTAGAAAATAATTAAACTGACTACGGAGGATTGGTCTATTTATACAAAAAATATTCAACCTGACGAAAAAATTCGGGTTTTATGGCACCCAGGTGTCTATAATGTAACTGTTTCAAATGGGCTTGAACCATAAACCTAGGTACTTTTTCCATAATCCGACCTAGCGAGTGGGGAAATCCCAGTTTATTGGAGTCATATATTCATTTCGATGGTTAATAAATGTATCTGCCATCGGACTTTGGAATTTTTAAAAAATAATGAATAATGAGTTTATTGCAGGCAATTACATTTTTTGCTTGACGCTGTTTCTAATTCGCTGGTAGACACTGTACATCGGCATATAATCGGCATATATGCATATTATGTATAAATTAGAAGCCTCTTAAATTGTGGAATTTATCGCTATCGCAAATTGAAATGTATTGATAATTCAGAAACTAAGGCAGTTATCGATAAAAATAAAGCAAACTTGATCTGCGCCTGGTACAAGAGAACTTATATTACAAATTTGAAGTCGCTAGCTCTTATAGTCTCTGCGATCCGCGCGTTCATACAGACGGACGGACGGACGTACGGACGGACAGACAGACGGACAACGCTATATCGACTCCGTTGTTGATCCTGATCAAGAATATATATACTTTATGGGGTCGGAGATGCTCCCTACTGCCTGTTACATACATTTTCACAAAACCATTATACCATTTCTACAGATTTTTAATGGGTTAAGGGTATATTTTCTGTATGCAAATAGGCGAGTGCATGTGTAAGAAAGAGATGGCATGATAATCGACGCTAGCGTCAATATACTTGTGTGTATTCTACAGAAGTTCGATAATTACTGTTCCGTGTACGTACATATGTACATATGTATGTCTGTTTGTATGTACGTGTATGCACGTGTTTGTAGCCAGTCAGTTCGGGTCAGTTCGGGCTTATGAGTATAAATACTCTGCACTTGCAGAACTGAACATTTCAGTGCAAATCATCTTAAAGGAAAATGAAACTAGAATATATTTAACAACTTGGTTAAGGGTATATCGTAGTCGAGCCAACTCGACTACAGCATCTTAATGGTTTTTTGTCTGTCTATATATTGCGAAACTTATTCAAAAATGTGTTTTCAAATTATTATATTATTTTTGTATGAAAATATGTAAATTTTTTCCAGAGTCTTTGGAAAATTAATTACCAACAGATAATTTTTTTTTTTACAAATTTTATTCCTTTATTTAGTTTTTTTTATGAAGGAAATTTTATTTTATTTTTTCGCCGAGTAGTTGTGGAGTAACTTATTCAAATAAAAATTTTACTCATTTTATTTATTATTCATATTTATAATTTTTGTTTTTAATCACATGTTCTCAACACAATTGATTATCACTGCTGTGAATAAATTTGTAATTATGTGTAAAAATTAATAAGTGTGTATGTGTGATTTTATAAAAGATATATGAATGTTATAATAAATTTAAACAAAGGCGGGATAAGTTACTTAAATTCAAAATGTTCTCTTTAAAGAATTTACATAATGCGTTTCGTTAATTGCTTGCAAGGAACACAATTAAAAGAACACAAATAAAAGAGTGCCATTAAAAAGTTAAATTTCAAGAGTTAATCAACCCAAAAGATCATCATTATTTAATATGGCGGAGAGTGCAAGAACTTTAGAGCTTACTCATTATCTAAACTTACGGTCACGCTTACGAGGAACCGAACTCATTCTCGTTTCAGTTCGCTCTCAATTGATCGCTTACTCTCTCCTTTTTATACAATAATACCAAAGGTATATATTATATATATATATATATTGACTTTGTGCAATGTCCGTCCATCTGTTTGTGCGTCTGTCCATCTGTATGAACGCGCGTTTCTACGACACCATTAGAGATAGAGATAGAGATGTGAAACTTGGAACATATACTGGAAAATTCTATCAAAAGTTAAAGTGTCAAGGTATTAGTCCTACGAAAATCGATAGCTCCGTTTAACCAAACTTGGAAGGTAATTTGCTCTTAACCTCCTCCAAGGATTGGCATATCAATTTTTGGACCACGCCCACAACCGCCGCCCCCAGGAACTTCATCCCTAGAAATTTACAATGTGCATATCTTCCAAAATTTGTTAGCTATAGTCACCAAATTTTGAAAGTATGTTACCGGTACCTCCCCCAACTCCGCCTACCTAAACCGATGCAACTGTTGGTGAATATCGATGGCACTGTATATTTCAAGCAGTTTGAAAGCTTAAGTCACAAAGTTTTGAAGGTACAGTGAGCAAAGTCTTATTTCGCACAGTGCCTAGCAAAAATTTTAAAGTGCTATAAAGTTTAAACAAGGAAAAAAATTCAAAATGTCTAAATGCCAATTTGTTTAACGTTATATCACATTTGAAAAAGAAACTTTAGTTTTTATTAAAATATTAATTAATTAATTAAAATTAGTCAAAAACTAAAAACATATTCAAAATTCATGCAACGTCTTATTTCGCACAGTCTTAAAAAAAGTTACATATTTGGCGTATAAAAGCTTAAATAAGGATGTTAATACTTAGTATGATATTCTTTAGCCTTTACAATTTCTCTCAACCTATTATTCATGGAAGATACCAGCTTCCGGGTAGTTTCTGGACTGATCCTGCTACACTCCTCCAGCAGAGCATTTTGGAATCCTGTTTGCAGGATATGTTGTGTTTCCGGATGTTATTTTCCAGCAGAGCCCACAAATTTTCATGAACATTTAAGTCTGGAGATTGGGCCGGTGGAATTATCATGTGGGGGCAGTTCGATCTAAGCCAGGACTGTACTATTCCGGCCTTATGCTTGGGGTTTTTGTCCTGGTATATCCGGAAAGTACGTGGGATTCCACTACTTCCTTCACAATGTTTGACTTTTGCCTTTATGTTTTTGGGACTCAGCTCAGTATTGGAGTGTCGCCACACATAATTCCGTCCGTCCGAGTCAAAAATGTTTAATTTGTACTCAAATGCAAATATGACTGTGTTCCAGAACTCCAAATCCTTGTCCAAGTGGATTTTGGCGAACGTCATCCTATACCCTGTACTTTTTGCGCTTGGAAATTTCGTTTTCCGTTGTACTCGGGCCTCCAAGTCATAGTTGCCCAAACCTGGAGCACAGTTCCCATTCTGAACTTTTTCCTTATTTCATCCTGCACCTATTGAGTCAGTTTTTGAACCGATAGCTTAAGATTTTCCCTTATTTTCTTGGTGATCATCGGCTCATCCTCTTCGGTGAAAATATTGTTTGGTGCCATTCCGAACTCCATCCAATTTTTGTGAACGAAACTCCAAATGATGTAGAATACAGTTGAGGTGTTTAGATTGACCATTTTAGCTATTTTTCGAAGTGAATATCAAATTTTAAAGTGTTCTAGGATGAGTTTCCGTTGATCAATGGTAGTCCGTTTGCTCATGGTCCTTCTTGGCTTATTGCATCCGAAATGCAGAAAAAAACTTAACTGACTACAAAGGATTGGTCTATTTATACCGAAAAAATTCAACTTTAGGTAAGAAAATCCGGATATTATGGCACCCAGGTGTCCATAATGTAACTGTGCGAAATAACCCTTTGCCAAAAATAGAGGTACTTTTTTACATAACCCTACCTAGCAGGTGGAAAAACCACAGTTTATTAGGGTCATATATTCATTTTGGTGGTTAATAAATGTACCTGCCATGGGTCTTTGGAATTTTTGAAAAATAATACATAATTACTTTATGGCAGGCAATTAAAATTGTTGCTAGGCACTGTGCGAAATATGAATTTGCTCACTGTATATTGCTAGTAACACCCTATAAATGTGGAATGTGCGCACTCCCGCCCCAAAAAACCGATAAATGCCCTTATCTCCCGCAATTTAAGAGCTATAGCTACGAAACTTGAAAGGTATATTACTAAGAGCGAACTCAATTTTATTTTTGTGCCACGCCCACTTCGCTCCTAAAAGAGATAAGTGGCCATATCTCCCGCAATTTAATAGCTAAAGTTACCAAACTTGGAAGGAAGATTATTAGGAACATTCTCTTTAATTATTTTAAACCACGACCACTTCCGCCCTCAAATTCTCGAAATGGTATCTTTGTGTTTTTTATTTGGTTTTTTTTTTGTAAAAATAATTGTACACAGCTTTATATGCAAATGTGTCAATTAAATTGTATTAATGCACAAAAATAACTATCCTTTTGCGAACGGTATTTAAATATAAATTTTAGTTTCTGTTGTGCAGAAAGAAGCATCTTTGACCGCGTTAGGTACATTATTTTGTATTCCGATATGAAATACTTTTGCTGAATAAGGACTTGTGTTTTTGGAGTATCTACTAGTCGGACTTTATCTACTGAAGTGACCTGACTTGTTGGTTATACTTGCTAAGATCACTTAGGACTTACCTCCTTAGCCAAGCATTATACTTAGCAGAGCCATCGTCGTATAGCAATGTTTTTACTGTTTCAATTGGAGAGCGAAGCGTTTCAATATCATCATTATTTGCATTTGATATATTTTGAAATTTGCCAATGCGATTTTTTATTTTAAGTTCATTACTTCCAAAATTCCAGCTCAACATTTGATTGGACAGGTAATTAGACGCCATGTATTGTTGCATCATTTTTCTGAAACCAAAATCGCGTTTAATTAAACTTGAATCCATAATGCTGAAAATTAAATAACTAAGTTAATCATTCACCTGTGGTAGTTCATTGTGTGTAAGCCAGAAAGAAAGTCTTTTGTATATTTTTGTCCGAATCTCTCCTTAAAGCGGTCAACAAAAATATGTAATGGCATCATTTGAGTACTTAAAATATCCTTTACATTAAAGCTAATCAAGTCATTGGCAATTACACAATGCAGATTTAGAAGGAGCAGCCAACAGTGTACTACAAATTTAACTCGATGCCCTAAGGCACTGTTACTAACGCAATTCATTTCAATGTAGAGTTTTTAGAAAGAGTTCTATCTGTGTACTGAGGTTTGGTAAATGTGCGCTTTGTAATTATGTTAATCTTGTGATTAATATCATTGCGAAGGCCATTCTAACTTTGTCATGAAGCATGTAACGTGTTGAAGGTGACACCTTCGTCTCCACAAACTATTTATATTATTAACCATCATGAATTACATCAGTCGCAATCAGACATCACAAAGCTTTTATATTTGAATATCATATATTGTAAACATCAAACTAGTAAGGCAAACTAAAAGATAATGCTGAACTCTAGTCTGCAAGAGTATTTAATTTTCCGTGTGCCTAAGAAAGCATTTTTCTTGGTTTTTGATCACTGAGAGTCACTGGTTCTGCTCTAGTTGATAATGCAATTTAAATTTATATACAGTGGCTTGCAGCCCCGATCGCCCAGCGTCTAGCAAAAAATTTAAAGTGCTATAAAGTTTAAACAAGGAAGCAAATTCAAAATGTTTAAATGCCAATTTGTTTAATCTTTAGTTTTTATTGAAATATTAATTAATTAATTAAAATTAGTCAAAAACTGAAAACATATTCAAAATACATAAAGCAGTTTAGTTCGCCCAGTCTTACAAAAAGTTAAATATTTGGCGTATAAAAGCTTAAAAAAGGATGTTAATACTTAGTATGATATCCTTTAGCCTTAACAACTTCCCTTAACCTATTATTCATGGAAGATACCAGCTTCCGGGTAGTTTCTGGGATGATCTTGCTTAACTTCCAGATAAGCCAGGACTTTACTATTCCGGACTTATGCTTGGGGTCGTTGTCCTAGTAGAACCGGAAACCGGTACACATTCTTGTCCATTGTTGTTTCAATAAACACAAAATTTCCGACACCGGCTGCCGAGATAGATGCCCATACCATGACACTTCTCCACCTTGCTTGACTTTTGCCCATAAGTGTTTGGGATTCAGCTCAGTATTGGAGTGTTGGCACATTCCGTCCTTCGTGGCCAATACTGTTGAATTTGGACTCATCTTTTTTGTTTGTTTTGTTTGCTCGAATCAATCTCGTTCGCTGTGAGGAAAGTGTATAACGGGAAAGAAAACGGTGTACAGTGTGCATAAATGGAAAAGAGGGAATAAGTTAAAAACCAAACTTTTCCATACCAATCATTTATTTTTACCAAGTATTGAAACCAAGCCCCCCAAACATACAACAACAACAACAATAAAAATAATAACAACAACACCACACGGGAAGGCCTTCATCGTGGAATAATTTGGGTGAGTGATTGTACGTTTTGTCCCACTGTACCAGCCAGCGCAGGCTTGTGCACGTGTGGACAAAGCGAAAAGAACAAAGAGAGAGAGAGCGAGCTAAAACGAGCGTTAGCGTAAGCTCAGATCATAATTTAGCTCGAAAGCTTTTGCCCTCTCCGCTCTCTTTGTTGTTGATGATTTGTTGTTAACTCTTGAAATGTTTTAATGCCGCTCTTTGTATTCTGCCTTTGTATTACCAATTGAAGTAAAACAGTCATGGAAGAAAAAAAATATTAAAATAACCAAATTCGGCAATCTTATGTAAAATAATCCCCCCTCTTAAAAATAAAAAAATAAATACTATAGTCTCCCATACATACATATATGAAGATATACACTGAAAAAAAATACACATACCAATAAACCTTTATCCACAGCAGTGAAAATGAATTAATTCGAAAACAAAACAAAAAAAAAAAAAAAATAGCTTTAACTAATTAGAAAGCCAAACAAATTTGAAATTACACTGGAAAAAAAATATTTTAAGTATAGTTAAAAAAAAAAAAAAAAATTTAAATGAATTAAAACCGAAAATAATCAAAAAAATATCTGAATACAAATACAACTCCAATGAAATTATAAGTTGATAACGAAAATTAGGGTTAGGTAAATTTGAACCAAATACAATAAAAAAAATAAATCAATAAAAATAAATAAATATAAAAAAAAAAATGTAAACAACGTTTAGCAACGTCTCAATTATTAGATTTAAGCATTCAGCCCCCCTAATCTAATACCTTCAATGCTTTAAACATTTTACCATGACATAGTTATGCAAACCCCCGATAATATTAAGCTTAGGTTAAAAAAAAAAAAATCATTTATTCTGGCATTAAAAAATTTATAATGTTTGAAAGTTTGAAAAAAATGAGAGATTAAATTTGTTGTTCTTCCTAGTCATGGAGTCGTAAAAATGAGGTAATTTGCACATATGGGGATCTGCAACTACATTTACCCTTGCAGGTCATGGTCGGGTTGGGTGCGGAAGGTGTGCGTCGGATGACACCTAGACCACACCACCGTCCTAGCTACAGTCGTATCCTTGGTTCCCTTCCCCTTAAAATTTGCGTTTCCCCCTTAATGTACAATTCATCCCATTTCCCCTTTTTGGTTTGATTATTAATTTTGTTTTGAATTTTTTTGTGTTGATTGACCGGAATGGTCAATGCATTCACATATTCCCCAACAGGGCTCTTAGGGACCTTATAAATAAAATTCAAGTAGTGTGTCGAGATATAGCAGCAAAACCCCGCCCACATTCCCGAACAGAGCTAGTTCGTTGAAGGGTCCCGATCGGTTGACTATATCCGACAAATGAAGAAGTCGGCAAGAAGTGCAAATGTCCTTAACATTTTTTTTTTGTTAAAAAAAATACGGACACTTATTTATCAACAGCCAGTTAGCTAGCAACTTATATTACTACTATACATTTTTGGCTCCCAACCGGGGGCCAAAGATAGCTACTACAAACTTCGACTACTGCTACTATAGAGTGCTGTATGCATTTTATAAAATAGTGTACATAGTGTATATGTATATATTATATATCATATAAAAATAGTCTGAATCAGTTGAAATAACTTTGTATGAATATAGTTCAATATCAAGTACTACTTTAAATTGTAATTTTCTCAGTATCGTATAATAAGCGGAAAGCCAAAATTGAATTGAATACTCTGCTCATGTGAACAGCCAAAATGAAAACTTTGTATTTCGATAGCGATAGTGATTATTAATATGCATAATTAATCTTCTTAGTTGTGCATGTTAAACAAACAGTAGCGCAGCTCTAGTAAAAAGAGTTATATATTGAAAACGTGTGGTCGATCTTGATGGCTTTCGGTCGGCATCCTTTTGTCTCTGTCTACACTCTACAGAATACATGAAAACTCACCCCTGAGTAAGATCGGAACCAAGTTATAGATAGAGCTGTTCTCGCTTAGTCGTTGACGCGTGTTTGTTATAGGTATCGACTTAGGCTACACAGTTCCTTACTGCGATTATTGTTAAAATTGGGTCAGGTTTACCTTGTTAGTTGATCACAGTTGGCATTTAGCCAAACGCCATTTAGCCATTGTCTATTCTTTTCTCAGATTTTGAGCTTCTCTCCTTTTCCGAGGGAAGGGGTAATAGAGTGCCTTTTCTAGCTAGCTCTTCAGCTGTACAGTTGCCTTGTATATTTTGGTGTCCAGGCACCTAGATTAGGATATTAAAATGCTGATTTGCGATCTCGTGTAGAGATTTGCGGCAGCTTGTTATGGATATCGCGCTGATAAATTTGAACGCCGTCTGGGTATCAAGGTATGTATATATTTACTTTACATGAACTAATTTTAGAATAATAAGAAAGCCCTAGTGTGCTTCGTCGTAAATGTTGTTCCTCATCAGAAACGGTTTGAGTAAGGAGGGAAAAATGATTTGCGAGGATGGCAGAGTTCTTAATAGATGACAGAGTCATTAATAGATGTGTCTGAGGCGGTCTCCGTTGTTGTTTGCATGTGGTGCAAGCATTACAGTTTGATTTTATAAGATAGTTAAATGGTGTTCAGCCGGGACCGCAACTTCCGATTGAGTCCCAAAATTGGTTTATGGCACTCCAGCCCCCGCATATAGTCAATTTTGTCCCTGAAGACTTAATAGTAACAGTGTCTAACTCATTTCAGTCAATGGGTATAGACTACATACAAATAAGAAAGCGACGCCGATAATTTTTGTTGGGTAATATCTCTGCAGCCCTTTATATGGCGCAAAGTACAATGCTTAATCCATCGGGATTATCCAAGAAATTCATTTAGCCAAATAAGAAGACATAAGATCCAAGTCAACAACCCATTTGCCGTTCACCCCATTGTTCAAATGCTGTCATTTGTTGTTTGCTAAACAGCACGATGAGGAAAAGAGTTTAGTTAGCGTCACCTTAAGTTGACATGCATACTTTTTTAGATTAACTTTATTAAGTAACAAATACGTATGTACTTAAAACTAACAATGTGTCTTATTAATTATAATGTTAACTTTCTATTTCACATTTTGTATGCTAATGTAAAGTATACAACACTTGCATGTACATATGTACATAAAGTATGTGTACGCATGATTTCCTTTCAAATGTAATTTTTAGTAGTATTAATTGGTGCATTGACATTTTGCAGCATAGTTATGAAATAATAAATACATTGCTCTGATCATTTACAGATTGTTATATAATTATATCGTAAACTCTAACACAAATGAAATAGGTTTCTAACAACAAATATTAAGTCACTGTTTTAAGGATGTTTTTTTCAACCTTAATTTTTTTTTATTGTTATGGAAAGCAAACCAAAACTTAAGTTTCCAAATTAAAAATTAAAACTGACAGGTAAAAATAAAAAAAAAAGAAATTGAGATAATCGGCAAAGATAATTGCCACTTTCACTGGTCACTAAGAAAACGTGTTCCAAAGGGATTAAATATATATGTATTTGCTAACTGTCCGTATTATGAAACAGGTGTCTAATGTGAATATGTACGCACAATGTTTAGTCTTACAACTAAACTTCAAGTAACACAATAATAATTTTCCAATTGACCAACACTGTCGTCTTACTTAAAGTGTCATATTTTTTCTTTTATTATCTATCATTTCGGAATTTCGGATTATGTATAAGCTCACACTTATACTGTAACAAACTTTATCAATTATTCTTCGATGTTCTTTTCATGCTTCTGTGCAGACTTATTTGTATAAAAATGTTTTTAAAAAATGCAACTCAATATCCATAAAATCGTATAGATGCAGCAGAAAGTACATCTGAGTGTCAGATCTTATGTGCCCATTCAGAATCGTTACAGATCAAACAAAAACTTCATTAAGTAACATCGCATTAAAAATATGGACCGAATCCCTTATGGAGCAAATATTGTCCGAACATTTTATCCAAAAATTTTGTTCCATTTGTGCTCGTTAAATAAAATGGGGACCTAAATTAAAAATGATTTGGGGCACCAATCAGTTACTCAGGACAGGCTGCTTTATAGGAAATTAAAAATAAAACACGCAATTAAATTTTGTTCACAAAAAACACTATTACCTTATTATTAAATAATAAAATAATTGTTTTGACCTCTTTTTCTGTTTTCTATAAAGAGTATAATAAATAAGCTTAGCTAACTTTAAATCCACTTGTCACACAGTATGATTGTTTCCAATCTTGTTGATTGTTTTATGATTCATTGAATTTGGCACTATATTTGATGGATAAAAAAACTGTTTTGTACACAATGTTTGATCAGTTTTTCAAAAATCTTAAACAATATATAGAATACTTTTCAAATGAGTTTAGGGTCAGTCACAAGAAAGATAAATATTCTCCTATGTAATATGTAGAAGGACTCTTATTGTTTTTAATAAACATTCTCTTTTGCCGGCAAGGGCAACTTAAAATATTTTGCATAAAGAGAACTATATTAAAAGAAAATTTGTGTCTTTCGAAAAACTAGGATATTACTTCTTAAGAAAAATGTTCTATAATCAAAACAAAAAATATGTTACTAAATTCCACAGTATTTTTATATCTACATATGTATGCCTGTTTTTTCATTATTAAAAAAATAAAACAAACATATATATGATTTACATTCCACATTTCACATAGCTTCGACATTTATGTTATTTATTTGAACTTCTGAAAATTTCGTTTCCAATGTGTATGTTGTCAAAAATGTATGTAGAGTTTTTACTTAGGGAATTTGTAAATGCAACTAGTGCAACTAGTTCAAAAGTGTCTAGAGTTCAAGGATACAAAAAGTAATGGAATCTCATAGTCTACTTTTTAATTTTGAAAAATAACTAGTTTAGGTGTTTGAAGTCTCCCGGCTACGGAAAGACATGCTTAGATCGACTCACTGTTAATGCGTCGTGCCCGCAGTTCCTACAATTTATTCAAGGATATAATACGAGTCTTTTCAAGTACCCAGTTGTTATGCAAAGGTTTAAGAAGTATATAATTATTTTACGTTTCTGCATATTCTCATAGAGCCTTATACTGTGTTACCACAGGTATTCATAATTGTAGTGTCTACCCCAAACCCAAAATCTTATGAATTTGATTCACATCAAGATGGTTTGCAATTAAAATTTTTAGTATTACTCTAAAAAATTTCTAAAAAGTATATAAAAAAAAACATAGTTTTTTCTGGAAACTGAAATAGCTTTATAATTGGAAAATAATCAAAAGTCAAACTTGTGGAAAGTAGACCCGATGTCAAAGCTGCTATTTAATGTTTATGTGTCATTTAAAAATTGCGGCAAATCACAAAAACAAAAATTCGTTATAATTAAACAGTCTGTCCGTTCAAACAATTGATGCCAATGTTTCCGCTGAAGAATTTCCAATTTATTAAAATTTTCAAAATTAAATGAACTTGTTTTATAGTCTGTAATTTTTGTCCAATTGCTTATTACCCACAGATTTAGGCTTCAGTAAATAGACACTTTCCATTCATTTGGATTCTATTGATCCATTATCAAGAAACTTTATCCAAATTTTTTTACTCGGAAATTAGAGGAGCGTAGTCACTCTTACTTGTCTATTTAAATTGGAATAGCAACCATAAATATTGTGTTCTTTAAAAATTAAAAGAACAAAAAAATTATCTTTTAAGTTTACCGAACTCTTTGAAATATATTTAATGAAGGAAATTAAAATAAATGAATAGTGGTCAGTTGAATATAATAAATTCTCTCCTGGAATAAAAACGCTATTGCGAAGGTCTGCAGCGTCCTGCTGAAGTTCCTGAAAACTCCAAATCTTTCTGTTCGATTATAGGAATCCGATCATCATACAAAGTTGGTGCTTGCAAAATTATGCCAGCAGTACCCGCCAAAACAGCTAATGTAAATATCCATAGAAAGAGTCTATCCAACACCATTGCGACATATTTCCAATCTTCTTTCACCTGAAAAATAAAGGAACGAGTGGAAATGTAATTACGTAGTATTACAATATTATTACATACTTTTGTAGAATCCTCCTGCATTTTCGTATGCTCTGCAATAAATCGTACACAAAAACAGCTACGATGAACTCGTGGTGGGCATTTTGAATGAGAAAAAGCTGGGTTGCACAATATTGGACTTTTTATTCCAGAATTTCCCATATCTAAATCAGGGACAGCTGTCAAATCGTCTGAACTAGAATGAGTAAGTTGTGGCAGCGGTCCATGTACTTGACAACTTCCTCCAAAAGGTCCCGTACTGGTTAAGCTACATTATATAGAAATATATAATATTTTTAATTCATCATGGAAATGTTATATTTAGTGTGATATTTCTAGGTTATTTTTTGACACCCTTAGAAATAGAGACATGCAACTTAGAATATATACTGATATTTGCTCCCGATAGATAGTGTTAAAATTTGAATGTTAAGTCCACTAGGAGGGAGCTAGGAAATCGATAAGATCGATATTCGCAAATCGATAAATCCATTAATCTCTTACAATTTGAAGGTTACAGTCACCAAATTTGGCGATGTCCTTCAAAAATCAGCCCACCTCAGACGCCCCCAGCCCTCGACCTTAAAACTTTTAAATGGCTTTATCTTCCGTAGTTTTTGAGTTGGAAACGTCTAATTTGGAATATTGCTGGTAGCCTTTAAGAACCGATAGCAAATTTTAATGGCCGTGGCAACACTAGCGCCCATAATCGCCAATGCCGATATTTCGGAAAGTGTAAGTCGATAAGTCCGCATATCTCTCGCAATTTTAAAGATAGAGTGACCAAACTTGGATCTAATGATCGGCATATTTTTTTGGACCACGCCCACAACCGCCACACCCAGCAAATTCGACCATACAAATCTGAATTGCGCATATTGTAAGCTAGATTGTAAAATTTGACGACAACGCACACGCCGCCTTCTCAAACTGATACATCTGCTAGTGCAAATTGAAAAGACAATATATATAAAACAGCTTGAAAGCTAAGTTACCAAATTTGAAATCTACATTGCTAGTAACACCCTTCAAAAATCTGGAGAAAATATTTTGGTCTATGCCCACTCCGGCCCTCAAAACCGATAAAAGCCCATATCTACCGCAATTTAAGAGCTGTGAGTTATATTACTAAGATCGTACCTCAAAAATGTTGTTTGACCACGACCACTCCCGTCTCCAAAATTCCCAGAAGCCTCTATCTACCGTCATTTAAGAGCTAAAGTTGCCAAGCTTCAAAGGAGCGTTACTATCTTATATCTACCGCAATTTGAAAATCAAACTTGAGCAGTATTTCTTTTCTACACTAGATATATTAAAATATTCATTTAGCATGTCCTGTTATTTTTCTTTCCATGTGGCTTAGCTTTTCGACCGTACTCTTTGTATCGCACTATCTATCTTCAAAAACTTAGTTTACTGGGTAATACCGTTTTACGTTTCAGCACTGGGTTTATCAGATCGGATTTCACCACTCAACTGATCTAATTTTCAAGACGCTTAGTTCAATATTTAAATCACAGGCACAAAATTTCTCTCATTGAGGCAGTAGTTTTACTTGAGGAACACTGTTTCTATTTTTTTTTTTAATAAATAGTCTATGGTTAGCGTCAATTTTTAAAAATATCTTACAGTATCTAACAAAGTTATTATATTCTCTATTTTATAAGATTGACATCTGGTCTGGACATACGGCAACCACATGTTCTCAAGCTCCGCATCCGTAGCATGAACAGAGTTGTCTTCTGGGCTTCCAACAGTTTTTGTCGAATTTCCTTTAACGTTGCAATTGAAACAGCGGGAGCAGAATGATGGCACCACTTAATGGCTTCGCTGTACTAAGCTCTCTAGCCATGCCTTGCTCCAGAAGCAACACATCTGCGAATACTTGCTGAATATTGGTTCGGTTCGAAGCACTGTATCCGGATCCTTGGATGCGTAAGCTTTCATTTCTCTGATTCCCAAGCCTCAAACTTACGTCGTAGTTCTGCTTTAGTTGTCTTCCCACCAAACACAACCATTAAGTTCTCTAATAACTTAACTTAGGGTTGGACAATGTGTGTCGGCACAGCGTGAAGCCATTGTAAAAAACATAACCAGCGGCGATGTGTCTCAGTCAATTGATACATTTTGGCAACTTTCCCCAATTGTATGATCCAATTGCTGACTTATTTTGCCATCTGAAATGCGTTGGCGAAAATGAGCCGCTGCCTTTTTCCTCGTCTTCGTACATTGCAGGGCCTGACACCGCCTGCCAAATTTTACAACGGCCGCCGTCGCGACTGTTGCCGTTGTACGCTTCCTCCGCACGTTCGCCGTTATTTTTAACCGTCTGCCACTGATAGGCTCGAGTAATTTTTCGCTGAAGCTAAGTTGCTGTTAGGCTGCTCAGGAACTCAGCCACGGTCACTTGCTGGCACCGAGTGCAATCTCGCCAGCATTTTGGTCTTAGAGCCCTTCGTCGATAGATTCAAAGTAAGCAACGATTTTTATACAGTGCCCAGCGATACGTCGTTGATATTAATCTCCATAGCGTCGAAGTTTTTACCCCACTTCTGATATTTGTGGCGGTCAAAAATAAATGATCTTTTTCTTAAAACAAGTCTGCTACCTTTTCTTTATTCACAAAGATTACTCTTCATCTTCTTTTTGTCTCTTCAATCGATATCGATATCAACCTAAGTTCATGGTTGCATGTTAGGTTACAGATTCTATGCTCCAGTTTTAATACTACATCACTAATGTTGCGATTATTGCTATTAATATTTCGATGGGTGGCTTTTAAAGAAGCCTAAGCTGTTATTTTTCGGTGTCTTTTTTCAGGACTTTTTTTTACTACTGAATTCTTCTGTTTTACAATATTGATATGATAATTTATATTCAAGACGAGTCGACCATCCAAATCACACCAGTGCTCCTGCATGCGAGCTTCATCGCAATTACCATTCGCAGTGCATCAATTAGTATTGCAGGGATTTGAAGAGCATTTTAATATTAAAGAGGTACTGGTCCTTGCTGACCTGCGAGAATTAGGACACCTCCCCAAAATATGGCTGTTTAATTGCTATTGGAGGTAGGTTATTATACAACCTATAGTGGTGCAAGCGACACATATAACGCACCATCAACGCTCACCAATACACACAGCACACAATCGTTATTCAAGTCCACACAATAATCTCAATAGTTTCGATACATTTGGACTGTAATTTAAATCGTCAGCGCTTCTATTTCTGCTATTAAATAATCCCAATTTCCCTACTTCTCTTGACACAAAAACAAAATATTTGAGGGCAACAATGCAACTTTATAAGTCAAACAGTGTGCTTTTAAAAATAATATGATTTACATAACCGATGTATCACAGAGTTACAAATTTAATTAAATGCACAAAAATCGGAAATTAAATCAAAATTAGAACGATCACAATAAAGAATTACAACAGCACGAAAAAAATCCTAATTATATTACTAAATTTTAATAAAGAAGGAAATAATGTCAGGAAGTATTATTTTAATTTACCTTTGTGTTGTCAATTCTTCCTTTGAGGCTGTGTTACTATACCCCGTGGAAACTAGACGATCAATATTAGTCGATGAGTAGTATGGATAGAAACATGCGTGAGCGTCCTTCAAAAGCAATTTGCTGAAAAAATCAAACAAAACCAGAGCTTATCAATTAACATTTTTAAATACATATATATGTATTTAGATTGCATAGAATTAAGGGCCGACAAATCACTGGCTAACTGGAATCGAATTAAAATACGGTCTGATGTATGCTGCCACTCAGATGCAACGTATACATTCTCGAGAAGCGTTGGCCAACTTGTGAAGGAACCACAGAACAGGCACAAATACTTGTCTGTGCTCCGAATAGATAAAGTGTTAAAATTGGAGTGTTACGCCCACAAGGAAGCTAGGAAATAGGTAAGATCGATATTCGCAAATCTACATATAAGACCATATATCTTCCTCAATTTCATGGCTACAGTCACCAAATTTGGTTGGTAGATTTTAAAATTAAACTTTTAAATGGCTATATCTTCCCTAGCTTTTGAGTTGGAAACATCATATTATGTAACATACCTACTGGTAGTCGCCTTTAAGAACCAATAACAATCACATATGCAAAAACATAATCGCCAATGACGATATTTCGGAAAGTGTAAGTCGATAAATACGTATATTTCCCACAATTTTAAAGATAGAGTGATAAAAGTGGTAGCTCCCCTAAGAAATCGATAAAAAAAATTGGATGACTCTGCCTCCCGAAACCGATATACCTGTTAGTGTAAATCGATAAGACCTATATTTTTAACACAATTTGAAAGCTGAAGTCACATAATTTGAAAGGCATATTGCTGGTAACACTCTTCACTCCCACCCCCAAAATCGATAAAAGCACATATATCCCGCAATTTAAGAGCTATAACCAACCTTGGAAGGTTTATTACTAAGATCGAACTGCAAAATTTGTTTTTGGCCACGCCCACTCACGCTTAGAAAATTTCGAGAAGTCCATATCCCAGCAATTTAATAGCTACAGTAACCAAACATGTAAAAACGATTATGAGAAACCTTTTCAATAATTTTTTTTTAACCACGCCCACTCCCGCCCCAAAATTCTCGAAAAGCTCATATCTTCCTTAATTAAAGAGCAACAGTTGCCATTTTATATCTACCGCAATCTGAAAGGCAAACTTGGACAGTATTTCTAGGCTACATACAACTTATGGGATCAAAGTATTTTGCAGTCGGTTATGCCTTGTTTTGTGATTCATACAGGTTGCTCTATGAACGGGCGCATTGTCCTCCGAATCCACTTTATTTAAATTAAGCATTTTTGATGAAAAGTCTTTTTTGCTCGCATAGATTAATAGTATTTATCGTATTTAACAAATTATTGAAGCAATATTCTCATTCTGTGATGCGCACAGCTTTATTCTCCATAATTTGAAAACAACGACGATTTCTCCAGAAATGAAGACCATTGTTGACTACTTTTTAAACGGAAGATAATGACTTATTGCACGGTAGGAATATGGCTCCCGATCCCATCTCTCAGGCATTCTCTATTGGATGCAAAGTGGTGCACCCTTACAATCAGCGTTGCACACCAGCTCCAAAATAATGAGGTGCTGGTAGGTTTCAGATATTGATCTTTATCTCATTGAGAAAAAAAACACAGAGCTATTTAGGAAATCGGACATGTACCCATATGTAAACATTAATGCATTTTTCGAATTGCGGGCTCAAATATGTAAGATTTATCCAGAACACCGTGAATATTATTGTTGCTGTTCAATATGAATTTTTGCAGAACTGTTTGTCCATTCCTAAAGCAGAGTATTGAATCCATGCATGTATATACTTAATATTGAAATCAATGTGACTATCCTGGCGTTGAAGTCAATGGTTTTCAACAACTTGAACCACCGTATCCACAGCTTAAAATTAAATTACATTGAGATGAATTCATATCCATGACGCTGTTTTCTTTGATTTTTTGTTTGAAATTGGAGTAGTATATAAAAATAAAAAATAATATTAGTTTAAGCATAGAAGCTAATTTAATTTTAAATCGAAACATCAATATAATTTAAATGCATTTGGCTTATTGCGTGACATGTTCTGATAAAATACAATTTCTATATTGTACGCAAGCCAACGAGAGTGCTTTCTCTAGAATCGGTCCAGCATTCTATTGTATTTTGTTAAATTAGTTATAGTAAAATCATGCAATTTATTGATTGAACAAAGTTCAAATGAGGGTATATGAACAAAGCTCAAATGAATTTGAGAATTACATAGACAGTTGTTGCATGTTTCAGATTTTAGAACAGGTATAAAAAACATTAACAGAATTCAATATTTGTAAATTAACTTACCTTGTTTCAAAGTTATATGTTGGTCGTTTTATAAAGAGGAATTTTGGCAAAAAGTTGATAAAAAGTCGCTTTACCCACGGAGCCATTCGGTGTGTTTGTGGAGATCGAAAATGGACGTTCAACACGACAACTGTTACGCAAATGCTAAATGAACAAAAACCTTTAAGTATTGCGAAGTGATATTTTAAGATGAAAAACTTACCTTATAGAAACCAATATCATGGCAAATATCAGGTATTTACCTAGCAAAGGTACGACTAACGATGTTGGCGGAATAATTTCGACGACCAGAAGAAAGAACACATGGAGACTAATAAGAATTGATATTGATAGAGTAACCTGCAATTAAATTAAATAATTTTTTCTTGAGTGACTGAAAAATATATTTGGAAAATGGTTGTAGATGACTAATCTATTTCTTTATGCAAATTAGCCAACAATAAGTTAAAAACTTTTAAGATGTACTTCACCAAGTTTTTTTCTTCGTCCAGGATTCCTTGCTTATCTTACTTATATTAAAATAGAGTTTAAACGAAGTGTAAGCGACTTGTGAAAAAAGCTACCCGACCAACATGTATGATGTAACACCAATAGTAATAGATTCATCGTTTAATTTTTCATTGTACGCCTTTCAGTAGAGAAAGCCACTAATTTCTATGGTATCATTTCTTCTCGGATTTATTGGAGCTCTCCAATATAAAACCTCGAACCTGGATTATGGAAAAGCCTAAGGTGACACAGCAAATTCTGGAGATGCTACTTTCCTTGTCAACCCTCATCCACATCCTATCCTGAGGAAACGAGTTAAGTTCAGCGAATCGAGAGATATCAGCAATTGAAAAAAGGCGATGCAGACGCGCAAGCTGTCAATGGGAAAGCACGGACACGAACATAAGGGTGAGTCTATTTTTATACCCTTAACCCATTAAAAATGGGTAAAAAGGGTATAATGGTTTTGTGCAAATGTATGTAACAGGCAGAAGGAAGCATCTCCGACCCCACAAAGTATATATATTCTTGATCAGAATCAACAGCCGAGTCGATATAGCCCTGTCCGTCTGTCCGTCCGTCCGTCCGTCCGTCCGTCTGTCCGTCTGTATGAACATGCGGATCTCGGAGACTATAAGAGCTAGAGACTTCAAATTTGGAATATAAGTTCTCGTGTACCAGGCGCAGATCAAGTTTGCTTTATTTTATCGATAACTGTCTCAGTTTATGAAATATCGATACATTTCTATTTCCGATAGCAATAAATTCTACAATTTGAGAGGCAGAGCCTTCTAATTTATACATAATATGCATATACATATTATTGATCAATTGCCAAAATTTCATTAAGATCCGATAAGAAACACCAAATTTATAGTTAAAAATATATTCTCATATTGATCTCATTTTTATCTGCAGCCGCAAGCATTTTCTGTATACAGATAAATAGGCGAGCGCATGAGTGAGAAAGAGGTAGCATGATAATCGACGCTAGCGTCAATATATTTGTGTGTATTCTGCAGAGCCCCTATAAGTACTGTTTCGTGTTCGTATGTATGTCTATATGTATGTATGTATATGCATGTGAGCAAAAATACTCTGTAAGAAATGCACCTGCAGAACTCAACATTTGAGTGCAAATCATTTTAAAGGAATATTTCCCAATAAAACTAAAATATATTTAACAACTGGGTTAAGGGTATATCGTAGTCGAGTTAACTCGACTACAGCATCTTACTTGTTTTATTTTATCCCCTCCTAAAAACTATTGATTTGTTATGAGAAACCTCAAAAAGTGGTTTAGCATCACACGTGCTTCACTGTGTCTTAGAGCGTCTTCGATATACATACATTCCTTCTCTGTCTCAAACGACCCCATAATCTATATATATTCTTGATCAGGATCAACAGCCGAGTCGATATAGCCCTGTCCGTCCGTCTGTCCGTCTGTCCGTTCGTCCGTCCGTCTGTCCGTCCGTCTGTATGAACACGCGGATCTCAAAGACTATAAGAGCTAGAGACTCAAATTTGGAATATAAGATCTCGTGTACCAGGCGTTGATCAAGTTTGCTTTATTTTATCGATAACTGCCTTAGTTTCTGAACTATCGATACATTACGATTTCCGATAGCAATAAGTTCCACTATTTAAGAGGCAGAGGCTTCTAATTTATAAATACTATGCATATGCATAATATTGATCAATTGCCCAAAATTCATTAAGATCGGATAAGAAACACCAAAGTTATAGTCGAAAATATATTCTCATATTGATCTCATTTCTATCAGCAGCCGCAAGCATTTTCTGTATACATATGTACATATAAATAGGCGAGCGCATATGTGAGAAAGAAATGGCATTATCAATATATTTGTGTGTGTTCTGCAGAGCCCCGATAACTACTATTTCGTGTATGTGTGCATGTGTGGATGTGTGTATGTGTGCATGTGTGTATGAATGTACGTATGTATACATATGCACTTGTTTGTAGCCATTCTGCTGAGTGCAAATCATCTTAAAGGGAAATTTGCCAAGAAAACTAGAATATATTTAATAACTGGTTTAAGGGTATTTCGTAGTCTAGTTAACTCGACTACAGCATCTTACTTGTTTTCTCTAAATATACTCTAGCAATGTTCAGAAACTTGTAGAACTCTGTAATTAAATTTTCTAATATATGAGCATCCTTTCCGAAGTTTACTACAGTCGAAATAATACGCGAAAAAAACGTATTATTACTTATTTTTTCTCATGAACATATTGATGGGGAAACTTTAGAGGACTTAAATCCAACAGCTCAGAAACAGTAATTTGAACTAGGCTTAAACAATTTTTCAGCTGAAAAAGTCACTAGAAATTAACTTATTATTAATAGACTAAATCACTCTGGCAAAAAACCCAGAAACTGGATTCGATGTACTTATTTTAGGTCGTACACCTGACTACAAAAAAATAGTGTTTGTTTCTAACGCGAGACATCCATCACATAGCTCACAACATAACGTAACAATGATATCAAAAATAGTCAAAAATAGCAATGATATCAAAAATAGCCTTTTGTGTTTCGTGTTTTTTTGTGTCTATGAACTCTTCGGTCTCTATAACTGGAATAGACTTCATTTTTATACCACTCGCAGATAAATTAAATTTGTGTGGTCGATAGCTCCTCTCGTTTCGCTAATATCGCCACAATCGATTACCGATACCAATCAAATAAATATAGCTTTCAGATAAGTGAAAACGTGGGCGTAAAAACTTGTGGGATGGTTCGAACGGGGCTGAGCTGAGGCTACCAGGCGGGTCTCGGGTTGCGGATAGCAAACGGCCTCCCTTTGGGAGGTTAGCTGCGAATAACACGAGAATTCTCATAAATAAGCAGTCCCGGACAAACAGCGGGTACGACACCGAATGCGTACTGACAAGGCGTTTGTGTTGCCGCCTCTTAAAAGTATAGCCTCACACACCCCCAACCTCCTCACACACTTACCTACCTATCCTATCCCCCTAAATCTCACACCGGGCCGGGCTAAGGTGTCAATCGTACCGTGCCGATAGTCAGCCTGGCTGGGGGCCCGGGTTAAGCAAATAGCCCAGTCATTAACGGTGGGCTCTGGCAAATAGCGACCGCCTTTTCTAATCAGCCTTACCCGGGTATCGCGGATCTCTGCCCGGGTGGACACCTACTTCTCCGCAGCTTGTGGGACATAATGTGTCAAAAGAATTTAGCAAAATTAACATTCCGCAGGACATCCTAGCGGAGAGTGTCGCTTGACAGATGGAGGATCGAGACCTGGACGGCCGGAGATCCTTCAGTGTGGTAGACCAGCCTCCCCACCGTGCTACTCCAGCACTATACAGGAGAGTGCCACAGGCACAGCAAACCCGGAATGGAATAATCGAGAATCGGGGCACTAACTGGCGAAGAACCATAAGGGTGGCAGATCAGCCTCCACCCCGTGCTGTTCCAGCGCCAACCGGAAGAGCGCAGCAGGCAAGCAGGAATGTGGTCGGACCATCCCGACCACCACACCCTGCACCAAATGCTGCTGCTAGGCAGGGCGGACAACGCCCAAGGAAGAAGGAGCAATTCCTGCCACCGAGAGGCGAACCAGGTGGGTTGGATAACCCGAACCGGCGGAATCTTTGCGGTTCACGAGTCAAATGGTACCTCCGGTACCTCCAACAAGGACTTGCTCCCGATGAGGCCTTAAGGAAGGCGAAGGAGCCAAGAGAGGCAGCTGTGGCACTGACACCAGCAATTAATAGGCGTCGCAACACCCTCACGCCACCGAAGGCAACCTCTAAAAGGGCATGCCCGCAGGCAGAAGCCAACAGCTATGGGAACGCCGGCCAACAAGGCCCCAGAAGGCTTGGACACACGTCCAAGCACGTCACGTGCGGCCATGAGGACCAACCCTTCAGCAACCACCGGATCTCGATCGTCATATGCAGATATGGCGAAGAAAGTGAAGGTAGCCTGTGGAATACCCCGGGTCATGCTTAGTCACGGAGAAATGTCTGTGCTGGAGGATACAATACAATACAAAGAGTCAGCCAAATGGTTGAGCCGTCGCACCGAAGCTGCGCTCGTGGAAGGGCGTGCCCCTCACATGCAAAGTGGGAGACGAAATACCGTCGCCCCACAGTATCAGAATATACTGCCCAAGAATCCTAGACAGGTCCTTTGAATTTATTCTGGCTCTGCTCAGGAACCAGAATAGTTTAGAAACCGAGGCCTGGAAGGTAATATCCAGGAGGGACGAAGGAGGAGGATCACTCCTAGTTATTGGGATAGATGAACTATCCAAAAAGGCTATTGAGGAAAGAGGTCATCAACTCTCCTTCCGGTATGGGACCATCCATGTGAATGGTTTCAAGAAGAAGGTCGGGGCAAACAAGCCACCCGAACCGAAGGACAGGGAGGCAGATGTGGAGGACATCCCCTCCACATCTTCTGCTCCCGTGGCAGTACCGAGCAGCCACCCGCTACAGCCCGCCGACATGTCGAAGGACCTCGCAGAGGACGATGATCTGGCGGATGTGACGCTCTGTCACGAGGAGGAGGTGGGGGACCATGAGGTGGTAATGTCCTCACAGGAGTTAGCGGAGGAGCTGCAGGAGGATGCGGCAGTTGCTGACGTCACAATGACGAGCAGCGGTGACGAGGGCAGCTCCAGGCCCCAGACACCATGACAACTGGAGCCCATCTTCTAGTCGATGACTAAAATCATCGATACCAGGATAGCCCAGGTGAACATTCACCATGCCAATGCAGCCTCGGCGATGCTGGCTAGAATGTTCACCAAAAAACATCTTGGGCTAGCCCTGGTACAGGAGCCATGGGTTTATAACGGCATTAAAGGCCTTTATACACCCGAATGAAAGGTAATCTGGGACCATAGAAATCTAGCCCTTAGAGCATGTATCATGGTGAGGAAAAGTACCAATTACACTATCCTGTCAGAATTCTTAACTAGAGACTGTGTTCCGATAGTGGTTCAGGACACCGGTGACACTGCCTCTATGGTTGTTGTGTCTGCATACTTCGCAGGAGATGGAGCCTGCCCACCACCAGAAATTGAGAGACTGGTGGAGTACTGCACGACGGAAAAGATGCCGATGATCATCGGATACGAAGCCAATGCGCAACACCCGATATGGGGCAGCAGCGACATCAATAAGAGAGGTGAGTACCTCGCTGATTTTATTGTAAACCATAATCTAGAATTAGATAATGTCGGATCTACACCGACATTTGTAACAAGAGTTAGAGAGGAGGTTCTAGACATCACCCTGGTCAGTCTGTCCCTAAAACCTTAGGGACTGGCATGTGTCACCAGAGGAATCCATGTCAGACCATAAAATAATCCTATTTAAGCTACAGCTAAATACGGATAGCAGCACCCCCAGTAGGAACCCCAGAAAGACAGACTGGGAAAAGTTCAAGTCCACCCTAGAGCTCAACCACTCCAACGGGACATCTGGAATACCCAGAACCCCACTTGAACTAGAGAGACCTGTACGAAATTTAAATAAAATCATAACAGATGCTTTTATAGATAGCTGCCCGTTAGGGAAAAAGCGCATGGTCAAAGATGCTCCCTGGTGGAACGAGAGCCAGGAACTATAGGAACTTTTGTGAAAGAATAGTTAAAAAATAAAGCCAGGCAATGTCCAAGCGATCGCCTGATGCTAACTTAGCATTGAAACGTAGAGACAACTCCTTTACGAGCAACAATATGCAAAGACTAGAGCTCCTCTTCGAAACGCACTTCCCAGTTAGCATACCCTATCGGGAAGAAGATATTGTGAGAGGAATCAGATATAGACCGTCGACTGATGACTGGGCATGTGCCAAGCTGACAGTCACAGCCGAGAGATTGAAATGGGCAATTGGCTCTTTCCAGCCCTACAAATCTCCAGGCTTAGACGGGATATCGCCAGTATTCTTACAGATCGGTAAGGACTTACTCCTCGCCCGCATCAAGAAGATACAGCTAGGTAGCCTTGCCCTCGGTTTTGTACCGAGCGCTTGGAGAAGTGCTAGGGTGGTATTCATCCCCAAGAAAGACATCACCAACCCAAAGTCCTTCAGACCCATCAGCTTGACATCGTTTTTACTGAAAACATTGGAAAAGCTGGTGGACTACAACATTAGAAGCAATCTGCTGAAGCAGAGTCCGCTGCATACAATGCAGCATGCTTATAGAGCAGGCAGGTCTACGGATACTGCACTTTATCAGCTGAAGAGCATGCTAAGCTCAACAGTTGAAAATAAGGAGATAGCACTGTGCGCCTTCTTGGACATAGAAGGTGCCTTTGATAATACGTCACACGATGCGATTGAGGCCACCCTCGCACGAAGGGGCCTGGACCCCACTACCAGTAGGTGGATACTGGCATTACTGGGGTTCAGACAAGCCACCGCATCAACTCATGACAGCGAAGTAACAGTCTTAACCACCAAAGGCTGCCCCCAAGGGGGTGTACTGTCTCCGCTACTCTGGAGTCTTACCACCGCGTGCTACTTAAAAAGCTGCAAGTGCCAAGCTGACCCAAAGGCCGATTTCGTCTGTTGCTGGTTGTGTGATAACGTGGTGCACGTAAAATGCGCTGGTTTCACACAACGGGTGAAAGATATAATCGGCAATAAATCTGGTTTAAAATGGTGTTGTGAGCGATGCCGCGAGACGGAGGCCGATATCCAGGGTTTTATGAGGCAAACTAGACGGGGCTTCCATGATCTTCGTCTAGCTTTTAGTAGGCTCAGTGCTGATTTTGATGCAATGGAGAATCAGTTCAATAGTGTGAAACTATTGATTGAGTCTCCAAAGCTGAAACGATCTGTTGAGCCCGCTTTGCCTCGTGAATCAAACTTATCGGCCCCGGCTTTGTCATTGCCCCCTGCACCGTTAACACCTACTGTTGATAATGGTCAGCAGTTAATGCAGTTCATTTCTGCTGCACCACCACCTGCAATCAACAGTAGTGCCTCTATTGCTGGTCAGTCCATACTGTCCGTTTCGCCTCCCCCAGCTCTTTCTAGCCGTGCTCCAAAGCCTCTAATAGCGGTGGCACCGAGAAAACAAATTTTCCTTTCGCGTCTTGCCCCTGATATATCAGTGGATGATATTAAAGCCTATATACAGACATCAACTGGTATATTAGTTGAAAAATTTAAATTTAACTATGAAAGAGAAATTTCCTCTTTTAAAATAAGTGTTTCGGCAGAGGTGTTTGGCACAATTTGCTGTGCTGATTTCTAGACGAAGGGCTTAGTAATAAAAGAGTTTACAACTAGAAAACGTATTCGGCCTTCTATTACATAACCTCCGAATCCCTCTGGTGCACCATCATCTTCTAATGTTGCACCAAAAAACTAACACCAAAATCCTCTCTCTCTCTAGCATATCAAAATGTTAGAGGTCTTAAAAATAAAACTTTCTAAACTATATGTTGACAGTCTTTCTTTTGAATTTGATATTCTAATATTTACCGAAACTTGGTTAAAGCCTGATATTTCCGATCATTCAGTATTTTCCAATAAATACACCCCATATAGATGTGATCGAGTTTCACGTGTAGGTGGCGGTTGCCTAATTGCTGTCGATTCTGATCTTGTGTCAGATTATTTCCTACCTCCATTTGTTTTAGTCATCGAATTTATAAGTATTAAAATTGCGCTTAATACTTTTTCATTGGTCATTACTTGTTCCTATATCCCACCTCAATCAGATGTCTCAGTCTATCTTAATCATCTATCTGCTGTTCAACACATTTCCTCTATGCTTTCTGATAGAGACTATCTGATTGTATGTGGTGATATATATGGTCCGTTCCACCAAATTGGTCAGTACTTTATGCCTGCACCAATTTGGATAATGCTTTGTCAATATTTTATGAGACCATTGACTCACATTTTGATGCTTGCGTTCCCCGTATGAATCCTGTGAAGGCTAACAGGCCGCTCTGGTTCTCGCAGGAATAGGTTAGGTTGAAAAATGTGAAATCAAGGTTTTATAAAAAGTTTAAAAGATCGAGTAATCATTTGGATTATTCTCGAAATATGGTTGCTAAAGCAACTTTTATTTCTTATAATTCGCGTTGTTACAATAATTACCTTCTTCGCTGTAGGCTGCAATTTGCACAAGACCCCAAACAGTTCTATAACTTTGTGAACATGAAACGCAAATCGTCTTCATTACCTAACTCCGAGTCCCTGGATGTATACTTAAGTACTGTTCTGAGTCTATTTGCAAACCTTTACTTAAATTATTTACCTTGTCTGTCGATAGTTGTTGTTTTCCCGCTATTTGGAAGGAATCCTTTATTATTCCTCTCCACAAAAATAGCTCAAAATCCGACGTAAATAACTACAGGGGTATTTCCAAATTGTCCGCAATACCGAAAGCATTTGAGAAAATAGTAACAACTCAACTGCAACACTTATGTAGATCTATTATTTCACCATTCCAGTATGGTTTTGTGAAATGTAGGTCTACTACCACTAACATTCTTGAATTTACTTCACTTGTGATCAAAGGATTTCAGAATAAGATGCAAACTTATGTCGTCTATACAGACTTCAGTAAGGCCTTCGATTCTGTTAACCATTGTCTCCTTCTTCACAAACTAAACTAACTTTCTTGCATGGATTTCGGAGTATCCGAGTAACAGAACTCAGAAAATTGTATTTAAATCTGTACTTTCTAATCCTATCCTAGTCCCATCTGGGGTACCCCAGGGTAGTCACCTGGGCCAAGTGCTTTTTAACCTATTTATTAATGACCTTCCTTCTGTAATATTGAATTCTAACGTACTAATGTATGCTGATGACGTCAAGTTGTGCTTTACGTATAATGATATGACCTCACAATGCTTATTGCAGGCGGATTTATTTTCCTTTTTGTCGTGGTGTAAAATAAATCTGCTCAATTTGAACTGCTCTAAGTGTAAAGTCATGTCATTTTATCGCACTAATCCTAACACTGTCAGTTACACGATCGATGGGATGCCACTTGATAGACTGAATAAAGTAAACGATTTAGGTTTACTTCTTGATCACAAGCTTAAATTTGATAAGCATATTAAATTCACTGTCAACAAAGCTTTTCAAGTTCTTGGTTTTATTAAGCGTTGGTCAAAGGAATTTGATGACCCTTATACGACCAAGATACTTTTTATACCCTGAACCCATTAAAAATGGGTAAAAAGAGTATAATGGTCTTGTGCAAATGTATGTAACAGGCAGAAGGAAGCATGTCCGACCCCATAAAGTATATATATTCTTGATCAGGATCAACAGCCGAGTCGATATAGCCCTGACCGTCTGTCTGTCTGTCCGTCCGTCTGTATGAACACGCGGATCTCAGAGACTATAAGAGCTAGAGACTTCAAATTTGGAATATAAGATCTCGTATACCAGGCGCAGATCAAGTTTGCGTTATTTTATCGATAACTGCCTCAGTTTCTAGATTATCGATACATTTAGATTTCCAATAGCAGTAAATTCCACATATCTCTCACAATTTAATGGATACAGTCACCAATTTTGCTTGGTAGGTTGTTGGCGAGGTCCTTGAAAGATCGACATGTGCCACGCCCACCTCCGACGCCCCGATCACCCCCGCCCCTAAAATTTTCAAACGGCTATATCTTCCGCAGTTTTTGAGTAGGGAACGTCAAATTTGGTAGGTATATTACTGGTAGTCGCCTTTAAGAACCGATAACAAATTTGTGGTGCACCTGCGCCTAAAATCGACCATTCCGATTGTAAATCGATAACTCTGTATATCTCCGAACATTTTAAAGATTGAGTAACCAAACTTGGAAGGTAATTTGCTGGTAACCTGCTCCAAAGATTGGCATACCAATTTTTGGACCACGCCCACATCCGCCGCCCCCAGGAACTTCGTCCCTAGAAATTTAAAATGCGCATATCTGCTGTAATTTGCAAGCTAGAGTCGCAAAATTTTGCAGGTATGTTACTGGTAACTCCCCCAAAGATCGATACAAAAAATTGGATGGTCACGCCCACTCCACCTACCTAAACCGATACACCTGTTTGTGTAAATCGATAAACCCATATATCTCACGCAATTTGAAAACTTAAGTCACGAAATTTTAAAGGTATATTGCTAGTAACACCCTTCATAAATGTGGAAAAAAAATTTTGGACCACGCCCACTCTCCGCAATATCATATTCACCAAAGTAGATTGGAATCTGTGCAAAAGAGCTTTCTACTATTTGCGCTTCGTCGCTTTGACTGGGGTGTACTGCCTCCATACTCAGATAGGCTTCTTCTTATTAACCTTCCTTCCTTAACTAATCGTCGTGTTATGTTAGGAGTTATGTTTGTTGTAAAATTACTTAAAGGCGAAATCGACTCAACTGCGTTGATGAGCCAAATAAATTTTTCGGTACCCTCTAGACAGTCTCGATATTACCTCCCTTTTTCTCTTAATCGTTGTACTACTACCTATTCCTTGCATGAACCGTTTCGAGTACTCTGTAATGATTATAACAAACTATATCATGTAATCAATTCAGAGTCCTCCATTTCACTAAATAAAAACTCAATTCTTAATGTCTTATCTAGAGATTAACTTTTTTGCATGTACAGGTGGTGGATCTTAACTAAGTCTTACTAATTATTTTCTTACTAATTATTTTTGGTCTGATTGGGTTTTTCCGGGTTTTCCCCAATTCTTGCAACAAATGTTGGACCATTTTGTTTTCTACCCCAGAAATCTTAGAAATCTAAAATCAAAAAAAAAAAAAATAAAAATATTAATAATTATACATTCTTATATTTCTTATAAATAATTTATTATTTTTTAATTTATTTAAAGTTTTAATTTTATTTTAAATTTAATTTAATTCCCATTTTTGTATTTTTGATGTCGACTGACTTAGTTGACAAATAAATAAATAAATAAGAAAAAAAAAAACAGTCATCGTCCCAAGTAGTTTGGGAAGTTAAGTACCTAGGGGTCACATTTGACAGCAAGCTAAACTTTGGCACCCATGTACAAAACACGGTATCGAAGTGCTCAAGAGCGCTCTATACGTGTCGGAGTATAGCCGGAAAGTCACGGGGTACATCACCAAAGATTATGCGATGGCTATACACTATGGTAGTAAGACCCATGCTGACTTATGGAGTAACAGCATGGGGTGATAGAGCGCGGCTTATCACCGTTAAAAGAGAGCTGCAGAAACTGCAAAGATTGGCCTGCGTATGCATGACAGTGGCAATGCGCACCTGTCCAACAATGGCCTTGGAAGCCTTAATGGAGATAACACCACTCCACCACACAATAAGGCTCCAACAGAAAGCCACACTTTTAAGGATGTCAGCGGAAGGAGTTGAAGGCTATCACATCCTTAGCCAAAAAGATGCCCAACGACTTTCAGATGAACTTCCCCTACTGGTTCAACCTAGGGACGAAATGGCAGCCGAATACATATTCGAGCGAGATTTCAAAGTTCATATGAGTAGCAAAAAGGAATGGACGTCACTGGATAACATCCATCCTATGAAACCGCACACCATAAAATGGTATACCGACGGATCACTCACCAACCAGGGTACAGGCCTAGGAGTGGTGGGCCCTCGGATATCTTATCATGAATCCCTAGGAACGCAAACCAGCATATTTCAAGCTGAAGTGTGTGCGATAGGAAGGTGTGCGGACATTAACCTGGTGCGCAACTATCGGAATACGGATATATCCATCCTTTCCGACAGCCAAGCAGCGATAATCGCCATTAGTGGGACGAAAATCAGATCAGATCGCGTTGCACACACCCCCTAATCTAATAATAATAATAAGTAAAAACGTTGGTAAAGTATCTTAAAATCGAGCGATGTCAACTAGACCCTTATAACTCATTTTAACGAAGATCCATTGTTTATCTATATTAATTAATTAATTTCTATTGAAGTATCTATAGCTCCCAAAGTTCTTCAGGAAGACTGAATTATGTGAATTGAATAGCTTATGGTTATGGATATGGTAGTCCCAAGTCAAAGAAATGGATTCGGACTGCAATGTTCTAACGTAATTGGGATGTACGTACCTTTTCCCCACTGTCCGAAGGTAAGTAGAAAGTAAGAACTGTTAAAAATGAGATGCCCATACAAGGTATAATTATGTTAACAGTGTAAAAAAGGGTTTTTCTTCGCATTGTTATATTGAATGTTATATCCAGGTAAGGCTCATCACAACATGTATAGAATTTTTCATTCCTGCAAAATACAAAAAAAAAATATTTTTGTTATTATTAAATTATGTATATACATATATAATATGTAAATGTAATGAGAAGTTACAGTGGGATTACAGTGCTGTTGTGTGGCAACGCTAGTTATTAGATCTAGAGCCGTAGAAGAACAGCATAATGAGACAGTCGAGTTCATGAAGCGCAGCGTTAAGATCGTCAATAAGAACTCGTGTTTGGTGCGTCGAGGAAATAAGTCGATGTTTTATTAAGTCGAACATTATGTTGTAAATCCAATATTTATGAACTTATAATCTGTCATACACACACACATATATATACACAGTGTCTGGCAGCTTATTTGGGACGGTGCTTAGCAAAAATTTTTAAAGCGCTATAAAGTTTAAACAAGGAAAAAAACGCAAAATGCTTAAATGCCAATTTGTTTAATGTTATATCACATTTTAAAAGGAAACTTTATTTTTTATGAAAATATTAATTAATTAATTAAAATTAGTCAAAAACTGAAAATATATCCAAAATAAATATAGCAGATTAGTTGGAACAGTCTTAAAAAAGTTATATATTTGGCGTCCTGTAGCCTTAACTTTCTGGCTGATCCTGCACCACTCCACCAGCAAAGTATTTTTGAGATCCTGTTTGCAGGATATGTTGTGATTCCGGATGTTATTTTCCAGCAGAGCCCACAAATTGGGTCGGTGAATTTACATGTGGGGCCAGCACTAGATAAGCCAGCACTGTACTATTCCAGATTTATGTTTGGGGTCGTTGTGCTGGTAGAACCGGAAAGGATGCAGAATACAGTTGAGGTGCTTAGATTGATAATTTTAGCTATTTGGCGATATGAATATCCGATTTTTAAATGTTCCAGGATGATTTTCCGTTGATTAATGGTATTCCGTTTGCCCATAGTCCTCGTTGGCTTGTTGCACCCGAATTGCAGGAAAATACTAAACTGCAACGGAGAATTGGTCTATTTATACCGAAAATATTCAACCTGATGAAAAAATCCGGGTTTTATGGCACCCAGGTGTCCATAATGTAACTGTTCCATAAGTGCTTAAACCATAATCCTAGGTACTTTTTTACATTACCCGACATAGCGGGTGGGGAAGTCCCAGTTTATTAGGGTGATATATTCATTTTGGTGGTTTGTAAATCTGCCTGCGATAGGTGTTTGGAATTTCTTAAAAATAATGAATAATGAGTTTATTGCAGGCAATTAATTTTTTTTCTTGACACTGATCCAAACCGGATTGTATGTAGACACTGTAGCTTGATCGTCCAGTCTTCTGATGCTAATTGGATGTTATCGGTCCGGTTATATATTTAACAATAAATATGTGAAAATAACTTACCGAACAGCTGGTACCTCTAGAATATCCCATTCGACAGACATGTAGAACTCAGATAAATCAACGCCAACGTCAACAATATTGCTTCCTTGTTGCTCATCCATGTGCCTCAAATCGACCTAATAAATGTAAACAAAATTTGGTCCCCGTGTATATAACACATTATAATATAATTATGAATGTATATGTATATTTAAGTACATACATATTGGCATAATACTATTAAATAATAAGCTGACCAATAAAAAATTTAAAGGTTTGTATGGGTTTGAAAAAATGTATAACATTAATTTTTCTAAATGTTGTATGTCGTCGTGAACCAATACGTATCATGCTCCTAGGAAAAACTTAAATAAATCTTAACATTCAATTTGTTTCAATTCAAATGATTTAACTACTTCTAAAATTTGCTAATTTTTTTTTTATTTCTGCCGGCAATGACAATTAAAATGCATTCATCAATACTTTTTCATGACAATTTTTACAGGTTGTAAGAAATAATATATATTTGTAATATGTATAAATTAAAATTCTATTTTTGTATAATAAAATATATGTTCGTTAAAATATTATTTTAATTTAACTCATTTAATTAACTTAAGAAAATAATTTATATCATGCAATACGGCGTGCACACGATTTAATTCAAAATTATTAAATCGAATGTGGAATTCCGTTGTCACTTAATGTACTTTCAAGTTCTTGTGTACATAATAAAATAAACATTTATTTAAAAACATTTTTCTTTTCAAATTTGCAAAACTCGCAAATTAGTAAACTTATGTGTTCGGTAATTTTTTATTATTGTTACTGCCTTTTTACAAAACAGGACTGAAGCTATTCAAATAAGAAACAGCATGTAGGATAAATCAATATATTTCGGCCGAGATATGAATTTGTTTAATTTTGTAAGTCTCTCCTACACTTCGACTCACTTAAGTAAATTCTTTAAAGAACTTTAGTGCACTCAGTTAATTGCAAACGATAGTCTTGCAAAAACAAATTATTTTATAAATTTTTAAGAAAATTGTATCTTGATTGAGTCGGATAAGCTTTCTATAATTATTATATTTGTATATGTCTTTAAGCGGCCATTACACGATGTAATTTTCGCGCTTTTTTTGAGTGCAACTTTTATCACGCATCGTATACATAGATATGACTTTGTTTTGTGCAACTATTATATATTTCCTAGTCGGTGCATGAAACATATAATAAAGTGTTGTAGAGTATGGAAACAAATTTTCAATTAATACTAACAATATAAATATTAATACAAATTATCAAAAAATTGAGGATGTATTGAATAGGTTCGTAAGAGGTCTTAAATTGAAGGATGTTCGTAACATTACACAAATTTTACAATCTTCAATATAAGAAAAACATATTGTATTACTGTGTAAGTAGACACAAATGTAGCCATTTTTAACATCTAATTTAGCTAATTTAGGCTTTGTTCATTTTAGTCCATATATAACCTTGACACAATACACACAATTTATAAAAGAATAATTCTTTTCATATACCAAAAACGATTTTTGATTAAGAAAACCAGGAGCTCTTCTAAAGCTGAAAACAAAATTTCTTGCAAGCTTGCACAACTACACATTTACAAAACATAGCGAATATCAAAGAACTTAGCTGAAAGCTGAATGCAATTAACGAAATAAAAAGTGATATACAAATAGTGTACTTTTTAAGTTTTTTCCTAACTGAATAGTAGTGTTTTAGATATGATAGATTGAGAGTTAAATTAAAAAAAAAATATGTCACACCTCTATTATTTGTAAAATGTTGGCAATTCATTACACAATGGTTTTGATCAGAAGTTTTAAATTTATTTACGTTTTTTTATTATTATTACTTCGAGTCCGCATTTATTTATTTATATGTTGACTTCTTCTTTTTGTTCTTTATTATAATTAAAAAGCATTTAAAATAACTACTGTTCGCACTCTTACCGAAAGTATAAGAGTATATTGGTGACCTTTAATGTCCGTTTCTCCGACAATCTTCAAGAAGAAACCTTATAGCTTGCAAACATTTTATTAATCAAGTCTACGTCAAACAATAATAGTATATTAATCTTATCCACAGTTAGCAGTTTAACTAAGCACTTTTTAATATTTAACATATTTCTGAAAACTTATTTTAATAAAAAATCCTTCTTTCTTCAGAAAGTAATAAAACAACTTTGCTCTCTCGGCTGCTTGTTATGGGTTATTAGCAGCAGTTGTAGCTCACTAAAAATACACGCGAAATTTTTTCAAATCAAATTATATGAATTTATATAATCTATCTGTAATATACGTAAAATCTTAAAAAACTAATGGTTAATAATAATTATAAAAACTCAAAATGCTTATATTAGAGATTTGTGTTTTGTATTTACACATGTATGAAAAAAAACCCAAATACACTAAACAATTTTTAAATTTAAATTTTAGATTTGAATTATGAAAAAGAAACATAAATTTTAAGGACTAAACTTAATTTTGTTGAAGACATCTATTTCGCTTTAAAATATTAAGTAATTTTTACTTATTAAGCAGATCATTAATGATTAAATAATTTAATATTTATTTATACGTTTTTAATTTTAAACCATCAAATGATGTGATCACGTCAAACGGTTAATTTAAACCATTCGTTTGCAATTTAACCATATTAAATGTAACTTTTATTTTTCAGTGTTTAATATACCGAACAATCTTTAAGACGCAATATTGGATTGAACTGTTAAAAATTCAAAAGAATGAATACATTTTATTGGGTTCCATTTGCCATTCCCCGCTTAATGCAAAATTTTAAATTCAATCTTCAATAGCTCATTATCGGGTCAGCCAACAATTTTTGAAAACTCAATATATTTGTGTAGGTTATACCGCCAACTTTATTTCTTCCTTTCGCCATTTATTGTACTCTGTCTCTATGAGAAATGATTATTCAACTACTTACAATCCGATAAATCAGATGAAAAAACGACATATTTAGGATGAGGTGAGAATGGTCTGTTTTCAAAAAGTTCTCAGTATTCAACTTTTTAAATTGGGAGACTATAGTACTAATGCTGAAAGAGATAGAGCTGTTCAAAATTTGAAGCGCATTAGAAAGCGTGACCGCCAAACGTTATACCAATCTTCGGAGAGGTTACAAGAAATCAATCGTATGCTAAACTTACTTAAAATCTCCTCCCGAAATTGGTAATAATAATAACTCCGACATTTTTTTTAGAGATAACCGAATTTGACAGATAGAGTTCTTAAAAGTTCGAGCACTCTACCCCTCCCGCCGAAAAGCACTTTTCCACCTATTTTCAGCTGGATTTTTTTTTATAAATGGTTCGAATGCAACGTTCTCACATGTTTATTTTGCTTTTGAACGCAAATGACTCTACCTTCATGGGTACTTGATTTGTTGCAATTGACCATCAACGATCTGAAGATAAAAAATTATGCATGTTACACTAATAAATGAGCTTATATGCATATATAAAATATAATCGAAATATATGATCAATATGTTTTAATGTCCAAAAATAGAGGCGAAAATGCAATGCAACTTCAGACTTTAAGTTTTTTGATTTAAACTCCTGTTCTAATTAATAATCGTAATCATTAAGACAATATAAATATTCTCCATCACATAAATATCATGCCTTAATTATTGATTAAGAGCAGGCTATACAACAAACTTTAAAACATTAACGGAACATGAGTAAATAAAAACCATTCCAAAATTATAAATATCATGCATCTTACTTATCTTTTTAAAATAGTACATGCATTTAATATTGTATCCTATCACTTAAAGAATATTTACAAACGTACGACTTGATTATCGATACCAATATTGTGTATGGACATACACATTAAGGGGTACCACTTATATATGTAAGTAAGTCGATATTTATGATTTCTTACTATGGATTACAATCCACGCCAGTAACGAAGTTTTAAGATGGATACTAAAGTCGGCTAGCAATATATACATGATGAAATGAAAATTGTCCACAATAGTCCGATTAAATCGATTTGCGATCGATTAGTGATCGGAAGATTTTTTTTTTCAGTATAAAATGTACATACTCGGACTTTTGGTAATTTACCAGAGATATGGAAGTACCATGTAACCGCCAGCTTTGCAGGAATCCCAAAGCCCACATGGTTTCCCAAATATAGAAACATTAAATTTGTTTTAAGTATAATTACAAAACTATGCTGAACAGCTGATGCGCTCGTTTTTTTATTTAAGTCATGAAAATAGCATCGCTATATAGATAATTAATAAAATTATTATTTAAGTTTCGTAGTTGTTTGACCATCCGTAATTGCTAGAGACCAACCTACTTATTAAATCGGAGTATAAATTTAATAGCCACAATCAAACGGTTGTTTTAGCCATCCCCTCTGCCACTGAATATTGTGAGAATACATTTCGCCCATTGTTCTACAGCTTAAGTCCTCCAAATTTGATATGTAAAAAATATTTCTGCCCTCACAAATTACAATGATAGTTATTTCCCACAGGCTTATAGGTCAACCTATTTTATTATATTATTAAATAAAATGTAAAAAATATTTCCGCCCTCACAAATTTCAATGACAGTTATCTCCCACAGGCTGATAGGTTAACCTACCATTAATATCATGCGGCACTTCATTCCGAAAAATTCAGACATTCATATCCAAATTTGGAGTAGATAAGATGTAAAAATGCTGTCGAGTGAGTCGAGTGAGCCCGACTTCGATATACCCTTAACCTAGCTGTTAAATACATATATTCTAATACTGTTGGCAAATTTCACCTTAAAATGTTTTGCACCCAAATGCGAGGAGGTCCGCAAGTGCACTCATTTCTTATAGCAAGCTACCTGGCTAAAATCGCGTACATATACATACATACATGCATACATATGTACATACATATGTTCGTACGTACACGCATTCATAAATAACGGGGTTCCGCAGTATGTACACAAAAACCTATTTACGCTCGCGTCGAATATCTTCCCATCTCTTTCTCACACATGCGCTCGCGTATTTAAATGTACACGGAAATGCTTGTGGCTGCTGTTAGAAATGAGATCAATATGAGAATATATTTTCGACCATAACTTTGCTGATTCTTATCCGATTTTTATGAAGGTGATCAATATGCCCATGAATATTATGTATGAATAGAAGACTCTGACTTTTAAATTGTGTAATTTATTGCTATCGGAAATCGAAATGTATGAATAATCGATAAATTAAGAAAGTTATCGATAAAACAAAGCAAACTTAATCTGCGCCTGGTATCCACGAACATATGTTCCAAATTTCTCTAGCTCTTATAGTCTCCGAGATCCGCGTGTTCATACAGACGAACATGGCGACATCGACTCGGCTGTTGGTCCTGATCAAGAATATATATACTTTATGGGGTCTGAGATGCTTCCTTCTGCCTGTTACATACATTTGCACAAAACCATTATACCCTTTTTACCAATTTTTAATGGGTTAAGGGTATAATAAACAGGTAGAATAATTACACTCGGTCTTAAGCGTCTGCGGAATACTCTAATACCAGTATCATTATTGCAATTCTTATAATTGGTAATTCCAAGTACAATATTACGGCAGATGTATTCCTTTTGACCAGCATAAACAGCCAAGACGATGTAGCCGTGTTCGCCGATCTGTCTGCGTGTCCGTTCGTCTGCTGATCTCAAAGACTGTAGTAGCAAGAGACGTATAATTTTGAACATAAGTTATCAATACAATTGCTCCTTATCTGATTAAAAACTTCCACGTAATTAATCAAATCGATTTAAATCGATCTTATAAGACACAAATATTTCATAATGATTAGATATCACAAACAAAAGTTATTTATAAAACGATTTCGCCCGCTTAGGCACCCAGCCAAAACTTAAGAGCACCCATTGCGGTATTTTGAGGTATATTTTATTTGTTTTACAAATGGTGTACATGAATATAGAAGTTTTTTTATAACCTGGGTAATGCAGTTTAACAAAAAGTATTTAACAGATAGAAAGAATCATATCCGACACTCTAAAAATGATTTGCACCAAATATAGTCATTATTGTCATTCCCTTATATCCGCCTGTCCGTCTATATAGCGCTCCGATCACTAGAGAATTCAGAATTGCATTAAATTCTCGTATACCATGAGAAGATATTGTTTGTATTATTAGATATATTAAATATAAATATAAAAATTCCTTAAGCAAAGCATTGAGGATAGGTAAAAATGAACAGCACCAAACGCAGTCATTTTATCGGTAGATGTGAACAACCACGTATAAGTTTGTATATAATTTAATAGGTTGAGTGGCTCTTTTTCAGCCGTCTGAATATCTATCAGTTTTAAAAGGTAAGGACTATAGTTAACGTAATTTCTTAGCCTAAATCTCTCGACTAGCGCTTTCGTATAATTTGCTTACCATATAATTTTTCGGACAAATCTAACCAATTATGTTTATATGCGTGCAATAGGTGGCAAACAAATCATTGACGTTGGAATAATAATCTGGAGGAGTATGTAATGTTTGGCGTGCCTAAATAGCTAACAATAATTTGTTGAGCTAAATCTGTAAAATATAAATCGAAATTGAAAACGAAAATTTGTTTGTATTAATTTTCTGTCAGTGGTAAAATCTACTCATTTAATCGTATACCTATATATAATATTATGTGTTCATATATATACATAAATACTTACAATATTGTTTTTTGTAATTTATATACACATATATGTAAAAATAATATTATTCTTTATGAATGTAACTCGAATCTACATGTGCTTTTCTATGAACTCTTTTGGACAAATTTTGTTTGAGTGAATACCTGGATGGTTTGGATCCATGTTCAGGCGCTATAATTGGGTTCCAGAATTTTTTTTTTTTATTTGACAAAACAAAAAACTTGAACTCCCGTAGTAGTATTTCAGAATAACCTTTTGTAATATCAGTGTTGCCTAAAATCGGCTTAATACGTTTATATTTTCACTTAATATGTATATATTTATTTACCTAATAATATACATGTCTATTTACTCAAGTATTATTAACAATTATAAAGTTGCTTTAATATTCAAATAGATATTCTTGAATATGTAATGAACAGTTTGTATTTGAGAATACGATAATACATGCAATCCTAACTAGAAATGCCAATTTGCATGCTATTAAAAAAGATTCGGAGACTTAACTAAATGCAAGCCATACAATAAATTATTTAACATTGGAAAGAAACTCACTTTCTTTTAATGCATAACACACAAAATTTCTAAGTCAAGCTTTAATTAACAGGTTATTGAAAAGTATATTATAATTATAGTATTATAATAATAATGTAAAATAAAATATATCATTTTAATTTTCAAACTAAAAAAAGTTTTTCTCTCTTTTCTAATTAATTTTTGATGAAATTTTTTTTGATTTGGCTAATAAAAAAGTCTCTTTATTTTTGCTTGTATGCATGTGCATATGTATATGGTACATGCATATTTAAATATATTTAAATAGTTGTGCATATATCAGACATATCTTTCTTAAAACAATCCAATGGTTATTACATTGCATTTTAAATATTATTATTTTTACTTTTATATCACTGTAATATCATTTGAAAACTGATGGAAATTTGTCTTCTTGCAGGGCGACGCTTGACAAATGTACTTATCTACTCTGAAACTGTGCCACAAAAAGATCTACAGATTTGATCCCTGATTTTATCTTTGATTCCTAATTCCAAATAGATTAGGCAGCTCTACTTTACTCGAGCTGCTTAAAACCTGAATTATTTTAAGCATTAGCTCTAATTTTATTGACAAGCTCTACATAAATAGTTTTAAAAGCTCATATTTAACCAGGAAAATAATAATAATAAAACCAATTGCTATCAAACGTTCCCAAAAAAAATCTATGGCAGTGCATAACATGGTAGGTTCAATATGAAAACACGCTTTTATATACATATGTAACTTAGTAGGTATGCTACGCCATAAGCCACGTATTGAAAAGAATTTACAACGCTCGCTTACTCTTAATAATCATAATTCTGCACTTCCCAAGAATGATAAACAAATTTTTGGGCCAAGACCACTTCCACCTCCACAAGTTGGAAAACTTTTAAATTCCACAGTTATAAAGCTAGGTCTCAAGTTATAAAGTTGCTGAATTGCACAACCATATTATTTTCCTTGTCAAGCACAAGCCAAACCCCAACCCCGCAAGAGCCATTGTTTCTATATATTTTCAGCTGGTATTACGCTGACATCATAGCAATACGCAGCAAGTAACCTTACGACTGCAACATTCTCATTTTCATTAATCAAACGCATCTGTTGTTTTTAACATAAATTCTCAAAATACTCGTATTAAAAATGTAAAATAAAAATTAAACAAACATTCATTTGTGAAGTAATTATTAAGCCATTAGTGAAATTGATCTTTGTACATGCAAAATAATTTAAATAATTTAGCTTCCTATGATAGCTATATTATAGGACACGAGCACTGATAATATTTTGCAATCGTCTCGGAACCGAATCCACCAATACTTGAGTGTAATTGAATTTTACTTTTAAAAAAACACTAAAATTGTATCCTCATGTGTCCTGTTCAGCAAGGCCCTTCGCTGTCGTATTTTTTAGTATTTCAATCACAATCCAATACTTAAGCCGATATTAACATATTCTGAGAGAGACTTACTGTGCGAGATACAAATTCATTCTTGTTTAAAAAATACATACATATTTTTTCTAATGCTTTGTTCACTGAAAGAAAGTTACTGAACCTACCAGTCGTTCACAAAAGTGCGGTTCATCTATCCTTTTTCTTGTTTTAGTAAATAGGAATCGAGTAAGTTAGGAATCGAGATACTACAGAACTTCATAAATGTTGTCTATTCAGCTCAAAGCCATTGAAAAATCTTAAAATTTGTGTAAGTCATTCAAAATCATAATAATATTTCGAAGTCCTATTTAAGTCTAAATGTCAGATGATTAACTTGGGTTTATAATAATGAATGAATAATGATTTTCAAAATATCGCGATCTAACTTTTCATTCTTTTATGTCAAAATATTTATGTTAGCTTATTGGTAACATGCAA
Source organism: Drosophila kambysellisi (assembly GCA_035042185.1). Taxonomy (NCBI): domain Eukaryota; kingdom Metazoa; phylum Arthropoda; class Insecta; order Diptera; family Drosophilidae; genus Drosophila; species Drosophila kambysellisi. The sequence continues at coordinate 547,493 of JAWNLS010001026.1, forward strand.
AATATTTATTTAAATACTCATTCACTTAAAAACGTTTACTTACGTTATAAAATGCTTACATGCTAATATAAAATTGATTTGGATATTAAGTTTTACTCAAGCGCATACGTATAGCTAGTTCATAGAAATAAGTCTCCGAAAAGAATACCTTTTATTTGAACGAATTCTAATAAGGACATGCAATAATTAAGTATAAGATCGAAACATGCTTAGCAAGTAAGTATCATTGAATATTCAATTAGAACTAGTTATTAAAATAATTCCCGCACAATTATTCGATGCTCACACTTTGGCGCGCACACTAAACATCAATGCTACATCGGATATGTAAGACTTTAAATTTGTACTTTAAATTTAAATGCATTGCCCAATTTATGTAAAAACTCAAAATTATACTTATTTCATTTCATTCCAATCCAATAACTATTACATATGTAAGTATATGATTTTTAACTTATTTGTGATTACATATTGACGTATAAGTGAAGTAAAAAAAAAATTGTTTCAAATGATTCTGATTTAATAAGATTTGAATAGCACCTTAAAACCATCATAGGTCCAACTTCCTAATTTTAAGATGCACGTCTGCACGTCATATGGAAAATATTCAACATCGATTGAACAAGACGATTTATAGACGGCAGGTGGTTGCCAAATCACCAATCCATTACTATAGACTATTGCTTTTGTCATAAGTGTCACTTCATAATGACCATCAGCACTGAAAGATATATATTTTTAACACAACTCCTGTTACTAATGAATGGTGTTTCAAGTTTGTGTAGTAATAGATTAATAAAAACACTTCTTATAAATAGAGTTTTCGGTTTAAATAACGCAGTATTTTCACATTTCTCTATGTGTGATATATACTATATCAATATACTACTATAGATTTTGTGTTATTAAGTCTTAACAAATAGATCGCACCTTTTACCACAGTACGATATATGGTATAAGGTTATATAGTCTTATTTATTTTGAAAGACTTAATATAATTGGGACATGTACGCTCCAATAAATTTCAGTAACAACCCTGAACATTTACAAATGCTTTCTGGATATCCATTTATGCATACATATGTATTACATTTCATATTATCCACTTTTAGCGAAGGACTTTTACCAACCAAGATCAAATTAAAAATCAAATCAGTAAGTTAAAGGGACTTATTTACATATATAAGTTTATATACCTGTATATAATTTATTTATTTACAGCAATAAGCGCTTGAGAGAGCCAAACTTCCGCATTTGTAATTTCTTTGTAGATATACATAAAATACTTAATATGTGTATGCATGTACCACCATACGATTATATTAAAAAAGAAAAATACGCACAATTTCAAACTGATGCATTTGGCTCAGTGTTAATAAATAATCAATGCCATTATGTTATATGAGAAAATTTAAATATTATATTATTAACCAGATTTTGTACAATTACATTACGTTCTTATGACTTCATTAGACTTAAACCATGTGATGATGAACTTTTCTGAATCTGTGCCACCAACAATAATATTAGTGAAATTATAGATCATAATCAAGTTTTTGTACAATCGCCCCATACAAATATTTATTTTTTAAAAATTACAGGACTTAGATTAGTTTCGTGTATTTTTATATAATTAAATTAACCGAATTGATAATAACTTCAAATATGCATATAAATAAAATATAAATCCAAATCTACATCAAAATAATCTTTAATTTAATTATAAATATAAATGCGATTTAAAATACAGACATTAAAAGTATATACAAAGGTATTATTTTTTATTTCTAACGTAAAGATTATGCATTGTGAATAAACGATTTTTAAAAATAATGAAATGCAGATTCTCGTGATTTTCCTTTTTTCACCCTTGCAGAGGGTATTCAAAATTTTTTTTTTTAAGTGTAAAACTAACATAAAGCAAACATTGTATTTCTTTAATTGAGAAGTAAGTCACGTCAACCGAACCGACACATGAGCGTGCTGACTGGTAATATCATTACAGCGGCCCCGCAAAGTTCAAATGCTATTACTTTTACCACTACTCTACAACTCTTCTTCTCTACACCTCTGGCATGGTCTTCTGAAAATCATCCCGGCTGAGAACCAATAATAGCTTAAGCGCTTACTGAGAATACCGGATGCCTAATGATCTGCTGTGTAACAAAGAAGAAACACGCGGATCTCTACAGGCGGATCTCTTTTTTCTACCATTCAAGGGCTTCAGATTAAACGGAAACAATAGAACAATAACAAAAATTAAATTATAATGAAGACTGGAACTCCATTAAATTCGAAAGCGGTGGCTTTGAAGTCTGGAAAAGCTCTATATCAACAACCAAAAGGTCTAAGATTTAGCCTGGAATATCTTTTACACAAACTGCAAAATATATAGTTCTAATTGAAATTCTTCACCAGTAAGGACGGAAGGATTCCAGGATGTCAGTGGAATTGGGAAAAAGAGCGTTAGTCATCCGCAGTTTCAAGCTGCTCTCTTTGGTAAAAATGTAGTAATCAAAATCAAAATTAAGCAGTCTCTAGCCGTTTTAGAACCATCAGTACCTCAGGATCATACCTTTTGATTTAAGAACTTGATCTCTCATAAATTTATATACAGTGTCTCAAAGCCAGTTTGAAGTAGCGTCAACCAAAAAATGTAATTTCCTGCCATAAACGCATGATTCATTATTTTCGAGGAATTGGAGGTGTAGAACACAGTCACATTTGAATATGAGTACAAATTGAACTTTTGGTATGGGCATCTATCTCGGGGCATCTATGGGCATCTACCTATGTCGGAAATTTGGTGTTCATTAAAGCAACAATGGACAAGTATATGTACTTCGATATACTAAAGGAAAATTTACTCCAAAGTGCCGAGCAACTGGGAATCCAACGTACTTTCCGGAATTACACCATATCCAGCAAACAGGATCTCAAAAAATGCTCTGCTGGACGAGTGGAGCAAGATCAGCTCAGAAAATACCCGGAAGCTGGTATCTTCCATGAATAACAAGTAAAAACGCTGTAGTCGAGTGAGCTCGACTACCATATACCCTGAACCAAGCTTTAAATGTATTATAGGTTTATCGTTTTTGGGGGCTGGAGTGGCCGTGGCCCGATCTTAGTAATATACCTTCTAAGTTTGGTAACTGTAACTCTTGAATTGCGGGAGATAAAGGCATTTATCGTTTTTTTGTGGGCGGGAGTGGGCGTGGCCCAAAATAATTTGGAGGTCGATCTTAATAATATACCTTCTAAGTTTGGTAACTGTAGCTCTTAAATTGCGGGAGATACAGGCACTTATCGTTTTTTTGTGGGCAGGAGTGGCCGTGGTCCAAAATTTTTTTTCCACATTTATGAAGGGTGTTACTAGCAATACCCTTTAAAATTTGGTGACTTAAGTTTTCAAATTGCGTGAGATATATGGGTTTATCGATTTACACCAACAGGTGTATCGGTTTAGGTAGGTGGAGTGTAGTTTTTATCGATTTTTGGGGGAGTTACCAGTAACATACCTGAAACATTTTGCGACTCTAGCTTGCAAATTACGGCAGATATGCGCATTTTAAATTTCTAGGGACGAAGTTCTTGGGGGCGGCGGATGTGGGCGTGGTCCAAAAATTGGCATACCAATTTTACCAGCAAATTACCTTCTAAGTTTGGTTACTCTATCTTTAAAATGTTCGGAGATATACGGAGTTATCGATTAACAATCGGAATTGTCGATTATAGGCGCAGGTGTGGGCGTGGCACCACAAATTTGTTATCGGTTCTTAAAGGCGACTACCAGTAATATACCTACCAAATTTGACGTTCCCCACTCAAAAACTGCGGAAGATATAGCCATTTGAAAATTTTAGGGGCGTGGGTGATGGGGTCGTCGGAGGTGGGCGTGGCACATGCCGATCTTTCAAGGACCTCGCCAACAACCTACCAACCAAAATTGGTGACTATATCCATTAAATTGTGAGAGATATGTGGAATTTACTGCTATCGGAAATCTAAATGTATCGATAATTCAGAAACTGAGGCAGTTATCGATAAAATAAAGCAAACTTGATCTGCGCCTGGTATACGAGATCTTATATTCCAAATTTTAATTCCAAAGACAGACGGACAGACAGACGGACAGGGCTATATCGACTCGGCTATTGATCCTGATCAAGAATATATATACTTGATGGGGTCGGAGATGCTTCCTTCTGCCTGTTACATACATTTGCACAAAACCATTATACCCTTTTTACCCATTTTTAATGGGTTCAGGGTATAAAAAGTTAAGCCAAGCTGTTAAGGCTAAAGGATATCGTAATAAGTAGTAACATCATTATTTAAGCTTTTATCCGTCAAATATTTTACTTTTTTTAAGACTGCTTCAAATCGGTTTTCACATGTTTTTGGATATTTTATCAGCTTTCGACTAATTTTAATTCATTAATAAATATTTTATTAAGAAACAAAGTTTATTTTTCAAACGTGAAATAAGATTCAACAAATTGGCATTTAAACATTTTGAATGTATTTCTTTGTTTAAACTTAATAGCGCTTTACATTTTAGCTAGACACTGTTCCAAAAGTGATGTTAGTCACTGTATATATTTGCACTTCGAGGGACTTATATACGACCCGTAATACACAACAATACTTATAAGAAAATCTTCTAGAACATCATCAAATCAAATTCATATTTCGACCCTGCCACCGCTTTCTGTTAAACGTTGCATAACCGAGCAACAACTAGTATATCTGCAGACAGCAAATTGACTAAAATAATCAATAAACACATGAAAATTGTATTCAAAATTTATATCACCAATTTTGAAAAATTAAATACTTACAACCGCTCTTCTAAAAATCTACTGAAACTAGCACCACGCCCGCAGAAGTGTTCAGCCTGCTTTTAGAGAATTACGCAAAGAATTATTACTCAACAAACTATTTACGGAATTTGTTTCAAGCTTTCATTAACTTATTTTCAAAATCTGAAGATACTCGAAAAACAGAAGGATGCTAATCCAAAATAAACACATACAGAGTCTCAAAGCTTATTTCGAGCAGTGTCTAGCAAACATTTTATTTGCCTGCCATAAACTATTGACATAAATTAAAAAAAAACACAAGATAGCAGGTACATGTGTTAACCACCAAAATGAATAAATGACCCCAATAAACAGGGGTTTCCTCACCTGCTAGATCGTGTTATGTAAAACAAATACCTCAATTTATGATCAAAGCTTATTTGGACCAGATACGGACTTTTTTCGTCAGGTTGAATATCTCGGTATAAATAGACCAATCGATCGTAGTCAGTTAAGTGGTATACTGCATCAACAAGCCAACAAGGACTATGGGCAAACGGTCTACCATTGATCAACCGAAACTCTTCCTGGAACACTTCAAAATCGGATATTCACATCGCCAAATAGCTGAAATTGTCAATCTAAGCAACTCAACTTTATAATACAACATTCGGCGCTTTGTCCACGAAAATCGGATAGAGGACAAGGGCAGAATGGCACCAATGGCTCCAAAACTGACTCAACAGGTGCAGGATGAAATGGAAAAAAGTGCAGTGTGGAAACTTCGCATCAGGTTCCGCCCAGCTATGACTTCAATGCCCGAGTACTACGGAAGAAGCCCTTTATAAACAAAAAAACATACGAACTAGGATGACGTTCGTCAAAACCCACTTGGACAAGGATTTGGAGTTCTGGAACACAGTCATATTTGAAAATGAGTCCACATTCAAAATTTTTTGCCTGGATGGACGGTATTATGTGAGGCGACAGTCCAATAATGAGCTGAAGTACGGTAGAGGAAGTTTCCTAGTATGAACATGTATCTCAGCAGCCGGTGTGGGAAATGTTGTGTTTATTGAAACGATAATCGACAAGAAAAATTTACTTCAAAGTGCCGAAAAGCTGGAATCCGACTTTCGTACATTCCTGTTCTACCAGGACAATGACTCCAAGCATTAGTCCGGAAGGGTACAGTCCCGGCTTATCTGGAACCAATTCTCCAGACATAAATGTTATTGAAAATTTGTGTGCTCTGCTGGAAAATAAAATCCGGAATCACAACATATCCAGCAAACACGATCTCAAAAATGCTCTGCTGGGTGAGTGAAGCAAGATCAGCCCAGAAACTACCCGCATGCTGGTATCTTCCATGACTAATAGATTAAGCGAAGTTGTTAAGGTTAAAGAATATCATTTCAAGTATTAACATCCTTATATAAGCTTTTATAAGCCAAATATGTAGATTTTTTAAGACTGGTTGAAATAAGTTTTGACATATATTTTGTATATATTTTCAGTTTTTTTTTCAATAATATTTTAATAAACATTAAAGTTTCTTTTAATTTCGTGAAATATGAAAAATATTGGCATTTAAACATTTTGCGCTGTTTTCTTTGTTTAACTTTATAGCACTCCAAATTTTTTCTTTTTCTTGCTCAAAATAAGCTTTGAGACACTGTATATTTGAAGGTGTCTATAATAACTGTCACTTTTCGAATGCACAGTTCTTAAGACAACAAGATGCAGTCGGACGTAACCAACAGCGAAATATTAATAAACCATAATTTGTGTGCAGTCAAGAAATACTGTCCAAGTTTGCCTTTTTGAATGGGAACACATTTTTGCATATAAGCGAACGTGGCTTTTAAGGACGGTGAGCAGAATTACACGGGGAGAGCAGATACAAAAAATTGTATAAACTACTTTCACTCTTAAATTCCGGAGATATGGGCTTTTCGAGACTTTAGGGGAGGAAGTAGGCGTTGCTAAAAAAAAAATAATAGAGGAGTTTCCTAATAATCTTCCTACCCAGTTTGGTAACAAACTAACTTGAATTGCGGGGGATATGGGCGTTTATCGGTTTTGGGGGCTGGAGTGGGCGTGTCCCAAACAATTTTGGAGTTCGATCTTAATAATATACCTTCTAAGTTAGGTAACTGTAGCTCTTAAATTGCGGGAGATACAGGCATTTATCGATTTTTTTGTGGGCGGGAGTGGGCGTGGTCCAAAATTTGTTTTCAACATTTATGAAGGGTGTTACTAGCAATATACCTTTAAAATTTGGTGACTTAAGTTTTCAAATTGCGTGAGATATATGGGCTTATCGATTTACACCAACAGGTGTATCGGTTTAGGTAGGTTGAGTGGGCGTGGCCATATAATTTTTCTATTGATCTTTGGGGGAGTTGCCAGAAACATACCTGCAACATTTTGCGATTCTAGCTTGCAAATTACGGCAGATATGCGCATTTTAAATTTCTAGGGACGGAGTTCCTGGGGGCGGCGGTTGTGGGCGTGGTCCAAAAATGTATATGACAATCCTTGGAGTAGGTTACCAGCAAATTACCTTCCAAGTTTGGTTACTCTATCTTTAAAATTTTCGGAGATATAAGAAGTTATCGATTTACAATCGGAATTGTGGATTATAGGCGCAGGTGTGGGCGTGGCACCACAAATTTGTTATCCGTTCTACCAGTAATATACCTACCAAATTTGGCGTTGCCTACTCAAAAACTGCGGAAGATATAACCATTTGATGGTGATGAGGGCGTCGGAGGTGGGCGTGGCACATGCCAATCTTTCAAGGATCTCGCCAACAACCTACCAGCCAAAATTGGTGACTGTATCCATTAAATTGTGAGAGATATGTGGATTTATCGAATGGCTAAAATCGATTTTCGCGGTTTTCTAGCTCCCTAGTAGACGTAGGACCAAACCCAAGACACTTTAACTTTTGAGGGTATACGTTCCAAGTTTCAAATCTCTATCTCTAAGGGTGTCGGAGGAACGCGCGTTCGTACAGACGGATAGACGGACAGACAGCATGACGGACATTGCACAAAATCAATATACTATTATACCTTTTTGGTATAATTGTATAAAAATGAAGCGAAACTACACGTTTTAAAAGCTGACCATTGCACGGAACCTACAAATTACTAAAATAATTCATATACAAAAAGCCTAATAAAATGAAATGGTGCATACACGATATTTTCACACTGGCAGCGAATGATTTTATTTACATTTTTAAGCGATACTATCCTTTTTGTTCCGCAGATTGGAGCGAACATATGAACATTTTAAGCATAAAACCACTTGACATAATTTTTACCCTCATAAATATTAGTTCAAAAGTGTGTATGTTAGGGGAAATCCGGTACACCTTTGTGTATTCATTTTTGTACCGATTCTCATAGTATACCACGTAATTGATTGGTTTTCGCGGTAATCGTTTGGCAATGGGGTAAATAACTGTAAAAAAAAAAACATTAGGTGTCAGCACAAGTTTTTAAAAATGTTCGCAGCTTGTACTACATATTTAAATTCCACTATTAACGATCTATAATTTTTTTAATGTTCGCAGTTTGTATTACATATTTAAATTCCACTATTAACGATCTCTCATTTTTTATCAATGAATAAAATATAGATGGTTTAGTAAATTTTGTGAATTATTATATGTAAACGAAATTGACAGCCTAACTGCGACAATAACATTTTTTTATTTACAAAATAAATTAAATAGGCTGCTAAGTCCGAAATTGTACTAAAAATAACTAATACTTCTAAATATACCTTTAGAATTAGGGAAATCTTTCTCCGACATGATTGTAAAGAATTGATTGCTTATGGAAAGAAACAAAAATGTAAACGACAATATTTTATACATTACTTATATTACCCTGCTATTTTGGTTGCGTATTATGCAAAATGGTTTTTTAATTGCCTACTCTTTTGGAAACTTAGCAGTGCAAAACCAAAATGCAATAATCTCACAATCTCAATCACCTTTGACTTTCATTTGGCTCTGCAATTACAACGCGTGGATCAAGATCGAGTTTCCGTTCATTTGACTATCCCATCCACTTTCCTTCAACGCCAGGCTGAACATTTTTTTGTACTTGATCGGTGTGGTGGCTCTCGTGTGCGTGTTGTGTGATCTCTCCAAAATATGTTGCTCTGTGCCTTCAGAGCATTTAAAGTGTCTTGGTTGTCTTAGGTCAGAGTGCTCTCAATAAAGGATGCACGCTGTACCGAAATGAGTGAAGCAAACAACGAGACCCATGCAATTATTGCTATTGCGCCAGTCACCGCCTCTGTGTGCTCTGCTCCTCTTGCTAGGCAGACCTGCCAAAAGCGCTACGACCTGCGCTTTACTATAAATAAAACAAGTGAGGGCGTTGCAGTCAGTCGCAACACACTACGGAATACTCTAGAATAATTCCAGCTGATAATTGGCAAGGAAGAAGTTGCAAAAAAAAAAAACAATCTTCCAATGTGCCACCGTTTCCAAGACTAGCAATGATGCCAACAGCGCAAATGCAAAAATTAATATTAACAAGCAACTCCATCAAGCTCGAGTTGTTCATCCATCCTCATGAAATTTATGTGATGTTGGTCTCTGCGAAATACGTATGATACAGCAAATAAAACTTTGTAGGTATCTGCCGATAGTAAATAACTTTGCTGTGTACACCGTTCTGCTTTATTGCACATATGCTTTTTGCTAAAATCACATCCAATCAAATCCAACTGTTTACACAGCGGGTGCCAATAAAATTATTCCAAAGGCACGTTTCCAGCCAAGCAAGTAAAAAGTTCTTCAATTCCGGCAGAGGTTGAAGCCGAGTCCACTAACAAATGTCGATAACGAAACGGAGTTATTTCTAATGTAAGAAGCTCGAACTTGCTGCAGTCGAACTGTGAATATATATTTTATAATATATGTGTATATTTATAATATAATAAATTTCGTGCTCGGCAATGTGTTCAATCTGAGGAAGCAGCGGCAGCTTCTATATTTTTATTATTTTATTTATTATTACTATATTATATTACCGCTAGCCTCCTATTAAAATGTTTAGCACCATTTAATGGTCTTATGGACTTAATAACCACGCTCCTCATAAATTTGAAAGGTAGATGCTATAACACCGCCTTCTACCCCCTGTAAAAACCTATATTCGCACAGTCTTAAGGCTATAGTGCCCAATTTTAAAAGGTTTATTAATGAAAGATACTTAAATGCAGGGGACAGAGTATTCCGCAATTGGCTACACTTGATTGCGACGTTCTCACTTGTGTGTTGCATATAATAATTATAAAAAAATAATAATAAAAATGAAAAACTTCAAGAACTATATTAAAACAATAAAGTAAATCGTTTTTTTATTTATTTTATATTTAATATATAGGTTTATTTATATTTATATATATTTAATAATGGTGTTAAGTAAGCATAAGAAATAAAATTGTAACTCAATTTGTGGATTTAGTGGTTTAATCAGTTTGTACTTGTACGCTTTTATATACACTGGGGCAATTGTAATGACATATCTGCAAGGGTAATAAGCCTTCGGAACACCGAAGCTATATTTTATATTTTGTACATTTCATCATAGAAAGCGGACATTATGAAGAAAATTGTTTTTAAATAATAGGCGGATAATATCGAAACAAATATTTAAATTATTGAAATGTTTATTTTAATGATTATATGTACAATAGGCTTAGTACACACAAAGTAAAATTATTAATTTCACTTGCTAATCAATTAAAATATTGTGTAAAGTGTAAATGTATTACAATACACCCTGGAATAACACAGCTATTTTAATATTAAAACACAAAATAACAAAACAAAGCTTTTCTACAACCAAAAAAGGCGTATTAGTTCATAGATTACATTATTAATTTATAAAAAAGAATAGTTCCGAAATTATTCTTACGATTTTTTGGCTTAATGTTAATTTTAAATAACTTAATTCAATTATTATTTTTAAATAACTTAATTCAATTAACATCAATCCACTTTGCGCAGGAAACCGTGCAGGTCGCAATAAATTGTTTACCGTGTTATTTTAGGGTTTTTGTGCTTATTTATTGTGATGCCATAAATACTAATTTTTTGTTTACGATTGAAATAAGGTTTTAACAAAACTTAAATTACAATTATATAATATAAATGATTTTTGGTGATATAAAATAATAAAGTTATATAGATCGTGCGAGATTTTCAACAAACCTACCTTAAACCCATCATAAGTCCAACTGCCAAATTTTAGAACACATGTCTGTTCATCAAATGGGAAATATTCTACGTCTATCTCACAGGATGACTTGTATATTGCTGGCGGCTTCCATTCAACTAATCCTTCAGAGTAAATTGTAGCTTTTGTTGCAAGGGTCACTTCGAAGTTACCATCGGCACTACACAATATCATTATTTTTTTTCAATAGTTATTCGAAAAATAATATGCTTTTTTTGTAATTTTAAATCATTCGAGATTTTTTTTAATAATTATTAACTCTAATATTTAAAGGTGGATTGTATGTTTGGATTATGTTCATCATTTGCATATGGTGTTTTTTTTTTATTATTTCTAAAAATGTATGTTCTTAACTTAAATTATACCTTATCGTACCATTTTTATTACTAAAAATAAAAAATATAATTGAGGAAAAATTTTGTATAAAAGAGGTCATCGTCCATATATATATATATACAAATGTATGTAAAACTTCCATGAAATGTATATACCGCTGTAAATAACATACATATAAATAAAATATATCTCCAAATATTCTATTCATTTTAAGACTATTTTGGACTTTCTCAGCTGGTGATTGCAGCTGCTAATACAGACACTAATTGGTCTTGGATCTAAGTTCATCAATGATTGTGACTTTAATGTTAAGATGACTCAGCAAAGCGTAAAACCGAAGAGAACAGATCTTTTGTTTCAAATCTGACCATGCACTTCACTGGCCAGTCAAACAACGGATCCCCGGACCCCACTGATCGTGGCATCATAAGGAGGTTACTTTTACTGGTGTGCGCAGAATACTGCTTTGATTTACTCTCCGATCAGAGCGCTGCAGCTGCGGTGCTATCTGAGCAGAGTCAGCAGATTTTCCGCGAAGCTGTTCAGAAAAATCCCGACCGTTATGATGTTCTACTCAAGATTTTAGCACATAATTGACCATCACTGAAAATCGACGAAGATGAAGAGGATGCGGTCGAGACTCAATTATTTGCGCTCTCACACAGAATGCAAGGTGGGACACATAACGAATAATTTGATTACAAAATTGAAGTGATTCCTGGAGAATTGCAGTCGTTTGCGTGCTTTCTTGTAAGTCTACTGTGAACAGAAAAGTAAAAGGTACCTAATAGAAACATGGAATCTTTGTCCCCATTTTCTAACACATGAATAATAAGAAAGATAACACTGAGAAGTATTCTATAATTAACAAACCACGGAATGTTAATAACCTTAATATTATTGAGTTCTCAACTGTTCTTAAATTGCGTGAAATGCTGCCTTTTTCGAAAAACTGTGAAATATTAAGACTTTTGAATGACGTCCCCAGGAATCCAACTTTCATGATTGGTGTCCCTATCTTTAAATTAATGAGATAAACAAGTGTATTATATTCGAGGTGCTTAATTAAAACCCGTTGTGGCATGGAATATCCTACTGCTTAACATTCAATGATGCTAATGTAATAACAGCTGATAAAAGGATACAAATAAATATCTTGCAGAGGTGGCGTGGAACGGCAGGTGGCAGTCGTACATCGAGCATTGAAATACATATCATTATTATGCCCTTTAAATTGGGTAACTATAAGACTATGACGAAATAGTGGTTTTGGGCCAGTAAATTTCTTACTCTTAGGACAAGCTTCCTAGTAGTCTATGTTCCAAGCTTAGTAACTTTTGAAATAGTATTCTGAGTGGGCGAGCGAGCAATTGTTCCACTCTTTGAAGGATTATAAGTAGGTAGGGTATACGGTTGTCGACCGACACACATAGTCCAAATTTTGCCCGTTGTGGTGCCGTGTGGATAGATTTAGACAGAAAGGTTAATAGAAGAAAGAAAAGGAGGCAAAACGGACTACTACTGGACTCAACACAAACAACAAACAACCATGCCTACAGCGGGATTTGAACCTGTGGCTGATTGATGTAAACGATGCGGAACTTAACGCTTACGACCACCAAGCCGACAAGATTATAAGTAATATAACTTTTAAATGACTAATGACCTTACCGATTTGTTGGAGCGACTCTACGTCCAAGTGCCTGGATTATTCCAGGCCAGCAAATACATGCCAATCCTTGTAGGACATCACTTCCAAATACAAATCTCCAAAGTTTTGTGCCAGAAGCTTTAAAATGTTGAAAAGATTTGGGCTTTGTCAATCAATAAAGGCAACTAACGGTAATTTTCCTGATTTCCTGATCTATCTGCGATATCAAAATATGAAAGTGGTAATGAAAAAACAAAAATTGTACTTGGTGTATTAGGCTTTTAGTTTTGTGCACAAAATATATGAAGCTTCCGATATTTTTGTATTATAATATTAAGCGAATTATGAAAAGTTCTATATTTTTAGGAAGTGACATATACAAATACATTGAAATATGTAAACACAATCTAATAATAATTTTAACATGATACTCTTGCATAAGTTAGACTATTAGCTGCTCCGAATTTCAAAAATCGCAAATTCTGTTCACATTTTTCATTACACATCCATTTTGCGAATTTTGAGCTTTCAGTGATACGGAATACAACATGATTTGTGTGTATATTTTTGGTCTCTGAACGCAAAGTCACAGTTGCATGTACTGAGCGAAAGCCATAACATAACACGTCCTACCGCGACAAACGTAGGGCGGCTTTCAGTTTAATGAAGGCAGGGCCATCAACTGAATCTTTGCCGGAACGTTGAAGTGAACGAGATGCACGGGATATTTATCGAAGAGAAGTGGAGGCCCTTGTGCGCGAACGCTGAATGGCAAGGCTGCGACAAATTTATTACGTGCTAGGATGCCAGAAAAGAATGTAATATAATTTCGTTCATGGGAATTAGATTGTCTTGCCATGGCCACGGGGTGTACAAAATTGCTTATAATCTTATACACACCACTGATGCATTCAGCGATCGATATATTAATATTATTGCTGAATAACAATCAAATAAACCTGTCAAACCCATCAAAGCCGTTAACCGATACCTGACTACTTTAGATTGAGAATGCGAAGATTTCAAGAGACGCCAGGACAAATTGAAGAAGTGGTCCCCAAGACCAAGTATAATCATTGCATTTCTACACATGATTGGTCTTGATTAAAAGCTTCAACTCATTTACCAAAGAAATACACAATAGAACAAAGAGGTGGCAATACAACGTTTCTACGGAAAACAAATCATTTATTAATAAAAATGTATTATAAAATAAATAAATTATAAAATAATAATTAATTCTGAGGTGATATCTTGATGCAATAGTCAATATTTGTCACTCTATTATAACTCTTAGTAATTCTTAAATTACAACACCGACAAACACTCAAATACTTATGATCCACCTGGCCAAATTTATTGATGTAGTTGTCCTATTTTAATCCTTTATTTATTATTTTGACAGGATCATTATATTTCGTGTGTTCGTTTTGGGTATCTACATAGGTAAAGTAAAACAAATATGATTAATCTATTCGTGACAGCCTGTCTAGACAGTTGTTAAACAGTAGTTGATAGTAAATTTTCCATTTGAGTTTGTTCCGTACCACTAAGTAGATAATACATAGAGCCTCGAAACGATTAAATAACAAAATCTGTTTATTTTCTGATCTTAATGATTGATTTAATGATAAAATGAAATTAACTTAATAAGTGTTTGGTAAACGAGGCCTTATATAGTAATCCCTGAGATCGACTGGTTCATACAGACAGACAAAAATGGCTACATCGAATCGTCTTTTGATGCTAATTAAAATATTTGTACTTTATCGCAAACAAAGTTTTGCCCAACTTTTAATATTCCTAAGTGCAATTCTTATTATGATAAGGTTCTGATACTTTCAAGTCTCATCAAAACACCTTTTAGGCTCAGGATATTGTGTTTGCATATAATAAACAAAACAGCTTAAGTTATCAAAAGACGCAAATGACACTGAAAGAACAAAGCAGAAAACAAATAATAGCAGTTATTGATAAAAAAAAATACTACAAAATTCGATAAACCGTTTATTAAAAATCAAATTTAAAAATAAATATTTTTAATTAAATTGTATTTTAGTAAGATTAGTCTTTGATTTAATTTATTCAATTATTAGGAATTTTTTTAATATAAACCCATAATTTAAAAAATTTTTGTTACCAACCGCGAACCACATATCTCATCAAAATTGTAAAGATAAAGTCACAAACTTTGGTTAGTATCTGTTGTTTAAGCTTTAAAGATAACGGTCACGACCACCACGCCACCCCGATACGAAGATTCTTTGCTATCTGTGCTCAGTTGGTGCAACACTGGTATTAGAGAATTCGTAGAAAGTTTTATTAATAAATTGAATCAATTGAAGACAAATTGATCGAATATCTTTTATACACCCGATGAACATAATTTGTATTTTGTGATTCATAAATAATACTCTGGAAATATATTTTATATTCTAAGCAACAAACAAAACAAACATTTTATTGAGCTTAGTATAGGTACCATTAAATTTTTTTTAAATTTGACAAATAATAATTATATATTTATTTTCAAAAAGACCGGACACACACAGAATATTTATTCCTATATAATGTAATTTAATGAACCCACTCTTCTGTTCGCTTCTGACATTCTTAGGGCTGTATACAAAGAGGACCAATAGGTTCTAGTCAGATTTAAAAAAAAAAGTGTACATTACTCTTAATGTTAAGAAACATTGTGCCTAATTCGAAACATATTTATATAAATGTATATATTAGAGCTTCGTACAATGCAGATGTATTGTAAATTAACATTATAAATGCTACTCTTACGACGTTCCAACATCCGTGTCCTGTAATTAAGGCGCGCGACTCCTTTCTTTTGTTGCCTTAGTGACTTTGTCAGCTAGAGAGCTTAGGTACCAAAGACGAAAGCTAACTAGCTTATATGTAGTACATATCCAACAGCCATTCATTTATAATAATCGATGTTTATACAGCTAATTCTTTACTTACTTATTATAAAGCACAATATCTGGCCTCCAAATGTGATCAGAAGGAACGTGTAACATATGAACACCTCCATATTCTTTGGGCTCCCATCGTAATTTGTAGTCATACCATGACTATAAAAACAGAGAAAAAATATTTGTTAGACTTCAAACTAAATAAAATTCAAAGCAGTATGTAAAACTCAGACTTTTAATGATCAGAACTTAGGTTGTTCATGTTTAGACCTATTTATAATGAAGTTTTTTTTAAGTGAAAGACGATATACGCTAAAGTAATTAGTTTAAGTATAAGTACTTCAATCTTTCATCGCGGAATGGATTACCATTTATGCAGTGTGACGGGCGTGGCCGGTGCTGATCTTTGAAGGTCGACTCCAACAAGATATTTTAATTGTTTATTTGTATTACTGTAAGTCAGTTGGTTTGAAGCAGAGAAAAACATGTCAAAATCCTTAACGCCCAAAAATAAATGGGTAATTGTTGCCTATTTAAGCTAAAATATGTGAGCATATATTAAAGAAGTAATTTTTATCGTGTCTACCACCAGATATTTAGCTTCTGGACACCTGGCTCAACATTTAGCGTCAGCAAGCAGCATATTGGCGTAACCACCGACTGTTTAAGTGTGCACATTTGCAGACTGAGTGGAAAAAAGTTGGTCCAGTTTGAAAAAATCCGAAAGAATTTAAGGAACAGTTAAACTATCCAAATGGTTTTAGAGCATGTCGATATAAGGTCACCTCCCAATATTGACTTTTCTAACAACACCTATATCGAGGTTGCGAAAGTGAAGTCGATATGAAAGTTTTTCGAACCTAACCTTTGGTAAGGTAAGACTACCTGGCAGTCTGGATGAAGTTCCAGGATATGTGCTATATTAAGTCTATCTTGAGTCTCTTTGTAAGCTTTAACTTTAAATATTTAAATTGTCTTTTAATACTTGCTCTTTCGCCGCTGCTTGCCAGGAATCCTTATTATTTCTCGTCATCAAATAGTTTTAAGTCTGCAGAAAAAAACTACTGAGCTATTCGAAAATTGTATACAATACCTTATAATAAAATTTTAACAATTTAACTTCACAACTTATATGAGTCTATTATTACGTAATTTGAGATTGGTTTTGTGAAATGCGCTACTAATTGAATCGTCATTCAGTTCTTTGATCTAAGTACTAGGCTTTATAAGGAAAACGATGAATAGACACAAAATAATGGGGCTGAATTTAATTTCATAAAAAAAAAACACATTTATCGCCTATAATAATCTCTTAAATCGTTATCTTTAATCATTAAGATCAATTCAGAATGGGAAAACGATGATGCCAATTCCCAGGGAAGTAAAATACATTGGAGAAATCCGATAGGAGAAACATGGGCGAAAAAGAATATGGAGCATGTTTGTAGCAATTGTCCGACTCGAATTGAACAATTAAAGAGGGGAATTTGACAAAAAATGTATCACGATTAACTCGTAGATAGAAATGGCGGTACGAAGAAAGATTGGAGGAGCCTCCCCTGAACTATATGCAAATATACACCGTAGAGAGGTATTTAATCCTCAGTCAATTTTTAAACCAATGAAGTCTTCATTCTTAGATTTGTGGAAGTCAATTCTTACATCACTCAATAGAAATCATCGCAGTACATTGTTAGTCATAGTCTCTTTTGCATGGAACCAAGCTAAATAAATGCAATTTCAACATGATAAAACTGAAAAAGAATATGATATGGAATGGTTAGTTGTTAATTTTGTCAATTTTGCCTTCTTGATGGTCGTAAGCGTTGAGTCTTTGCATCGCCTTCGGTCGACAACCGTATAACCTAACCTACCTACTGAATTTTGTCAATTTATCTCTAATTTACTTAACTCTATTAAATCTTACTCATTTACATACGGAAACACAACGGTAGTTTCCACTATCAGAAAGTCTGAACTAGATATTTGAGCAAGTCAGAAGCGCACATTTTGCTTCGGTCACAAATATAGTTGTTAATTAGATCTGAAGCTTCACGTTTGCATAAAAAACGCTTTATGCATTGAACCTTTTTTTCCGGACTAAGGTGGGGCAGTGTTTAAAAAAATTATTAATTGAATATTATTGGCTTGCATGTACATATATATGTAAGTGCATAAACTGATTCGCCTTGGATTCCAATTGCTTGAGTTGGGACAATTAGAACAACAACCTCGTTAAAAATGTTAAAATCGTTAGCAAAATGCAACGCAAAGTTCGTCGCAGCAACAATCGCACACGCGAACACAACCTAAAGTCACGGCGCTGTATCTCTATAATCGTTATATTCGTTCATACCGTTTCCGCTGTTATTTGCTTCATTCGCCAAAAGGTTTCGCTATGCTCATTTTCATTCGCCTTTTTCTACAACATCGCTCATCTTATTGCATTTTTCGCAACTTCTTAAACGGCCAGTGCGTTGCTCGCAATCGTCGCTTCACTGCCTTGATTAGTTTGTCTCGAATTCGTTCTTCGTTGGCTTGTGTAAAAGCTGCAACTGCGATCGCTGCCGTTGTAGTTCATATTCACATAAACGCGATCTTATTTTCTCCGTCATTGGCACGTCAAGCAGAAGTTAAGCTTCGCGCCAAATTTTCTTCGTTCTATTTCGTTACAGATCTTTAAACATGTCTCACTTATTGGAAGACTACCGAAGCCAGCGTACAAATATCAAAAGGAACATTTCAAGCATTAAAACTTTGGTCGATGGGAAATCTGGATAATAATAACAAGTAAGCATGATGAATAAATACAGTGATTACAAGCTTATTTCGACAAGTGTCTACCAAAAATTTTTATTAATTATTTTTCAAAAATTCCAAGGACCCATGGCAGGTACATATAGTGAGTAAAAGCTCATTTCGCACAGTGCCTAGCAATAATTTTAATTGCCCGCCATAAAATAATTACGTAATATTTTTTTTAAATTCCAAAGACCCATTGCAGGTAAATTTATTAACCACCAAAATGAATATATATCCTTAATAAACTGTGTTTTTTCCACCTGCTAGGTAGGGTTATGTAAGAAAGTATCTCTATTTATGGCAAAGGGTTATTTCGCACAGTTACATTTTGGACACCTGAGGTTGATTATTTTCGGTATAAATAGACCAATCCTTCATAGTCAGTTTAGTTTTTTCCTGCATTTCGGGCGCAACAAGCCAACAAGGATTATGGGCAAAAGGACTACCATTGATCATCGGAAAATCATCCTGGAACACTTAAATTTCGGATATCCACTTGGACAAGGATGTGGAGTTCTGGAATTATGTGTGGCGACAATCCAATACTGAGCTGGATCCCAAACACTTAAAGGAAACAGTTAAGCACGGCGGAGGAAGTATCATGGTATGGGCATGTATCCCAGCAGCCGATGTTGGAAATTTGATGTTCATTGAAACAACAATTGACAAGAATGTGTACTTCAATATACTAAAGAAAAATTTACTTAAAATGAATTATATCCAGCAAACAAGATCTCAAAAATGTTCTGCTGGAGGAGTGGAGCAAGATCAGCCCAGAAACTACCCGGATGCTGGTATCTTTTTTATGAAAAATAGGTTAAGCGAAGTTGTTAAGTCTAAAGGATATCATACATCCTTATTTAAGTTTTTATACGCCAAATATGTAACTTTTTTTAAGACTGCCCGAACTAAGCTTGCAAATGTATTTTGGATATGTTTTCAGTTTTTGATTAATTTTAATTAATGTTTTAATAACAACTACAGATCCTTTTTCAAATGTGATATAACATTAAACAAATTGACATTTAAACATTTTGCGTTTTTTTCCTTTTTTAAACTTTATAGTAATTTTTGCTAGACACTGCCCGAAATAAGCTTGTAATCACTGTAGCTCAAGCTATGTTAATTTTTGTGGGTCTATAGAAACGGTAATAATCAAATGGTAGTAATACCTTTTAAGCTTAGAAAATTTGTGGGAGCTGGAAATTTGCAATTTGTTAAGCAATCTTATTAGATTATCATTTGATAGCTCTATCTTATTTTTTTAGTTTCTACATTTCAAAATTGGTAACTCTAAATCTCAACTAATGGTATATATAAGCTTTCGCCATTCAATCTTACTGACTATTAATCGAACGAACTTTTCACAAAACACAAATGTATCCTGATAAAAAGATAGAAAAGTGTGCACCCTCATGACAAAATCGCCACTGACATCTACTAGATGTAGATTAGTTATGCTTAGTACTACTTTTTTTGTTTATTTTTATAAATAATTATAATATATTTCTTAAATGTGATTCTACAAACAATTTTATCAAATGTATTTTTTATGATAATTTCCATCAGATTTATACCAGGTTAAAGGTTTTATATTCACTAATGAAAGAATATCAAAGAATATAAAGGTTTTAAAATCATGTTGTTACCTGTTCAACCCATAAATTAGTTGTCATGATCTGGTTTTTAAGATTCTAGAATTTAAGAGAAAATGCTATGTTAGAAGGCAAAGTAAATTATGTAAAGAACATTAGTGTATTAGATTATGGAAATGGTTTATATATCCTGCAGGCGAATGCATATACATTTTTTTTTATAAATTAAAAATTAAGATCGTTGCAGTCGGAATTATTTTTGTGTGCAATTAATACATTAGCAGCTAAAAACATAAGTTGGTCTTAGGTCTACCGATTGTATAATAAGTACTAGTTTTCATGTTATATACGTTACTCGAAAATATGACTAAGGTGTTCGCACTTTGTACGAAATCGATGTATATTTATGTATATAATATGGCGTACATGTATATGACTACCCCAATCCCATATCCTGATCATCCCAACTTATATTCGCCCCGAATACGCCTTCGTCTTGTATATATTCGTATGAGATCCAAACACTATTGCTCTGAATAAAGCATTGTTTCCTTACAGTGGCTTTTGTGTGCTTTGCTTCCAGCTTAAGCCTATACATCTCAATCAATTTCTCCTTCCAATCTTCTTCCACTAACCTTAATGCCCTATCAGGTACTTCTGCGTTTAAAACGTAGTAAATAAAATCGATTAGCCAATGAACTTGTAGTTTTTGCGATTCGTTGAAAGCGATTCTTTTCCGTCAATAACAGCCTTGACATCTCCACATGACAAATGAAACTTGCTCGCTCAAGCTTGCAGAAAAGTCGAGCTTTCCTAATTGCCACCAACGAACTAGATTCTTATCGCCTGGAGTTCACTAATATGTTTCTGCAGTCATTCCACCTCGGTGTTTAACCTTCTTGCTGAACACAATTGTTGCATTCTCTTTAACGTCAACGTTTTTCACTTCAACTTTTATAAAGTGGATAATCATCTCTGATCAATATCACATTTCACACAGTGTCATGATATGTGAACAGAGTCTTTCCACCTTTCCTATTTCTTGATGAAGTGTGAAATAGAAGTGTGTCCCTCTGCACCGTAAGTCCTTGTAACACATATTTGAATTTGAATTTTTTTCATATTAGAATTTGTTTATGATTAATTCAGATTCTCGCTACTTATACTGCATCGAATGATCCACTAAACTCTCTAGCATCTTGCTGTTCCCCAAATTGCGAAGTAAAATTAAAGTGTAATTCTCGCCCGACATGCGGTAGAAATTCGGGATCTCGATAAACATCGAGAGAAAAGTTTTTAATATCTCATTATCGGTTGAACTTCCTTGTGCGTAAATATCTTTTTGTTTTATTCAGAGCTTTCTCACGGAGCAATAAAGCTCCCAAATTACAAAATTGGTGTAAAATTTTTCTAATTTCCAGATAATTATATTTAATATATAATGAAATGTGCAAATGGAAGTATGTTAAAAATTGTTGTGGATTTTTTGTTAGTACTTTATCCCAACCCATTGGACTAAAATTTTGACTTATTATTTAAAGTAAGCAATGCAATGTACGGCGCTCAAGGCTTGTACTCCTACATCTTAATTCAGATTTGTAATTCGAAATAATATCACTTCTCGCTTAGCATCGTTTATCACTCGCATTCTGCCGTCAGGAACCAAAATTGACTGATGTCTCTCTTAATTTTATTATATTTTTTGAATAGTGACTATAAATAGAGCTATTATTACTCCAAAATATCAGCCTAAGTCCACATAATCAAAATTTAAGTGGTACATATCATATGCCCGCACATAAAGATCTGCATGTCCTTTAGTTTCCCTCTTTCAGTAACGAAGGCAATGTGGAAGCCTGGAACCTGGAATGCCAAGAATGTTCTCCAAGGCTTAGCTCTTGTGAAATCGCCCTTTAATAGGATACGACACATGTGAGCATCACTGAGATATCGCGGGTATCGTCGAACGCTGAACAGCCTTCCCCCGGGGAGGTTCGCTGCGAATAATGCGAGATTCCTCGTAAATTAGCATGCCTTGACAAACAGCGGGTTCGATAACGTTAATCGTGTTGCCCCCATTTAAAAGCATAGCCTCCCACGGCCCGAATATCCCCGCGCCACTTACCTGCCTTCATCATACATATCACTCAAGGCTAAGGTGTCAGTCGAACCGTGCCAAGAGTGAGCTTGGCTAGTTACCATGCTAAAAACTATCTCAGTCTCTAACGGTGTATGCGGATCTCAGCGAATGCTATGAGGCAAGGCGGACAGCGCCTAAAAAAGTGTGAGGAGTTCATGCTCCAGAGAGGCCTTGAAGGAGTCCAAAGAGCCGAGAGAGGATGCTACCGGCTTCCAAAAGATCCAGCAGTATTTTAACGCCACCGGTTGCCACTACTAAAAGGATGTGCGAGGAGAGCAAACGCGTTGCTCGCAGTTCAGCGGCAGCAAGGGTACCAGCAGAAAATGTAACAGAAGTCCTGGATCTACGCCCGATCACATCACGTGCAACTGCCACGAAGCCCAGCTCACAACATCCACGGAACCTCAATCGACATATGCAGATATGGCGAAAAAATAAAGGTGGTCGTGTTATCTGTGGAATTCCCCCAGGTTATGCTTAGTCAGGGAGAATTGTCTATGTTGGAGGAGGCCTTCATACACGAAGTGATAGGACACCGCGATCTGATTTGCCGGCATTCAATTCCAGGTTGGTTTCCTCGTTATTGAATGGTCCGATGCGGGCTCAGTCCATAGTGGTGCGGCCAGTTGTAACGTGTATTTTGCAGGAGATCGAGCCCGCCAACCGCCAAAAATTTAGAGACTGGTCAAGTACTTTAAAAAAGGAATATGTCGGTGATCATCAGATGCGATGTCAATCCGCACCACACAATATGGGCAGCACCGACTTCAACATTAATGGTGAGTGCGTCATAGATTTTATATGTAAATCAGTAGGCCGTCAATATAGTCAATGTATTGACCGTCGGCTGACGACAGATCATGCCCAATACAGTCACCAGTTTTCCTCTAAATGCGTCAGGATACTTCTCTCCCGTATTAGGACAGCACTACAAAGCAGCCTAGTCCTCGGACATATACCGAGCGCATGGAGTAAAGCTAGGGTGGTCTTCATCCTTAAGGCATGGATGACAGACATCATGTTTACTGAAAACGTTGGAAGAGCTAGTGGACTACATAATTGAAAGCACCTTTCTAAAACAAATCCGATGCAGAATGCATACAGAACATGCATGTCGACGACACATGATACGATCAAGGGTACTCTCTCGAAGAGAAGCCTGGACTCCACCACCTTGCACTGCTGCGGTCCAGACTAGCCACGGTATCAGCGCATGACAGCACTGTAACAGTGATAACCGCCGAAGGCTGCCGTGTTCCATAGAATACGGGCAACAAGCAGCAGGCAAAGCTAGGTAGTTGTAGATATGGTAAGACGTGTCGGCTGTGCTAATTATCGTTGTATTTTAATCAGTCAAAAAAATAAACAAACAGCATGATCGTTTTAGCGTATGGGAATCGTTCAAAAAAGCACGACTTAATTTAAATTTAAGTTTTTCGATTTCATGTGGCAAGTATGGATGACTTGTGATTTTTGTGGCTGATGCTTCGCTAAGTTACTTGACTAAATCAATGCACGTGCTAATGAACTTTACATATATACATATATATATATATATATATATATATATATATATGTAAAGTTTGTTTATTTGTAGTGAGCCAGTGGAGAAGGTCAAGCGCATGCAGCTCTGAAAGCATTTGGAAAAATACTAACAGCTACGGTCGATCGCATGATTCTTCTTAAATTGAGAAGTCAATAGGATACTGTATATTTCTTGGGTCTGCTACCAGCATATGGGCCTACCCAAAAATATCAAAGTACAAATAGCTTGCTTACCTTTTGAATTTTCACAGATTTCCTTGATTACTTTGAATCTGGAAAATATTTCCAGTAATATGCAAATTTAGTTATAAGCTTTACTGTGTTCTTGTATTTCGAGCTTTCGTCGTCTTGCTGATATTTATTTATCTGTATAAACCGAACGATACACAGTTGAAACTGTGCTGAACTGTCTTTTTTTCTGATTAAGCCCTAGTTATTACCGCTTTTAACGACATATTCATAGTATATGGAAAACATCTGCGTATTTTCCTGTTTTCGAGAGTAATTGGTTGTAGCAAGGATATACAAATGCTTACACAGCACAATCAAATCTCTATCGATCGTCTCATCTGTCAGTGCCTTATCGGAATATTAATATTTATTCAAGGTTAATCCATTTTTGTACCGATCGAAATGTAAATTCCACTTTTGCATTCCATTACCAACCTGATTCTCACGAAAAAATGCATTAGTGGAAGATGGAGATTTACAAAGCCGTAAATAAGGTAGCTGCTAAGATCTCTATTTAGATTTCTATAAACAATATCGTTAAATTATCTCTGACAAGGGAAATATAAGCTCTAAATTCGAGTTCACATCTCCTTTTTCTAATTATTGAAGTCGAGAAAACATTTGACGTCGATTGCATAAGAGAATAGTAATGCAGTAGGCTGGCTCCAAGACTTGATGCTTTTTAGAAAAGTTAAATAAGCACTATGCCAGCTTATGGACAACCGGCGGGTTTCTTGCTGTTGTTGTAGCTATACGCGAATTGTTGTTATTGCTTATTTTATTCCAATTTCGTCAAAGCATTGGAATTAGTTGAACAAGACTTTAGATGATCTATATATTTGTTCATAAGTTGGACTTAAAAAAACATTATTCTTTAAGCTCTTGCCTTTTTATAACACTATCCCATTGCACTTAATTTCACGCTCGACAAATTTACTGCTAGTGGTCCTACATTATTTCATTAATTTTCACTTAAGGCTTTTAGACGATACAATAAACATTTGGAAGTCGCGACTGCAACGGTCTTACCTCTTAAATAAAATACAATCTACAGATCGAATACTCACTACGTCAATAAGTTGCGAAAGTTTCAGCTTAATGCAAACTTTGAGGACATCTGTAGTATTAACAACTGGGCGGACTAGTTTGTTGTAGTTACTCAGAAGATCATCGTACAGTCGCTTAGCATCCGGATTGCCAGCAACTGCTCCATGTACCATCAAAGCCGATAGTATCCAAGCTTTTATGCTTTCTTGAGATGTTAACTTCATTGCAGGCGCTCATAAAATGGGCTTCAGATTTCTTTGTATATATTTTTTTTCACCTATAAAATATAAAAAGTTTAATATTTTGTTATGAGAATCACAAAGCACATAGAAACAAGAACATTAACAATTATACCGTATATATACAGTATATATGAGATGATTACTTGCTGAGTTGCTGCCCGATCTTAACTATCTCTCAACCAGTAATGGGTTTAAACTTAAAGCTATTCCAAAGTAGTAAAATAAACTGAGATAGTTTTTTATAACAGCTTTTTAAGTTTTAATATGAGTGATCAAATCGGGTGCGGCGATTACGGAGTGCTTTAATATAGGTTACTGAAGGTACAAGCTAAAAGCTAGAGCCTTGAAACTTTGAACATATTTGCCCCTGTCTGAAAAGTGTTCAAATTGGGGAGATATGTCCACTAGTAGAATCAATATTCGCTAACTGATAATGGCACACAAATAGCAGCTTATGAGATAGGTTTGGCGCAGCCATTTGATTCAAATGTATTGTAAAAATCGTTTACTGAAACAATGTAACTCTCAGGTATAATTGTGCACAAAATTACTAAAATATTAAACAATAAAAAAAATAATAAACCTAACCACTTCAATGATAAGGCATTTTCAAACTAGGTGTATGCTCATTTTTGCCTAGATCCTTAACTAATAATTGAAATCGGAATCGGAAAATGAATCGCACATGTAAAGGTTGCAAATCAAAGTCGGCATTGAAATCTAAACCTGAAATCAAAATTTGTTCAAACTCAAATACCGGAACTGACCGAAAAGCTCATATTGGAACCAAAACATCCTAGCTGTACATAATTATAGGCAAGGTGCTTAGCGGGCTTACGAGCATTTATATCCCAATTCGAAGTTTGTATCTATTGTAGTCTTTCATACAGGCCTAGAAACAGAATGACCAGAAAATATATTACCAGGCTCGATTGACTCGGCTAGTGATGCTAATCACTAATACACCCAAATGGAATTTTCTCACTTATTTTTCTAAACTTTTTTTATTGTACCATTACATATCAGTACCGCCAAAGCACTATCAAGGTACGAATATTTAAAATGTTAATACTTTTCGTATCAGAATCAGAATTGGAGTCTAAATTGTCATCGTTGCCTTTGTTTGCTGAATTGATTTATACCAATAAACATATAAAATTACATATATTTTCTGCTTAGTGGTTATACACAAATTAGTCAATAAGCCAAAATATTGAGTATTAAATTTCTTTATTATACTCATCAAATATTTATATTGATTATTTATTGACGACAGAATGCAGAAGAAATGAGAATATAATATTTATAGTGCTTTGAGTCTTTTAAGCAAACATAATGTTGATAAATATTTGGGTAAAATGATGACCATAAAAATATAGATATATAAATATTATTTTATGAACATATTAAGTTTTCAATTTTTTTAAAATAAAATTCAATTAAATACGGTTTTTGCGTATATAGCGAAAACTTAATTTGAACTCACTGTGAGTACCACACGAAAGAAAGGGGTACCTGGTGTTCGATGTAAACCTTCAGATGATGAGTGTTTGGAACATCACCGCAAATGCTATTAGTTTCATTAGTGTTACGAAAATTAACATAGCAAATAGGAATGAGTATAAAAAGGATATATGTCGAAACCGCGAAACACACAATTTCTTGCAGTGTAGTTAGATATGCAACTTACGGAGTATGTATGCGGGAAAGTTATTCATGCGTGGCATAGGTGCAGTTTTTATACTATTATTAAGTATGTAAATTAAGCTTGAATAATTAAAGCGATAAAAACACTCGGTCTTTTTTTGGAATAATAGTGTCGCATATTTTTCGTTTTATTTCCATATTGCAAACAACGTTCAGCAAAAAACACAGCCAATATGTAATTTCAAAATGAAGTTGTGTACCTAACCATATTTTACATAAGGTTTTTATTGATAGTCTCACAAACCACCCAGTTAGTTTAAGTCAAGAGTAGTGCAATAGCAATCACTACAAACGCCTTTCCTTGAAGGTGTTGAAACATCTGCAGTGCTTATGTTATATTGTTTAATTTTTTACAAATGCAAAATATGTAAAAATGAATAATGATGAGATGACTACTAAATAGGTTTGTTTATGCCTACTCATATGCATAGGTGTATAAAAGAAGCGAATTGTTTTGTACTTTTGCAGAAACATTCAAAGTTATATACAAAAATACTTACGTATAAACGTTAGGAAGTGTGTTTGTATATGTGAAAACGATTTCTGGACGAGTGTTATTACAGTTTTATATATTTTTCTAGCGGCATATGCAATTCATTTGCAATTAGTAACATAATAGGTTTAACTTTTTTTTTAGTTCCTTAACATTTAGTATGTCTACATTATTTTGTGTATATATGTGTACATCTTTTCAAAATTACACTCACACTTATCGTAGAAATTCGCAATGTGTAAAAATTAACTTCTTCAGCGTGAAAATTTCATTCTCATTTATTTCAAAATCTTATATAACTTGTAAAACACCATTCAACTTTATTGTAAACAAAATTAACCCGCCCTAAGCATATAAAACGCGTTGAGTAATCTTAGAGAACTATGTGACATAGATTATGAGAACTTACTTCGCTCTGCCAACTCATGTGTTGGCACAGATTTCTGCAATGGAGAGTCATGGAATGCAAAAAACAACCCCTAAAACAGCTGTTCAAAATTTAGTGATGGGAATTATAAATAAAAGTTACGAATCATACGTATAACTATACTTATTATACACTTATTATACTTATTTACATGAATTATTAATTTACAAAAAAACAAAAAAAAAAACCAGAAACATATGCATAGATACAATATAAATTCGAGATTTTTTGTCTTAGTCATTGCATAGGTGGTTGCTTTCGTCTGCCATTAAAAAATATGGTAAGTTTTGCGCATGCGGCCATTTGTGAAATGTATAATTGAACGTTTTGTAGCAAATATGATTTTTCCAATAGGCAACGACAAAAATTTAAATATTAACAAGATAGAACGTTGCAGTCGGACGTAACCGACAGCGGAATACTATTATACCTTAATTTGTGTACAGTTAATCGTTTATCGTTATCGGGGGCGGGAGTGGGCGTGGCCCAAAAAATTTTGGAGTTCGATCTTAGTAGTATACCTTCTAAGTTTGGTAACTGTAGCTCTTAAATTGCGGGAGATACAGGCATTTATCGATTTTTGTGGGCGGGAGTGGGCGTGGTCCAACATTTTTTTTCCACATTTATGAAGGGTGTTACTAGCAATATACCTTTAAAATTTAGTGACTTAAGTTTTCAGATTGCGTGAGATATAAGGGTTTATCGATTTACACCAACAGGTGTATCGGTTCAGGTAGGTGGAGTGGGCGTGGCCATCCAATTTTTTTACCGATCGTTGGAGTAGTCACCAGTAACATACCTGCAAAATGTTGCGACTCTAGCTTGCAAATTACGGCAGATATGCGCATTGTAAATTTCTAGGGACGAAGTTCCTGGGGGCGGCGGATGTGGGCGTGGTCCAAAAATTGGTATGCCAATCTTTGAAGGAGGTTACCAGCAAATTACCTTCCAAGTTTGGATACTCTATCTTTAAAATGTTCGGAGATATACGGTGTTATCGATTAATAATCGGAATTGTCGATTATAGGCGCAGGTGTGGGCGTGGCACCGCAAATTTGTTATCGGTTCTTAAAGGCGACTACCAGTAATATACCTACCAAATTTGACGTTCCCCACTCAAAAACTGCGGAAGATATAGCCATTTGAAAATTTTAGGGGCGGGGGTGAAGGGGGCGTCGGAGGTAGGCGTGGCATATGCCGATCTTTCAAGGACCTCGCCAACAACCTACCAACCAAATTTGGTGACTGTATTCATTAAATTGTAAGAGATATGGGGATTTATCGATTTGCTAAAATCGAATTTATCGATTTTCTAGCTCCCTAGTGGACGTAGGTCCAAACCCAAGACACTTTAACTTTTGAGGGTACTTTCCAGTATACATTCCAAGTTTCAAGTCTCTATCTCTAAGGGTGTCGGAGGAACGCGCGTTCATACAGACGGACAGACGGACAGACGGACAGACAGCATGACGGACATTGCACAAAACCAATATACTATTATTACCATTCTGGTATAATAGTATAAAAATAATATAATAAAAATTAAAAAAAAAACAAGAGAGAACATTGCAGTCGGACGTAACCGACAGCGAAATACTTTGATACCATAAGTTGTGTGCAGCCAAGAAATACTATCCAAGAGGTAGATGTAGCTCTTAAATTACGGAAGATATGAGCTTTTCGAGATTTTAGGGGCGGGAGTGGGAGTCGTTGAAAAAAAATGTTGGAGAATGTTTCTAATAATATTCCTTCATTCAAATTTTATGACATATAAAGCATAAAGCATATCGATCTCCGAGGGGCGTTACCAAAAAAAAAATTTCAAAATTTCAAATTTTATCGTAATAAATTATGATATCGTTCATTTTAGATTTCTAGGGTCGAAGTTCCTGGGGGCGGCGGATATGGGCATTGTCCAAAAAATGATATGTCGATCCTTGGCGGAGGTTTCCAACAATTTACCTTCAAAGTTTGGTCCCTCTATCTTTTAAAGTCGGCATTGGCGACTATGGGCGCTGGTGTGGGCCTAGCCACGCAAATTTGTTATCAGTTCTGAAAGGCGACTACCAGTAACATACCTATCAAATTTGATTTTCCCAACTCAAATACTGCGGCACATACATATGTATATCCATTTAAAACTTTTAGGGGCGGTTCTACCTCCCTAGTGTACGTAGGACTCCAATCTTAACACTTTATCTATTGGGAGCACTTTCAAGTAGATGTTCCAAGTGTCAAGTCTCTATATGTAAGTGTCGAGAAGAGTTGCGTTCATCCAGAAGGACAGACAGATGGACGGACAGACCGACAGACAACATGACAGCACACAACCAGTATACTATGATACCTTCGGTATCAAATAATAAAAAATATGAAATAACTAAATTAAATAGCTTTTAAATGGTCAAAGTTTGATGAAAATATTTAGAAAAGAAAAAAAAACAGACAAATGAGTGAAGTGTGAGAATCGGAAAACATCTTTATTCTTGCTCCACACATTCTATATTTTTGTGATCAGGTTTCTCGTACTATTTTTTTTAGTCGATACATCCGATTCGGTCGCAACAACACTTATTAGCAAAGGTGGTAGATGCAAAGACCAAAGTCGATTTTGTGAGAGTAATAGGGAATGGGTGTCGTTTATAAGGGTGTTGGAGTGAATGTTTCTAAACTGAGAGCTCAGAATTTTTTTAATGTTTAATAAAAGTATTATTATTATTTGTTTAGTATCACTAGGTAAGGAAATACAATTCTTAGTGCTAATATGAAACTGCCTATTAGATTATGACAGTGTTCCTTAAATATAAATTTTGATTCAAAGATTAAGCCGAATATCTTTAAACAGATTACTTAAACCATTTTACAACTATTATATCTAAATAATGTTTAAAGCAATTTCTGTTTTGGTTATATGTAGAAGTATAGAAATTTGTAATTTCAAATGTTTCAGAAAACGTTTTTCACTCTTCTTATTAAATAAGATAAAGGGTTTGACGAGGTTGTAAAGCCTGGAACCATCACCACAAAGCTCGAGTCGCCATAATACAGTATGCGATAAAACGTCCTTAAAAATAAGTTGTTTTGTTTTTCGGCCACGCCCAAAAATTCACTGCAAGACGAATTTAGAGTCCACCCTATATACTACACTATATACCTCTGTTATCAAATATTATTACTTATTGGTAATAATTTCGCAGTCGGTTAGGCCAAAATGCAATGTTTTCGCTTGATTTGTTTGATTTTGATATGCGTGTACATCAAAAGTCTTGAACGTTGGAATCTGCAAAAATTATTATTTTGCCTTTGTTTTTATTTTATTTGTAATTAAGAAAAAACAACATGAACTGAAATACAAATTTGATTACAGTTTTGAAAAATACTTTAGTTAAATGTATTGTATAACATTGACCAGGAGCTCAGTAATAATCTGTCTCAAGTTACATCTTTAGCGTACCAAATCTTCGGGATTAAACATACCCTAAAAAATAAAATACAAAATTTACCATTGGGAAGCAAGTACAAGACAAGCAAAAATTAAACTTACACGTGCACGTCTTAAGATGGAGTCCTTACTGGCATCGTATGGATGGTCCTTTGATGGAATTTCAAGAACAGCTGGTACTGGTGAAGTGTGTGCATCAATTACATGACGAATGAGCTCAGCGTATGTTTGATTTATCAAAATAATATCGATATCATCACGTTTTAAAAAACGCTTAAAGCAATCTTCAATTTCGCTGACAGCAGTATCTATATGGTAAAAGTTACTTTCGTTAGTATTCTTTTTGTAAACAAACGCTTTATTCCGATACGAAGCCGTGTGAAGGTGCCGCAGATTTTTTCGAGACGCATGTTGGCATATGAAATTTGGGAAATGTTTTTTATAGTCCCTTTCTCAGATATGTATGTACAAATATGCATTTTACAAACTTATCAAAGCGACGTAACAAAGCTTGTGTTTATAAATAAAAAATTAATTATATCCATTACAAATTACTTACTTTTGTCAACAACCATAAAATTTGGATGACGATTTTTGTTTATTTCACCAACTCCACCCAGAAGAAAACCGACACAAGTGTCCTAAAATAAAAATAATAAAAAACATTCATAATTAGAACTAATAGGTATTAAGCAGCATTGCCAGAGCCAAGTGTTTAAATATATATAATTTTATTTTATTATTATTATTTTTCATATAGCTATGGACATATAAATAGAATAACTGAGATTCACAGATAAAAGTTTGAATTTCGTATATTAATATAGTAAGGAATCAAGGGATCATCAATTTCGTTCTATATAGTTATTTCGTTAAAACAAATAAAATAATTTAACAGTCTTTAAGTTTTAGAAAACTTTTAACAAAATTTCGAAAAGAAAAAATGTAAAAAATAAACTGTTCACATTAGTAGCTCATTTTCCAAGAATGTGTTAATTTCGCATAAGAGACAAATTTGGATTAAAAATTCACTCATATTTAGTAATGTTTTTTAGTCTGATTTTTTAATAGCTGTTTTACATTTTAGATATTTTTTTATTTAAGGAGAATTTCAACTTCCACCCCCAAAAGATATAGATTTTAATATCATCCCAAAATTATTTGATTGGATCCAAAACGTGAATTTTATATTATATATTATATATTATATATTATATATTATATATTATATATTATATATTATATATTATATATTATATATTATATATTATATATTATATATTATATATTATATATTATATATTATACATTATATATTATATATTATATAAGCAAGAAATGTAATTGCCTGCTATTAACTCATTATTCATTAGTTTTCAAAAATTCCAAAGACTGATGGAGGTATATATATTAACCACCGAAATGAATATATGACCCTTATAAACTAGGTTGCGTTATGTAAAAAAGTACAGTTAGGTTTTGGACACATGGGTGCCATAAAACCCGGATTTATTTCGTCAGTCTGAATATTTTCGGCATAAATAGACCAATACTCCGAAGTCAGTTTAGTTTTTTCCTGCATTTCGGGTGCAACAAGCCAACAAGGACAATGGGCAAACGGACTACTATTGATCAACGGAAAATCATCCTGAAACACTTAAAAATCGGATATTCATATCGCCAAATAGCTAAAATGATCAATCAAAACACCTCATTCTACATCATTTGGAGTTTCGTCCACAAAAATTGGATGGAGTTCGGAATGGCACCAAACAATATTTTCACCGAAGAGGACGAGCCGATGATCACCAAGAAAATAAGGGAAAATCTTAAGCTATCGGTTCCAAAAACTGACTCAACATGTACTCCAGGTTTTGCGCAACTATGACTTGTAGGCCCGATAACCAAGGAAAAAGCAATTTATAAACGCAAAAAAAAAGAGGGTATAGCATGACGTTCGCCGAAATCCAATTGGGCAAGGATTCGGAGTTCTGGAATACAGTCATATTTTAATATGAGTACAAATTTAATATTTTTTGCCCGGACGGACGGAATTATGTGGCGATAGTCCAATTCTGAGCTGAATCCCAAACAAAGGCAACAGTCAAGCATGGCGGAGAAAGTTTCATGGTATGGGTATCTATCTTGGCAGCCAGTGTCGGATTATTTTGATTATTGAAACAACAATTGACAAGAATGTGTACTTTGATATACTAAAGGAAAATGTACTACAAAGTGACGAAAAGCTGGGAATCCGACGTACTTTCCGGATCTACCAAGACAACGATCCCAAGCATAAGTCCGGAGTAGTCCTGTCCTGGCTTATCTGGAACTGTCCCCACATCATAATTCCACCGGCCCAGTCTTCAGATTTTAATAGAAACTAAAGTTTTTTCAAATGTGATATAACATTAAACAAATTGGCATTTAAACATTTTGAATTTGTTTCCTTGTTTAAACTGCTCCAAACTGGCTTTGAGGCACTGAATATAAAGTATATGCATTCTTGATAAGTATTACTAGCCGAGTCGATAAAGCCATTCGTCAATTACGATTATTTTGATTGAACTTCGTGTACACAATAGTATACAATTAGTTAAATTATGAGTTATTGTCTGAAATCTTTTATTTTGTTTTAAGTAATCCAAACCAAACTCATCAGTGTTATGTTATTGTGTTCCTATTAATTCGTATATCCTTCATATAATAAGAACAATGAAATGAATTTTAAGCTCGCAATTATTGCAAATACATAGAATGCTATTTAAGCTTGGGAATGCCTTTTTAAGCATAAAACTTATTTTAACTTCAGGCATACATATACATACTATGTACGTAAATACATACAGACAAATGTGTACACATTCATAACTAAATACATCAGTTTCAAGCAAATAAATTGTGGAGCACCAAAAATATAGATTTTGCTTACCTCATCGCCTATGACTGATATTAATTTGCCTTTTATTGCCGAATGTAAAGCCATTGTTTTCAACGTTTATTAAATCTTTTGAAGTTGCAAATGTTTTAACCACAGACTCAGTGAAACTGTCAGCTGACTAGTGTCACGCGATGATAACACAAAAACCCTAAAAAAAGGCTGAACCAATTAAAAACCTATGGTCACCCTTATATCATGGTTATATCATTGGAAGGTACGTTGGTCATATTTATTGCACCGCATTTATTCTAAAAGCATTGTAGAAATAAAATTGTAGAAAGTTACTATTATTGGTTTTAAGTAATATTAGTTTTTCGAAAATATCCAAACTATTATGTAATAAAAAGTGGCATATTATAATCTCGTCAACGGATTTGGGCAGGCAGTATATAATTATATTTTGTATGAAAAACAATTATTTGGATATCAATCAAATAATAAGAATTGTAGGAATTAAATAGTAATCCATAATATTTATTTATTGATTAATTTTTGTAATATTTTTTATCACACTAATCCGGCTTGTCTTTGTGGAATATGAGTAGGTATTCTCTAAAATTATTTACGTAGAACGGAAATCAATCAAATCACTTTAGTTTGTGGAAACGAAAAATTAGTAATTCTCAATACAAAATAAAAAAAAAAAAATCAAAATGAGGCACATTCAGAGAAAATTTAACTCTTTCAAAATTAAATTGTAAAAATTTAAATTGTTTTTTGATGACTTAAGATCAAATGTATTTATTTTTACTGGAATATATTTAAATGACGATTCGTCTTCAGTACTGTACAAAAATTACACACAGCTAACATTTATGCTCTTAATTCATTCAGCTGCGTTGATGAGCCAAATAAATTGCATTTTTTCTCTATTCGGTCTTGTTAATTCTTCCCATTCTCTCTTAATCATAGTACTACTAATAATTCCTAGCACGATTCGTTTCGAGTACTCTATAATAATTACATCAGAGTCTATCATGTAATCAATTCAGAGTCCTCCATTTTCTTAATTAATAACTCAATGAACGTCAAACCTCATGAGTAACTTATTTGCATGCACGTGTGGTGGGACTTAACTAATCCATACTAATTATTTTATTGGTCTGGGTTTTTCCCTAATTCATGCAACAAATCAATTTACATTTGCTTTGCATTTGTAGTAGTGCATAATATCATATTCTATGTTATCAAAAATGTAAATAGAATAATTATGGCAATTAATTATTTTTAAATTTAATACAGCAACTGCTTGAGTTCATTAATGTACAACACAAAAATTACATTTGTTTTTCGTTTGCCTGCTGAGTCCAAATGGAGGCTGTGCAAATAGGCTATATTTCTTGCTTGCTAAAGACTTTTAGCCAAACAGCTATTTGGCTGCGAGGGTTATTAAGTTAATAATATATAAATTATAATTGAGTACCTAAGAATATGAAAAAAAAATGTATGTTTGTTTATTATTATTATTATTATTATTACTATTATTATTATAGTAAGTAGTACTATAAAAAAGTAGCTAGATATGAAGTTAATTTAGGTAATCGGACAGGTCGTATGGCGTATGGTCGCCACATGCGATAGTTTACCGAGTTTAAATGATATCGATAGTTCCCCAAAGTATCTATATTTGTTTCTTATCGATATTGCTGTCGGTAGACTCACATCTCTAGCAATTCGCACATGTTTGGTAAAATGTTCGGAGCTGGGGATATGCTTAAAGCGGTCGCGGAAACGAACAGGAATGACCGAAATGTTTACCTCAACGCGGTGGACCGTGTGCAAGAATCTGTAATAACCTAATTAACGATAGATATACATATCTTTTAATTATTCACGATAAACCCATATTTTACAGAACGCGGTGTCGCAAGCACAATCGATTAACTTCTTGCTTTCAAAATCTAAGACGCGATCAGTCGGACTGCGTTTTTTGATTGAATACCTCAACCAATGTCCAAAAAATGTTCTAGAAAAGAAAGCCAATATTTGGCTGACTATCATTATAAGAGCCTGCAATGCAAATGAAATCGACTTATACGGCGAACTTATCTACGAAGCTTTGGGTATGTTAAAAACCAGTGTTTGAATTTACTGCTCCGTAACGGCAAAACAGTGGGAATATTGTTTGGCTACTGACTACAGCTACGAACTTTAAATATCTTGAAATATGCAAAACTCAAGGAAAACTACAATAACAATTGAATTCAGGATACTTTGAGCTCTCTCGAAAAGAACATTCGTAATTGGTTTAAACTCCTTGTGAAAAATTGTTGATTGCGAACTAATCGAAAACATACGTTTTTAATTAATTATTTTTATTAAAATCCTTCAGATTATATTAAAAATGTATACTGGCGATAGCTGCCTACGGCCAAAAAAAAAATCTAATCAATAAACTCTTACAGAATGGCAACAACAAAGAATAAAAGAGCGAAGCAAATATGACATTGTAATAATAATTGGTTGTAATTCTTTTTCAGCTCTGCTTGTTTGTCAAATTCAAGTTTTACCTGAAATTGCAAAATGGTTCGGTGCTACCTATCTAGGAAAGCTTTACGAAAGCTTTGCCATTTTGGAAAAACAAATAGGCAAAGCCGCCTGCACTGTGGCTGCACTCAAGGCAACACAACAATGTTTGAAATACTACCCTGGATCTAGTAAATCTGGAAGGCCTTCAATTGAGCGCTACCTTTTAGCATTAGTGGACAGCAGTGATCCCGAAGTAGTTAATAAATGCGGTAATTGCTGGTTGCTATTACAACAAGTACGCGGGAGCAACGAGGGAAATTTTAACTCTAAGACCCAATGGCAAGATTACCAACTAGGCTTGTTGGGCAGTCTCAATGCTCTCTTAAGCGATGCGTTTCGTAATCATAAAAGTGATTATATTACGATGGATACAAGCAAAAAATTGGAATATTTTACGTTGGAATTACAAGGAGATCCAATTGAAAGGGTGGCTCGGGTTTCCAGACGCTTCTGCAATCTAATTGACTTCCTAAAGATTGCGTTAAGGTTAGAAATTTAGGGTGTGATTCAAAATACCATTGCATCAGAGACTACAATTATATAATTAACTTAACAAGACATTGGATAAGTATGACATATCCAACAATATGAGGATAATAAATAGTCTTGCATGGTCCGTCTGTCTGGTTGCATGCAAGTATAACTGTGGCCAGACCTGTATACTTGTTTCTCTGGGTGAATAGGTCTTCACACAGATAAGTGTTAGAATACAATTTCTGTTCAAATTAAATAAT
This sequence comes from Drosophila kambysellisi, assembly GCA_035042185.1. Lineage (NCBI taxonomy): Eukaryota > Metazoa > Arthropoda > Insecta > Diptera > Drosophilidae > Drosophila > Drosophila kambysellisi. The sequence goes on from JAWNLS010001026.1 coordinate 585,356, forward strand.
TTAATTGGCGCAAGCCTAATTGAACCTCACACCCCTCTTTTGTGTGAAGAATTCAAGCACATTTGTAAAAGTGTGTTTCTTGCAAATTAATGATCTTGTTTAGTAAGTAGTAAGCATTTACGTACGTATGTAAAATCCATAGCCATCAATTAAGATTGACTAAAAAAAATGAAGTGTGGCTAGAAATTAAATATGTCTCAGATTTTTGCATAATTATAATTAATAATTATATTAATATTTAGGTTTCGGTTCAGCACCGAAAATATAGTGGTTTTTTTAACACTCTCGATTTTAACAGCCAACCGTATCCATCAAACAAACTAGTGCGACCAACAAAAATTTTGGAATTTATTCAACATGGATTAGAATTGAGAGACAAAATTGATGTGAGCAATCAAAGTATGGATAATGTCTGTTTAAGAAACCTTCTGCCTACATTGCATACAAAACTTTTCGAATTACTGGAAGTACTGATTGATACGTAAGTTTATTTATTTAATGTCAACTAAAATCAGTCGACACAAAAAATGCAAAACATAATATATTAATATAACATAATTATATTAAATTTAAAAATAAATATTTATAAGATTTCTGGGGATACTTAAATGCAATATGGTCAAACATTTGTTGCATTAATTTGGGAAAACCCAGAACAACCTAATCAGACCAAACAAGATTGAACGTTGCAGTCGGTCGTAACCAACAGCGAAATACTATTATACCATAATTTGTGTGCAGTCAAGAAATACTGTCGAAGTTTGCCTTTTTAAATGGTAGCACTTTCTTGCATATATGTGAGCGTGGCTTTTAAAGACGGTGAGCAGAATTACATGGTGAGAGCAGACACAAAAAATTGTATAACCTACTTTCACTCTTAAATTCCGGAGATATGGGCTTTTCGAGACTTTAGGGGCGGGATTAGGCGTTGCCCAAAAAAATTATAGAGAAGTTTCCTAATAATCTTCCTACCCAGCTTGGTAACTAACTAACTTGAATTGCGGGGGATATGGGCACTTAAAATTAAAATTAATTAAAATTTTGAAGTTCGATCTTGATAATATACCTTCTAAGTTTGGTAACTGTAGCTCTTAAATTGCGGGAGATACAGGCATTTATCGATTTTTTTGTGGGCGGGAGTGGGCGTGGTCCAAAATTTGTTTTCCACATTTATGAAGGGTGTTACTAGCAATATACCTTTAAAATTTTGCGACTTCAGTTTTCAAATTGCGTGATATATATAGGCTTATCGATTTACACCAACAGGTGTATCGGTTTAGGTAGGTGGAGTGGGCGTGGCCATTTAATTTTTCTATTGATCTTTGGGGGAGTTGCCAGAAACATACCTGCAAAATTTTGCGACTCTAGCTTGCAAATTACGGCAGATATGCGCATTTTAAATTAATAGAGACGAAGTTCCTGGGGCGGCGGTTGTGGCGTGGTCCAAAAATTTATATGACAATCCTTGGAAGAGGTTACAAGCGAATTACCTTCCAAGTTTGGTTACTCTTAGATTTTCTTAGATATACGAAGTTATCGATTTACAATCGGAATTGTCGATTATATGCGCAGGTGTGGGAGTGGCACCACAAATTTATTATCGGTTCTTAAAGGCGACTAATATAGTAATATAGCTATCAAATTTGACGTTCCCTACTCAAAAACTGAGGAAGATATAGCCATTAGAAAATTTTAGGGGCGGGGGTGATGGAGTCGTCGGAGGTGGGCGTGGCATGGACCTCGCCAACAATATACAAACCAAAATTGGTGACTGTATCCATTAAATTGTGAGAGATATGTGGATTTATCGATTTGCTAAAATCGATTTTCGCGGTTTTCTAGCTCCCTAGTGGAAGTAGGACCAAACCCAATACACTTTAACTTTTGAGGTTACTTTCCAGTATACGTTCCAAGTTTCAAGTCTCTATCTCTAAGGGTGTCGGAGGAACGCGCGTTCATACAGACGGACAGCATGACGGACATTGAACAATTCCAATATACTATTATACCTCTTTGGTATAATAGTATACAAATATTTAGTAAGAATTAGTTAAGCCCCACCATCTGTTTATGCGAAAAAGTTATTCACGAGATAGTTAATTGAGTTTTTAATTATAATAAGGGAGGACTCTGAATTGACAACATAATATATTTTGTTGTAATCAATACAGAGTACTCTAAACGGTTCATGCTAGGAATAATAAGTCGTATAACGATTAGTAATAAATAGTAATCGATTAAGAGATAGTTGGAAGAAGTAACAAGACCGAATAGAGGAAACAAAACAATTTATTTGGCTCATCAACGCAGCTGAATCAATTTCACCATTTAATAATTAAATTACAAACATAACTCCTAGCACCTAAATAACCATAGCGGCTAAGCAAACGTGTTATTTATACGTTAACTAATTTAAATTTATTAAATACGATGTATATTTCTATACTCTGATACTAAAGGTAGTAGGAACCAGTCTAACTTTGCTCACAGATAGTTCTAATTCCTCTCTACTCGCAACTGCAACGTTCTGTTTTGCTTGTTTGAAAATAATACGCGACACACGACTCTGACCCTTAAGTTTGGATAATAGTCTTAATTTTTATCGGTTGTTATAAAGCCACAAAAATTTTCGTTTTTTGATTGCAATTTTTTTGAGAAGCTGGTCTGTGTAGGTTTTATTAGATAATTATTTTTAATTTAATAAGATTTAAATTTAAGTAGAAAGTATATAATATTTTCATTTGAATCTTTTGTTCAATGATATATATATATAAAATTTCCTTTGATTTGTATAATGTAATAATTTTTTATAAATATAACTTATTTTCTTTTTTTTATTTAGCTGTCACACTCACCTTAGGATGCATTTTAGACTGATAACAAGTATACTACTGGAGTCACTAAATAAGACAAAATGGTCATCAGCCGGATTTCAAATTGAGTTTTGGTATGTTGAAAACTAAAACTGTATGCTAATATATATGTAGGTCAGATAATATTTTTTTCCAATTCAGAAATTGCGAAAAATTTGTCTGCTTTTAAATTTTATTATACCTATTGTTCTTGGGTGCACATATTTTTGGTGATCTATGTTGTTGTTATGAAGTGTAGAGCAATTAATAATATACCCTCAACTCAACCAAAAAAAAAAGTATGTAAACCAATAAAAAAAACGTTGCAGTCGGACGTAACCGACAGCGGGAGATATGAGCTTTTCGAGATTTTTGTTCGGAAGTTGGCGTGTTTAAAAAATTTATAGAAAAGAGGGTGTTACCTGCAATATACCTTTTAAATTTGGTGACTTGTGCTTTCAAACTGCGTGAGATATATGGTCTTATCGATTTACATCAGCAGGTGTATCGGCTTAGGTATTTTTTATTGATTTCTTAGGGCAGTTAACAGTAACATACTTTCAAAATTTGGTGACTAGCTTAAAAATTAAGGAAGATATGCGTATTTTAGATTTCTAGTGTCGGTTGTGGGCGTGGTCCATTATATTCGATTCTTGGAGGAGGTTACAAGCAAGCTACCTTCCAAGTTTGGTGACTCGATCCTTAAAATTGTGGGATTTACCGATTTACACTTTCCGAAATATCGGCATTGTTGATTATGGGCAGATTTGTGGGGGCGGCAAAACATATTTGTTATCGGTTCTTAAATATAGTTACCAATTCCCAACTCAAAAACTGCGAAAGATATAGCCATTTAAAAGTTTTATCTATTCGGAGCACTTTCCAAGTTTCTGTAACGGTGTCGAAATAAGTTGCGTTCAGCCAGACGGACGGATAGAGACCGATATTACTCAAACCCAATATACTATACTATATATAAACATTTCCGGTTACGCAGGTGTTTATTAATTTTTAACTTTTGCCGCAATTGAGACAGAAAACATATATGTAAGGTGTATTGATCACAAAGGTTTTCAAAGGTTGAGCTACCCCTTTCCGCTTCAAAAAAAGTTTTTTCAGCGCTTTTCAGTTTGTATTACACTAGAATACGAGTATTTTCCTTGGTGCTTCACGTATTTCTATATAACAATACAAAACACAAATATATACTCTCCAATTGTCACATAAACAGCTGACTCCCAAACACTAAAAGTGAACAACTATGTGCCGTGCTTCGAATTTAAAAATTTGATGCAATTTACTATTGTCTGTTACTTATTATTTAATATTTTTTGTAGTAATTTGCGAATGAAGGTGCACAAAGTAACGATGTTGTGGATTTCTACACTTGGCGAAGGAAGTGGGTGCGATTTAATTGCAGATCGACTTGTCAGAACTATTTTGGAAGATATAATGATACGTCGAACAGATATATATTTAATGGTAAATATTCATATAATGTTTTTATTCGACTGTTTCATAAACTTTTAATTGCAGTCCGCAGCACAGTCCAAAAATGTACCTCAAAAAAAAGGGAAAAGAAGCCATTCTTTAATAACTGAGCCATCTATCCAAGGCGAACCTATAACAAATAAGGGCAGAGTGGCTCTTTGTACACAAGCTTTTCGGTGTCTGCAGGCAGTTCTAGCTTCAGTTGGTTATTTATTAAAGTCGACGCTTCTAAAGGTAATTTATATATAAGATACAAACCTTATTTAATAATAATTCCTGAAAATATAAACATCGTAAGTAGTATATTGAAATGCCAATTATCGACCTTATCTTCATTTAAAAAAGGATACAATTTTTCCGTTTTAAATTTCAAAACGTAAACAACCCAAATAAAACTAATTTAATCTTATATCAATAAATAATTAAATATTAGTACTTTAACGGCATGTCATACAAATGAAGATGTTATTCAATTGAAGGTTATGATGACAAGAACAAGTAAGAATGCTGCGTACGAGTGAGCCCGACTACGATATACCCTGCACCCATCTGTTAAATATATTCTAATATTGTTGGCAAATTTCCCCTTAAAAAGTTTTGCACCCAAATGTGAGCAGGGCCTTCAGTGTATTGTTTTCTTATGTCAGGCACATGGACTGCAGAATAAAAATAACTTAAACATACACATGTACGTACAGGTAGTCGTAGGTAACGGTACTCTGCAGAATACACACAAAAATATATTGAAGCTTGCGTCGAATATCGTCCTATCTCCAAAATGCTTGGGGTTACTGATAGAAATTAGATCTATATGATAATATATTTTCGCCCATAAATTGGGTGCTTCTTATCCGTTCTTGATGCAATTTGGGTAATTGATCAGTAATGTGCAGATGTGCTTAAAAACAGTCATACATTTTTTACCCATGTTTAATGGGTTCAATGTATTAAAATATATATGGACGTGACTTATGAAGAAAAATGACATTCACCACAGTTAAGCTCTGCCAAAGATTTACCGGAGTATGCTGAAATGAAAAATTTCAATGAAGAAAGGGGAAGTGTTTTGTCGATAATATTTGAAGCAAAGAATTAAACAATTTACTTCTCGAAAACGTAGTTAGGTGTGCATGAGGGTAATAAAGGGGACAATGACATAATGGATCAATGTGGGATGAAATAAGCTGCACATTATCGAATACGAGAATGTGATAATATTAAAGTCATTATGGAAAGTATTACAACACAAGATGGCTACCTTATAAAAGGTCACACTTAAGGTTGTTCAAATATTCATTACTCCTAATCATATTATCAAACTAGTGATTTAAATTTATTTTGCACATTAAAAGTTGTGTCTTTTTTTTAATAATCGAATCTAATCTTTAATAATAATGTGCTAATCTTTATACATTTTTATTTCTTAAACAGTTGATACTCAACACTATATTGGAAATTACTGTTCAAATATCGGAAAAACGTCAGATGATTCAAAACCATTATGACGATTGGTCCTGTCGCCTTGAAATGTATAAAACGTTATTCACGTTCATAAAATTGAGGAATATTTCGAGCTCTTCTCCAAGGAATATTATTCTGTACATACTAGATGAAGCTTACAAAAAAGATCCAAGCTCAGACATACGTATTTGTTGTAAATCTATGATCGCTTCAGTCGAAAAAACTATACATCCTGAGAGAGAAAGCTTAATGTTAAAGAGGGAAGAACAAAGTAATACAAATATAAGTACGAGTTCGATACAAAATGTAATTGAAGAACATCCAATTGTAACTGGAGAAAATGAAACCGACGCTCAACAAATCAAACACAGTTACAAAAATGGGCAAATTAATAACGAAATATGTCCTCCTTCTATAGACTATTCAAATAGGGAATTTCCGGCCATGAATTTTGATGAAAGTGAGCTTATTCCGCCAGGGATACAAGAAAAGAAATTTAAAATAACCAAGAAAAATGCAAATAATCCGGAAAATTCAACACACAATGATATAATACTAAATTCTCATAAAGATGAAAAAGAAATTTATGTGCTTCCCAATCTTACTTCAGACGATTCTAAACAGTTCATCAAAGTTGACTTAAATCCTGATAATGACATCTTCACTAAAAGCCAAGATGATGAATACATTGCAGAGTTAAGTGCAGCATTTGTTGATGAACTTAAATAAAAATATATATACACCATCATGATTGTTATTGAAGAAAACCAAATCATTTATAACAAAAATCTAAATTAAAATTATTAAAATAAATGAGAAACCAATTGAAATAATTTGTTTTAATTTGTATAATAGAATAAATTACGAGATATCATTATTACTTAACAATTGAAGATTTAAGGTCTAAGAATGCAATAAAGAGTTACCAATGACTTTAGTTTAAAATATGAACAGTTAAATATAACTTCCTAAAATTTTTTTTTTAAGTCGAATTATTTACAAAACCCGGACATAACGTGTAAGATCAATTCCATTCATAACAGATTGAAAAAAATGCTTGATCTGGCAAAACCATTATTTTCGAATATGTGGCTTTAATTAAACATTTCAAAACCAGAATCAAGGGAGCCACTCAAGTTTATAGTTATATTTTTAAATAAATAAAACGCTTTCCTGATAACAGGATTCTCATTTTTGTTGTATACCATAGGACAATAGCTCAATTTAGTACAACACATTGACCATTATTAAACTAATCTTAAACAACAAAAATGATATGAACGAACAAGGACGGTAAAAAATTGTAGTAAAATTAATCGTGCTATATAAAATAATAACAATTCGCACAAAATATTGGTGGATTCTAAAATACCGTAAAAGTCAAACAAATTTAAGCGCAAAGGAGAGCGTCAAATTCAGAACTTCCTCTAAAATTGAATTACTTGTGACAGCCATCATATTCAACGATGAAATTTATCAAGCGGCTATTTCCTAGGTAGCTTGCTACTCCGAAGACATCATGTAATTTGACGCCAGCAAAACATCCAGTCCGATATTGAGAGCCTACACGAGACCGATGACATCGCTTAACCTTATATATGCAGGAGGTAACACGGCCAACTAGCAACAAAGAAATTTCCATTTGGATCGTGCATATATTGCACGCCAAAATAAATCGGCAAACGGAAAGTGTTTAGAATCTGATGCCCTTTAAAAGCACTTTTCCGTCCTTTTGCTCTGGTGTTCGAAATAAATAACTCGAGATGAGCCTGAGTCCTTAAGAATAACTCAGCAAATTCGAATTAAGCTCTAATTAACTCCAGTTAAGCCATCCGATTATATCCGTTGCTTCCAGGTAGTCGTAACTTTCTTAATCTGCGTATTTTTACAATTTACTCTAAGATCAACATGCATTCTTACCAGCACCGACTTAATATATATTCCAAGCCTGATAATATAATGAAATAGTCCTAGAAGCATCTTAATTTTTGTTCAAAGAAATATTAAAAACAGGTAAGAACGCTGTAGTCGAGTGAGCTCGACTACTATATACCCTGAACCAAGCTTTAAATGCATTATAGGTTTATAGATTTTGGGGGCCGGAGTGGGCGTGGCCCGATCTTAGTAATATACCTTCTAAGTTTGGTAACTGTAGCTCTTGAATTGCGGGAGATACAGGCATTTATCGTTTTTTGTGGGCGGGAGTGGGCGTGGCCCAAAATATTTTGGAGTTCGATCTTAGTAATATACCTTCAAAGTTTGGTAACTGTAACTCTTAAATTGCGGGAGATACAGGCACTTATCGTTTTTTGTGGGCGGGAGTGGGCGTGGTCCAAAATTTTATTTTCCACATTTATGAAGGGTGTTACTAGCAATATACCTTTAAAATTTGGTGACTTAAGTTTTCGAATTGCGTGAGATATATGGGTTTATCGATTTACACCAACAGGTGTATCGGATTAGGTGGATGGAGTGGGCGTGGCCATCCAATTTTTTTATCGATCTTTTGGGGGAGTTACCAGTAACATACCTGCAAAATTTTGCGACTCTAGCTTGCAAATTACGGCAGATATGCGCATTTTAAATTTCTAGGGACGAAGTTCTTGGGGGCGGCGGATGTGGCCGTGGTCCAAAAATTGGTATGCCAATCTTTGGAGGAGGTTACCAGCAAATTACCTTCCAAGTTTGGTTACTCTATCTTAAAATGTTCGGAGATATACGGAGTTATCGGTTTTTAATCGGAATTGTCGATTATAGGCGCTGGTGTGGGCGTGGCACCACAAATTTGTTATCGGTTCTTAAAGGCGACTACCAGTAATATACCTACCAAATTTGGCGTTCCCTACTCAAAAACTACGGACGATATAGCCATTTGAAAATTTTAGGGGCGGGGGTGATGGGGGCGTAGGAGGTGGGCGTGGCACATGCCGATCTTTCAAGGACCTCGCCAACAACCTACCAACCAAAATTGGTGACTCTATCCATTAAATTGTGAGAGATATGTGGAATTTACTGCTATCAGAAATCTAAATGCATCGATAATTCAGAAACTGAGGCAGTTATCGATAAAATAACGCAAACTTGATCTGCGCCTGGTATACGAGATCTTATATTCCAAATTTGAAGTCTCTAGCTCTTATAGTCTCTGAGATCCGCGTGTTCATACAGACGGACAGGGCTATATCGACTCGGCTATTGATCCTGATCAAGAATATATATACTTTATGAGGTCAGAGATGCTTCCTTCTGCCTGTTACATACATTTGCACAAAACCATTATACCCTTTTTACCCATGTATAAAAAGAAGTAAGATTATGTTGCATAGCAGAACCATATAAATTAAATTCATTATTCGAACCTATTATTTGTAGGAATTAGTGATATGCTTGGTTCGAGATGTATGTTGCAAAAATTTCCACAACTTCATAGATGATGATAGCTAAAATTAGAGATACAATCACTTGGCGCAGGCAAACACGGATTATATAAGTAAAATTAACTTTTGCAATTATGGAATGAAATTCATAAAACAATCGCAACTGTTTATTTTACTAATAACCCTTTGAATAATGGTTTTGCAACTGCTTTTTAGTCAGAAACTTATCTAATTATACTTTTGATCAAGTGGCCCCAAAAAAAAAATATAGTCAGCTGTAAAAGCTCCAAGAACTTGAGTTTAATCCCCCCACCTCAATCAGCAACCAAAAACAAAACAAAGCGCCCACGTTAATCTTCTCTACGTTGGCAAATAGATAGCTAATTTTTTGTTTTGCGTATATATTGTTAAGGTGAGCAATGTCCGACTTCACAATGATAATTAACTTTTGTAAGAAATGGAGATTTTATTGCATTATATTTATAATTATTGGTATAAATATATGTTAATTATAATGTAGCCTGATGTTCATTCTTAAGCATGTGCATGTATGAGTTTTTGAACAGAAATATTTGAAAATGTTGTATATGGAAGTACTTGAGTACTTTTATAATCACTGTCGTTTTATATTTTGCAAAAATTATAATTCAAATAACCTTTTCTTTTACTGTTACTTTGACTGTTTTTATATTTATGTGCAATCGGTGAATGTCCATTAATGTATGATTCCGGTTTGTGGGTCGAGGCATATTATTGAATTTTATCCTTATTCATCTTTTTAGATTGAGCACATAACGATTTTTTCCTTTCAAAGTACTCGTACCCGTCCTCGTAACTGCTACCGTGCTGTCTCGACAAAAGTTTGTATACATTATAGTGTAAGTCCATGTCTATTGCTGACTGGGATTCACCTGTCCGTTAACTATTGGCAAAAAGTATGGATGCGCCATAGCCTCACGAGCTGTAAGACGGTCAACGTGATCATAACGCAATAGCTTATCAAGGAAGTCTAATGCTTCTGGAGACACTAAATGTTGGTTATCAGAATGAACAAATCGCTCCCAGCGCTTGCGGGAATGGCGCTGTAAAATATCGTGAAATCGCGGATCTAGATCAATGTTGTACTTATCGAGATACGCGTACAGTTCTTCGGTGCCCAGCACCTTAGCAATTCGCACAAGTTGATCATAGTTGTCATGGCCATGGAAGAATGGCTCTTTGCGGAAAATCATAGACGCGAGCATGCATCCCAACGACCACATGTCTAGCGAATAGTCGTACATTTGATAATCGACAAGGAGCTCGGGACCCTTAAAGTAACGGGAGGCCACTCTTACATTATACTCTTGACCCGGATGATAAAACTCAGCTAGCCCCCAATCAATGAGACGTAACTTCCGATTTTCATGATCTATCATCACGTTGTGTGGCTTTACGTCGCGATGCATTATTCCCATGCTGTGGCAATAGTCGAGTGCCTTAAGTAGCTCAAATAAATAGTAGCGTATCTCGTAGTCTGTAAGTGTTTGGTAGAGTTGTTTGAAATCTGTATTGTTCACATGCTCAAATATCAGTGCTGGAGTTCGTGATACTGGGTCTTTGACGACAGCTAGGAGCGTTATTATGTTGGTGCCCCCACGCAAGTTTTCCAAAATCTTAATTTCGCGCTTTATCTTCTTTTTTTTAACAGGCTTCAATATTTTCACAACACATTTCTCAGTTGTTGTTATGTTGATAGCCTCGAACACCTCAGAGTACTTGCCACGCCCTAACTTGCGCACCAACTGGTAATCGTCCTGGTTGGCCCAGTCGACTACATAATTCTCATAGTCCCAATATTCGTCTGGCTTGTGGGCGTTTACGTCTGTGTAAACGCGAGCCGCACTTGGTAGTGTCATCTCCGCCGAATTATTGTCCACTCTATGTTCCTCTTCGGCAATCGCTTTAGTTGTGTGCTCTTCAGATGACTCGGTAGTGCCTGGATGTGTCCACGCAGCAAGATTATCGTTATAGAACTGACTGGAAAATAAAAAGCAATACACAATTAGTGTACGTTCATAAAGGGTTTACAACTTTTCGCACTTTAAACATTTTAACAAAATTCCAACATACCTGAAGAGAATAGGTTGCCCAAGACTTAATTTTGGATGATAATACTGGGGCCGCTTATGGGACCTACCACAAATTCCAACCACAAATTGATGCCTTAATGTTGGGGCTCTACTATCTATGCAGTTTGTTACACAAATTGTTCGAGGCAGTCGACGTAATATGCCAGAGACAGCAAATTGACAGTGGACGGCAAGCACGTTACTTTGAATGTTGCGCTAATTTATGTAATATATAGAAGGTAATTGTTTGCACGGTGAGTAATTAGGAATTAACAAAATATTTTCAGTTAAATACCGAGCGTATGCATACATTAATGTTGTGCTTTGGGTTTGTGCATAATTAAGTTGAAGATTGCTTCACAAATTCACAGCGCACATTTTTCATACCATTCTTACATACACAGTGTGCATATGTATGTTGCACACGCATCTATGTATACATATCTGTGTGTGCGTGTGTATGGTGTAAGTTTTTAAATTCCAATAGATACCATCCAATTTGAAGATGAATTTATATTTTAATATCTATCAGAGCACGTACAAGCGGAGTAAAAAAAAAATGAACAGAAAAGACTATTTCCCGGTGTTTAACAAATTTTCCAACAAATAACCATTTGCAATTGACAATAAAAACGGAGAGCACATTATCACATTGAAAAAAAATCACATTACTGAATAACAAGCAAGCAATACAAGCTCTGAATGTTACTTTAAATTATAATACTCACATATTTTATTTCAGGCAGCGTGGATGACGTGAAATTTTCATTATTTTCATTGTTGAACCGATATCAGTGATATGACAGTTCAGTGAACTAGTTCACCAGTGCTTGCCTTAATCAGTGGTGCCATCTTAGCTGTCTCAAACCCATTGATATTTTAATATTGTTTTACTTCTAAAAATAATAAACAGAATAAAAAAATATTATTTATATATTAATTCTTCGTTGCGCAAAACATTTCAATTTTCTTAAGTTTCCAAAATTAGCGCAAATTTTTGTATTCATTGCGTTCCATTTCCCAATTGTTTCAGGCGAGTTTGTCATCACTAATAGGAACTGCATACACAGTGAAATCGAGCGGAACGTGTGGAATTTTTTCTAGAATGTAAGAAGTAGCTTAGCCGGGAAACATCCCGCCTCTAGCATCTTGCATCTACTGTCACTGCTGATAGGATTATTTCGCAAAATAATTTGTTCTTCTATTTTGAGCAATTAGATGTTATTGTTGTTGTTTTTTATACTTTGCACTGTTTTACAAGATCTGTTGTTGTAGACAAGCAGCAACGACGAGAATATTAATGAAAGTGCGAGTCAAATGCAGCTAATGCGGGTTTATTTTTATTCTGGTAATATTTTGTAACACTTATTTCTAAAAGGTGTGAAAGGTTACCATCCATTTAAAAACAAATAAAGATACAAAATACTGAATAAATGAAATACTTGACAAACGGATAAATAGACTGTAGCATTTTTTAACTCAGTTCTACATTTCCGATACGTAATTAATACTAAAATTATTATTCATTCCTATCTCGGAAAAGTCATCAGACAGGTCCGCAAAGCATTTGCGAACTATGGAACGAGCATTAAGGAGGCGTTACCTTACACAAGAAGTGTACCAAGTTCCACATTTATTATTACAATAGTTTATTTATATTATTATCGGGTCTTAAATAATAACATATTCATTTTACTTTAACTTATGCGATTATACTACTTTAAAGAGATGAATGTCCCATTCCTACATATGTATATTAACTACAAAAATGAATATATGACCCCCAATGAACCCACCTGCTATGTCGGGCTATGTAAAAAAGTACCTCTATTTATGGTGAAAGGTTATTTCGGCTAGTTACATTATGGACACGTGGGTGCCATAAACCCCGGATTTTTTACGTCAGGTTGAATATTTTCGATATAAATAGACGAATCCTTCGTAGTCAGTTTAGTTTTTCCCTGCATTTCGGGTGAAACAAGCCAGCAAGTACTATGGTCAAACGGACTACCATTGATCAACGGAAAATTATCCTGGAACGCTTAAAAATTGGTTACTCATATCGCCAAATAGCTAAAATGGTCAATCTAAACACCTCAACTGTATTCAACTGTATATTGAAGTTTCACTGACAAAAATTGGAGGGCAAGGGCGGAATGGCACCATACTAGATTTTCACCGAAGAGGACGAGCGGAGAGTCATCGGGAAAATAAGGGTAAGTCTTACGCTATCGGCTCAAAAACTGACTCAATAGGTGCAGGATGAAATAAGGAAAATGTGCAGTGTGGAAACTGTGATCCAGGTTTTGCGCACCATGACTTGAAGGCTCGAGAACCACGGAAAATGAAATTTAGAAGCGCAAAAATGGCACTATAAAGGCACTAGAATTAAGTTTGCCAAAATTGGACAAAATTGGACTTGGAAAAGGATTTGGAGTTCTGGAACACAGTCATATTTGAATATGAGTAAAAATTCAATATTTTATGCCCGGACGGACGGAATTATGTGTGGTGACTGTCCAATACCGAGCTGAATCCCAAAAACTTAAAGGCAACAGTCAAGCATGGCAGAGAAAGTATCATGGTATGGGCATGTATCTGGGCAGCTGGCATCGGATATTTTGTGATTATTGAAACAACAATGTACAAATATGTGTTCCTCAATATACTAAAAGAAAAATAACTCCAAAGTGCCGAGAAGCTTGGAATCGGACGCACTTTCCGGTTCTACCAGGACAACGACCCCAAGTATAAGTTCGCAATAGTACAGTCCTGACTTAGATTGATAATTCCACCGTCCCAGTCTCCAGATTTAAATGTTATTGATAATTTGTGGGTTCTGCTGGAAAATATAATCCGGAAAAACAACATATTCAGCAAACAGGATCTCATAAATGGTCTGCTGGATGAGTGGAGCAAGATCTGGTATTTTCCATGATCAATAGGTTAAGGGAAGTTGTTAAGGCTAAAGGCTATCATACTAAGTATTAACTGTTTTTAAGCTTGGTCGAAATATGTTTCGACATTTTTTGGCATATGTTTTCATTTTTTGACTAATTTTAATTAATCAATTTAAATTTTAACAAAAACTAAAGTTTATTTTTCAAACGTGATATAAAATGAAACAAATTGGCATTTAAATATTTTGGTTTTTTTTCCTTGTTTAAACTTTATGGCACTTTAAATTTTTTGTTTCACACTGATCGAAATAAGCTATACAATATACAAATTTTAAAATTGTATTGTTATTCCCATGGTTGCCATCTAAAATCTTACGGAAGTTCTTAAAAACTTCAGTACTAAAACACAACAATACGGACTTCACTGCATGGCAACAACAACGAAGTCGCCGGGTTAAGGAACTGACTGCAATGCGGATTTTGAATCAGTTGTTATGTTTAGTGATGAAGAAGAGCTGCGTTCATACAGAGCGACGTCAAGCATCATCAATCTGGCGATGCAGAGCGACATCAATCATCAGTCATTCCACCGCACGGTATTTTCGATAATCTACACTTTTTGTAAAACAAACAAGTTTAACTTTACAATTTAAGAATTACTTACCAACAAGATAAATAAAAATAATATTTTATTTAAAAGATTATTATATTTAATTACACGAAACTAGCAAAGAAGGTTGGCTAAAAATTTGATTAATTAATATTTATTTAAATTGCGAATTAGACCAATGGTCGAGTGCATTTTCCACATCTCTGTCTATGGCAA
Organism: Drosophila kambysellisi; assembly: GCA_035042185.1. Lineage (NCBI taxonomy): Eukaryota > Metazoa > Arthropoda > Insecta > Diptera > Drosophilidae > Drosophila > Drosophila kambysellisi. Next base: position 600,374 of record JAWNLS010001026.1, read on the forward strand.
TTGTTCGTTGCTTGTTTGCCAACTGCTGCACAGCTTTTATTGGTACCACTAAGCAGTCAAAACATTGATGCGTCAAATCGACAAAAAAAACCTGATGCACTTTTTTGTGGATTTGACGCCTCCGTGTATTGACTGCTTAGTGTTGGTACTGATGTTACTTATGTTCCACACCTTTGAAAAATTCGCATTCGTTTCGCAAAGTATTAGGCTATAAGCAATTAGTTGCAAAGTGGCAGATTCCAATATGCACAGTATTTCTTACATTCACATATTTTAGAATTTAAGTAAGTAAACTGATCTGCAAGATTAATAATAAACCAATAAACCAATTAATCAAAATATAAGATAGGCGGTAAATACTTTTCTGCAAACAACCCAATAAATAGGAAACAAATTTAAGAAATAAGAGGTATTTCGATTTTAATTTGCTGTCAACATTTAATATTAATAGTTCTAAATATTTAATTAAATAAATTATATTAAAATTGTATTTTAAAATAATCGTATACTCCCTGGAAATATCAGCAGCTTTTAATATTGACAATATCGATAAGAAGTTTGACAAATAATCTTAAAAAAAAACACGAAATACTAGTAAAATGATTGCGAATGTTGAATGTACAGTGTATATGTAAAGGCAACAACTTAACTTTCTGTAGACACAAGAAATGTTTATAGTAGAATCGGAATAAGCTACTGGGACTGCACCGAAAATAAAACTAAATTGAATATACAGTGTCTCAAAGCCAGTTTGGAGCAGTCTCAAGCAAAAAAATTAAAATGCTATTAAGTTTAAACAAGGAAACAAATTCAAAATGTTTAAATGCCAATTTGTTTAATGTTACATCACATTTGAATAAGAAACTTTATTTTTCATTAAAATATTAATTAACTAATTAAAACTGAAAACATATCCAAAATACAGTTAAATACTTGGCGTCTAAAAACTTTAATAAGGATATTAATACTTAGTATGAAATCCTTTAGCCTTAACAACTTCCTTTAACATATTATTCATGGAAAATACCAGCTTTCGGGTAGTTTCTGGGCTGATCTTGGTCCACTTATCCAGCAGACCAATTTTGAGATCCTGTTTGCTGCATATGTTGTTTTTCCGAATTTTATTTTTCTGCAGAGCCCACAAATTTTCAACAACATTTAAATCTGGAGACTGGGACGATGGAATTATCGATCTAAGTCAGGACTGTACTATTGCGGACTTATGCTTGGGGTTGTTGTCCTGGTAGAACCGGAAAGTGCTTCTCGGCACTTTGGAGTTATTTTTCTTTTAGTATTGTAGTAGGCAATTAAATAAGACGTTGGTTTATTGTGATCCTTTATTTAGTTATGCATACGTCTACTTATAACAGTGACCAGCGACAGACTGACTCAGTCTAGCTCGTCAGTCTTTACATGTCTCTTTTGTGTCTCATTTAACAGATGTTAAATGAGCTTAACATTATATCTTACATTCCTAGCGGTGGACTAATATCGTTAGTGGTGGCCTGCTACAACTCGGCCATCCTGACGTTTTGGATCCCCTGATCACGCTTAATTTTAAATCACAAATTTTGTTTCGTATTCTAAACTTAGCCTAATTAATATTATTTTATTTATTATTATTTTTAAAAAGATATATAATTTTAGTGGGATTTTTTCTTTTATTAACACTTTGTTAAGTTTTCTAAAATCAATGCAAAGTCTGAGGTCTCCTGTTTTCTTCTTTACTAAAACTATCGGTGAAGCGTATTCTGAACTACTAGGTTGTATAATCCCGTTTTTTAAATATTCATCTAAAAGAATCTGCAGTTTGTCCTTTTCTGTGTAAGAAAGTCGTCTAGGATTACAACTAAATGGTTTTGATTTTTCTAAATTTAACTTTATTTCGCCTTTGATAACTGGTTTGTCTGGGTTTACTGCTTTTGTGTAAAAATTGTCTAATAATTGCTTGAATTTGCACTGTGTTGTATAGCTAACGTCGTCTCCGATATTGTATTCAGTCGTTTTGTCATTTGCGAGATCGATATTAAATATTTCGTTGTGAAAATTTTCGAGAAGGATATCGGTGCTGGTTGTTCTAATAATATTCTCCACTTTTTCTTTACTGTTGTTTGTTGGTTGGTTGGTCGTCAGATCGTCAATATCATCTGCTTCATTGAAAATTGAGTTAACTGTTGAGTCAATTTTAATATTGGGACTATATGTTCCATTTACTTTCTTATTGCTGTTTGTTATCATTGCCGTATTAATTTCATTTTTAACTGTTGGTATAAACATTCGCTTATCTTTGTCACTAGTTGTTGGCACAACTATTTGCATATTTTCTTTTATAACTGTTGTATTTTCTTCTAAACCTGTTGTATTTTCTTCCTTAACTGTTGTATTTTCTTCTGTAACTGTTGTATTTTCATCTGTAACTGTTGTATTTTCTTCTGTAACTGTTGTATTTTCTTTTATAACTGTTGTATTTTCTTCTGTAACTGTTGTATTTTCTTCTTTAACTGTTGGCATAGCTCTTTGTTTCCTCATATGATATCTTGGTTCAGTATTGCTATGAGGTTCCAAACCTCCAAGTTGTGAATCAATTTTCTCCATCGTAACCATCCTCAGGGTGTTTAAATCTAAACTTAGGTTGCATGCGTACATGAAATCCCTTCCTAGAACTACATCATGACTCATAGACTCGTTAGCAACAATGTTTAAATGAAAATAACATTTTTCCGATTTATTTTTTAAAATATAAGAACTTAAAACGGGTTGTAGCGCTAATTCATTTGGTACGCGATGTTTTTTTATAAAAGATATGGGACTTTCTGAGTCTATGAGGCATTCTGCAATTAATGGAGATATAACGGAGTTCGCAAAATATATTTTAAATTTTCTTACATAATTATTTGTACTGTTGCTCTTTCTTTCGGGACATTGTCTCACAAAGTGACCAAACGTTCCACATGCATAGCATGACCCAGGCTCGCGTTTTGGTTTGCGGCATGTCCGAGCACTATGGCCTTTCGAGTTGCAATTCTCACAACGCATCTCCTTGTAATTCTCTTCTTTAGCCGGCTTGTGTACCGCTTTGGAACCTATTTCTTGCGGTAGATGAATGTCGGTGAACGCCTTCAACATCTGGGCTGGATCATTGAAGCATTGAATGCGTGCCTGGTTACGCAAAATGGTTGAAGGAATGCCTTCTATGATGTTTTCCAGTAGTTCCTCCTTGTCAACGTTGATGTTACTGGCCAAAAATATTTTGTTTTCAAAATATGACCCGAAGCTTTCTTTGTAGTGCCATTGTCGTTTTTGGAAGTTGTCTCTGGCTTCCATTTTGGAAATCTTAACGCTGAATGTCACGATCAGCTGATCCAACAGTTGTTCAGCTGGTTCCAAGATACGTGTTTCATTTCCGTGCAACCATTGTTGTGCTTTGCCTTTTAACTTTGCTAAAATCAGCAAATGGCAGTCAGTTGTGTTTAAATTGTAAATATTTGCAATATTTTTGACTTGTCTAACCCAATTACGAGCACATGATTCGCCATCGTAATCAAGTGTCACTTCCTTTGCCAAGTTGAACGCTGTTAAATCTGCGTTGCCAAACTTGTTTACATTTACGGCCTGGTGATCAGATTTCACCACAGCACTGCTAACATTGCTGTTAACTCCGACGTTAACATCTGCTCTGCGTATGTTAAAGTTGTCTCTGCCGTCGCCTCTGCCGACGTCATTGTCGTCGCCGCCGTTGTCTTCATTTTCGTCATTGTCGTCTCCGCCGTTGCCGTTTTTGTCGTCGCCACCGTTGTCTTCATTTTCGTCATTGTCGTCTCCGCCGTTGCCGTTTTTGTCATCGCCACCGTTGTCTTCATTTTCGTCATTGTCGTCTCCGCCGTTGCCGTTTTTTTCGTCGCCGCCGTTGTCAGCACCGTTACTTATGCCGCCGTCCTTGTCGCTGCCGCCTATGCCGTTGTTGTTGTTGCTGAGCGTCGACTTTTTCAACACGTCATGATCCGTTATTGGCGTCACAAGCAAGCGAGCTACCAGCTCTGTCTTAGTGCCCGTGGTCGGCAATTTCATTGCCGCTAGCCACTTTCTCAACTGCGTCACTGAATATTCATTGAATTTTATATTGTCCATTGTATTATTACTTTTTCTCCTTTTTTTTTCGGTGATCCCACTTCTGAGATTGTAGTAGGCAATTAAATAAGACGTTGGTTTATTGTGATCCTTTATTTAGTTATCCATACGTCTACTTATAACAGTGACCAGCGACAGACTGACTCACTCTAGCTCGTCAGTCTTTACATGTCTCTTTTGTGTCTCATTTAACAGATGTTAAATGAGCTTAACATTATATCTTACATTCCTAGCGGTGGACTAATATCGTTAGTGGTGGCCTGCTACAGTATATTGAGGAACACATTCTTGTCCATTGTTGTTTCAATAATCACCAAATTTCCGTCGACAGCTGCCCAGATACATGCCCATACCATGACACTTTCTCTGCCATGCTTGACTGTTGCCTTTAAGTGTTTGGGATTCAGCTCAGAATTGGACTATCGCCACATAAATCCGTTCATCCGGGCCAAAAATGTTGAATTTGGACTTATCTTCATATATGATTGTAGTCTAGATCTCCAAATCCTTGTTTAAGTGGTTTTTAGCGAACGTCATCCTAGACCCTCTATTTTCTGCGCTTATAAATTGCTTTTACCGTGGTACTCGGGCCTGCAAGTCATAGTTGCCCAAAACCTGGAGCACAGTTTCACACTGCACTTTTTCCCCATTTCATACACCAGTTGAGTCAGTTTTTGAGTCAATAAGTTAGGATTTTCTCTTATTTTCCTGATGATCCTCCTTGTTTGGTGTCATTCCGCTCTTGCCCTTCTTCCAATTTTCGTCGAAGAAACTCGGAATGATGTAGAATACAGTTGAGGTACTTAGATTGACTATTTCAGCTATGTGATTAACCGATTTTAAAGTGTTGGCTGGTAGCACCCGAAATGCAGGATATAACTAAACTGATTATAAAGGATTGGTCTATTAAGACCAATAATATTCAACCTGACGAAAAAATCCGGGTTACTGGCACCCAGGTTTCCATAATATAACTGGTGGAAATAAGCTGTGACTATAAATTTAGGTACTTTTTTACATAACCTGACATAGCAGGTGGGGAAACCCCAGTTAATATATATATTAAATTTGGTTGTTAATAAATGTACCTGTCATAGGTCTTTGGAATTTTTAAAAATTCAGTCAATTCTCTTTTTTTGCTTGACACTGCTCCAACTAGACTGTGAGACACTGTATGTAAACACCCATCTCGAAAATTGCTAACAACGTTGTAAATAATTTTAATTACATATTTTATGTTGAAAATTATGTTATTGTACATTCAATGCAATCGTGCATCGATACTTATGTTAAGTCTCTCATTAATTGCTACTCATACTGTAAAGTAGCAGTCTTGAATAAACGCTGATTGAGTACACAACGCTGGTGGGACTTAATATTACTTTTCTTATCCAGGCATTCCTTGACGGGGGAAACTTTGCGCCAACAGGTTATGAGCTCAGGGAACGTGGCCTGATAAGATCGGTTATAGTTTATTGACTCGATATCCAGGGTTACGAACTCGGATGTGATAAAAGACAAAATCGGCAGTTACGTGTGTGTAAATGTAAATTGCGTCGCAAAAATAGAAATATGAGTGCGTTGTACCAAATAGAGAAGCTTGAAGAAAAGAATTATGATTCTTGGAGCATACTGATGCGAAGCGTGTTGGTGCATGCGGATCTATGGGAAGTTGCGTCGGGGGGTTTACTGGAGTCTAATGTTGGCGAACATGTTAACTGGAAGGCGTTGGATCGTAAGGCATTGTCAACGATCACGCTAAGTGTTAAGGAATCGCAGTTGGGATACATCAAGAATAGCACAACGTCGCAGGAGGCATGGATTAAGTTGCGCGAAGTCCATCAGCCAAGCGGGCCGATGCGTAAAGTCTCGTTGTTCAAAATGTTGCACAATTCTCGCATGGCGGAGGGGCAAAGCATGGCTAGCCATTTGATCACATTTAACGAAATCGTGGATCACCTTGCCGGAGTTGGAATAGAAATAGTTGACGAGCTCAAGGTCATCATTTTGCTTTCCAGTCTTCCAAAAGATTATGAGAATTTCGTTGTCGCCATCGAGACGCGCGACAGTCTGCCGTCGTTTGAAATTCTGTGCATATAGTTGAAGGAAGAAGGCGAGAGAAAAGAATGGGCCGAGAAGCACAACGAAACGGCGAAGGCCTTTACAGTTAGACAAGGGCATAGCGCTAGTGCGAAGGTCACTACAAAGAAGAAAAAGAAAAAGATCGCCTTTTACGAATGTGGTGAAATAGGGCATATTAAAGCGAATTGTCGCAGATTAATTGCCAAAAATTACATAATGAAGACCGGACAGCAGAATTGCAGCTTACTCAACGCATTGGATGCAAGCAGTTTTAAGAAGCTCGGCTGGTGCTTGGACAGTGGAGCAACAAGTCATATGTGTTGTGATAAACAAATGTTTTCAAAATTTGAAGCGCGTACCGAAACGGTCGGTTTGGCGGACGCCGGTACCTTGCAAGCAGAAGGTAGAGGCGAAGTCAAATTGAAAACGGATTTATGTATACTGGTGCTAGGCAACGTATTGTACGTACCAAAGTTGACGAGCAATTTCATGTCTGTGGGACAGGCCGTCGCAATGAAGTGCAATGTTCACTTTGATGCAAAGAGTGCACGAATCTGCAGAAACGGCAAATGTATACTTGATGCCAAACGAGTAGGAAATCTGTATACGTTTGAAGGTCATCATAACACTTGTTATGCTGCTGTTAAGTCAGATGGCGAGTTGTGGCATCACAGATATGGTCATCTGAACTACGATAGTTTGCGTGAAATGGCAAACAAGGCGCTGGTACGAGGAATGGAAAATGTTGACATGTTGCAACGGGTGTCGTGCAAGACGTGCATGCTGAACAAGGTTCACGTGCAGCCATTTCCAGGATCAACAGAAAGCCGAGCGGAAGAGCTTCTGGAATTAGTGCACACTGATGTGTGTGGCCCTTTCCAAACGAAGTCTCTTGGCGGCCCTAAGTATTTCCTCACATTTATTGATGACAAATCAAGGCGGATTTTTGTGTATTTCCTGAAAGGGAAGGACGAGGTCTTTCGCAAGTTCGTGGAGTACAAAAATCTGGTAGAGCGTCAAACAGGAAAGATGATCAAGTGTATTCGCAGCGACAACGGTCGCGAATATGTAAAAAAAAACTTTCGACGGTTTTTTTGAAAACCAATGGAATTGCACGGCAATTGCCGGTGGCGTACACTCCACAACAAAATGGTGTGGCAGAACGAGCTAATCGTACGCTTGTGGAGATGGCTAGATGCTTATTGGATCAATCAGGCTTGGAACAGTCATTGTGGGCAGAGGCAGTAAACACAGCGGTGTATTTACGTAATCGTGCAGCCACAAAGGCACTGATCGGGATGACTCCAATGGAAGCGTGGACTGGTAAGAAACCAACGATAAGTCATCTTAAAGTTTTTGGTTCCATTGCAGTGGCACTGGATAAGGGTCGTCATAAGAGCAAGTTTAAACCCAAGGGGAAAGAATACCGCATGGTCGGTTACTCAATGCAAGCAAAAGGCTATCGGCTCTACGATGCAGAATCCAAAACAGTGGTCGACAAACGAGATGTTATCTTTGATGAGGTCAGCTATTTGGAAAAGGCAAAGGGCGAAGCGGTAACATTTGATATGTCGAATGTTGGGCATCGAGTTGAGCAAGTTGTCGAAGAGGATGATGATGAGGTTGACTCCAGCAGCGAAGACATCACATCTCGGTCAAATGCAACTGATTAAAGCAATGCGGATAAATCTTTTGAAATTGCAAAATACGACGAAAAGATGGAGGAAGAGCAGATCCCACGAGTTGGACCTGGGAGATCGAAATTGCTTAGGACGGGTAGAACTGGTCGCCCAAGTAAGCAATACAATATACTCTGCGCTATGGCTACAAGTGATGTACCCATTCCAGCAACCTACGAGAAGGCAATGCGCGGTACGCATGCTTCGTTCTGGAAAGAAGCGATGCAAAAGGAGTATGAGGCTTTGATTACGAATCAAACCTGGCAGCTGGAGGATTTACCGAAAGGACAACGTGCAATTGGTTGCAAGTGGGTCTACAGTCTGAAGCGGGATACTCACGGTTTAAGGCACGACTGGTGGCAAAAGGATGCGCACATCAGTACGGTGTTAACTGCGAGGAGACGTTGAACATGTTAAATTTGAAATGACTTTTTGTAAGCATGTTTGCATTGTGGAACGGTGTTGAAAATTATGTTATTTTACATTCAATGCAATCGTGCATCGATACTTATGTTAAGTCTCTCATTAATTGCTACTCATACTGTAAAGTAGCAGTCTTGAATAAACGCTGATTGAGTACACAACGCTGGTGGGACTCAATATTACTTTTCTTATCCAGGCATTCCTTGACGCGGGAAACTTCGCTCCAACACTTTAACTTAAGCTAACTATTGTTATAAACAATTTTCATTTAATGTTTTATTGCTTTTATTGATTTAAATCAACTATTTTTTTATATTTGCAAATAGTTTTGAAATAATTATACCAATATATGTACGGTTTTTGAATAAAATCAGATTTAAGCCTACCAACTCTGATTATTTGCTAGTTGAAATGATTTGCTGTTAACTGTGTAGAACTGCGCATACCATTTACGAAATTTTTTAATTGAAGACTTCCATCACTAGCATGGGGTTATTCCGATAAGTTTTAAGATTCCATATATTAACATCACGCTTAAACTAAAATTAAAACAAGATAGAACGTTGCTTTCGGACGTAACCGACAGCGAAATACTATTATACCTTAATTTCTGTATAGTTAAGAAATACTTGAATTGCAGGGGATATGGGCGTTTATCGGTTTTGGGGGCAGGAGTGGGCGTTACCTTAAAAATTTTGGAGTTCGATCTTAGAAATATACCTTCTAAGTTTGGTAACTGTAGCTCTTATATTGCGGCAGATACAGGCATTTATCGTTTTTTGTGGGCGGGAGTGGGCATGGCCCAAAATATTTTGGAGTTCGATCTTAGTAATATACCTTCTAAGTTTGGTAACTGTAGCTCTTATATTGCGGCAGATACAGGCATTTATTGTTTTTGTGGGCGGGAGTGGGCGTGGTCCAAATTTGTTTTTCCACATTTTTGAAGGTGTTACCAGCAATATACCTTTAAATTTTGGTGACTTAAGTTTTCAAATTGCGTGAGATATATGGGTTTATCGATTTACACCAACAGGTGTATCGGTTTAGGTAGGTGGAGTGGGCGTGGCCATCCAATTTTTTTATCGATCTTTTGGGGGAGTTACCAGTAACATACCTGCAAAATTTTGCGACTCTAGCTTGCAAATTACGGTAGATATGCGCATTTTAAATTTCTAGAGACGAAGTTCCTGGGGGCGGCGGATGTGAGCGTGGTCCAAAAATTGGTATGCCAATTGGTATGCCAATCTTTGGAGGAGGTTACCAGCAAATTACCTTCCAAGTTTGGTTACTCTATCTTTAAAATGTTCGGAGATATACGGTGTTATCGACTTACAATCGGAATTGTCGATTATAGGCGCAGATGTGGGCGTGGCACCACAAATTTATTATCGGTTCTTAAAGGCGACTATCAGTAAAATATATACCAAATTTGACGTTCCCTACTAAAAAACTGCGGAAGATATAGCCATTTGAAAATTTTTTGGGCGGGGGTGATGTGGGCGTCGGAGGTGGGCGTGGCACATGCCGATCTTTCAAGGACCTCGCCAACAACCTACCAACCAAAATTGGTGACTGTATCCATTAAATTGTGAGAGATATGTGGAATCTATTGCTATCGAAAATCTAAATGTATCGATAATTCAGAAGCTGACGCAGTTATCGATAAAATAACGCAAACTTGATCTGCGCCTGGTATACGAGATCTTATATTCCAAATTTGAAGTCTCTAGCTCTTATAGTCTCTGAGATCCGCGTGTTCATATAGACGGACAGACGGACAGACAGACGGACAGGGCTATATCGACTCGGCTATTGATCCTGATCAAGAATATATATACTTTATGGGGTCGAAGATGCTTCCTTCTGCCTGTTACATACATTTGCACAAAACCATTATACCCTTTTTACCCATTTTTAATGGGTTCAGGGTATAACAAGTAAGAGGCTGTAGTCGAGTTAACTCGACTACTATATACCCTTAACCCAGTTATTAAATATATTCTAGTTTCCTCGGCAAATTTCCCTTTAAGATGATTTGCACTCAAATGCCCAAACTGAATGGCTACAAACACGTGCATATACATACATACATAAGTACACACATACACACGTACACAAAAGAGTAGTTATCGGGGCTCTGCAGAATACACAAATATATTAACGCTAGCGTATATTATTATGCCATCTCTTTCTCACACATGCGCTCGCCTATTTATATGTATACAGAAAATGCTTGCGGCTGCTGATAGAAATGATATCAATATGAGAATATATTTTCGACTATAACTTTGGTGTTTCTTATCCGATCTTAATGAAATTTCGGCAATTGATCAATAATATGTATATGCAAATTATGTATAAATTAGAAGCCTCTGCCTCTTAAATTGTGGAATTTATTGCTATCGAAAATCTAAATGTATCGATAATTCAGAAACTGAGGCAGTTATCGATAAAATAATGCAAACTTGATCTGCGCCTGGTACTCTAGAACTTACATTCCAAATTTTAAGTCTCTAGCTCTTATAGTCTCTGAGATCCGCGTGTTCATACAGACGGACAGACGGACGGACGGACAGACGGACGGACGGACGGACGGACAGACGGACGGACAGACGGACAGGGCTATATCGACTCGGCTGTTGATCCTGATCAAGAATATATATACTTTATGGGGTCGGAGATGCTTCCTTCTGCCTGTTACATACATTTGCACAAAACCATTATACCCTTTTTACCCATTTTTAATGGGTTAAGGGTATAAAAAGCATAAGAACGAAATCAAAATGCCCAGTCAAAATTTAAAATTAAACATTCTGAAACTGATGCTTAAGGTTTAACTTGTTAGTTCGATTTGACAAATTAAGTTTAGTGGTTAATTTTAAACATTTTTTTTGCATTCTGCATAAGATGAGATCGTGCCGCAATAAGTACTGCGCCAGTTATCAGTTGTCTGCAGTCTGCAATTACAGTTGGAAGGTTAAAACCCTGCCCTAAACACTGAACATAATAATAAATTAATTCAATTTCGAAAATGCGCAGTAATTCCTACAATTTTATTAAATGAAAACTTGTATCCTTAGAGATTCGCTCATGTTCATAAATTGGTGACGATACAAGATCCTTGCCACGCGAGAATTTTAGTCCCGGCGGAGCCTGGACAGATTCAAGCGAACAGGTGATTGTGCCAGATCCAACGTAAAGACCGAAGTGACACTGCGAGTGCCGAGAAGTTTCGCTGCATAGTTTTTAAAATAAAGTGCAATAAAAATAAAATATAATTATCACAATTGAATATATTGGTGTTGTCAATTATCGCAAACGCAACGAATATAAATTTGTTGCACGAACCCACAGCTCGGCTGAGTTTTAGCTCCGCTTTAATCACCGAACAAAAACGGTTCGTTACAACTGGTGCCCAACGTGGGGCTCTCCCACGTTTAGCGCGGGTGCGCGAACGCTGGGTAGCGCAACAACAAAATGCATTTTGAGCGAGCATTTGCAAGAGTGTACTGTTGTCTATCTTCCACGTTTAGCGCGGGTGCGCGAACGATGGGGAGAATGATAACAACAAAGTGCACTTTGGACCAAACAAATGCCGAATGCACCGGTGTTGGCTCTCTCACGTTTAGCGCGAGTGCGCGAACGCTGGGGAGCGCAACAACAACAAAATGCATTTTGAGCGAGCATTTGCAAGAGTGTACTGTTGTCTATCTTCCACGTTTAGCGCGGGTGCGCGAACGATGGAGAGAATGACAACAACAAAGTGCACTTTGGACCAAACAAATGCCGAATGCACCGGTGTTGGCTCTCTCACGTTTAGCGCGAGTGCGCGAACGCTGGGAAGCGCAACAACAACAAAATGCATTTTGAGCGAGCATTTGCAAGAGTGCACTGTTGTCTTTTTTCCACGTTTAGCGCGGGTGCGCGAACGATGGAGAGAATGACAACAACAAAGTGCACTTTGGACAAACAAATGCAGAGCGCACCGGTGTTGGCTCTCCCACTTTTAGCGCGGGTGAGCGAACGCTGGAGAGCACAACAACAACAAAATGCATCTTGCGCGAGCATTGGCTAGAGTGCACTGTTGTCTAATTTCGACGGTTAGCGCGGGTGCGCGATCGATCGAGAGAATGACAACAACAAAGTGTGTGTTGTAACAAAGAGACAGAGGACAACAACAACGCTTGCAATTTCGGACAGAGGCATGCACACGAAGGGCATTTGGTTATCTCACACTCTCGCAAGGGCACGAACTGAAAAAGAGAGATGCGCAAGTCACGAGGGCAACAACAGCGTGGACACTTCGCTGGTGACCACGGGGGGAGTGGGTGAGACACTCATCGAACACACGTGTGCACGAAGTTAATCTCTGAGATTAAGTGCATACGTGTGGGCATTAGAACTCGGGGAGAGAGTTCGGGTGTCAAAAACGCACACACACCCACACCCACATACCCCAAAAGTATAAAAGGCACGGTCAGGCATGCGCGCAGCTTCAGAACTTTTTGGAAAAAACAAACACAACAAGCAAAACGTCACCATGGACAGCAACACGGAATATTTCGCCAAACACGTGGGCACTGGTTCGTCGACGGCTGGTCGCCGCACGTCAGACCCGGGTCCCTGCGCGAGTCCCAGCGATGCTGGAATTCTGCGCGAAAGGGGAACCGAGTCGACGGCGCGGATGGCGGCCAGACGCCGACCGACACGTCCACACAGGCGAATGGTACTTAGGAGGCGCATCACACGCGGGAGGCTCGCAGAGCGCAGGGTGCGCATATGACTGTCAAGCCAATGGAGACGCATCGAGCGGGAACGCTGGAACATGCGGGTAGATCAGCAGGACCTGATGGCCTCGCCGTTCTACGACCTGAGTGGAGACGAGGTCAAACCGCCAGCGTCAGCCCGTGCCGTAGCCCCGAACGCCGACACCGCTGAGGAAGCCGTCCCAAGACGAGAACGGCTCCCCAGCAATATGGACGATGTCAACCCCGCATGGCTAGAGTGACAATTCCCGGAGCTACCACTAACCCCGGAACCGGACGACACGGCTGTCCGAATCATGGGACCGAGGCCCCGCGCCGAGTCCCTGGAGGCCGACCCGTGGGCGCCGGCAGAGGCGCCGGAACAAGGAGCCAATCCGTGGGCACCGGCAGCAGCGGTGGAACTGGAAGAGGACACACCCTCTCGGGAGGCATGGGCCCCCTCAAAGTCCTCAGACCAGAGTTCAGACACCGAGGCAGAGGGGGATGCCATCATCGTCATCTCGTCTGACGAGGAGGACGAGTCGGAGGAACGGGTGTCGGCACCGGACATCAATAGACACGATGAAGACACGATGCCGTACACACCCCGGACGCGACCCGAGGAGGAGACGATCGACGTGTCGTCAGAGGAGGACGAACCCCAGTCACAAAAACCCACGGCGACAGCCAGCTACCAACGGACCTACGAGACGGGCCGATGGGTGCATACTGTCACCGTGGTGGAAGGAGAACGTGGGAGTACCCGCCTCCTGGCAGCTGTAAGAAGAACCAGTACGGAGACCGGTGGAGTCACCACCACCGCCACCACCCGAATGGAGGCGACCGACACTGGGCCGACAGGCGTCGTGCCCAGCAGCGACACCAGAGCCACCCCGGCCAAACCTACAAAGGCAATACTCGGCGCATGAGGACGAGGGCCGGTGGGAGGAGGTGCCGCCAACGGCTTGGCCACCACAGATACTGGAAGCAGTGGATGGACAGCCGAGAACCAGTCGCCGCGCCGCAACTATAGTGTGGTGCGATGGTAGTCGATACCGGATCAAGGCGTCGCCATGGGGGTCCAGGGTATTTAGACAGATCTAAAGCCAGAGAAAAATAAAATGAAAAGAAAATACCATAACTACACGTAATTTCACGGGATAACAGGGATGGGAACTAACTTCGTTTAATTACAGATGATCGTTCCTGTGGGAAACTGGAAGCTTCCCACTGCCGAAGAAAGGGGGGAGTGTGAGGAGCCATATAGCCGTGGCCAACCTGAATACACGGGTACGTGTGTGGGCCGTGGTATATGCGCCCCTCACAGAAACTGTCGATCAGGCGGAAATCCGGCCCCGGTGCAGTTGCGGCGAATTCGCTCTCTTTCGTCCTCTCCCTTTCTAGCGCAGGCATTCACCCATTTGAGCGTGTCTGACACGCTTGTCCATGAGGATATGCACCGTTGGTGTGGGAGCAGTATTGCGGATGCAATACTGCCATTTATAGTCACACCAGCGGCAGACAATGGTTGGCGCCAGCAAATGGCAGTGGAAAAAAATTACCAGAGATCACGCCACCGCAAAAACATCACCCCACATCGGTTCAGTCTCGACCAAAGGTCACTGGCTGACCTATATAAGGAGCGTCGCAGCACGGCGCGGGACATGGAAGTCATGCGTTAGAAGCAGAAGGAGAGCAGCGCAAGTCAACATAGAAAGTGAACAACAAGTGAAACCAAAACCACATGGAAGCAGTAAAGTGAAAGTGAAGCGTCGGCATTTGAGTGATACATCGCATCACTCAATCCACACAGATCGCACAGGACACTGAGGTCCTGAAATTGGTGACGAAACAAGATCCTTGCCACGCGAGAATTTTAGTCCCGGCGGAGCCTGGACAGATTCAAGCGAACAGGTGATTGTGCCAGATCCAACGTAAAGACCGAAGTGACACTGCGAGTGCCGAGAAGTTTCGCTGCATAGTTTTTAAAATAAAGTGCAATAAAAATAAAATATAATTATCACAATTAAATATATTGGTGTTGTCAATTATCGCAAACGCAACGAATATAAATTTGTTGCACGAACCCACAGCTCGGCTGAGTTTTAGCTCCGCTTTAATCACCGAACAAAAACGGTTCGTTACAATCCAAAACAAAAACTTTATGTTTTTGTGTGCGATATATTATAAAATGCTCCCCCATGCAAGATAGATAAGTTGATTCACCAGAAGTTTGGATGATTCGAGAACTCCATACCAACCATTTGGGTATGGAGGAGGTATTTCCTTTGATCCAATCTTTCGTGACTTTCTTAGCCGGTTAATTGTGTCCCGCTTATCTTTGTTTCGCAAGTTGTTCGCATTGTTTAAGAATTTGTAAACAACCGAATCGAATCGAGGCCCCGTGTTGAGCGCCAAAACTTTATGTAATATTGAATGAGTTCTTCTCGCACTCCGATTACGTTCTCGTTTTGATCGTCCAACACACAAACGCACGATGGGGTGAGGGGGCGGGCGGAATTCTGATATGTAGCGTGTTGGGACTCTACTGGTGGTAG